>OX382178.1:8156841-9356841 GCA_947507545.1 Clistopyga incitator | reverse complement strand
GGATTATAGACAACCGATGAATTACTAAAGTTTCGTCGGGGATATGGAACCCCAAGTTCTGTTCTTTTTTTCGCTCTCTTCCACATCGTTCTTCCCTTTTCTCCTCATTCGCTCTAATCTCTTCCGAGCTTTTTCTGCTTCTTTCCGTCTTCTCAGAGAATCCTCTACGTAGCTGCAAAAGCACGTTGCCATGAAGTTGCAAAAAAGCGAACTACTAAGAAATTGGATAAAAGGAATGAAAAATAATGAGATCGTGGACGAATGGAATGAGGGCAATAGTGAGAAATATTTTTTTCTACCAAGCTCAGTGCCGAATCAATGAAGGTTTCAATGAAATTTATTCATTTAATTACTAAGAATGCAGATCATGACTTTAATTGTGGACCATCTTCAGGGTATAATGTACTGTTCTCAAACAATATAACACTAAATATAAATATATATGTTAATGACGATTAACTCTATAGTAATTTCGCGTAATTCTAGCATCGATGCGAATAAACTGTAAAAGAAAAGTCGAACCCAGTATAAAATAAACAAATTTACTCGCCTGATAGAAACCTTCGAATCTGAAAATATTGGCTTTCAGTATTTAAAAAAGTCCCATGCTCACTGCCTTATTTCCCCAAAAAACACTGAGGGTGAGAAAATTTAGATAAATACATTTACAGGACGTTCTAAGCATGCAGTAACGTACAGTAGCTGACGAGTTCTAGTAAATTAGTCTCCAAATGTTTAGCTTACCATATGAAACTGCCATGTGAAGTAAAATTATCTCATCGCCACTGAAACTAGCTCGAAAAACGTATAATTTCAAAGATATCATGTACTAACCTCGACAAAAGGTAATTAAAACGTGAAACTTGAGTAAGAGAATCTTGGAGTGATTTGTCAGCTCGGTCGGTATGTTAGATAAATATATATTCGGCGGTGCTACCACGGGCCTTGATGTGAGGGTGAAAAATGGCACAGTTTCTCCCAGTCATTATCTACATTTGTTTGTTAGTGAAACTAAAAAGACAATAAAAATCATGGTTAAGTATGAGAAAATGTTTCGATATCGAAATGTAGACTAAAGTTCCCACTGCACCCTCAAGCAGTCTCGAATTTTAATTCAATCCATTTGAATGAAAAAAAAAAAAGTTTTGAATAGAATCTAAACGTTTGATAAAAATGTTCAACAGAGGTAAAATTTTCAAAAGTCACTGTAGTGTCGCCGTAATTCGAAAGATGGCGTTTATTGCCTCACGGAAACTAAATTGACAACGAAGTAAAACTCGGGCGCTTTTCAATCCTTTCCGGGTCAAATATGCACTTGCTCACATGCGCGGTATTCCGGTTCAAGTATTTGCGTAGGTATTCCTGGTTTTCAACCCTTCCAAATTCACCTCGTGCTTCGAAAAATGAAAAACGCGGTTGCTCTAGAGACAGATTTTTATTCCTTCTCCTTAATTTTCTCTGTGCTTTTGCCACTTCCTATGGATGGTTTCCTTGCTAGGTCCTCCCTGAGCTTGTCTGTGACACGACATGGCCTCGCCGCACCGGTGGATACACACTTTCCTCACTGAAATACTGGCAACCTCCTCGAAACTTAAGTTTCGTACGTGTTCCTTCGTCGAAGGGGCACGAGTTCGCACGAGGAGGGTTAATCAAACTGAGTTTCCCGTATCCGAGGCCACACGAGTAGAATGTGCAAACCGAATCTGCGTTTTCGTCAACAGAGACTAGTAGATTCCGTCGCTTGAATTTCCGCCCTCAGCTTTTGTCTTTCTCTCTTCCGCTCTTTCCACTACCACCTCCTCATTACAAGCGTGATTCCGCACAAGGATCCGTGCGGTATTGCTATCCCTTTCTCTCCGAGATAGCTTTGTCATAGTGAATGATTTTCTCCCGAAATTGCTTGAAAAAACTTTATTTTAAATTCTTTGTTCAACCGGATGTATATCGCTGAAAGTAGATGTCGATTCAGCGACCTCTAAGGTTTGACTGCATCTACCTTTTGTATCGTTTATTGTATGATTATTACCGCGAATTTGAGCCTTAGGCTGTAAGATACAATGCATTATTGAAAAAGTTGGCTTTGCATGGAATTTTCCAGTTTCCAGTTTTCGTAGTATCAAACTGATACCTAAATGGCGTTCACATCACATGGACGTCCATCATCACAACATCGAGAGGTGATTGAACCGGAGAGCGAAAGTGGATTTGGCCTAAGTTCCCGAGGGGAATTATTAGAACCGATCGATCGGCGTTCGTTGTCGTGCAGATCTTCTTTATGCTTCTGCTACGAAGCAGTCCATCGGGCTGAGATGACTTCCTACTTCATTTTCTGTTCCAAGGACGTGCCAGACATACGTTTCGTACTCAGGTGTATATCAGGGAAAAAGAGAAGATGCTTGGCTGACGTTTAAAATTCCCCATAACCCACCTTCATATAAGATAGTAACAATATAAGATTAGTGGAATAAAAAATGAAAAAAACAATAAATTAGGATTGTCCACATATTTTAGTTCTTCGATCTCTTTCTCCTTATTAATGAAAATTTCTGGACATTTATATGGAAATCTGTACCCCCAGAAAACCATCGAAGAAAAGTCTGTACATTGCGTTCTTCTTTCGTATAGATTTTGAGATCATATAGATTTTAACAGTCGTTCAATCCGTTACAGGCGCATTATTAATATTATCATTCAAAAAATAAATTCTTTTGTGTTGTTTGGGATCTGAGGAGTTGTACTCTGCTTTATTTTTCTATACCCACTTCATTACAATAGAGTTTGTGACGATAAATCGTCTCCAGCTACATTCTGAGGGCTGAGTCGACGTCTGCCACTCATCTGGGAAAACAATAACACATCAAATTAGGGTTAGAGTAGCAAATCAAGTTCAAGAAAAGCATGGATACCCTAAGTTGAGGCAGAGGGACTTAGGTGGAGTGTTTGCAGGCGAGACAGCCTAAGAAAACCCCCACGGCAAGACAATTCCGAGTCACACAAGTAACCTCCAGACTCGTGTGGGAAAAAGTTGGAGGTCGCCGTCCAATGGCAGGGCTACACTTGCTCGCACGGGCGAACCACCCTTAGTAGTAACCTCCGCAGGTCACATTGCACCATGTACCATACTACCTACTCAACTGACAAGGTGGTGAACTGACAGAATAGTGCTGGCTACATCGAGTATCCGCTACGACCTTAGATCAAAGTGCCACTGATCTTTCTCACACTTGAATCATTAGTCGATGCGTGTAATACTGTCGTTTACGTTCCTGCCTATCCACGAGGAACATTATTAAACGTTGAGCAAAAAGATAAAATAGGGACGATAAAATCGGGCCAAACATATGTTTACCAATTCGATTTTCCAGTCTTTAAGTTGGCTAAATGACCTCTAAATATATTTCGTAAAACCTAATATATTGTGATATTGATCATCTGATTGGAATATAGAGGGTAAAAAAGGTAAAACAGGGTCACCAACTAACAATTATTTGTATCATCAGTAACATTTTTTCAAAATTACTGTATATCTGTTCCTCTTTCGCAAAATTCTTAAGTATTAGTCAAATAAGTATACGTAAGTCCCAATACATCCATTGGAACAAGTCCGAGTAGGACTTTTGTTCGGTCACTAGTCGTTATGATAATAGAGCGAGAGGTTTCCTAAAGCCTTCAGTCCATGTCGACTCGATTATTGCACCGCGCGATGAAGATTTTATTGGTTAACGAATTTATGGGGCGCCTCTGGAGCTTCCAGTAAAATCTCATATAACGAGACACAGTTGGCACGGCTCGCCACGTCGTAAAACATCGTGATGCTGCTGCCCGTGCTCGGTACTAGCTTCGGAGCTTGCTTCGGTACTCGCTTCTCCACGCTGGATCTGGTTCTGGTTTTGGTGGTGCATATAGCTGTCGGAGATTCGAGTTCACTACGACGCCCCGGGGACCCCGCTGGGTCCGCACCCCAGATTCTAGTACATAGTACATTGCTCGGGGACTATTCTCACCTCCAGAAAAGAGGACATGCATCAACGAATGGTAGTTGTGCGAGCGGAGGGGGTCACACGACCAACCTTACCACTCCTATCAATTTTATGTAAATACCTTCTACCTACTGCCTATGTATGTATGTATATTGGTGTATTTACGTATGCACATAAAACGACTGCATAGTGAACTCTCACTACAATTTTGCAGATATAGCAGATCTATAAATATATATTATGTTAAAAAATTGAAAGCTAGATACGTAGCGACAATTCTTATCTATGCAATAACTGAGTATGTTACAAAAATGACAAACAGTAATATGATATAAAATTGAGATGAATTTTGAATAATAAATTCTGCAGGTCTGTATATCGTTTTAAGGTGCAATAAGTATGACAATTGTGTACATAAATGTGGCTATACGCATAGTCATTAATGAGGCTATTCTATTTTTACAGTTAACTTCGGTCAAGGGACGAAAGGGCTAAGTTTGGGAGGCACAAAAGGCTGGAGGGAATGGGCTGGAAAAAGAGTGAGATTGCAAGGGGAAAAAGGAAATGGAAAACGTGGCGAAAAAAATTGGTCAACGAAAATCGCGGGTGAACTTTTCTCGATCGTTCGAACGCTCCTGGAGCTCGCAATTGCGCGAGAATGCATTTTTTTTCAATCCACCTCTACGGTCATTCTTTATCCTATTCTTTGATCTGTCTTTCGCGATTCAGGGAGGCGTAAAATTGAGCCAATCCCGAATAGGCGCTGTGATTCTGGGAATAGTACCCGTACTATAAATGAAGGCCTCGTTCGATAGAATGTAGGGCGCTGAATCCGGGAAACTAGAAGCAAAAAAAATTACGCTTCATTGAACTTTACTCAAAGAAACCTATTTTAAGCCTTGGTTGTGAATTTGAAGAGCGCATGCAAAAAGCACAACTCGAAAATCGTAGGTTACACTAGAATATCCCATGCAAAAATGCTTAGGTATAACATTATTAAAGGAATTTTATTAATATTTATTCCAGAAGCGTATGACGTCTGAAACAATCGAATTTTTCTTTCTAGATCTGGTTAGTATCCACTAGGCATCACAACGTAATTTAGGATAGTATAAAACTACTTCTTATAGTTTGTTACTCTCTTCTATAATTAAATATCTTTTCTTTGGACTTTCTTGTGTTGCATATAGGGTCCATTATTAGACATAGGTAATAACATAATGAAAACAGGCTTTAACGTCACCTTTTAAAAATCTAAATATTCAGAATACCCAAATCACCCAGGTAAATACAAATCCGCAATAGTACTAACATTATAGAGAAAAGTCTTAAACCCATTCACCAATTACGTGACCTGTTGTCTCGTCTCCTTAGTCAGGGATTGATATAATGCTAGAATTTTCTGCGAGTACGTGTCCCCTCACACTTGAGGAAGTTGGAGCGTTAGTTTCGAGGGGAATAGACTATTGGCATGCGTGGAGCAATGCAGGAAGTGAGTGAGTGAAAGATCCGGGAGGTGAAATCCCAAGCGTTCCCAGGAAAAAGCTGGGGAGGTCAATTTCACTTGTACTATCCAAAAAATGAAACCTTCAATTATTTCAGAATTGCACAGTATATTTTCTAACAAAATTGCCTTGCTATTGGTACAGTTTGAAAATAAAAATTTTTCCATACACGTTTGCAACAACAGCTTAGTAATTACGCAGTTAAATCCGTGATATTTCCATAATAAATTAAAAAAAAATTATTATTTAAAAATTATTTAGCAAAACAGATGATTTGCACATCAATGTACTTGACGTCAGCCCATGGCCTCATAATGTTTTCGTTTGAATAATTAATACTCCGAGGATCTATATAATATCAGTATTTATGGGAATTTATACAATATGCGGAAAGTACACTTTATTATAGGGATTCTGACATTTGGTTCAAAAGTATGATGATACCACCTTCAACATGTTATGTACGCATAAATAAACATTTTTCCATACACGTTTGCAACAACAGCTTAGTAATTACGCAGTTAAATCCGTGATATTTCCATAATAAATTTAAAAAAATGTATTATTTACTAATTATTTAGCAAAACAGATGATTTGCACATCAATGTACTTGACGTCAGCCCATGGCCTCATAATGTTTTCGTTTGAATAATTAATACTCCGAGGATCTATATAATATCAGTATTTATGGGAATTTATACAATATGCGGAAAGTACACCTTATTATATGGATTCTGACATTTGGTTCAAAAGTATGATGATACCAACTTCAACATGTTATGTACGCATACACGTATGTACCTACGTAGGGAAGAAATATTACCGGCAGAGACGATGAGAGGAAAGGAAGGCGGAATCTTTGACAAAGAGAATGTATCTGGAATTCGATGTCGATATCTGAACGATGTCGACAACAAGGGAAGGCCAAGCTTGCAGGAGGAGGCGTCCAGATGCAATCCTCGTACTCGCAGCGTTGACGAAGTCAAGGAAGAAGCGGTTGAAGCAGAAATGAGTACGGGTGGGTATGAAAGCCGAGCTTTTGAAGACGAAGTCAACTCCAATATGTCGAAAGATCATTTCTACGGAGATGGGACGAGGAAGGGTGCTCAATGTAATACAGCGTACATACACGAGTAGATTGCCAGGACCCACTTTATTGCAGTCAGAGAAGCTCCAGGAGCGAGTTGTGAGTCCGGGTTATTAGATTACTAACCGGGCTTATGTAAGATCAAGCGTAAGCTTAGCGGAGAGCGTTAATCTGACAAAGCTTGTTGAGAATCGGAAGGAACTTACCGCGTATACATCTCCACGCCCGTAGTAGTATAAAAGCTAGAGTGAAAGCAAACAGGTCGAGATTGTCTAGCCCTTCTCTTTTCTTACACTGATTCATCTGCATAACTTAACTGCAACTTTCGACATAGGCTCTCAGTTCCTGCAATAACGAGGTAAACCTTCTGGGTGCCCCACAATCTACTAAACTGCCCAGAGCCTTTTTGGAAATGGTGTCCTAAACAGCCTGAATAATCTAGTCTAGAACACGGCTATTATAAGGTATGATGCAAAATGATGGTCTTATAAAAGATAGTTCAAAACGGCCATCATACTTTTTATGATGACAGTTGTATTGCACTTTACAGATGGGACATTCGTTTGGTCTGTTCGAGTTTGGTACACTAATATAGTAGACATTATAGCTTGCAGTCGGACTTCGATTAGTTTTATAAAAATTTGGAGGTTTTTAGGGAAAACTAAACGACATCAACAAGTCAACTGGTGCAAACTAATGGTTGTTAAAAGATAACTTCAAAAGGTATGATACAAGAAGAAATATCTACAATCGATATAGCAAGAATCGTAATACAGATGCATATAGTTGGAATTAAAGTGCAGATGAAGGTTGAAAAGCTGATGCAACAATCAAGAAACGACGATGACGGGAAGAAGAGTGGTCAGGTTGCTAGGCAGGCTCACGTTGACGTTCCATTTTTATCGGATAACTAATAGCCTTCCGTATCAGAAAAACGCGCCAGTCCTGTCTCCAGTTCTGCTCATGCATTCCTTTTACACTCGGTCGTTCAACTACTCAGCTGCATACAGGACACTGTCAGCTGGACAGTCGGGGAAAAAATGGGGTTTCAGAGCCCGTAATACGGTATACAAAGTAATGGACACTTGCGATGATACGATGACAGGGAATAAGAGAACACGGACACAGCGAAATAGATGGGAAGGAGAAGAGACGGACCATAAGAGAGAGAGAGATGAAAACGTGGATGTATAAAGAGATGATATCGGCAAAGACAGAGTGAGAACGCAGAGAAAGTGAAGAGGAGCACGAGGGAAGACAATAGGAAAAAGTAGAAGCGAATCGAAATAAGGTAACAAGGATAAAAAAAAGAGGAAGCGAGAAGACCGGAAAATGGCTGAACGCTTCGTTTGTTTCATGTTCTGTTCATCCCTCCACTTCTGCAGCTCTGGACAAAAGCGCGGATGTAACAATAACCGGGAAAACCTCGTTCCCCTCGTTTCAGGTTTTGGATATTTTTTTGTTCTCCAATTGATGCTAAAAAAATTGACAATCCTTTGTCAATGTTTTTATCTGGAGTTGGAGATTTCAATGGACCTTTCCTATTGGTAAAAATAATCGTCGGTTAAACAATGCACGTTATTGCAACAGTGTGCGTGAAAGTGCGTTTTTTGCCAACGTTCGAAATTATATGACCGTGACAATCGTAACAGAATGTTGCAGCCCATATACATGTCTGAAATATCTAGTATTTGATCGAGACGCCACAAAAAAAAAAAGTACGACGCATATACTATTGACGTGGTAGTGATCTTTTATACGAGGAATACCTATTGTCGCAAATTTTTTTTTATCCGATTTTTTTAAAGATTGTCGTTTCCTTATGGCCTCATATAATCTTTCAACTGGAATGGGTAATGATACCGAAACACAATTCTTCGTACGCCCAATATCCTTCAGACCATGATTCTGCACTAATTAAGCAACGAAATTTTTCTAGATAATACACTTGCTCTTACTTGACCGTCAAAAAATAGGTAGAATTGTTAAGCAGCTTAGTTTTGTACTTATCCCTTGAATCATTATCTAAACACTTGAGGTCACTTAGCTATGTCCATGGGAATACTAATAATTTCTATGTTTAGAGCCCATAGCATATAACGATAGAAAAACCATGAGAAAAAAATTCATACATTGTATTTAAAATACAAAATACATATAACTACGAATTTAAGAATTTTGAATAATGCCATCGTCTTTTTTTAAACAATTACCGACTTTCACTGAAACTCTGCTCTCAAACATTGAGCTGTTGACGGGCGAAACAACAGAGTGTCACAACCGATAATGGAAACACCAATGATAGTATGAAAAAAGAGCGAGTATGAAAAAAATTGCGACCCGCGCATTGGCATTTTTTTGTTTGAGACCAAAATAAGTGGTAGCGCCAAAGAATTCGTTAGTGGTGTTTATCACCATAGTCAGGCGAAGCAATCGATAGAATTGGTAACTTTCAGTAGTGTATTTACTATAACCTTAGTTAGATAGCAATCAGCAGTACCAATTTTATCGTGTAAATTTGTTCGGTGTAGGTCTCATTTGGTCCAGTTGTTTGGAACACGAGAGTTCATTCGATTAAAGAAATTGGGTCATCGCACAGTCGTAATCATCAGCTTATAATCATATCGTATCAGCGCGAGTTAAGCTAACGCAATTTTTTAAATGCGTATGGCACGAATGAAAGATTTGTTACAACTGAAATCTCCGTACTAGTAACATTAAGGTATTTTGATGGTGAACTTCCTGGAATGCCTGTATAATTACATCCGCCCCAATAATCCGACGGATGAATAAAAAGTAACTATAGTTCTGAGAGAAAGACATAATTGAAAAAAATTGCGATAAAATAGAATACAATCCTGTATTCGGGTTGGAGTCATTCGGACGAATAAGCGGCACTTCCGGGCATACATCTCCTGCGAACATTTGTGTGTAGCCAATCCTCGTAGATGCAATCCATGCCCCGACAAATACAGTGAGCAACAAACCAGCGGTTTCCCTGTCCCACACTCACAAGCCATCTCACTCCACCCTTAAACTGGAACTGTTCTCGCACTGCATTAAAGTTTACCTCCCTTGCATTCTTTCTTATCATAATCGCATTTGTGGATAATGGAGCAAGGATAATTTGTTATCGCGGCATGTCATGGAGCAGAAACTTTTTAAATTACACTTCGTTTTTCGCTGAAGAAGAAAACTTTATTCCGTCCGCCTCCGCCTTCTCCGCTGCCACCACCATCGCAGTCCTCCGAAAAATATGAGGATAGTTGGACATTCACGGTATATATGAAACCGGCATAATATTTTTCTAACCATTATTCTTCACTCTGGGATTGCGCTCGGCTCCCTAGTTCAACCCGCAAAATATCGGATAGAGCGGCTGTCTACTTGGAGGATGTCTCGCGCTTCGCTACCCGACCGCTGTACTGCCACCATTCGCCTTTCCGCTCATCCTGAACCACCGGCATCACAGAGCCTCTGAATGGGCTTTCACGGTCGCTGTTCTGTGTCGGACACACCTAATGCTTTGAAAACTTTAGCTTTGTCAGACAAGAAGAGTCTTGTCTCCATCGTCCAGCCTGCGTACCTTCTTCCGCCCTCTTTTCCTCCCGGCTGGGCGCCTTATAGTGCATCTGATCCTAAACTTCATCTTTAGTCTTCCCCTTGGCCTACCACCAACGCTTTTCTTTCCCCCTTTTGCGCTTTCATCATGAACTGGTCCATGATGAAAGTGAAGACTATCGCTTGGTCTGTAATTTCCACTGCTTTTCACCCACTCTCCTCCAATTATATCTTATTCCTTATGCTTTCCATGCAAATTTGTATCCGATGACGGTCCGTGAGAATAACTTTGCAGTCATAACTTTTTCTTTTGCATTAAGGTATATAAATGTTTGTTCTTGTAAGTACAAACGTGACTGTGATGTCAGAATACCTACTTAGTTAGATGTGTCTAAAGAATGTACCTTGTCTATTTATGTAAGTGTTAGACTCTTCATAGATGATTTCCTCTACGAGAAAACTGAATTCTATGGGTTTTGTGAAGGTCAGGCAGTAATAATGCAGCAGTGGGTAAGTTTTCATTGAGCAGACATTTTCTATAAAATTTTATTTATATTTATCATTATCACATATAAAAATATATAAATAACCGTCAAACAAAGCAACGACTATCGCGGACGATCCGTGATTTTCTTCATCTGACTTTTTGGTGTTGTCTGCTGGATTGCTGGACCGTAAGCGAATTCGCATTTAAGTGATTTGGCGCTGCAAATGTAGCCACCGCAGCAAGAAAGATCATTTGTGCTGGTGGAGCACTGAAAACATTTTTTCAAACCACATATATAGTATCATCTCATTGTATTAAAAAATGTTGATATCTAAACGCAAGATTAAATTTTCCACGTATTAATCAATTAGGAAATACGAAAAGTCGTTGCGTTATTTAAAAAAAAATTGTATGACACTTTTCTTTCACAAGGGTCAATATTAGATTCCAAAATATAGTTTTTTATGAAAAAAGTAAAAAAGAACGAAAAGTTTTTGTTTAGTCAGATAGATAAATATGATGTATATATGATATGTATATGTATTATACAAATAGGTATTGAGATATGTAATTATGTAATTATGCATGATCTTAATGAAAGTTGTGGCTTTTTGAGGTAAGAAAAGTACATGATTATGAAAAATATAATTACCATCAAGCCCTTTCCCAGACAGGACATCAATAAGGACCATGGTGCTGCTTCAGTAGAGATGATCAGAGCCATCGCAATAAAAATAATCATTGAAACCTTAACCATAGTTCTGCTCGACATTTTGTTCACGGATTATCTGCAATGAAACAATTATGAATCTAAGTCATTCTTCAGGATCATTGGTTAGTTGATTGTTAATGCTTAGATCCTTTACGAGAAATCTCAACCAGATAAAACACTTTCAGCAGAATTCACCATATGGAAAATTTATCAAGAACGGGTTCCCCGACCACCAAGATGATTGTGTAATCTTATCAAGGAGGCAATCCACGGAGGACCTACTCATCAACGGCCGAGTCACCAACGATTACAAACGAGGCTTCCCGCACAAGCTGACGTTGTGGTCGACTTGTTAGATACTCAGTCTTGTATGTTGTGCTATAGTAGTATACGTATTCGCTCCGAGCTCGAGGAATGCCTCGCTTGCAACCTCCGATAATTCGACTATTGTAAATCACGTCTTTCAGGAATTGACCCAATTATGAATTTGAACAGAAGACTCGTCCTTGTTGTTCACCTGAGGCGATGTTCTTGTTTGTTAGGAATTCCGCCCTTGGTGCGCCAAACTACCTCTGTCCCTTTGGTTAATTGTAAGACGATTTAATAAACGGAAACACAAATTCAAGGTCGCTAATATGAGTTTGTCATTTGTTGCTTCTTCATGTAGGAGGAATTGATTTTTTGTAAATGATTTGTTGGTGACTAAAATATCGCTAAGGAGTCAGCTCCTTACTTGTATATATTTAAAACCACGATACAAAGTAGACCCGTGCATATTGTATTCTCATTATGGTTCGCTTTGTACAAAGCTTCCTGTATGAGCTTTCCGTACATTTGCAAAAAGTGAACCATTATGAGTTCTTGTTAAATTATATCTTGTGGAATAACAATGCGTGTAATCCAAATAAGATTTATATGCCAAACGATTACTAACCTTTGCCTTGCGTCTTAATGTCTTCAGCAATACTGTTAGGTTCACGGACAACGTTCGCTGCTTAAATACATCGCGAACAGCTGATAATGCTCACGATGGGTATTTCATGATTACTGGCTACAGGTCATCTCGGAAAGAATACTTCCTTGTGACCGAGTATCAGTTCATGCGCTTATTTTTCCCCACCGCAACCCGCTGCATTATCAGGAGCAAAAGTTACCGCTCCTGACGCTGCTTCCGAGTAAAAAGGTTTAGGTGCATGAGCAATCAGGATAAAGAGTGGTAAATACCGCTCGTTTGACATGGATTCTTCT
The DNA here is from genome assembly GCA_947507545.1 of Clistopyga incitator. NCBI lineage: Eukaryota > Metazoa > Arthropoda > Insecta > Hymenoptera > Ichneumonidae > Clistopyga > Clistopyga incitator. Next base: position 9,344,261 of record OX382178.1, on the reverse strand, counting down.
TTAGTAAACTATATTCCTCGTTCTTTCTATTCAAAGTAGAAAGCTGCATTCATCATTTTTATCAGAGTCATTGATATTAAAAATGTATTCTTATATAGTATAGTTTTCAAAGGCGTAGTTTTGGTATTGTAATTTAATCCAAAATATCAAAGTTTGAAAAATCATTTACTTAAAATGTGAAGAAAATGGAGACTTTAATTTTTCGCTCCCAGAATGATCGAAAAATTTGTCACCTGCCCCATATAGGTTGCCTACTTGTCCACTCCGGAAATATTTTCTATATATAAGTTTGTCTCTCAACTCCAATAGATATTGGTTGAAAAAAGCCTTTACATTTGCTACCCTTAAGCCTTAAGTAATTTAATCACAAAAGAATCTAGGTTTTTTTAAATCATTTACTGTAAATGTGAAGAAAATGCCGCCATTAGTATTTAGCTCCCAGAATGATTGAAATATTTGACACCTACATGATATAGCGTAGCCAAATGCCCCCTCAGCCAATATTTTATTCATATCACCGGTTTCTATAAGTGCAATTATCTTTTAGCCCTGCCGGTAAACTCATTACATTCTTATACAGATGTGTGTGCATGAGTGTATTGTACAAGAACATAAGTTTTTCTCTCAATGCAAGCAGACGTGGGTCGAAAAAAGTCTTTACATTTACTGCCTTTAAGCCACATTGGTGTTCGCCCCTAACTTTGAGTACGTTCAACTAAAAAACAACCTGATTAAAAGCATTTCAAAAAAATTTCAGAAAACGAGATATATTTTCTTCCATAAACTATCGAAATTTTTGGGCTATTGGAGTGATTCTGGCCTAAATATCCTTGATTAGTGACGTTCAAAAAAGAAATCAAGCCCTGCGAACAAAACTTTTGTTCAAGTTACTGCTCACTCGCTTGTAGCGTCATAACGTAACATATTCTGTTTTCCTAACTGTAGTCGACAGTGGCCGAGTTTTATTCATAATTCAACTCTCAGACAGCAGTAACGCTCCAAGTAACGACAATACTTACTTTCACCCGGAAAAACAGGTTTGAATTTCTTTGGACTCGGAGATTACGAGCTGAAATGAAAATATACCAAAACTAGTGGGACTTGCTCCGTAACAAAACGTTAACAGTCGATTACCGTGTTGTTTCTACATGAAGCAATTGGATATTGTAATAGACAAAATGTAATTTCGTTCAGTAGAGCGGTCACTTCACGGAAAAATGGCAAAGCGGAACTCAGTATGTGAGCTCCACTGTACATGCCTCTTTTCTCTCAGTCACTACCATTGCACGTTTCTGCCTCTGTGAGCCAGAAGGACGACATTGTACCCGATAGCATCAGTTGAAAATAAAACGGTGGAACGCGACAACGCGAAACTCGCTTGTACTCGAGCAATTTATTCGACGGCCAATCACTCTCGAGCAATCCTTGTTCCCTTCGTCCCGCACCATCCCTCACCGTAGTGTCCGGTCGCACCCCTGCCTCGCCTCGTCTCGTTTCTCGTATCTCGCGTTGTTCCTTGATTTAGAATTTACAAGCACCATGTACTGTCGTTCACGTTACGGTATCGGTTATAAATTGTGGCTATGAGGATCGAACCGGCGGCATCCTAATTGTTATCAATGCCCTAAACAGTGCCATATCCTATCCTGTCGGACACTTTCAGAACTCGGCAAAAAAGGTTTTCGCTAACACGTTGTTTTGTTCAAGTACATCATGGTTGATGGCTACAGAGTCCGAGTATTATTTCCTTCACGGAGAATAATGGTTTAGTGAGGGAATAAAATTTGAAACGCTTAGGGCGATGGATCCCACGAAAAAATTTGTCAGGTTTCTTACTCGGCGTCTTCTCATTTATCCCTATTCTATTAGAAGCCCAGGAAACAAGTCTAAACGCAACCCTACTGGTCTGTTCACTTTCACGTTCACGGCTGATATGTCTTTCACTTTTGAGGCTACTGCAAGACTATAAAAGCTACCCTATTAAGCTCATACTAAAACAGGAAAAAAAATGAACTAAAAAATATTTAATTACGCGTATGCAATCTATAAATTCTGCAGTTTTCATTAGATATTCAACTGCGCAGTTTGAAAAATGCTGAAATTTGAAAAAATAAATGAAATCTCCATTAATGTAGTCAAGTCGAACATGAGACCCTTCAGATTATAATGCTTCGCCGCGCTAAAGTCCACTGCGCCATTGATATCTTGTGAAAACAGTTCCATCTTCTTCGTGCAGATTAACACGATTGCAACTAAAGTCATAAAAATAACACTCCTGGTGCGATTTGAAAGCCGGGGCTGAGACAATGTCGTTCGCCATGCAAGTAACGTCAGCACGACGCAGGCCAACGTTGGACGAAAGTCGTAATGATAACAACGGTGCAACGTTCGTAAACGACGTCCACCCGGTACTTGGTACCGACGTTCAGCCAACATTGAATATAAAATATTTATAAACGATTTATAGAAAAAATTATTTATCTGTGCAGCCGCCAAAAACTTTTGAATCATTCCAAAGTGCATTTTTGCGGTCTTTCACGGTTTTTAGGATTAGCATTCAATAAATAGCTTTGCTTGCCAACAATTTCGGTGGTTTGAAATCTGTGCAGTTACTGTGCAGTTACTGTGCAGCCGACAAAGACTTCTAAATCATTCCACAGTGCATTTTTGCGGTCTTTCACGGTTATTAGGATTAGCATTCAATAGCTTTGCTTGCCAAAAATTTCGGTGGTTTCACATCTGTTTGGTTAGTTTACTGAGCGGTTTGTTGGCTCAGTAATCAATACATTGGCTTACCAATCAGTTGACTGGGCTACCATCGTGAACCCAACCAATAAAACTTAGTCCTCATACACAATGACTTTTCCATGTTACTTCAATATGAGCAGGATAGAAACAATGCTTTGGTTGGTTTTTTTCAGCAAGTCTTTCTTCTGTCTAATGCTAGATGCAACGTTGGAACTTTTTCTGCAAATTTTTATTCAGCTATTAATTCTAACCCGGATCTTCTTACCCCGTTGCCGCCTTCCTTTTCCCAGAGAAGTATAAAAGATAAATACATTGAAAAGAAAACGCAAAGGGCGAGAAAAGCAGTATTTGTGTCTGTCCTTAATAAATCAAGACGGAATCCGTTTATGCGAACCTCCGAGGTTGGCTTATACGTTTGCACTTGCTTCACCGCTTACCCGATACCCACAGCATGTGACGGGCACATATGTTTGGCGAATTAATTTGGAAGCTAAGTAATGTGACTGGAATTGTTTACAAAATTGCGAATGGTACAACCGCAACAATATTCTTTATGAAGATAGGCATACGTTTTTTTGAAATTCCAAAACTATGATAATAAAACGGATTGACGTATAAAAAATTATAAATATAAATATACAATGTACAAAGTTCCTGTAATTGTGTTTTCTATTTTAATGATTGTAATACGAAATATAATATGTAATAAATAAAAAGACATTCAATTAATATTGGCAGCAATCAATTATATCCGATAAGGCACATTGTATCGTTGTGGGTATATCTCTACATATTTTGAATCGTATACATAAAATGATAAATGTTACTAACAATGACTCTAGTAACTAAAAAATATATAATGTAGATAATTTAGGATCAGTAATATGTTAAATTTATTGTGCGCATTAATGAATCTCACATTACCGAATCTGACAACTGAATACACTTTAAGCGTTATGTATTCAGATGTAATTTAATCACCTTGCATGACCAGTTCGGCAGAGTAACGATGAGAAATTCTGACATTCATTATCCAACATAAATTCATTCCCCATAAACACACTGCGAGAAAAATAAGTGACTCTCTGACGTAAATTTTGCTTCATTCAATCCATGATAAATCTACCTTCATGGGCACCCAATTTAATAGGTTCAATTAGCTTGTGCTGATATTTTAAAACCATATGACATCCGATGCACCGTCGAAACCGAGTGACAAAATCTAATGGGATAACCTTTGATTTGCAACCATGATTGGCGATTGTAGTTTCGTACATTATGTTCATTACACGTTACCAAAAGTTCATGATTTTTTTCTTGTTTGTCTAATCGTGTATATCAATGCAATATCATTATGAAATTATGCTAAAATCATCGTCACGCGGTGGAACGTCAATAATTTCCGAATTTGAACTTTTTCTACATCGATTTTGCTGTATATATTCCAAGAGACATTTGATACGAGTGTAATTCATTTAGTGTAAATTACTATCGCGTTGCATGGTCAAGTTACACAAAAGTCAACGGTTTGCGAGATACGCCGATATGTTGCGAGTACCATTTTCATCTTGCCATTTTTTAGAATTTCATAACTCACCGAACTTTTCATTCGCAGTGTAATATCGAGCATCTTCATCATAGGCAACATAATCTACGTCCATGAGATGCATTCGTTATTATATAATTAAAAAATGCGAGAAATTAACCGACGACAACGAAAATGTTTATTACTATTATATAGTGCACCGATGACAATAATAAATTATACGCAGTAGTGCAACTTTTTATATAGTAGTTTATTAGATTGGTATACCAAACCATGCTAAAACACTTCTAATACCAGGGTATTGATTTTTTTGATTAAACTTATTAACGGAGGTCGTGAAAACTTGAGGTACATTGATAGAAAAGTTAAATTGCTAATGAGCTTGCGTTGAAACAAAGAGTTGGAGCACGGGGATCAGAAGGAAGAAGTGAGCAGGGAGAGGCAGGTTAAACAATGGCGTCGAGCGAACGTAGCACGGAATGAGCAGAGCACACCGAGGGTGGAAAACAAAGACGGAGATACATACAATCCGCCAAACATAAACGACTGTGTTTGAATTTCACTTGGTTGGGCTGACAGCTTGTTATGGCCCTGAAATGCATTGGCATCGTACGCACATGGACACATGAACCCCCCAAACCGTTTCACCGCTCCTCGTCACCGTTGCATTGATTATTCGTTGTGATAAGCGGCAGGACGGATGCACGTCTCTTGTTGCCCCCGGCTAGGCAGATACCAGTGTGTGTACATGCCACGCCACAGCCTGATTCGAAATTATTTCAGGTGATTATCGCAATACAGATAATTAATATTTCGCTTATTTTGATAATTGTGGATTATATGTTTTTTTCTTGCAATCCGAACATTTCAATGTCCGAGATAATAAAAAACTGTTTCCTTGAAAAATAAATGCGAAACTTTTGGTATATTGATTTTTAGATGATCGTGAACATAGAAAAAGTAAACTTAGATTATGTATGCTATTAATTTTTCGTTTCATATTTTCAAAGCAGCTTGCAGAGTGTAATTGTTATGATTTTGTCGAATCTTTAATCATTTTTCACCCGGCTTTCATTATTGTGACGTCACAATTAATAAGTAAAGAGTTTTCAGATCACTCATTGTTATTGTTATTGACATCATAATGAATGCACGATGATTAATTTGATTAGAAAACGTATTAAAGTTGTTTACGTTTTTTCTATTATTTCCACCTGCGTCATTATAAATTGTGCTGGTGCCAAACTTGATACCTTAGTTTATCGTTACGAGGAAACTATCGACAAGTCGGGAACAACCACTAGTCGAGGACGACGCCCGTTTGTTTTAAAGTTTTATCTACTTTTTCTACTACTGCTTGTACGTACTCGTACCTCCTTCTTTTCCTTCTTTACTTCTTATTCTCGTCTCTTCTTGTTCGAGGGTATACCCGTTGGTGGGTGTGGCGGTTTCTCACTAATTTTAAACATCCTCTTAAACTTTTCTAAATCGCTCCCGCCCTCCATCGTCCCTTCGAAGGGGAAAACTGTGTACGAAGCTGATATTGCATGGAATTCTACCATGCTTAATTGCTGGATCAGAACCCTTGAAACTTGACGATAATGAAGTATGCTCATACCATAACTCTGGTAGAAATGGCCAGGTTATGATCCGATTATAAATCGGGCACGGCTTTATTGTGGATGGTTAACCGTTTAATAAGCAGGTGGTTATTTGACGGGTCTCAATCGGGCACAAAACTTCCCCACCCGGTAATCAAACGGGCATTAATCGGGCTCCAAACTTCTACGTCCAGTTATTAAACGAGACTTTATCGAGCACTTTTACTTCCTTATAGGAGAAGCTTTTCTTGTGAAACTTTATTTTTAAAAATGAATATTCTCATGGCAGTAGTCCTAAAATAGTCTGAAACGTCGCGGTTACGGAAATTTTTCTGACGATAGCCTTCATAATTTTTCTGGTCAGGACCTTGAACCGTGGTTGTTATTGAATTTAACAAGAATCGATTGAGTGCTTCGAATTTGGTAATAATTTCATTTATTTTTGTTTATTGTCGGTAAAAATTAACGATAATTCATTGTGAAATATAAATCTGCTTGAAAGAATGAACGTTGTCTTGGTAAATTTTGATTTACACTCCGCCAAAAAAAATGAATGGTCAGTCGGAAAAGTGAAATAATTATGTTCTCCACATTTGCATTAAAGTTACATTGACACATCGTATAGACAAACATCGACAGACGAATAACAATTCTCTTGTTCCAAACTAAAATTGCTCTCCATGTATTATAAACAGGATTTTTTGCATATGCCTCATTCTGCTTTAGCTATCGAAGCAGTGTTGTGCTCAAATTTCTATATTGGATCTCTGATAAAATTAGGGTAAACTAGAAACAGCCGAGTTGTAGCCCGAAGAAATGTTTTGCACAGGTTGCTGTGCCTTCACAGGAAAGTGGCGACATTGGAAATCACGTCGGCCAGCTCAACTCCACTAAACACATACCTCGCGATGTGCCCTGGGGCTTTCGAGAGTATATACATTAAATAACAATATCAATTTTGTTTCTTCTCATTATTTAAAACTCCCGAGGGATACACTTTTTGACTGTAGAATAAAACACATGTTTCGGTACAAAGTATAGGTACATAATACACGAGTCAGAAAGCTGTAAGATTGCATTCGACATCGCATGTAACATGCTCGTAAACTCAATCAGCGGAGCTCGATAAAAGGTTTAAAAAAAGAAGCCCCAGAGAATCCATCTGTACGTTCTTCCTTTTTGCCTTTTCTGTTTCATGTGGCCCCCCACACAGCACTGTTCAACTCGCAACAAGCCGGTCTGGCACACGGCAGATCTTTTAGAGTTGTCTTCTTCTTGGTGAGTGTGCGGGTGCGGAACTGTTCTCTTCGCGTCTACACTCAGCGCGTCCCAGACCGGCCGACCGAGGCCTGTGATTCAAAAACACCAAGAGCAGGATTGAAAGCAGCCTTGGCTTTCCTCTAATTAACATCGTCCTTTATTCAAACTCGCGGATCATAACCAACCCGCGCTTCCCCAATTACCAGAGTCTCGTCGCTTTCAGTTCTCGCTTTCTACCTTGCTTCCTTTTCTGAAAGTCAGAGCGTGTTTTCCTTTTCTGCCTTCGCCATCCCGTCTCGCGCTCCCCGTCCATTGCTTTCATCTCTCTTTCTTTCTTTCTTCCTTTCTTGTTGTTTCCTCTTCTTTATATCTTATCTCTTCATCGCCCTATTCGGTCCTCACCTCCCAACCCATCGCGTGCCTATCGTTCGTCCTTACTGCAAACGATTTATGTCATTGCGGGACTTCACATAGACGGCGAGAAAAATATTCAGCGGTACACCTTCTTAATATTATTTTCCTGTGTTTTCCTTCATTCGTTTATCGTTGTGTAAGTATGTTTAAGGGGGCCGAATCATCCAGAATAAATTTTATCCAGACAACTGTATTCTTTTTTCTAGTCGACTTGAAAATACAGTGTTCCTATATTGCGCGGTTCTCCATCAACGCCCCCACTTTGTTTTAACCCTCGTACTACATTAAGGTCCCGCTGTGGATTTATGCAAATTTTTTTAATTCACTTGTTAAGGTAATGAATTATTCCTTTCAATTTTTTAGACTATGGAGGATTGAGGTCGGACTAAAAAATGCATGAACAATTAGGTTATAGTTTTCCATGTATTTTTGACAAAATCAATAACAAATCCAAACTCCAATTATTCTAAGACCCTCAAACCCTCATGTCCGGATTATTTCAAGTTCGTCGATGAGTATATATAACTATATGGATCTAGTACAAGATCGGAAGTTATAAATTTAAGAATTTTTGGTTTTGTTCTTAATTGAATCCGCGGACTTCAAAACTCAGGCCAAAATGGAAATTGTTCTGAATACATGCGGATTTTTTAAATGATTTCCATCTTGGGATTTGTTAGAGTCTAGCTTTTCAGCTGTTGCTTTTATGATGTGTAAATTATTTATGTATACCTCAGGTATGATTTATTTTTTTGGAGGATGTGAACCTTTCTACGCAGACATATTTACAATATCAAATTTGTTAACCATTCCTCTAAATTACAAATAATTAAATGCTCACATTTTTCAAAGACTTGCTTTCTGTATGCGAAAGTATAAACGTCTCCATTTTATATTTCGATCGTCGTCGGGGTGTCAACGGATTCAACCTACTTAAAACAAACGTTGATTGTCAAATGGAAATACCTGTAGTGGAAATATTCATTCGAATCGAAATTGTCGAAAGTTGGAGTCGAAGAAGGTAAAAAAAGAAATCTATTGTCGATAAAGCATGAATAACGAAGTGCAGCGAGATGTATCTCGTTATATTCTAAAATGAAGATTTGTTCACGATGAAATATGAAGTGGAAAATCGGAGAAGACGAGCAAGGCAGAAATTGGACGAGGCACCTCGACCAACATTGCAGACACTGAGAAACACCGACAGGATTTCGATGTTCGCTAGATAGAATGATGGAATGTACCTTTACGCTCGACTGAATGGTCTTTACGAGCGTTGACGGAACGACGCAGTTATGGCTTTGCTTAACAACGAGCAGTGATCAACCTTTTCATACAATGAAGTGACAAGATACTCGTTTCAGTCGCACATTTGAAGATAAAACCAGTTGTGAAAACTGATCGATTAGGCCTGGTAACCGACTCGAATAATCCGAATAGCTCCACCTATTCAGTCAGTTCAAGAAACAACAATGTAGTCACCTATAGAAAAAAAAAGTAAACTTTGGGCAAAAAATTGTGCATGCCGGATATAATTTCCAGTACACTTACTATCCAAATATGAACTTTCGATATTTTTAGGTAAGTCCCATAGCACATTTTGTGTTTTCAGAAATACATGTGAATATAAATTCTATTGTAACCCATGTATAAAAAGTCCCATTATATCACCATTCACCCGTTAACGACACGCGTACAGTAAAAACTGGCAGTGAGAAAAAACCCGTGACACCAGGGCGCCTTTTTTTTCCCTACTGCAGAAAAATGTAATTTTCTTGCTGTCAAGTAAATGTTAAGAACTGAAAAAAGAAGTTCTATGTGGGAAAATTCGTAATGGATTCAGAGCTCCTGTGGTGTCCATACGACGCAGGAACGCATTTGAGGGAAGTAGCGTAGCTAGAGGGCTTGGTGAATCGTCGAATCGTAGGACTTGGCTCGGTGATAACGCGTTATCTCTCGGCTCAGTTTCGATGGCTTTTGGTTCTCGGTTCGATTCGGCTTCGGCGTTTGGCTTGCTTTACCATGACTTCGCTCCATTTTCCCTCTGCCCACGTTCTCACCACTCACGGCACTCAGTTCAGCAGAGTTTGGTTCAGGTTTGCTTACCTCTCCGGAGGGTGGAATGCATCACTTTGCCGTCCCGCCTCGCTGGCGCACCAGTTCGCTGATGGCAAAGTTTGCATCGGTATCAGTCCCTCTGTGGTGCTTGCCCACCTCTCGCCACCTCTTTTTCCGCAAACTCGATACTGTCTGACTCGCCCGCCGATTCCTCCCGTCAAGGTGCCAGTGGTGTGATCGAACCGTTCACCGAGTGGTTTCACGCACGAATTTCTATGACTGGACCAAACTCGCCTTCCCCTCCCTCTCTTCAGGCTTTACTTTAATAGCTTCATGTGCAAACTATTCTGCTGCTGTCTATCAATGGGAGGTTTGAAAAAGAATTTTTGTACATTCCACGCGTCATCACCAGCTTTGCACCTTTTCTGCAAATACATTGACCACAACTCTATCATATATATTGAATTTCGGAACAGATCTGTTTTCGGAAGTTTGGAAATTGGAACATCGTTTCTAACGTCGTTGTGTATATTTTGTGTAGCAGAATAGAAACTTTCACATCGCAGACTTATTTGACTGTTTTGTGTGTCGACGACACTAGAAAAATATCACCAACATCGAAATACATGTACAGAAAGATAAAAACGTAATGTTGAGAAAAATACAAAGTCTTTACAATTTTTCAGGCTTGTAATTGTAAAGATCCGCGAAGCAATAATTTAGAAAAATATTATCGACATAAGTTGTAATTCCAAAATAAACAATTATGATCAGGGCACGAGGCTTGTAACTTTGGAAAGAAATGATAATCATTTTGAATTCTAGATTATTTTAATTTGACTTCCTGTAGTTGTAATTTCATCTATGTATACGAGCTATATTGGTTATAAAAGTTTGTATGTTTGCAAAAAATACTATACTATAATCTATGTTCTCATAAATTACACTATGGTAGCCAAATTGTAATTTATTGGTAACTTATAGGTTGCAATTTGTTAAAGTTGACGTACTTACGTCGCTGTGCATTTTAAAAAGAAATATAAAATCGCATACAAGATTGATTGAGTGATCGATGTCGATGAAATCTTATAATTGAAGAGATTCCTAAGCTGCTTACCAAATTTTGAGTTCGATGGTTTTATTTCCTCTCCGGTTATAGTCGATTGAATTGTTAGTTTCTCATGATCTACGAGTACCCTAACCATTTTTAACGAGTACGATTTGTTTTACCATTCCGAATGTATTAAGTATATGTAATAATTATTAATTAAACCACAATTTCATTGGTTTACCATCTGTACTACGTAAAAGCTGTCAGAATCTCAATAAACAATGAATGAAGGAACGAAAAAAAAAAATTCAAATGCTCATTCTCCGGAATTATTGCGGAGTTGAGAACTTTATTCCAATCTTATAAAAAGCCATTCGAATATTTATTTCGTTTACTTTGATAGATTCATTTTCGATGTAGAGCATTTGAAAATCGTAGACGTTGAGTGTTCAGAGTCGCGCCCTGCACTTTGAACGAGCTGCAAAGTTACGCACTTAGTTCGTGAATTCGTTATCAAAGCACAGAAATGTTTGTTTAGCTGTGCATGAGATTAATGAGAAAAGTATTGGAGGATAATTTGATTCTGCCGCTTTTAATGAAAAGGATTTAAAGTGTATGTGAGCAGTGATATCTGCAGCCGCTGTGAAATAAACTCATTTTAGTCGTGACGATTAAGCGATGTCTATATAGCCCAAACTAGATTTGTTTTTATTTGAAACACGTTCAGCAAGAGCCCTCTAGGAATTTATACTTTATGAGAGTTATTAATATCAAATCGCATTTGTTATTACGTACCTATGAAGAAAGAAGGGGGGAGTTGAAAATCTAATGGGTCAGAAAGCGGGTCACCAGCTGCCACGCACGGGTTACTGTTCGTGTCGTAAAATAATCCACCAAGGAAAACATAAGGCGGTCTCTGTGTGAAATGCAACGCAGACATCTTTTTTCGATATCGACGATTGTACGCCCTCTGTAACCTTTCGCCCCCTCCACATCGTTAACATTGAAGATATACTTCATGTTGCCCGTTTGCAATACTTTTCCCTTCCATAATGCCTCAGAGCCTCTCCAGAAAATATCGCCGAAATTTATAGAGAGTGAAATAAAGATATCAAATAAAAGTTTCAGGGTCTTTAATTTTCTTAACTTTTTCCGTACCAGTCTTTGTAGGCTTATGAATTCTTCAACTTCTGCTTAGGATACGGCTATTTTTCACGTTGATACTATAGTGATAGTTGCATCTAGCGTTTGATTTAGTAAAAGATACCGCAATTTCAATATTTCATCAAGAAACATTATTTCCAGTCCCCGATCCGAAAAAGAGTATTTTTGGAAATACAGTTTTTCAACGTTGTACAGAAAAGTTACGTCTAACATTCAAGAGAAAATGTTTTTCTCCCCAGTGTTGCAAAGGGCTATTTAAAATCAGTGTCAACAAAACTTCAAACTCGCGAAACTTAATCCTGCCAACATCAATTTCTCGAAAGTATTGGAAAAATTGTATCCGATTTGTTTGTTATTTTCATTAATAATAATGGAGTAACATTATTTAAATCATTGCAGGCGGCCCATTAGGAAATACCTATAAATATTTTTAAAATCAATACTTAATTACAAAAACAATTTAACCTACATAGTGTTTCGTGACTTTACGTGAAAAATTTTTTGAATATCGAAAACGAGAGCTGTCAAATCATCAAATTTTCAATATTGCAAGGTTAAAAGGAAATCGCTCGTCGATAAGTAAAGAAGGATACAGGGGAGAACCTTTCACATTGCTCCCTCATTATTTTTCACTCTTTGCAATGCTACCATTATAAGAAAGTATTTCTATTGATGTCAGCTTCCTAATAGAGGAAGCTCTGTGAAAAGTAAAAACTAATGAGGAAGTATCGCACTGACAACGATGGATGAGCGATAGCAGCGCAACTTCGTGATGACCCAAGTCAAGGTCCCTTATTTGCGGTTAGTGCTTGAATTGCGCGGAGCTGAACGGTTTTAACCCCATAGATCAACATTTAATAGACACTGAAAGTTGACAGACAATCTTCGAAATCTCTATGGCTTTGACATTGGAGCTCATAGTTCGTGAGTCGAAATTCGAAGCCATTCATCACACGCATACACATATCTAGATAATTTTTTCAAACCACTTGTATCACTGTTCTGGACCATTTTAGTATATCAATATGAACATTCCAAACAACCAAAATACGCATGAAAATAGAGCTTCCTCGTCATGAATTTCTAGTACAGCGTAATGAAAATATTGTACGTAACTGTAATCGCTAAACATGTCTAAAATTTCAGCAGTTATCCTGTGAACGTCCGTCCAAAATAAGATTTCGATTTCGGAATGCTGTGAAATATAAGTTTTGTGAGATGCCTTCACATATTTCATCGCTCATTGCACTTGAGAATAGCGCAACATAAAAGAAGTGGGGCAACGTCAAGTTTTATTCAGCAGATATATTTTCTGATGGCTTATAAAAAATGTGAACATCTTCGCAAATTACCCCCAAGTCAAGAATGGCGTAAGAAAAATTTAACAAAAATCGATAGAAAAAATTGGGATGGAAAACCATAATGGTTTCCCTTCAATAATAATAATAATCAGGGGGCCACCCTGCACAGCGCGGTACATCACACAATAGTGATTGTACGTTTCTATCATATCTACTATATCAGCCATTTGCCGAGGAGAACTCAGTGATGCCAATAACGATGCTTGTCGATATTTCAATTCCGGCAGGAAAGTTGGATGACCGAGATTTCAATTACATCGTTGAATATCGATGAAAATATCGAGAGGTAATGGCAGCATTTCACCGCGACTATCCAATAGATTCCGATAGAGTGCCCAACTCCCACCACCGCACCCATCAACATGAGTTCGTAATAATTTTTTTTGGCATATCGAAGGACATCCTTTGGTGACGTGTCATCTCCACCACCAGACCGACTACCCGACTATCATATCGTTTTCGCTCTTCCCCCTCATTCGGCTACGTTGCAGGGACAAGTTCGACGTAGCGTGGTGACGTTTATGTTTTTATCATCTAGTGTAGTCGATAAGTTATTTAGGATACCCTAAGATATTTTATTTTAGATAAGGATATTTGCAAGGCCGTGGAAAAGAAACATGAGCAGGTTAAAAATGTTACTATTCCGTCTAACTTCAACATTACGCCTCAGTCACTAAACCTAGTGGAAAAAAAATGATACGCAGTACGTGATTTTCTCATCATGATTGTTGCTGATGCCATGTAGCTTGTGAAATTGATTTTAAGAAATGAATGACGCGGAGTTTCAATAATAGTATATTACGATACAAGTACGAAAAACTTTTGCCTGCACGTGTAGCGATCGCACGTGTTGCGAAAAAGTTTCCCGCCGAGTATTGTACAAAAAGCGTACTTTACATGATGGGAAAAGAAGTAGGTCCATTGTAACATCGAGTGAAATGAAGAATATTTTGTTGTTCGGTCAATCTTTTTGGTTGTAGTTGTTTTTTAAATTAAATTCATTATTATGTTTGTTGATTATTATTCGTTTCGTTAAATTTAATAGTTACTGTTTATATTATTAATAGATGTCTTAATAAAATTCTTTTGGTGAAAATGATAAGAATTTAGTCTTGCAATACAGTCTACATATTAATCGCTGATAAAAATAGTTTTATGATTTTATCCTTTGCTCTGGAACATTCAAATCGTGTGATTATAGAATTTATTTGGTGTATTTGAATCACTGTAATATAAAAAATTAAATAAAATAACACGAATGAATTATCGTCAGCACTTTGTAGACTTATATCATTTCATTTGACGTGGCAAAAAAAGTAAAAACCATTTATTCAAATCCAATAATTTTGCACGGCAATCAATTATATCGGATAGGGTACATTTTATCATTATTACCATCTGTTAATACATTCAATAAAGGTCCTTGTTTCATAATCGCTGCCAATTAGTTCGTTAGTATTTAGGAAGGCAATCACCTCCCAACCGAATTGCAAGTCACTCTTTTGATGGGTTATCACCTGGTTGACTCCGCGTGAAGGAAGGTATCGTTTTGGGATTTCCGTAATATTTGAAACCTTCTTGCGGATTTTGGGTTCATGTTATATTTGTTAACGAATATTCTTTATCCTATGAGAGCTTGCATTGCTAATGACACCGAGCTATTTTTCTGTAAAATCATTGTGAAAATCTTAGGATATCAGTACGAGTATCAGCATCAAAGTATTGTTGGACGTATGCGCGAATTGTTCTTGTACCAATGTCCCGGAAAAGTCATAGATTTAATCGTGTGTTGCACGTGTGTGTGCGTTCGTAGTTCCGTTATTGAGGTCTCAGTATTAGACGAGGGACTTTCACGAATTGCGCGATATTGCGTCTAGTAAATTCAGCTGGTATAATTTCATTCGACGAGACGTTTATCGCGTTCGCGTTTTTCTAGGCTATTCTTATATGTGGTAGACCGACCGTATGTAAAGCAATAAAGAGCAGGGGAGAGTGCATGTGTGCGAGTGTGTGTATGTGTGTATGAGTACAGGAATTCGTTATTTGTTGTCGGGAATTCGACTACATAAAATTGTTACTTAAAAGTGGGTAATAACATTGGCAATTGTTCGCCCTACAAATTTTACGATAACCTTTTAATTTTTATGATCAAGTCTATTTTGTCACTTACAATCATTGATAATTATTTCTAATGAATTAATGACTTTTTATCGTTATTGTCAGTCCTGTAACTTTTATTTATCGACGTTATTTATTTCTCGAACTTCTCATTGAATCTCCCACTCTACCAAATAGGTCTGTGACGAATCGCCAATTTTGTCGTTTTTGAAAGGAACTGCGTTTTATTTTCTCAAAAGAAAAGCAAAGTTGTGTAGAATTTCTATTGCAAAATATTCGCATCGAAAAATACATACATATTTCGATTGTGAAACTCCCGAAAACGGTTTCTTTTCGAAATTTCAATATCGATGAGGCAGCGGTTTATTTTCGTTTATTTTTCTGGCATGGCTGGAGGAATATACGTTCAGCATTCTCCAAGAATCGATATGTTAGTGGAGGTGTCAGGAGCACCGGTCGCGAATTTGTTCGCCGCAACTTCCTGAAGTAGGGGAAACCTGGCCAACGTTGCGCTGCCTGCTACATACTCCAGAAAGGAAAAGGAAAAATCGTGAGTGCGAACGAGAATAACAGAAGGGTTGGGTTGCGGAGAGTCGGGAGCGAGGAGGTGAGGGGGTGGGGGCAATGAGCGAAGGTTGAACAGTCTGATTTCTTGGATCTCTTCGATCGCATGTTTTCCTATCGCTTCGATCAGCGTTTTGCATGCGAGAAGGGACACTGGAAGTGTTATGACTATTGTACGACTCATAAAAAGATGAAGTTCGATTTCCGGGAGATCAGACATGGCGGCATAGAGGCGGAAATGGTACATAGTTGAAAACATCTAGGTTAGCTCGGTTTTTTTAACACTCGAAATCACTGGGACATTTTTCCCCCTTAAAGACTTGAAATCGTTGAATTCAAAATCTACGTGCCCACATAAATATTGTCGAAAGAAAATATTTGCAGGTTATCCACAGCAGCCATACTTTGCAAAACATTATTTTCTGAACGCTTACGCAAACTAGTTATCGCGATAATTCTCTGAGTGTACGAACGTTAATTTTCATATTGAATCTGAAAAAAAAAAAACTTAAATGTGGGATACTCGTTTCAAGCGAAATTGAAAAATAACTTTTCAAATAATAATTATATATATATAAATATATATCATAATATTTATATAATAAATGCTTACTTATTTTTTGATATAATATAAAATTATGTATAATTATGTAGCTACCGACCTATAATGTAGGTTTCATGCCTCATAGAACTTTACCGTGCCTCGAATTGTCCCCCAAAATTGGAAAGTATCTACTGAAAAACATATTATTCAAAGGTATCAAATACGCTCGGTTAGCAGTTAAACGCCAAATGCGATAATCGTCGGTTAATATTGCTGATTTTGACTTGAATCTCGCGTCCCACGACCAAAGCAGTAATTTTAAAGCGAGAATAAAATAAATCATTCGAGAGGAAGTATAGTGTCAATGCCTCAATCTCGACCGCGGACGTGCTTCGTATAAGCATTAAAATCCGGAGTGTTGGCTGTTGAACGGAAATGGCGTGGTGGATCCATTGGGAAAATGTGGTAGGATGTAGTGAAGGAAGAGAGCGGGCAGCATAGGGGTTGATATTTCTATCGTTCGAAGCTGCCGGAAGGTGCCCGACCAGCAGGTGCGATGAATATTCATACTTTCATGGGGTGAGAGGACCGGGAGTAACACGAGCGTCGCTGGGCTGCTCGGTGAGCCCAGCGTCCGGGACTGAACTCGTCTGACAATGTCGAGAGTTTTCCTGCACCCTCGCGGATGAGCCGCATTGAACCGCGACGGTTCCCGACGCTTTTCCATCGCCTCTATAAGAACTTACACGTTCTTTTTCATTTTTTCATTGTCTCATTTCTAAAGTCACAAACTGATACCTCGAATGGTCATCAAAGTGAACGAAAATTATGCTAATGATGCAGATGAAGGAATCGACAACATCTCAATGATAACTTGCAATTACAACGAAATAATTCTTGATTCTTTTAGTCTGACATATACCAAATAGGCGAGACCGACACGAGAGCCATCATATATTACCGCCAAATTGTGCAATGTAGGATACATAATCCTACTAAATATTTACCTTGTTTAGGTAAGATAAGATTTGATGAATTTTACGTAGAATCATTATAATTCCTTTTACTAATAATATTACATTTGAATAAGACAAATTTCCCGGGAAATGAAAGACAATTCCCAGTTTTTTACCAGTGGTAGCGTCACGCTCACAGTATTCTCAGTGCCGTAATGAAAAGTTGTACCACGTATTCCGAATGTCGGAGTGCACCAATATTAGTTTTTAAAACACTCATATCCAACTAAAATGAAATGTATTAAATCTACTTTTTTCTTGCTTTTGGTACCGTGTTGTTGATTATGATTATTCGTTTCTGTTTACTCATACTTAGTTTGATTAAAAGCCAGTGCTACTTCCCCCACAAGCGCTCTAAATTTTAAAACCCATTTTCTCCCAAAATATTCGGCAGAGAGAACTCAAATTTTGATAGAATGTGCGGAAGTATTGCAGAATTGGGCTAAACCTCGGGCTTTTCGATACTTAAAGCCGTTTGTTCAGGGGAATCGAAATCAAAAACGTTCGAGGAAGACAGACTTATGGGCGTTTAACATTTGGCGATGAAATTTTCAACCATGTATATCTGATCGTTAAAGCTGACGCGAAAGCGAGATATAAGTACCGAAAAAGCGGAATTAACCAGTACCATACCTGAGGTCGTGTCTGTAAAGAGTTCTTTAATATTCCCTTGGAGGAATGCAAGTATTTGTCAGAGCTGTCAACATAGTCAGATTTTGGCTTAGGATTAACGCCAGTAATTAACCAGCACAAACCTATCTGTATACTCGTTTCTGCAAAATGAAAAACGCTTCTTGCACATGTGTAGTAATTTTAATTAACACATATTCAACAGTGGTCGAGTGTTTTGCAAAGTAAAAGCTGACTCGTATTAAAAACACGACTCGTTACGGCGAATGTAGCATTGCATGCATTTATTAATACGACTTTGTAACGAATCTAGCAGAGATGTACATGAATTTTACGTTAGACTTGTGCAGTAAATGTATATACCCGATATAGATTTGATAAATTAGAATACCCATTGCAGAATCAGTACACGAGTACACCGGAAAATTACAATACAGAGTTATGTTAAATTTGTTACAAAAGTCGTATTAATTAACGTGGAATATACTAAATACACCGTTCGAGTCATGTTTCTCTTGTAAGCCAACTTAAATTTTGGACCACGTCCGCCGTTGAATATATTTAACGTAAACCAACTACGTATGTGCAGGAAGCTTTTTTCTGGAAGCGGGCATATTAATAACACAATTCGTTCCAAAAGTCCTGTATTTAACATAGGGTAGCTTTAATTTTTATTTCACCTGAATTTTTCGCACGGGTTCGATAAATCTTCAGTAAATCAAAGTCATGTACGGTATATGAACGTACTAAATGTTTTTTGCAGTGATTCATTAGAAAAATGCTAAATCGAGACTGCGTTTGAGATCCAAGGGTGATTCTTTATTTGAGCATTAAGCATGGATTCCGTTGAGGATAACACGTCACAAATACATGCAATGCTCGAATAAACAGATAAGTAACCGTTCCTTAATTGCCGGCAATATTTTAATTTTCCCCGCAGTTTTTAGTGAACTTT
Organism: Clistopyga incitator; assembly: GCA_947507545.1. NCBI lineage: Eukaryota > Metazoa > Arthropoda > Insecta > Hymenoptera > Ichneumonidae > Clistopyga > Clistopyga incitator. Next base: position 9,325,231 of record OX382178.1, on the reverse strand, counting down.
CATGGCAATACCTATTCGAATACTATTTTCTCACATTTAGTACCAATATGGCATAATATTCTCGACAAATAACGAATATCAAAGTGATCACCGAATAAGTAGACGAGATCAGTGAGCTGCACAGCGATGGGATACCCAAGATCAAAGTTATGAATTCACAGAAAACGTAGTCTTGAAATGACATGTTTTTCAAATGTCCTTTTACCTCCGGCGTCAAAAAAATTGACGAAGCTGAGTTTGAGCTTTTCATTTATGAGGAAAAAAAAAAGATGAGCTTGATGCCGAGTGGAAAATCGATACAACTTGTTCGACACACGTAACAAGAAAGCGTGAAAAGAGGATGGAGAAGGGATGGAGACATGTTGGACGGTTTCACGTAGTGCATGCACAGAGGGGCTAAGGGCGAGAGGAGGCAGATACAAGCTTTCGAGCAATCGGTGAGTTTTCCCCTCCTCACACTGAGTAGATGTGCACGTCGTTCAACACAGCCCGCCGAGGGTGGATTGTCACGTTCGCGCCAAGTCGATCGTAACGACAGCACAATTTTCGGAACGCTGGCGCTCTCTCGTACGTGCATTTGCAGGCGCAGTTGGTGTGTACTTTTGCTATACCTACACCAAGTGCAGGTATTATAGAAACACATTTTGTACACGTACGGCACACACACTTATGTAACTATACATAATAAATACAGACCCACCCACAAATCGTGCTGAAAGTGCAATGCACGTTCACAAACCTACAAATACCTTTATGTAATCAAGAGTTGGACGTCCGTTAGGTCGTGCATTTATTACTCGATTATCGCACCATCTTCCTTCGATTATCACACCCCATTTCTAGAATTCTCTAGTGAAGAGCTGAAATAAATGAAAACTGTTAATGACACCGATCAAGTATAAAAAGCCATGTTAAGTTTTGTTTTTTCACATCGAAGTGGTTTATTTTGGTAAAAAATGTTATCTGGTATTCTCATTTCGTGATGCTCGAAAGGATGAAAAATTTCCAGGAACATTATTTGGAAAAGCATTGTGGATAAAACGGTTCTTCTGCGTCTCAAAAACCGTCTTATCAGCCGAGTTGAGATGTAATGTACAAGGTGAGCAAGTATGACCCTTTGCTTTTAATTATTTATGTCGTAATTGGGTGTTAATGCGGAATTTGGTTGATTTGTGTTGATTCGGTAATTTTCTAAAATCGGTGTACAGCTCTTCTTTTCTTCGTTGCTATATGGATTTGTATTGCATATTCCTTAGTACACTTATCGGAGTATTTATTCATTTCATTTTTTGAGAACACCCTCAGAATCTTGTCCACATTTTCCTTAACCACTTAACCCAAAGCCCTGGTTATCGCATTTCCACAAATGTTTATTATTGTATAGCCTTTAAAAATATCAATTTTATACTTCAAATACATAAGGAAATATACCCCAAAGTTCGCTGAATTAGGTTGTTTTTTTCCTTCTAAAAAAATTCTTTAAAAAAATCTATGTTTCAATCTTCATAAGCAGGATCCCCCCTTAACAGTTGACCCACAATGCAGAACGTGTTACACAAACGAAAAATGATGCTTTACTCTGGGGACTATCTTAGTAATTCGCTGACCGCGCCTCCGATGCTGTCGATCGAGATGCCATGAATTATTTCTTACCTTTATAGTTATCGGGACAAGTGCATAATTCAAATAATATAAAGGATATATATATATATATATAACAATAACCTTGTTTTTTTTTCAGTTGTAACCAACGTTGCAATTTTTTTATTTGCAAAATTTGGTAAGCCATTGTACATTCCCGGACATGTGTTTAATTAACATTGTGTAAAATCGATTAACGAGTTCGTACGTTATTGAAGTTTATATTTGAATATTCAAGACCTGCACAATTTACATAAATTATTAAAGGTGAAGTTTTCAAAGCCGTGTAAAGCAAAATATATTGAAGCAATGCAATTGAAGGTCACTGTGAATTTTTATAAAGTTATGGACTGCCAAAATGATATTAAAATTCAGATCCAAGCTTAATTCAAACGCGGATGAAAATAGAGGTCGGAATACTATTTTTCAGGCTGAGGAATGCTTCTTCTATGAGCAAGCCAAAAACGACCGGTTATAAATCGCTTTATCAAAAAACGAAAATAATATTAAAATACAATAAGGCATACTTTGTATTAATCCAAGTTCAGTTGAGCAAAAATGCCTTGGTTTTACAAAAAGTCAATCGTAATATGAACGGTCTCATAACAAAGTGTTGCTTACCAAGAATGGCCAAATAGATTTTAGTCTGCTTTAAGTACAACCCCTTGCTGCAAAATTAAACCCGATTGGTACATGCGAACCGAAGATTGATCGATAAAATCACAATTGCTATGCAAAAAACAACGAAATTTGCATTGGAAGATAGAATCCACTTATTACAGGAAGTAATTACTTTTTGGCTTAAGGGGATGCTGGACTGGGCGAATTCGTAATAAACACTATTTATCGTAAATATGCTACAGATATACTTCAAATTTTGCAGGGATTTAATAAAAACCTTGGTGCTTAGGTGTCCGGTCTGATTTGACACATCTGATCTCTAGAAACGTTTATATCTTACTTTAACCGAACTTTTTGACCTCTCGAGCCATATTGGCTTTTGAGAGGTTCAGTAAAATACTTTTTTTTAACATTTGCTCTATGCCTTGAACGGTAATTCGACCAGTCGCCGAAGCATGAAGGTTTTTATTACCTCCGTGCAAAAGTTGAAATATATTTGTAGCATATTTACGATGAATAGTGCATACTACGAACCGCCTAATCGACTCCAGTATCCCCTTAATATGAATTTCGTTTATTACATTATTGCAGTCCTGTACATAATACTTTAATTGCAAAACGCTTCATAATTGTACATCGGTTTTTATTTTTTAATTCATAATCCCTACGGATCTCTACGGATGATCCAGATTGTGGGTAACATAGTTTTGTATGCATGTCATTACTTATGTAGTTGTAATTTTTCAGAATGCTATCCTGCTTGCAGCATAGGGACATTTTCCCATGATAAGCAATGCAACCATATCCTTTTGGTGCAAGGAGAATTCGTACGAGAAGGATTTGTCTGTTGCCTCGCGGTGAATTCCATTTGAAGCTGCCCGTCAATGGTTGTCCTTTTGACTTCACTGGAATCCATTTGAAGAGAATAGACATTATTGAGACAGTGAAGTGGCTTCAAATGTACGTATCGAGGAGAGCTAGTCAATGAACCCCCGGAAGCTATGCGTTGTAACAGTTACAGACGCAGAGTATATGGATATCCGTTTTAAATTCTCGTGGGATACATTCTGGCCGCGAACCGGAATTTTTTCTCTCGCACCGGTATGCCACAAGTTTATTTTATTATTTTTGTATTGGTACGCAAAGTTTCGTTTACTTCCTTGTCTTTTTTTCTTTTTTTTGCGGTATCGTGCCACAAGGGAGCTTTCGAATAAGCTTATAAGCCAAACTCATAGTATCGCGGCGTTCAGCACAGTAGCTAAGAATCGATATCTGATATAGTATATTCGTCATACTCGGTCGAGATGTATGTCGGGCTTTTCGCATCTGGCTGAACGATACCGACAGAAACTGAATATATAAACGTAATTTATACACGCTCCTGTTGCCCCTGTTTCTTTGCCTGCTGCCGTTGCTCGCTCGTGGTTCTCAACGTATGAAATACCCACGTGGGATCAATTTAACTTTGCACGTAACTCCGGGCTACCGCCACGGCAACTGCGGATATGGTCGCGGAGTTCGACTTCGTGAGTATATACTTACTTACATATCCGCGGATTGAATTTGCCGTGAGCGCTTGCCGGCTGCCTACTCCCTGTTGCAATATATAAACATATACATATACTAGCCTCTCTGTAGTACAGCGCGATTTGCAAAAGCGCTACGAGGCGTGTGGTGCGTAGAGAGCTGAGGGAAAAGTTTCGAGCCACGTGCGATATCTCCCTTCGTATGCCACCCGACAAACGTACAGTCTTATCCATCTTACGGTTAATGTTATTTTCCGTTTTCCCGCAGCATTCAATTTATCGTCGGAGCACCTTGAGAGTCACTTTGCCTGCCAATAATACGCCACCACGTGTGTTTCGTTCTCTCTGCGTCTCATATACCCCACGCGTTGCCTCCCACACTGTTTACAGTAAAGGAAACGTGATTTGAGCTGAGTTGTTGAGTTAGGTAGTGATTCTTCGCCTCTGCCTCCCGTGTCTAGTAGTGTTGAATGTTGGCGGTACGACGAGTAAGGTGTTCTAATGTTATGAAAATCACTCACTGTACAGTAGAAAGTTCACATAACACGATAAGCCGACGACATTAGGCGGAGAGGATTTGTGACGTTACGATTCTTCTGAATGCAGAATGTGCGCAATGAGTGCGTTTGAGGTAGTTTTAACAATTAATTGTGAATTAATCAAGATTATTACGATAATAATATATTGTGTGTCAAGTGCGAAAGTAAAAAATGTAAAAACGCTAAAACAAAATCGGACCTGAAATTTAATGCCTAAATATCGGAAGTTTTCATTTATAAACTGGTATACTAAATACATATAAGTGCAATCTAACGTTAATACATGGAATAGAAATGTTTATACTTTACTTCAATTCTTAATATAAAAGACCTTTGATTTTAATGATTTGCTTCAAATTTACTACAGAAGTATATTAGTTCTATATCACAATTGTATGTCACATTTACTTTAGCAGTTGATGAATGAAAACTTCAAATAGATTATAACAGTGTACAAAGAGCTATTTTTATTCGAGGAGGTTTATCAGGGCAGTATTCCAAACACCGAGCGTAAAATGATTTTAGTTCACAAAGGTGTGAAAAACTTCTTTTCCACCCCTCGAAAAATGACTATATAGAGCAACAATTAATCACAGTATTTTCATGCGGTTCCAATTTCGAATTGCAGATATTTTGGATCTAACCGAGCTTTTTCTGTAGATGTGAATGATGACCGTTGTTTCTTTAATCTACCAAAAAGCACAGCACCGCGTTTGTCACGCTCTCCAATACTTTCGGATAGAAGTTTGGTGGGTACCGGATTGCTACTACAACAGTGAAACATTTGCGTATCCAAAACTCTTATAACATTCGTATGATGTATGCCACTGAAGTGCGAGTTTTCGCGCGACGTCCAAAGTAGACGGTGACAACGCGAATTGAAATTTTTCCAACACAACAAGGAGACGGCGCTTCTAGTTTGGAGAAGCTACGGGCACACAGTTCCCGACGGTATGCAGTGTATCCCGTGATAGGTGGGAAAAGCGCGAGAGCGCTTGTAAGTATTCGAACGTGGGCGCCAGGGCAGCGTGACTACCACAAGCAGATAAATAAAGCAGTGACATCACGAGAGATGGAAGATTGCGGGAGGCTAGGACGGTGCCAAGAAATATAGAACAATGCACAGGAACAAGGATGCGCTTTGCCATGAGATAAATTCCCTAAGTAAGAAGAACACTTGGAATCACCCGCAAGTTGGAGATTTGAAATTTTTTCAGCAACATCTCTTAACATCAATACGATTTATTGAAACATTTATTATTTGCATTACTTCTAAGAATACGATATTGGTATTACGTCCAAAAGAACAAATATTTTATAAAGAGCCCAAATTTACTGCACTAATTTTATAACTTATATATAAAATAATATTTCTCACTTTTGCAACGTTCTTCCAATGATGCTACCAATTGACACGAATTGTCACCAATTGTTACTTGTGTACGTACGAATTGTTACTTGCATGTTGCGTTGCACAAGTTTTGTAATGTAAGTGCCACGGCTATGTGTCAAATAACAATAACATTACCTGCATATAACAATTAAAACATTGCGTGTTACTCGTACGTTACATATTTTCGACATAACGCAAGCGTTACATTGTTACAATCACATGTAATATCTAGATTACATTATATTCAGTAACGTGTTTTCTGGGTTTTTATATACTTACAAGTGAATTCTTTTTACGTGTCGATACCATGGATAAGTCGTCATAATGTAAAAGATAGAAAACAACATACTTGGCCACACGTTTGTCTTTTATAGTGAAATCCAAATCTGGTGAAAATCAGGCGAGCCGAGTCCGGAGAATTGTGTCAATATTAATTTTGTATACAGTATTAAAAATTTGCTTGAAATATAATGTATCGGTGTATGAAGTTCATTATGCAAGTACTGGTCCTTAAATTTAAAGCACATGTATGCTTGAGTTCTGAAGTAAAAGGTTTATGAAAAATAAAGGCCGCAGCAGTAAGATTACAGTTAAAGCAGACTTCAAGTTAAACTACACCGTCTCTGAAATTTCTATATGTATTCAGAATCGTTTCGATAATTTGGCAGAACCAAATTACCGAACCCAGCATTTTTTAGATCCTCTTCTTCCGTATGGAAAGTGCAGAGTTCGAGCTCTAGGCCGACGGGGTTTGTGTGGGGGAGAGGGATGAGTAGAGAGAAGTCACAAAATTTCCACCACTTTTGCAAGTCAAGGACAAGAATAAACCCGACATTCAAAATCAGAGAACTTTTTTCTGACAATGAGCCTATTATGCTTAACGAAATCTTTCTTCGCACTATGTCGGTTTAGCTTCGGTTTATATGGCTACCACAACCGCGCTTCGCTTGCGCGAAAAGCGGCCGGAATTGGCCATCTAGCGGCGAAATGCCAAAACCTGGCCGGGGTACGCACTTCCCGTTGAAATCTGAGTGACGATGGCGTTGTAAATTCAATGAATTTTCGCCTTCATTTCAATGGAAGTACTGGAATTTTTCATAACGGTTCATTAAATTTCAATAATTTGTTAATGAAACATAACGTTCATTATAAAGTTATGTCATTTTCAATGACAATCTATAATTTTACGACCAGGGTGCTTGAAATTTACAGTCCCGCGTTCGAATATTGGGGATTCCCTGTAATTTTCAAGCGCCCGTATGGAAGAATTCTAAATGGCGACGAGATGGATTTTTCAAGAGCACTGACTGAAATCAACGCACCCATGCATTGTAAATTTAATGAATTTTCGCATTACTTTCAATGGAAGTGCTGGAATTTTTCAAAACCGTTAATTAAATTTCAATAACTTGTTCAAGAAACATTCCGTCCATTGACAGGTTCTCTAATTTTAATGTCGGGTATATTAATTGAGAAGAAAGATCTAAATTTACGGTATCGGGTACATGAATTCTTGTTTAATGTACCAAATTTGTTAATTTCAAGTACATTCATTGGTACATTCAATTTCAAGTTTCTTTTTACAGTGTACTTATCCCTGATCCGGTCTGAATCAAACATCAGGATGCTCGAATTAGATTTCTGCTCGGGAATGCATGATAGCGTTGCATAGCTGGCGTTCTCGAATATCCGTACTTTCACTTGCTCCCGTAGATTTTCTCCATTGCGTACAAGCGTTTCTACGTGCACGGTGCATCATATCATCCCTCATTGTTTTTGGCAGTTTTGTGTTTCTGTTTATAAGCCTGGCTGGCTTATGAACGAAAAAGAGAAAGTTCTATACAGCTTCAAAAAACACTGATAACACGTATAATTGAATACCCATAGCTTTTTGATTTCAATATAATCTTGAGTATCATAATCATAAAGACCTTATTATCCTGATTGAGGTTACGTCTAGACGGAATTTGACCTTTTCCCTTGCTTTCGTTGGCACGGAACAAAAGACGGGTGGGACACTCAAGCGCTCGGTTAAATATGGGCCATCCGATTTATTGGTTAGGCTAATTAAATTGTTGGTTATCCCTACCGAGTTATTGATTGTTTTGTAATGAGCTTGTTTGCGTTACTCAATAACTCGCTTGATCTAACCATTTAATGGTTCATATTGATCGCTAAAAAACATATTTAAGTTTTTTTTTTTTCATTGGCGGTTATCGTGTCTCGAACCTTTCGGATGGTGATACATAAACTTTATGGAAAAGTTGTAGAATTATTTATAAATAATAATTTTCGTAAAAGCAAACCATTTGTTCCTTGCCTTCAAAGTAATGATTAAATATTTTATTATTAATAAGATACAGCATGTAAATATAGTTACCCTACAAAAATGTTATACTGAAAAATATATCAAATTTAATAGTAATGGAATGTTAAAAAATCAGATATTTCGATTTCTGTACAAGCTAACAAATAAATATATCAATAAGGATCGTGGGCAATTCTATTCCTTTATTTTAGCTATTTTTAAAATAATTTATTGATAATCCATAATCCCCGCAATCGTCAACTTGACGTTGGCTGCTTTATATATATGGCCTGAGAAGCCGAGACGAAAAAGGGACCGACAAGTTTGTTAAGTTATCATGATAATTGACTCGACATCCGCATCCCAAGAGAAATAAACGAGAACGAAAATTGACATGGTGTACACGAGGCTGAAAAGTATTACAAGAGGTGAACAGGTGCACCAACCAGGCCAATAAATATCACGTAAAAAGCTTTCAAGTGCCTCACACGTCTCTCCTACTTCGTGTGACGAATGAAGCGTTTTGACGTGATCCAGAAGCTATCTAGGTTTCCTGTTTACAAGAGTTTTAATAGACTGGACAAATATCGAGCAGAAATTACGTGAGGGTAACATTTTTATCCAACTTTACGCTCACTTGGCTACCGTTACGAAGAAGAATTGCACTGTAATTGGATAACTAAATTTGCATTTGGTTTTTTTGTTCTTATCTATTTATTTACGGGTCTAGTTTGTTTTTTCTTAATTAATCTTTGTACACAATTCCTTCACGACACATTGATCTTTATGTATAGAATTAACAATCTAGGTGACCCATCGTGGGGAGGAGATTTTCCGATTTATTAGATGGGTAGATGGGTGGATGTGTGGTAGGCGCTCAGAGGAGGCGCCGACGCGATGGCCTAGGGCAACGAAAGGTATACTATGGGAATGGGGGCTGAACGGAGACTGGCAGAATGAATGAAGAGCAAGGGAGAGAAAAGAGAATCCGTGGCTCCTTAAAGAATGATAGGAACGTTTGGGAAAAAGCGTTCCATTTGCTGGAGGTACGTGAAAATTACGGAACGGTAAGATGTTTTCTCAAAACCATCTGTACCGTTAGTCAGCCCCTAATTGCAACTTTGCGTAATATGTTTCAAAAACACGATGTGTAATTACATTTATCAAATTGTTTGATAAGGAATTAATTATAAATGCATATTTCGAGAAGGTGTGAGTAATTGAAGCACAGCTTCAACAGATCTGTGTTTACTCTCCATCGGGTATCACGTTAGCAATTAATTTAACAGGAAACAGCCAGGTCCAGTCGGATTGGACAGGAAAACCTCGGTACTCACCAAGCATCAAGTGTACACGGTTGTTCTCCTCTCAACTTCCACTTTGCGTGACAATCCAACAAAATGGAGGCTGTAATTTCGTTCTTTCAAAGATATAAATAGAAATGAAAATGATAAATCAATGCTGCGCGATGATGGAAATTATTGAAGCACCCGTTTTAACTGATCCGTGTCTGCCCTCTCTCGGCTACCATGTTTGCAATTAATTCAGCAGGAAATAGAGCTGTTAAAACCTACAAATGCAATTCACCCGTAGACCATTCGGCAATAATCAGATAAAGTAAAGCTTTTTAACAACAATCAATTCAATTTGATACGACCAAACTCAGTTCGATGATTTAGGCGATCCGTAAAACACGTGACGCTAATTTCCTATTTTCCTATCCCCCTCCACCCTGTGACGTTTCGCAAAGACCCCTCGAAAAAAATAAACTTTTGCTTGGACATTATTCTTTCAAATATGTCTGTGGTCATCCGGCATCGTTCGATATTGGTTTCTATACCAACGAAAGTTTGACACATGCGCTGATTTTGTAATTTTAGATATCTAAATGTTATAAGAGTTGTACAACTATTATTCTCTCAAACGTACTTATCATCGATATAACATCAATTTCGGTTTCAATAACGGGAAAAAATACGCATTGCAAAAATAAATTGAAAGAACTAAATGATTTCTTTGAATGTTGTACAATTGGTTGAAGTAAATTGTTTTTCAAACGACGTAAATATTTAGTAAAAGAAACAAAATATTTTGTTGAATACCCTAATTATGTATTTAATAATTGAGATCTCAGTAATCAAATACGTAATTAACATATTCAACAAAATATTTGGTTGCTTCTACTAAATATTTAATTCTTTCCCTCGACTCGACTCATTATCGTGATTGCTGGTTCAGGTGCTGTTGTTGGAATTTATTTTAAAGCGATTTGAATATTTACATCAATTGCTTATAAAATTAACATTGCGTCAATTAGTGTAAATTTCTTATTTATTCTTATTCTGAATGACTAGATTAGGAATTAGAGGCACACTCAGTATGACATTTCACAGACGAATAGATGACAGGTTATACGACACAGTCAATCTTAACATGAGTGCACAAGTGAACAGATATTAGGGATGCGCATGAGGGCTTAGGTGCTCGAGTGCTGACTGCTCAGGTCGGCAAATTAATACTCGAGCATGCTCCAACGTTGTTTGAGCGGTTTGAACGCTCCGCAGCCGATATGAGCGGCTCGGTCGTTTATTTACGTGTTTTTGCGTATTTTATTTACATATGATGTTTTAAAGAAACACGTAACGAAAAAATCCCGATAAAATCGAAACGAAATAAATCGATTTAACGTTTATTGAACGGATCGCAGGAGTACATTTTTTCCTAACAATTTTCGTGTAGAAAATCGAGTTGCTCAACGTGGCTAGTCAACAATTGCGCTCTATTTGGCGCTACAATATTTTCTGCTGTTGAAAAAAGACGCTCGCTCGTGGTTTGCGACGCAGGAGTATTCAAATATTTCCTCGCCATTTCCGCCAACAATTAACAAATAAATTAATAAAATGAAAAAAAAAAAAAACAAACAAATAAATAAATAAGTCATCGCGACTAAGCGCTTGAGCCGCTCATATCAGCTGAGCGCTCGAACCTCCTAATGAGCGTTTGAGCGGTGTGACCGCTCATACTACGTTCAAGAACGCTCGAGCACTGCAATCACGGCTCGAGCGAGCTCGAGCGCGCTCATGCACATCCCTAACAGATATGTTACATTTCACGATCGTAAACATTATCCAGAATTATAACCAACAATATCTGCCCAAACACCAAATACATATCTCATTCATTCGCCCGGTCGTAACAATATGTTATTGTTAAATTATTAGCAAAAGTACATGAATACAACAGCATATCTACTAACATTTTCAACAGGACAAGTGATGAAATTTGAAATCGATGAGTTCTCTGCTCCTTTCTACATAATGATATAATAAATGAATACCTGAGTTAAGAATTTCACGAAACCGTGCATTGATTTTAAGACAGCAGACGTGAAGTAGTCACTTTAATTCACACGTATTGCAAAGTTAATATCTGCCTTAAATAACAAAGAACTAACAAGGAAAATCACAGCGTGTAACTATTAACTTCTAATGACTGTGCATTAACGTTTAAACACGACATCGAATTTCCCTAAGGTACATAAATTTTAGGAGATATTTGTAGGCGATACTTCGAAGTTTTTAGCCTTTCGATTGTTCAAGTGAAGTTTGGAATTGTAAACGATATCGAAGAAATAATTTTGATATGAACATATATATTAAATATTTAATCAGGCACTACATTCGCGAGATTTTGCATAATTTTTAATATACCACTGTATGAATAGCGTAGTTAAAGCAAGTACTAAAATTTATACTTGCCCACATAAAAAAATTCATTTACTTTTGCTGAATTTCCTGTACGGGTGAATAAATTTATTACTCAATGCATTCTTATTTCATATAGCGAATTCCATACTGTTTGCTACACGAAAATCGCTTTACCCCCTAATCACCTAAATGGTTTGGACAAACCATTCTCGTTGAAATCTCCATGTCGCCCTCGCCACTTACCTGTTAATTTTAGTCCGAGTTTACTCGTATTTATATTCAGTAAACTCAAATAAATGCGGAGATGTGTCACCATATGATGTATCGTAGAGTGTGGCTAAACCGGAGAAACGGAAGTCCAACGCATGATTCAACAAGTCCAACGAGAACGTTTCATCCCTTGAAGTGGTGCCTATGACATTTTCAGATTAATAATTCACGGACACAAAGGGTTGTCTCTATGAGGGAGAAAGAAATGTTAATAGTGCGTATAATTGGCGACACATTAATACAATTTTAGTTGCTAAGTGCTTTCATGGGAGTACATTGTCATATAATACATATACATATATAACATGCAGAGCTTTAGTTACGCGGCGTAAAGTAAACTATGATGGATGCTGTGGAAGCCGGGCGCATCATCGCAAATCCCGCTAAATGTATGCATGACTTTCGACCAATTCACTCCCGTGTCCCCTCACTTCCCCGCTCGAGTTAACATATAAATTGCCGCTTAACCGGTGAGTAGATATATATACGGTAACCGGTCCCGGTTACCCTTACGTGCCCCGTACGTCGCCACAATCAGTCCGGGAAATTCAATTCAATTTCCAAGAAACTCTTTAGTGTTTGAGGATACTATAGAGCCGGTGAAAGCAGGATGTGAGGGTAAATGGGGAGAGAAAAAAACTGTAATAAGGGGTGGTAAACCCCAACCTACCCTCATACCGACCTCAGCCCCTAGTCAATCCTCTCGAGAGGGAGAGTAGCCTCTAGCTAAAGGGAATATTTTCCTTCTCACTCCTCGTTCTTACCTCTTCTCTTTCGATCTCTTCCTCTTCTTATGAGGCTGTTTTCTTTCTATTCTTATCGCTTACTATCGCAGCTTCTCCCTCTTACACCCTCTCGATTCGGAGACGTAGACGCCAGTATGAAGACGACGGACGGAAGGAAAAGCAGGAGGGGGAACCGAAGGAACTAACGCCGAGTGCGCGCTGCTCGAGCAATCGGGCGGGCAAGGATGAGGGTGGTTTCTGGCGCACCAAGAGGATGAGGCTTCAAGCGTAGAAGGAGCGAACGGCTGGATGCCCGAGGGAGGGAGGCCAAGGGGGTGGCGCGAAGATTGTGTGCGCGGGCGCGAATCCGGCGCAAACGCTTCGTGCAGCATCCCCGTCAGTTGCAAGTCAGAAATTGTCGCGTTCGTTTTGATCGTTGTATCGCGGCGGGTCGCGCGGGCTATTCAGCTGCTACCGGTGCTGCGGACACACTGTTCCTATCTATCTTTAAACTTTATTCGGGTGCGATTTTATTCCCCGCGTCCCCAATATTCTCACTCACCAAATTCACACTAAAAATTTTTATTTCGTTTCATCCAAATGCAATGGCATGATTTACACAACATGTGTTTATAAACATGAAAACTAAAAAACACTTTTTTTGATTATATCGTGCGGAAAGAGAAAAAACAAACATAAGATTGTGTCGTTACAAGTGCGATAAGTAACTCAATGTCTTAATGGCGTATTTTTCGATGTTAAATATATAATAAGATATTATATAACTGAGAGGATAATAATTGCGAGAGCGGTATATGTGGAGGGATCTGCGAGTTGTCGTGGAACAGTGCTTCAAACACATTAAGTGAGCAATGGATTGTAAAAGCGGGAAAGTTCGACGAGCTGTACTTTATCTCCTCGTCCTCATCGGCGGTAAGTTTACAACTTAGTGACTAAGCCGAGATTACATTCTATAGGGGAAACCTTTTTGTTGCACCAATCAGGCGAACAACGGAAATGAATTTTTTTCTAATTCATTCATTTATTTGATTATTTTTTAAATCGGTCACCCAAATTAATTATTATATTCATGGATTAGTTTAACTAGCTAATCTAAAATGTTTAAGATTTAATACATTCATGGTTTCACAGTATTACATCAATTAGAGTTGAACTTCCGTTGAATTTTACGAAGTTTATTACCTCGTCAGAAAAAAATTCTGGCAATGGGTTTTATGCAATGTCAATTAAGTAAATGATACTTATAAAAATAAGAGGACTTGCAGTAGACCTTGCAACTATTAAGCGACAACTATTAACAGTCTTCTGTTATTAAATCACTTAAATATTTTCATACTCGCGTCAATTTATTTTAACTTATTACATTGTGATCATAAGTTGGTGTTAACCATTTGCCGTTAATATGAAATAACTAACGTAACTAATTGCAGTAACAATGTCATAGCTTATTATTCATTAATTGCCACTTAATAATTTTTTGGTCTATTATAATTCGTGAATATATATGGTTGTTTAGGTAATTCTGGTGTTTAAGGAAGTAATAATGGGTATAAATAATAACAATAGCGACGTCTCGCGCTTTTGTGCTACCGGCCAATTGTTTCTTAGTCAAGTCTTTTGATGTTTGTAATAGTATCATTTACGGGAGTTAATAAAAAGAAATGCGGACGCTAAGTGCCGAGTGTCTCCAGTTTCTAACATGGTTAACCCGGCTCCTCTTTTCCTCATCGTTGTCTGTTATTGTGGATAAAATCATCTGGCGAAAATCTCTCTTTTCCAGATATAACATTTAAAAAAATTTAATGCTCGCAGAGATTCGAATGAAAACGTTTTGAAAAAGATTTTCGATAATAACAGTTACGAGTGAATTTCGCAACCGATAAGGTTATTCATTAAAAAATAAAAATAAACAAAGGTCGTTACGATAACGGATCCGACGAAATGCTTCTTCCTCCGGTTTCGAATATTATTCTGGGTTATTATTCGGTCCCACGAGTAATTTCAATACAATTTTATTTCAATATCGACTATCACGCGATTCAGGAATTGGGTGCTATCGTAAACTCTTCGCAACGCTTTTTCACTCCCCGGGACTCTTTTATCTGTCTAGACACATTCAAATTGTATCATTGGACAATCAGATTAGGAGCTCACCGACACTACCAGTGCATTCACGATAGTATTCTATTTTCACAGTCTTTTCCTGTCAGCACGTCCCTCAATCCCATTTATCGATATCAGAATAGTGATTCAGCTTATAGAAAGTATTGTCCAACACCCAATTGTTACAGCGTATACGAAAATAGTTTCGTTTGATGGATTTGATCATCGATCACAATTAAAAAAAAAATTAATCACATATTATGATTGATATATATTTTTTAATATTCCTGTTGAATATCACTGGCCGACCTCGGTGATAATATGCAATCTGCATCCACGCTATTCACTTGTCTCCCGACGGAAACTAATACCTCGTAGATCTTGAATTTTGGTAATCATTGATCGTCATTTGTCCACCAAAAAATTGATACATTTTAGAATCTTCGTTTATATTTAAAGTTCACTGTAGATTATGCATTAAACTTAAGAATTTGTATTGGAAATAAGCCCAGAAGCATTTTTATGATGAGCCGAGAGTACTATAAAAACTATTTAATATTATGTCATTAATACTGTTATCACAATTTGTAATTCCTAATGTACTTCTGGACCTGTTTAGTACTTTTGATGAACACTTTATCGATTAGGCTACGATAAATATCGATCAGATCGTTTTGGGAATCTTGCTTTCGCCATTCACAAAAATTAACTGTTTTTATCTGTTTTTAATTAAAAACTTAAAAACGACTATGCCACCGTCGGTTATCCTTATCCTTCTATAAATTCATCGTGTTTGCTTCGGGTGGAAAAATTTTTTTTTTTATCTAGTCCCAGACGTGGGCTATTTTAGTAGTGTCATAATATCGATGTAACAACCGGCCCTATAAATATAAAATTGTCATTTATGCAGATAACTTCCCTCAGAGAACGTTATGAGATACAAGTTCACCACCAACAGTATTTTCAAAATTATTTATCGCCTAGTAAATTAAGACCACATATCTTATGTATTTTCATTATAGCTCAGTGTAAATATAAAAATCCGCCCACGCGTTATTAAAATACGGGCTGAGTGACCTCGGTTAATGGCCCATTTTTCCTTGGAAAAATAACACTTTGCAAGGATATATTGTTTATATCTAGTAGCAGGAGTAAATGCGATAAAAAAAGCACAGTCACTACTCCTAGCAGTATAAAATCGTTACAATGTATATATCCGATAAGCCAGTACTAATAATCTTGTTGCACTTTTTATAACGGAATAACGAGATTTGTTTTAAGATACGCGGAGGCGAAAAATGCGATCATCGATATGATGTAACAATTTTGCAACGTTCGATAACTTATCATTTTTTACTAAGCGAAGAGTGCTCAATATGAGCATGAATTCCTGCGGTTTTACATTTCGATCGAGTGCAAAAGAGTGAAGATATTGACGAAGAGCCAAATGTGTTAATAAAAGTGTACATTTTTTAGTTAGTTATTCTCCATGAAAAATCATGGGAACGGATTTTGTGATTTTTAAATGACAATATAATAGAAAACAGCGTTTTTAACTCTCGATACCGATCGGGCAGAATTACATATATATGAAGCAGCTACATTTCCGAAAGTTATTTCATAATGACGAGGTGTATGAATCTCTATGAAAAGCAAAATTGCAAATTAAGACAAGGAGCTGTTGAATCCGAGAAAAACAATAACGCAGATCTTTCTTTTGTGGAGCGAGGATTATTGATTACATAAACTCTGAGGGATCACTTTGGCAATCTGTCAGATGTCTGTTCTCGTTCAAAGTCCGATAGAAACTGACATTCGCAGTCAAAACTACGACCTGTTCATTCGTCAAATGTCATACCGTGTGTAACTCCTAATCTTCATATACGTAACAATATATTCATTTAATTAATTAAATTGATTCTGTTAAAGCTAACAATTATTAATTCCATTTCTAATGTCCTCAGTGCAGTAACTACGCTTCTCGCACATCGTTCAATTCGTTTGAAAAAATAAACAAACGCAAAGAGTCTGCAAAACGTTTTACTAGATTAAGCTATATCAACAAGACTGTTAAAGCTAACAATTATTAATTCCATTTCTAATGTCCTCAGTGCAGTAACTACGCTGGTCGCACATCGTTCAATTCGTTTGAAAAAATAAACGAACGCAAAGAGTCTGCAAAACGTTTTACTAGATTTAGCTATATCAACAAGACTGTCCGATGGTATGAATTACTAACGTTTATTTAACATTGTTATACATCAGAATACTCATACAATCTGGTACCCACAATTCTGGTCCGGAATTTTAGAGAAAGCGGAATACAATGGAGTGCCGCCACTTCACGTTTCCGGACACGCGTCGCATTTCGTCCGGATAAAGATGTTTTCTTTACTAAGTATAACGACGAACGGCAAACGAATTCGCTGAATGATGAAGAGACACAAAATGGTAATTTTTCCATTTTTCATAATATGGCGAATTCATTTGTCGCTCATTCCGTGTATGGAAGTGTAGCGTAACGTGTAAATGCATTGCGGTGCAGGAGAATAGGCTCTTTATTGTCGTTTAGACGCAAAGTTCAGTTAAACCGAGAATATATGAAACTTCTCTGTAGACGCTGTTGAATATTAATCCGTGTGTATGAACAGTTTTATGTTGAGTCAGCAATTACAAAACAATACAAACTTCGCGGAAAAACATGCAGTTTCACTGCAATTGACATACCATTGAGGAACAAAGGAGTAAACTGGATAGAAACAATGAGGAAGCCTTGTGCATAGTTTTCCTTTGAATCCTTGACCTAATTTAATGAACAGAACAATTGATATCTGTCATAATTTTAGTCCTTGTATCTTCGTCTTGAATGAATGTATAAAAAAAGGTATATTTTTTTAAAATTTCGTCGCTAAGACATACATCTATTTAGGAAATATTTCTAATACACTTTTCTCGATATTTTGGATCATTTTGAGAATTCTGACATGACAAGCTCGAAAACATTTTTTCGTGAAAGCAAAGCTTCCCGTAAGAAGTGGTGGTAATTATTTTTCTGATTTTCAAACCCGTTGAATTATTTCTCGAATCACGAATTATAAGTTTTCCATTATATTTGTGTCCAAAATCATTCTATTATGGTATTTGACGCGCTGATCTAAAAATATCGCATTGCACTGCCATTGCGTTGGTAAAAAATGTGAGGCATTGCAATAACTGACAGTTATGCTATAAGGCTGAAATGTGGAGACTGAAAGTCAAAGCGTGACCAACACAACTAGCCTGTCACATTGGAAACGACATGCTGTTAATAAACGAGCAGTAAAATGGAGGATTACGGACGCAAAATTGTAATTCGTGAACCGGAAAAGTCTCGGGAAATAATGTGATTACACAATGAAAGGGAAATGGATTTGCAAAGCCTGACTAATCGTTTCTGAGTACCTATCGGAATAGTTAGCTTAGCGCCAACAACTCAGTGGACGGAAGGAATTATCACTATACAACATCGTTGTGTAGTGTGTAATAATGCTGCTAGCCTTACGAAGTTGACGTCATAAGCGTAACTGACCGATTAGCTGGTGTATTAACTAATCATTTAATTTGGACGTTGCTGTTACGTAATATTTTTGACTACCAATGAAAAATATTTCAGGCGATTCCGATTTACTTTCAGTAACTAATATGGCGGAACTGGTCACACAGGTCATTAAGTAGCTGCAGCGTGACATTGTTTAAATTGTGGTGAATATTCTGATGTCTACTTAGTTCGAAAATGCATATTTCATTTACCCGTATTAATTTACTACCACAATATTTCTTCATTCATCTGTTACGTTATAACGGGTGTGGCTCAATTACAGCTAATTGGCCAAGCAATTGGACGATTAAAGCAATTGAGGGAATGAAAAAATATATTCATTCAGTTATTACACACGAAAAGGAACTTTTTGATGACGCATAAACAACAAAAGTACCCGCAATAGATCAAGGAACCATTTTTGATTAAAGTGCTTGGACGACGTGGTATATAGTATATTACACTAGAAGGACCGAAAGCTTGCAATTCCTGCACTGCGCATCATATCGCGCAGTTCAGGGCTTTCAAACTTCTGCCCGTGTGATGTATACTATTTTTCTTTACAGCTGGTCGAAAGTACGGAAAAATAAAAAATAAATTGCATGTATTGATGCCTACCCCAACATTTGCAGTACGAGCGATGCGAGTGCTGCAGGGGGGGGGGAGCAGTTATCAAATAAGGAAGAAAAGCAGATATAATTATAATTTTTTAAAAATATTTCTTCAAGCTTATTAACATTCTAAAAATGTTAGGTCCTAAATGTTAATTTCGCCTCTTCATCTAAATTTCTTAATACTTCTTCCTGGTCCATTGGTTCTTATGATAAGGATGTTTCGTTCATTTCTCTGTTACTAATTACTTCTTACTTAGAGGTCATGGATAGCTTCCTATTCGTATAAAGAACAAAAACAATGGAGTGAAAGACGATTGCTGACTGGCGGCCGCCTCGTGTATCGGTGTCAGTGCATTAGCAATTTCTTCCTGCCACTGCAGTCTTGCATGTGTGTCCCTAGCAACGCATAAATGTTAGGCTTTCTGGTTCACAGTTGAAGCCGAAAGTACGTGCTTTCGACCGGGTACGAATAAAAATAAATTGTGGCTCACGTGATAACCAATCTCATAACCTCAATAAGGGCTAATCCTTAGATACATGGTGCACAATTGATAATTTCTTATCGCACCCTTTCCACTCATCGTGAGACAGATCGTTACGTTCTTTAGCAGCTACTTCCTCAAAAATTACTTGACGAAAGGCCAGAATTCCTCTATCAATAATAATGCTTACTTTCCCAAATATAAAAGCACAAACAAGTGATGTGTAACCCATGAACGTATAAATACAGTATGGAAAACATTTCGGTAATGGGCTGCCTTTATTTTAATATCATGATGATATACATTATTATCAGTTGAAGATGATACAATCGAACTTTCCGGTCTAAAAGTTGCAAATACAGTGTAGTGAGATTATTATGAGTTAAAATGACTCGGTCAACACAAAAGTCTGCACTTATATAAATATAGCAACCATCGATAAGAGAGAAGTCGTCTAATGACATAAGCAGGGCTACTAATAAATTGAAGACCTGAAACGTCTTGAATATTGCCTGATCGATATTACAATGAAGACAACCAATTGTCGAAGCATCCCTTATTCTGATGCGACGGAAATCCTCTTAACTTTTATTGTAAGAAATGTATAATGATAAAAAAAATCCTGACCAATTGACCGATTGACTAACTTCAGTTCAAAACTATGAAATTTGGAACTTGAAATTGAGGGGGTGTATCCTGGCACTGATGTCAGTACCTGGTAAAAGGGATTTTTCGAAATTCGAGGCTTAAGGAAATGAAAGAGGAGAAAAGTGTTATTGAGAATTTATCTCTCAAGTTCGATGAGGTATAGACTCGATTTATGCTTCCAAAGGTTACACACACAAATGCTTAAAAATATAAATCAAGATTTTACCTTAATCGACTAAATGCGCGAAATGGGATTTGGGGCTGAATTATAAATCCTGTCGTATCTCCAGTGCTTATTGAATTAGAACCTTCTTTATAGCATCGTAATTAAATGGTTTAAATATTTTATAAACGTGGGACTCCTAAAGGTTTAAAGACGGGATAAATGTGCAGCGGAGTTAGGGGCTTGCATTTTTCCTTATGAATATCGTAAACTTCTAGTCGAAGCTCTAACTTTTCGGTTTCATACAAAAAGTCGCAGCTCGTGAAGAAATTAAACCGAACTACCGTACACTCAGAAAAGTCCCAGTAGTACAGTCAAGTATGAAGTGACAACTCTTAATTTTTAGTTTTTTCAATTATTTTCATAGCTATGGCAACTGTGAAAATAGTCATGGTTACTATTTCGTAGTTACAGTGAATACTTGGTAGAGTGACGACTATGAAATATGTCTGGTTTGCATGTAAAAAGGTGATTTGATGAAAATGATATAGGTGACGTTAACGTAATGATTAGCTAAATAAAGATGCTAAGCAGAAACATGCATATCGCTTCCTCATTGGTTTCCAATTTCTGCAAAGCTACCTCTATACGATTGAATGTTAATCGATTTCGGAGCGCTGATGGAGGAAGCTGTGTAAAAAGCAAAAAGCAATGAAGAGTCGTGTGCACAGTTCTAAAAAAGTCCTCAAAATCCTTGTTTTAAAATAATCAATCGAAAACCGGATATTTAGCAACACTTTAGGAATTCAAGGATACATGGTATTTTATATTTTTCTAATACCCTTCTTGGATTGTTTTAGATCGTTTCGATGTGCTGAGATGAAAGTCTCGAAAAAAATCAGTTTGTACAAACAAAAATTTGTATGTGATGGAGTAATTCGACACGGCCATTGTTTTTCTAACTTTAGAATCCGTTAGATGAATTACTCATTTCCCTCAAACTGACATTTGGAAATTCAAGATGAATTCGCGTTGATAGGCGTACATATAACGATTTATAAGCCTTCGTAATATTTCTGTCGGAAACCAGTCTGCTGCGATATTTAGCACAGTGATGCAAAAATAAAATAGTCAAGCATTGCGATGCCTGACAGTTATGCCACAATGCAGAAGTGTCGGGAATGACCGCAGAACCTCAAAATGTGCTGAAAAAGCTGCGACGCAATTATCACGCCAATCTGGCAGCAGTGATGCCTGAAATATTCTGAATGCTCCCACACCAAGTATCCTCCGAACAAAAATGTCATTGACTTTTCATTTGAAGATACTTCTGTCGGTGCAGTCTAGTTAAATGTGAGATTCAGAGCGAATTTCGAACGCTTCTCGATGAGATTAAAATCTGACAAAAATCACGGATTGAAAGTGCTGCATAGATTAATTTTCCACAGTAATAATTAAAAAGTGTTATTAACGAATTAATTCTAAAAAAAGATATATTTAACCCGCCACTTTTTTTTCAAATTAAAGCTAATTTTTTGAAATTGCTTTTCTTTATGTTTGATCTGTACTTGCGAATCTACTTGATCGATGAACCCACGTTGAATAAACGTTACTTTTCCCACATTGGAATAAAAATAATTAATAACAATTTTTAATATCGGTTTGTGTCTCAATTAATTCCCACGTCGTATATTAATTAATAACATAAAATGAGACACATTTAAAGATTGAAAACTCTTGAGCGACTGAATTTTGGCCGGCGTTGTCTGCTCTTGTTGAGTTTAAATTCCGTGCATAGAAATTTCATGGTATCAATAGCCGTGGGCTATATTTACTGCGAAATGATGCCATGCAAGACCACCCAAATAAATCCGGTTTTTGACCGAACACTTTTATTGATTCGTATGAAAAACCGCTTTTTGAAATACCAATGTGGCGCCGAGGAATAAGCATCTTTCTAAAGTTCTCTTAAAAATCGAAACTTCGATGAAGTTTAGAGAGGTATTCGGAATACGAATGTATTGAATCTGGTCAGCCATGCAGAACGCGTGTAAAATTGTCCTGTTAACATGATTTTCAGGGGCACTACGCGTGTAGCGAGCGATGGAGCGCTTAACCGTTCACTGGCATAAAGGGGCAGGTGATCTATTATCTTCTATTCGCTGACATTTCGATCCCTCTGACAGTGTCATTCTTCTCACCCTGGTTACATCCGCCTATTTCTCTCTCTCTCTCTCTCTCTCTCGCTCCCTTCCCCGCTTTCTCGCCATCCCCGAATTGTTCAACTCCTCTTCCACGCTGGTTTTCGAGGGATGAAGCCACCCCCGAAAAGTTGAATGTTCCCATGTCATTCGTACAGGGAAATTCAATCGATCTTTGGGCACTTGTGCTGCCATGGAAACACTTACGAACGAATAGTAGCACTTTCCCCGCGCTATTGATAAAAATAACAATAAAAATAAAAGTCACCAGAAAAATGATGTCCATGGACCGTTCAATGAATGGAGACGATCATCGGTGGTATACATTTTTGCTTTAAACTTCTTGTTCGCCCGACTCGAGCGGTTAATATATTTATGCAATTACCTGCTGATTAATTAGATTATTAAAGGGAGATGTTTTAATTCTCAGTTGTCAAGTGTATAAGTTCACTTTACGGAATTTCATTGTAACATTCATAGATTATTCTCGCTTCATTTTCTGGAAGGACGCACTCGTCCATTAGACTAATTAGTAGATTTTTCACTTATTACAAAATTTGATTTATGAAGAAGCCAAAATATATTAACATAGTTCTGAAAAAATGAGGAAGCAATATTGTATGTTGACAAATACAATATTGGTATATTAAAATTAAGATTACAATAATTTTCAAATCCCAGTATCGTTGAATTCTTATACTATTCTCAAACTTACAACAAAATTATATTAATGTTGTATTGATATACCCGATTTGTACATCTCATGTTCGTTTGCATATTAAATTTACTTGCATTTTTATATGATATCCACTTGGATATCGTATTCACGGAAAAACTATGGATATATCCGTCAGAACTCTGACACTTGGAAAGTATTCGATATCGTTCATGCCACGTAAAATTTCAGGGTGATTCATGTACTAAAAATATATCGCGGAAACCCTGAAAATCCAAAACCTGGACATTAAGACAAGAACTTCGTACGATGGAATTATCAATACGACCTTTTCCCGTAATTTTTTTACTTTCTCATTACATATAATACCGCGTGTAAAAAGGTGTAAATACAATTTTTCGAGTGTCCTCAATTTGTCTATCGATTTTCGCTACGGATTCAATTAAATTACTTTCGGGTACATGAGTTTCTTTGAAAGAACGATATTTTTTTCTGCGCACAGTCTATCGGAGCTGTGCCAAAATGGGGAAACAAAACACAGTGAAATGAGAATCACATTATTCATAATCTGCAGAATCTGTGCAGTAAAAGCAGTTACGCAAAAGGGTAACCCCTTTCTTGCCAGACCGGGCGAAATTACATCGTTTATGTCGAGTGACGGGATCGAATGCTCACTATAGTCAGCTTGGAGAGCCATCCTGTGCCATGTCCACCGCCCTTTCAGTTCCGTTGAGAATGTTTTCAATTGTCCTCGCGGCGCCGTAACGCCGAAACGGCCGGCATGCAATTCGACGATATCGTTTCGCTTCTCTGCGCAGTGCACATGGAGACATAGATGGAGTGCAGAAATCTAGTAGCTACCACTTTGTATCGCTTGCACAGTCCACTGCTTTTGAAGCTCCTTTTTCTCTCCTTCGTCCTCCTGTGCAAAAGCCTTGTTTTTCTCTTTCGTTTTTTTCAATTGTCTAATTATCCCACTTCTAACTTCCGCTCTTCCCACGTCATTCAAATTGAATCACAAGTAAGTAACGCTGCATTGCGACAAGAGCGATACTATCGTTGACATCCCAAGCGTTCTTAAATGTTGATCAAGAAAAACGCAAGAAGCAAGCAAAGTAAATGACCTGGAATACCGATTTTGAGCCTTAAAAGTTTAATTGCTTTTATCAATATTAAAGCATATAAATAGTATAAACATTTGGGAATTGACCCTGTAATTTTTGCGTTTATCTTACGTACGTTGGCAATCTTCGGATATATTTTTAATGGTAATATCAATGGGAATTTCGACATTGTGGAATTTTAATGAGGATGCCGAGTATCTGAGCCAAACGATCCCCAGGATGCACATCGAATCTAGCATGACTTCAGACAATTTGACCTCACTAAAATGCTTAGTAGCTTATATTTTGATGAATCGGTTCAGTGCTGACTTCCGGTGGAGCTGTACGAACATTTAATACTAGCCATCTAAGAAATCTCCAGACATTTATTTTTGAGGATCGTGAATGTTGGCAGCATTGGTGGCGTAAAAGCACATGATCTAAAACGAAATCTGCACAAGCACAAAATGTTACTTGCATGAGTGCTTATGAATAACTAATGACTTCACCCATCAGAGCGAGGACATAATTATCCGCTGAAATTAAGTCCTGTCATCTTTAGTCGAAGCCCCTTTATGTTCTTTATGACGAAGCAAAAGCGGTGCTTTTAGCATTACTTCAGTAAAGTATAGTCCGTAACAGATACCATGGACGTCTATGTATATTTCTGGTTCAATTCACTGTCATTGCCGAAGCCGGATTATTAAATCGGGGGCTTAAATTTTCCAATTATCGACCACCGTAAAAATATAGTATCTATATACCGAGCAATCAAATAAGATTGAAATACCAGCGGTTTAATTGGGGGCAATACTAATATAACAATTTTCAATAATAATGGCTATTAATGTACCGTTTTATGCGATGGAACATTATCATTGACCCAACGCAACTGCTAAACGACATTAATTACGTGCAATCGATAACAACGTACCAGTTCAGACTGCGTTCTACAATCCTGTGCAACAAGATCTGTCAATCATTTTACCACAAGCTATAATCAATCACTAGCCTACGCTTTCAAAGTGAAATTATCGACAGACAGTCGATCAATGTTTATAATACTGAAAACATTCATTCTTCTACGTAGCTTTATTTCCTTATCAATAATAAATTGAATCTCCCACAAAAACAGTAACTTTACGTCAATAGTCGATGAGATATGCTAAAAATATATGTTAAAAATTTCCTTTCCTCTTTATAGTGTTCTTTAACCGGGTACACTTTTGTTTTATTTCTTTTATGCAAAAATATCTATTCCATCCAACTCGCTTCTACTCTTGTTCATTTTATCATTTCATTGCATTTTTCTAAATCAATTCTGAATGCAGTGGAAATTGGATTTACTGTAACCAATTATTTTGTGAGTTTTCAATTGAGGAAGATTTATTATACATTTTAATCACAGCTTTGGCACAAAGGCTTGAAATAAAAATTCCTGCGCTCATACTGAAATGTGCACTCTTCGATAGATGAAATCCAACACTAAAATTTGTTCACCGCTTTGGTCTGACTGCGACAAGTTGAAAAAATACATTTTTATCGCATACCATTTCGATGTACTTTACGTACGTCTTTACAATTTCGCATAATTATAATGCTTGGTGTATACTTAATGAGGTTTTAATGTTACGATTTTGTTAAAAAAAGGCTGTCATCTACAAAATGTTTTATTAATGACATTAATATAGGTAACTTGGCACCCTCAATAAGCCATGGCGGATTTTCATCCGCAGAAATTCGCAGCATTATTTCACCGAGAACATTTATACAGCATTAACTGGATCATTTCACAAATGACCCGGTTACTCGATTAACGAATCGTAAATAACTTAACAGTCCGTACTACGCAAAAAGCGACTTTTACCGAACGGAATAAGTCCCGCTGCATTAAATTCAGTGAATATCGATTATATTCTTTTTGAAAAATTTAACGAGAATAAATGAACACACACATCCACCTTTATTATATTTCAGCAGATTAAAAGCCGCTATATAGTCGATATATAAATTAGTGAATCCCAATATTTATTGGTTTTTCGGCGAGCCCTCTGAAACAACCATTCTCTAATATAATATTCAGTCCCCGTCGATTAGTATATCGAGTTTTCAGAAACCATCGTTAAATTTTAGTACTCGTTAAAGCAGTGCGAAGCACGGTAGCTACCTTAATAGAGAAATTGGCGGTGTTTGATAAAAATCAGTGAACGTTCAGGGCTGTCGGCGTCTCGTACGCCTCACTACTATAAAAGTAGTAAGAAGCCACGCACGACTCGTCCTCGTTCAGCCGCGCAAACGGCTAGGCAAGCAAGAAAACAGCAAGCAGGCGTTCTCTTTCGTATTCCCCTTCTGACACACACTTTTCCTCCCTCTACACTCATTTTCAAGAGGGACTCTCTTCTTTTTCGTCTCTTCTGTCGTATCGTAACCCCCTCCATTCAGTCGTCGAGGGACGTGAACTCCGAGGAGGGTCGTCGACGCCTAAAGCTCGTAAACCGTTGTCGCAAGCTTATCGCGAGCCGTTCTGACTTTAACGCTCGGACGCACCCTCGGCATCCCGAGTACCTTTCGTCACGACGAACGCACCCTCCAACCTCCACATCCCCGCTGCGCTTACTCGTGCTACTTCTCAGCGTGCGATCTTTTCTCTCAATATCGCGCCGTGCGTTAACAAACTGAATTATTCTCTGGCACATTCAAGAGTTAATATTATTTTTATACTAAGTTTGCGCATATTTTCGGTGCATAATTTTTTCTTTGTCGAATTGCGCCCAATTGTTGGCAGACTTAATAAGCTAACGGAAAGTGTTTATGGTTGAAAAGAACGTGATTTTAAGACACTTTACTTTTTATAATGGTGGGTGTATTAAATATTAAGCGAGACACCACATTCTTTGATAGGGAAACTTGTACCTTTATTTAAGTCAGTTTATGTACCAAAAATGAGCATTCCTCCATTTTTATTCTATAAAACATTGTGGTTTCTATTTTCATTGTTAAATTAACTCTCCGCACTGTTAAAGTAACTGCGTCACTGATAATGTACCTACGAAAATAGTGTGTAAATATAATTATCACTCAATACCTATCAAGACCAACTCAGTTGCTCTTAGTGTAATTGGAGGTCCAAACATAAAAATTTCAGTACTCTCCGTTCGCTCCAATTGGGATGTACCTGCTATTTTCAGAGGTTTAGAAGAGTTTTAAAGGACAATACAGGAGCCTCCATTTAACCTGCGTTACTACAGCATTTTGGTTTTGAAAAGGCTCAACATTTTAACTTGGGTCGTTTCAGTAAATTCGGGAAAAGAGAACTATAACGAGTGGGAGATAATGAAGAAAACAGTGGGTCTTTTTTATCTGTACCATTTCGATTATTGAGACAGTTACAATAAGTTCGAAAAAAAATATAGTTTGCTTTTGAAGTAAAATGGCCATAAACTTACCAATATTCAAAAATACTTTACACGAAAAATGAATGTTAAATTATTTATAGAATTGATGAAAATGCCGAGTAAAAGCAACGGCAGTGCCATGTTTTCTGTGAAAGTATGTGGTTTTGTCGAATAAAAGCTCAAGTGCTTTGTACGGATTTTTAAACATTTAGGGGTCCGGTCGTGTTGTAGCAATCGTGGCAGGACGTGTCTCCTGGTTCTATAGAAAACAACCCAGTGAGTCAAGTTCAATGGTCGAGTGAATTTTCGAGTGCCCCCGGAGACAATGAACGCTCGATGGGTTGGGTCGGTTAACGCGGTGGCATTCGTCCAAGCTTTCTCGCTTCGAAGCGCGGAAACAGTGCGAAATCCAGCGACCACTAAAATATGTTCATTACTTGCGATGGCATTCTTGTTTTTGTATAATGCATGGTGTCACGCTTCGATATTGTATTAGCGGAATTCGGTGAATTTCGATCAAAGCACAACTCATTGTACTTAGTGGTAATATTTCAATTCGAAACGTATGCGTAATTTGAAAATCATGGAAATAAAATTACGTTACAGATCCACTCATGAAATATTTCATTTTCGTAAAAAGAAATACTACTTGACAATGGGAAAAAATGAACCGAAACCTACGTTTTTTTATGGCTAAGTTCATCGGCACAAATTAAATTTAACGTTTTCGACTTGGCGTCAAGTTTATTCGTAAAACTTTGTTACTGGTGTGAAATTTTTTTCTCAAACTCCCTCGAGTACAAATTATATCGAGAAAATATTTAGAATTTCGTATATTAATTGCGAACTACGCTTCCGGGTGCACTAAGTTGATAGCAACTTCATAATCCGAGTTCGAAGCGTTGAAATAGACTTTAAAAACTCTCATCTTCCTCTCGTTTTCCTTTCATATATAATGAGAAATAGAAAATAAAGGGCGGAAACGCAAAAACCTGAGGACGGCGGAATAACAGAATAATAATGTATTTTATGAAGCTGCGAGACCTCATTCTGTAATTAAAATATAATTTTATAGCATCTCCCTGAGTTTACAGAATCCATTTTTGCGCAGACCCATTTTCATACGCGTAGTTGTATTTCGGTTCCTCAACATATCCAATTGCCTGCAGCGAAGTTGTACATGACATGAAATCGAGCATATCAAAGCTTTCGCTGGTTGACGCTGAAGCATTTGACGTTGGTACGATAACATTGACCAGGATACCTAAAAATAACGAATGTCTTGTCCAACACTCGTTAGTATCATTCACTCCAATAAATGATAAAACTTTAAAAATACCCTCCGCAGAATTCCATTATTCCGAATAATATAGTAATTCTCCTCGAAACGTCAACGACGCCGGATATGCTAGTAGAAATTTTGTCATGTTCAACTCTCGCTTGTCGAACTCGTGCCGTGGAGCAATTTGTCGTGTGCAGTTTTTGTTGTGCAAGCTTTCGGTGTGACGTTTGTGTAAGAAGTTTTTGTCGAATTTAATTATCGGCAGATGCTCGTCGTGTCAAGTTTCAGTGTGACAACTTTCGTCCTGTTAAGTTGCGTACAACTTTGTTCAACTACAGTGAACTTAGTGGGTTTAGAAAAACAACGACATATAACTACTAGTAGAGCTGTGTACCGATTGGGTTTCGTAGAATCAGGATGCTGCCCGGTGTCGAAAAATGTGTGGCGGTACTTTTTGACACTGTTGAAAGCAATATCATATAATTTTTTTAATCAGTAAATTATTAAACAGAAAATGAGTGTAATTAATACAGCTGCAGTACATAGTTTCATTCATTTGGTCATAAATTTCTCGTTTGATTTTTTGTTTTAAAGTGTAATTCAGTTATTATGCCACTTTAGTGAAATAATATCATAAAATTAGTACTTCTGTGTCGGCATTTACAAAATCTACGTAGTAAATTATCAGTGCCTGGTCGTCGGCAGTGGAAGAATTATAGTTGAAATATGGATAATATATTGTATACATGGCGCTGTTAAGTTCATCGGTTGAACGAATTTCCGAGGGTGAATCGCATGTTAGCGCGGAAGCGCCGACCGCCCGTGACTTCAGGATTGATCGAATTATATTGGACAATCAAATATTTCTAATTGTCATCGTTTTTTCACTCGGACGCAAAATTTAGATGTTTTAAAAATAATATCATACGTTTACATCCAGTGGCAATTACGTTATAATTGAACATTTAAATAATTACGTCACCAGATTCAAATCCAACAATAGGCTTTTCTTTTGTTTTTATCGATAAAAAATATCTTTAAAAATCTGGCACGATCGATTTTTCAAAACGCAATTTGTATCGTCAAAGAAATATTTTTTTTCAAAACGCAGTTTGTATCATCAAAGAAATATTTTTTTCAAAGGAGAATATTTCAAAACCAGTATTGGGAAACATTTTCATTACTACAATTTTTATATTTGAATTCGGTTTTTTTACCTTCAGTGCATCAATCACGTGGAATTTTTCGTATGATTTATTTCGAATTTTAAAAATAATGGAAATACATATTTTTCCCTGCAATCGCTAGAGCTGTCCTGCAAAAGCTAAAAGGAAATTTGTTAAATGAAAAAGTTTTCGAATGCGAAATTTATTGTGATCCTCACATTTATCGGTGTTGCGCACGAATATGTTAATTCTAAAAGGTGAATATATCAAGTTTACCGTACACGCAATGGCGTGACAAATAAGTAAACGATTAACTGGCGATAGTTGGTAGAGTGAGTCTTGCGAAATGTACACAGTGAAAAAGATAAAACTCGAGGTCTGGAATTGCTGAATTGGGAGGCAACTAATTGTGCGAGTACAATTATTAACGAAACACGTATTTAATGCGAATTTGTCGAATATCCTCTTACAGATTGTCATATTCAGATCTAACGATTTTTCTTACTGATCGTTATAAACAATCAGATCTAAAACATTTTCATAAGCAATCGTTCGCATGCGATATTTAAAAATAAAATTTCTATTGATTACGAAACAAAGTGAAACATACATGTTCGCTAAAGTTGGCGAACCACGTACTTAAAACGTAAAACGAAACATATCAAAGTGAAAAACATATCAATCCGACATTTCTTTGGGTCTTCACATCTACGGATGATGAGCAAATATTTTTGTCCTAAAAAGCGAGTACCGAGTGAATGGTACACGAGTTAGTTCGACAGAACCGTAAACCATTAAACGACGACCATTGAAGCGAGCTCTGGATATCATAGAGAGTGTGCAAGATAAACATCGAGATTTTATATGCGCTTGTATTGGTGAAAGCTCATATCGAAGGTAATCGAAAAAATGTAGAAGCAAAACAAAAGTTCTTTCATACTCGAAAACTGATATCGGAAAAAATGGGTCTCTTCCTGCACTGGGTTGTATTTGGATTTTCGAAATTACCTAACTCGTCAAAACTTCATTGCGTACGATCGATCACACGGAACTTTCGGTTCTAATTTGAATGATGATAAAAAGTAATATTTTCATTTTCGTCTAAAAATGTACAATCTACTTTTTTTTACATTTATTTTGCTTATCTCTGTTCTTTTAAACAAACATCATGCGGGAATTACATACACTGGTACAGTAAACCAATAAACGTTTGAGTGGCAACTGTTGCGTCAAGATGAAATTTGCAGTTTTCCAAGTGCTAGTTTCTGCGAAGATCATAGGAAAAAAAAGTACAACCCCTATTTGAGTGAATCGTGTAACACATAAAGGTCTGAATATCCGATATTTATTTCGATCGTTACATTTATCGTTATCGCGTCAATATTCTGATTTGAAAAAGTGAAATATCACATGACTAGTATACACGGTAGTGCGTGAAACCGGTAAACGATTAATCGGCAATCGTTGGGGCGAGCGGTGGGCAGCGTAGAGAGTGAGCAGGATAAAAATCGAGGATTTCCATCTGGTCCTATGTGCGAAAGCTCGTATCGAACGACGATTGAATTTGAACAGTTCCGTCATCCTTCCGTTCCTCTCACAGACCGGTAGTTTCGAGCAGGTTGGTTGCCGGATACTGCAACGCCAGCAGCTCTCGTTGCATGAGGAGGACTCGAACCAAGATCAATCTATCTCTGTGTGAAACGGTGCTTGGTGCTCGGGTGCTGGTAGTGAACGAGAACGTGCAGGACCTATCGGCATGCGGGACCTCAGCAACTCGTAAACCCCCGTTCTCGTAAGCGAGAACATTTCGTCCTGATTTTAACGTCCCTCGACCGAAGCACGGAACGCATTTCGGAGAGGCTATGCATGGAGGCGCTGAAGCAATGAACGAGAAATAAGGACAAAGAGATAGAATGAGTTGACGACGAAGGATGGATTTGATATTTACTTGCCGATAATGGGTGGGGAAAATTGTAATCGGATTGTAATTGTCCACAGACTGCCCACAGTTACATTGGTCCACACCTCGGTTTGCATACCTCGTCGACATCGACATCTTTGGTAGGAAAAGTTTCACTTCATCCGTCAAGAAATAATTTGAAACGTTTTCGAATCTTACGCGGGGTAACTACGAGCCATTGTCACGCGTCCATCTTTACAATTTTGTTATTTACTTAATTTGACCACGGATGGAGGAAGATTGTATGCTGGACCGGAGAGGATTATAACTGAAGAGACGAAATAAATTTCAGATACCCATTTAAGCAAAAAGGCAGGATATTTATTTCATATGTCATCGGTTCAAGGTCCAAGAATAATGAATGATTGTTCACAGCGGAGTGACTGGCTATGAGAAGATAATCTCTAGAATTCCAATAGGAAATACCCGATTTGTGATTATGAGAGAGAATCCCAAAGTATGGAAACAAATGACTCGAAAGTTCACGTGAGAGGACTGATGTCGTTGCGTGGAGCGCCTACGCTCATTAGCAAATGAATTTAATAGTCGCGTACTTGCTCTTGAAGCACACTTCTCGTTTTGCACAGTATTTTGTTTATTCCTAAAAATTGTAGGTCAACATACTCAATTTCATCACATGAAATGATGACAAATGTTCGTATTGCGTTGTTTATGTCAAAACACTCGTTAATTGATCTTTAGCGATCTTTCACTCTCGTGGAGATTTTTGTGGGGACTTCTACATTTTTTCCTGTCACTTATTATCAGAAACAAAAAAAATTTGACGTCGCTCAATAACCTCATTTCCTGTCTGTAAATCAGGCGTAAAATCACATGCGTAACCCAATTTCGTTATTCGCTGGGTTATTGGTTAAAAATGTGCAATTTTCTCGCCAATTTGTCGATAACACGGGAAGCGGTATTTTTTTTTAGCGGAATCGGAAAAAAATCTATCCTATGCGACGTGTACAGAGGCGTGATTATAACTTCGGTGATTTTGGCTCTTACTTCGCCCGCGCAACGAACTTCACTCGTGGCCGATTATACACATTTCCCTCTCGTGTAGCGTGATATACTCTGTAAGAAAAAATGTACTTGAAATTTAATTCAGTAGTACTGGAAGTTTTAATCGATAAACAGGTATACCAAATAATATATATATATATATAATCTATATATGCAATTTTTAGAATTCACTTTAATTTTAGTGTAAAAGAGATGAAATGAAATGAAATTTATCAGTTTATGCATTAAAAATTCCGATATTTGTTAACAGTGTACTATTCCGGAAATGTGTAATTATTTCTCCTCAGATCTCATTGGATGTTACTCTCTAATTCGGGCGTCATCCGAATTAGGGAGTACCTAGTGAACTCATTTGCCTAAATACAGCTTCTTTGTTCGGTTAGAAAATATAATAAAATCCGATATTTCAACCGCACTTTTCGGACGCTACATCAACAATTCTCGAACGTTTTTTTCTGCTTTCGTTTTCTGTAAAGCTCTGAAACTGCTAGATCCTGTGCGGAGTAGCTTAGGGATTACTTTTTAAGACGGTACCACTCATCGAGTTTTGTAGCGGGAGAAGCATGGAGGGTACTACGATTTGCGAAAGAGGCTGGATTAAAGGAGGCGGTGGTACTAATAGGGTCAGTGACCCATTCTTTTCTCTTCGTTTTAACTTTTTTTTGCCGCTAATAAGATCTCACTGCATCGGGAAATATTCAATTTATCGATCTTTTCTTTTTCATCCCCAATGAAATAGCTTGGCAATTATAATTAAAGACTGTATGAAGCAAAACGTGTCTTCGTAGGATTAAGCTACTGCAAGAGCGGAGGTAAAAAAGCTTAACATGGCAGTTTATTCTTCATCCTTATCGATCGTTCGTGAAATATTTGTTACTGAATAAGTGAGTCTTATTAATAAGAAATTCCATGACATTAAACAGTAAAATAGTAACATGTTGGTACTAATGGCGTATTCTTGCGCATCAGATTTTTTACTGGCGTGAAGTGTTCTTATCGTGAATTCACTGGAATATAATGATAAAATATACGAATAGAATTTTAAGAATTTTGTACATTAACTGTAATGTACTTTTGTCGCTATACTTATTTTAGATGGCGTTTTTAATTCGAGTTCGCTTGATGAGTATTAGTCGTAGTCGTGAGACGGCATCGCATGGAATGGAATTCATCTGTCATCTTCTTTTTTTATGTGATATCATCGCTTGATGAGTATTAGTCGTAGTCGTGAGACGGCATCGCATGGAATGGAATTCATCTGTCATCCTCTTTTTTGATGTGTTATCATTATAGTTGTCATTTTGAATTTTACAAGTTGAGTTTACCTTTCCGTAGTTCATATACCCACGGTTTCGAAAGTTATGGTGTATATAAGGCCTCTGCAGGATGCAAAATTCATGAAAAACCCTATACAAGTGATAAGTACTATGGTACGTTATATGATTAGTGTTTATAATCTCAATTTTATTGGTGTCAATAACCTTAAATTTGTTTGTCGATGCAATATTTCAAATTTATCATTTGGATATCTATAATATATTTATTATTAAAAACCGCTCGAGATCATTGATAGCTACTTTTTTTTAGTGAACCTATAACACAATCCATATTTCACTCAATAGAAATTTGTCATCACCAGTGATTTCATAAATCTCATGTGAATAATTCAAAAAGTCACAAAGTTTATGATGTATACTACATCACTTGTTCTTCACTAATAATTATATCTCTATGTGTTACAGCAAAGAATAATATATTCCATATTAGACTGTGGTCCAAAAATGAATGAAATTTTTTATTCAAACTTTTTCACATTTCATGTAAAGTTTCAAAAGGAGTTCAGATTCTGAATTGGATTTCAATACGGAAATTACATTTCGAAGTTAAAATCCACGCATAAAATTTTATCGCGATTCGCAGATTGTTTAAAAAAGTGGGATTTTCGGACGACACGGATAGACGCCAGACAGGCTGTCAGACCAACAGTAATGAGTAGATGTCTTTTTTGAAATCTCGGACACTCCAAACATGCATTTCCACAAAAATTCAGAGGTAGATTTTTTATACGTTTTCTTTTTACATACGTCGTATGTTATGAGAAAGTAAAAAAGTAAACTCATATTTCGATAACTGCTACTGTCTAGTCTAGCTTGTTCACCGCTCGTTACATAAAAAAGCCATCAAATTTGAGGCAGTTCCACATTTTTTTTACCCAAGGGAGAATTCGTTGGCGGGGCGTCGAGTTGTCTCGAATGTGCACTACCCCTTCCCCGACTCTCCAACCCCTCGCGTAATCGGCAAGTAATTGACTTTGTTACGATTTTGCGCGCGGCAGCCCTGGCCTGAGTAGAGACCGGAGCTGGAAACGGGAACATCCCCGGGCGTATAATCGGAAGCGAATTCGCCCGAGACCGTTGTGCGCGATTTCTTTATTCATTACTCGCAAATTTTTGTACCCTTAGTCCGAAAGGTAACGAGTAGGGCAACTTGGGTGGGGCCATCTGTCGTGGTTTTTTTTTTTTTTTTTTTTTCAATACTACCGGCAGCAGGTTAAAAAATGCAAATGGATTAAAACTTTAAATATTTTCAATTAGCAATTAAAACAGACATAAGATTGTTTATTTTGGAAATTGCATCAACGACGTTAGGGTGAAATGACAATGTCAAAGCATGGTGCTTAAATCATCACCGTTTTCAAATTATAGTTTTATTTTAATAATGATCTCCGTTCTGATGAAAGACATTAATCAAAAAAATTAATTATTGTATGAAAAAAAAAAAAAATAGTGTCAAACATTTGAATTAACTAAATTTCGTTTAGTGATGAATTTAATTTTTTTCCTCGTTTTTCAGAATTCCCTAATGTGAATGAATGTTTTTACCTATAAGCTGCACATCTTCTTACGAATTCTGATTCAATTCCAAATTGAATCAACATGTGAGACGGTGTTGAAAAACAAAACATGTGAATTCTTAGAAAATAAATACTATTGAAACACAGGATTTCCTTAGAAACAAAATCGTCCTTGTCGAATATAATTCCGGAATACGTTATTCATTTTAATTTCATGAATAATCGCATGAACCCATTCGATTCAAAAAATTAATTAGCGATGTATGAGCGTCGACCTCGGAGGATTTATATGGCGGATGCTGCCGCAATGGACCACCCACTGCCTGAGTATCCGACGCGTAAACAATAAAATTTTTCAAAAGTATGACTTTTCACTGCCTTGATTCAGAAAATAACCCAACATTTTTAAATGCTTACACCTCATCTATTAAAAGATCAATTATACCTTGAAACCTCGCGTTACCTCTTTATATTTATGGTCGTTAGACACTTTAGACGAGGCTAGTGAGGCGTGCTATCCTTGAAATCCTTTCACAATCTCCGAAGGACACACATCAATATCCTCCAGACTAAAGTGTTTTTAAATTACCATCAAATAAATTGGTCAATACATTTTCCAGTCCTTGCTTCGACAATCGACGCCTGCTTCCGTCTTAAATGACAATACATGCCAATACATTCCTTCGAGAACGATTCTTTCAATTGCTGGTCGATCCTTGAAAGAATAGTCATCGTGCAGTCGAGGGGATAGTCCTATATATAGTTAAGTAGTAGTCGAAGGAGCCTGGACATACTCCCTATTCTCTATTCATGTCCTCTCTAAATCGAACTACCACTATCCCCTTTTAAATGTCATCATTGATAAATCTACAATGAAGTATATATATATATACATATATATTGGATGAAGGTACCTTGTATGTATGTATGTACATACATATACATACATATATATGTATAAGTGAAGAGTCCGCATTCTCCAGTAGCTCTCGTAGCTCTTTCGTTCTTGTTCCTGTTCTGAGCCTTCTCTCCTTCTTTATATATCCCCTTCATTCTCTGTACCACCGTTCTTTAGATCTATCCACTTCCTTTTCCTCGTCGCTTTCAGTTGGACGTTATATCGGTAAAAGGATGGCAGAACCGTAGATTAGTCTGGAAAAGAATGTAATCTGTCGACTTCGATTTGTCCCAAAGGAAATACGATCGAGACCGATTTTTCCTCTTTTCTAGAACTCCGTCGCAGACATGTAAAGGTGTGCTGGTAGTCATCGGAAAGGGAACTTTCTGTGGCCACTTGGTCGTACTCATCGAGCTGGGAGAAATTCTCCTTTTTTTTCGCGTCAATACTATTCTTATTTTCCTCGTGCTTCTACCAAAGGGCTGTTTTCTTGATGAAGACGGATCAACGATAGATGCTTTGCACATTTCGTCCTTTTTTCTTGAAATGGAATATTCCGAAATTCCTGGCATTCCTACAGAATCCGAATTGCGAAGGTATAAAAAGAGAAACAGATCTCATGTTTGACTGCTGTGAAAAGTTGTTAATTAATAACCTTGAGCATTACTGTCACTGGCGAGAAAGAGTTAACTCGGTTATCTGAATTCTCTTTCCCAGTTGGTGTAATTTCCGTGTGTTCCTCTCTGTTTCTGTATATAGATGTATATATATATGTATATGGGACGCGACCTCCACACCAAAACTTGGTATGTAAATAAACTCGAAACTTTGCGTCGGAAAATTGGTTTTGCCCTGTAGCACAGCTTTCGCATAGCTAGTGGCTCACCAAACGAGTCGGCGAGCTCTCTCACGTAGGACATTCACCACCGTCAACTACGGACAAGACCCGGCGGGCTCGGGCCCGGTAACCTCGCACTTCTCACTCCTACTGCTACTTATGTTAGTGGCTGGCTTTATATCCCTTCTACCGTTTTCACTCCCTTTCCATTCAACACCATTACTCGGCCAACCTCGAAGTCTTGCACTATTATACTCGACGAAAGTATCTTGCATGTTACCTCAGTGTGTCACCGCATGGGGTAAACTCCACGCCCGCTGGGCCATGCTATACAGTGCTGTAGGGGTTAGTTTATCAACTTAACGAATATTATTGGTCAGCACGGAGAGTCGGGTAGCGGAACATTCGTTATTCTTGCCTAATCACTCTAATTTCCTGTCAAATATTTTTTATCTACTGATATATCAATGAATAATTCCTGCATGTACATATTGAAGAATTAATACGAAATAAAAAGTGCCGCATCGAAAGAATTTAAAAAAATGTTCATTTTTTAAAGTCAAAATGGTTTTTTTTGGTGCCATATAAAAATGTGACATATTTTGATAGTCCATGGAAAAACATGACTATTTTGTCTCCATACGGACTTGAAAAAAAAAACTTATTTCCGAACTGAGTGTATTAAAAAATCTGAATCAAATTACAGTAAGTATTTTGAGTGGTACTAATATATGGCCAATTATCACGCAGATCCGCGAGAGTCAAGAGAAAATATTTACTAATTATCTAACCGGTTAATCCGATTAAATGCAATTGAATACTCACATTGAGTTCCGTATTCTAATCATATGACGGCTGAGCAGGATTTCAAGTACATGGTACTTGTTTGGTACTTATAAACCGGTACTTTACACAGAGCTGTACTTCAAGTACCATGCGAAGGCCAAGTACTTCAAGTACAGTTATTGCAGATGTTATCCTACAATCGTCATTAAGTCTTCCGAAGGGTTACTATAAAACTGGCGTCTCGGTAGTAACAACATAGAGTCATTAAATTTACAAACTGTAGCTATGAAAACACAGTACAATAGTTTTGAATAACACTGAGAACGGCAGGTTGCTTTTTTAAGGCTATCCATTTGGTCAAAGATATAATTTATCAAAAATTAGGTTTTGAATTGGTTTGATAAACCAATTGACGAGTTGGTTTTATGATTAGTTTCGATATCTAATGCGAGCCCTGGAACTAGTAAAGGATATGATTTCGTCTCATCCATCATCCTAATTTCCTTTCTTTTTTCTCAAATTTTTCTCGGATTCTTTTCTTTCCATTCTGGATCCTTTCCTTGACTTCATTCTGGACTGCTCCAAGGACTGGACTCCTTTCTGAATCTCATCCTGACATCCTTGCTTAAATCTTACTAAAAAATTAGTTCGATATTGTGTTTACACATATCATTTCCACATGTTAGATTCAAGTAATTGATTTTTATTTAACATAAATCATTGAGATTAATATAATGGGTTAATATAATTAAGATTGTCTGAAATCAAATGTAATATTGTGCTATTTTCTAGTGTTACCAAAAGTAAAGTTTCTTGATGAATATGAAAATGGAGATGTGGCCGACGGATCTCAGAAATAGAACCTTATTATATAGACTTTCTTAAGGGGTTCTCAGTTACATCTTGAATTAAATAGTCTCTAACCCCACGACTCGGAGAATTGTCTTCGTCGTCGTCGTCGGCGATGCTCTCTCCGTTGCTTTATCTCAGAAGTGGGACCCCGACGTATCACACACGACATCGGGAGCAACGTTGTGGGGCACCGAATTCGATTCAAACTTTCCGAGGGTGGGCGCACTCCTGCCCCTGTTGGTGCCCGGTAATCTTGATTTCTGGCCGGGCATTGCGAGCGCCATCGCTCCCGCGAGACCCTCGTGTGCATCGCATTGCAGGAGAGGAGCGGAGTAAAGGACGAGCAGCGAGCGAGCGAGCCACTAGCATAGATAGTAGGCCAAAGCCGGAAAGAAATGGCCCGTGTGGTGAAACGGGATGCTCCTACCGTCGGTGTACGATCGTGTAAGTTTGCTTTTTCATCGTACTATCGCATGCAACCACCGCAAATCTCGACCACCACTCGAGTCCGAGATCTCGGTATGACTTGGATACCCACGAATATTTGTCCCGGGGCCTCCAATAAATCACAACGTCCCACGCAATTTCGAAAACCATATCTCTTTCTTTTCCTCCCTCTCTACCACTCGTCTTTTACGACAGTCACTCGAATCCTTTCCCTTCCTCTCGTTCGTCCTCTTTCCCATGTTTTTCTTCTTGATGCTCCACTTTATTAGTGGCTTTGTCAACCATTTTTTTATGAAAATGAACAAATATAGTGGCTAGCCCTTTTCGTTATTCTATATCAAATTGGTTAGAGTTGTTAATATGAAAATGTGATAACATGCATGCCGATTGAAGTACCTTCATAAATGTTGGTTTTGTACGTAGCAAATTGAAACCGCGTATTTTGGCGAAATATTTTTCACAATAATATGTGTGACAGGAAGATTTCGGCGCCTAAAGTAAGTTACATAGAATTTTACATGCGTGACTTTGATCTCTTTTCTTTATCATTCGGTCATTTCAATGAGGTTACTTAACATTTTTTGACGTCCAAAAAATGTCCGCTTAATATGGGATATATTACGTCCTGGCTATTTTTCCTAATATAATTAATACACATTTTATC
Source organism: Clistopyga incitator (assembly GCA_947507545.1). NCBI lineage: Eukaryota > Metazoa > Arthropoda > Insecta > Hymenoptera > Ichneumonidae > Clistopyga > Clistopyga incitator. Next base: position 9,284,745 of record OX382178.1, on the reverse strand, counting down.
TTATCATTACAATTAATTCTACAATTCCTAACGTTTCTTCTTAACTCCATGTTCCGACAATATTCTAATTTCATTTCTTTATACAAAGAATACCTTCAGACGGTGACTATCCACTCGCGCCGGATGTATATCCAATTTCTGCAAAATTGTATCCGCTACTCTAACTTTTTGTCCCTTTTAAACTTTTCTGCAGTTTCGCTGTCCGCACGCGCAGTGCATGATCAGCAGTTCCACGATTCCCAAAACCCCCAATTAAAATCTTATTCACACCTTCTTCATTCTATAAAACTTTTACTTCATCAGTCTTTAATCAATCGTCAATCAAAAAATATGGAATAAAACACATTATTGAAGGCTCAAGAGCCTAACTTTTAATTATAAACCTAATTTATAGTATTTAGTAATTATCGTAAACGGCGATAAATATGAAGTATTTTTTCTATTAAATCAATTAATTCAAAGTGTTAAACTTGGTTGTTCGAATAAAGAATAAACGCGTGTATCAATCCGAAATTTGAGTTTCAACTCTCAATCGATCAAGAACTCCCAAAAAATATATTCCTTTCCAACGTCTCGTTACCTCGGGACGTAACAGAATATACTTTAGTAATAAGATTTACTGAAATTCCAAATATCGAATTTTTGTTTATTTGATTTGTTCAGTTCCCATTCCAAGGTACACACGTTAGAGTTTTTGCCTTGCATCCCCCCTTCCCGCAGACTCCCCTTCCTATCAATCTCTAACCTGCACTTCGCTGAGTTAACCTAACTTTCAATGCATCCGCTGCCGACTTAGTTACCCTGTACCGCATTCGATACGAGCCCGGGGAAACTGCGGAAAACCCGTACCCGTACAGACGACCGAATATTCTTTGGACTTCACGGTGTGTACACGAAAGTAGTGTTCTTAAGTATGTACGCCGTAACTTCAGAAAAACTAACCTCCCGCTCACTGGTCGGTGCGCGGCTAAGCGGTCACCCATCCAGGTTATGGCCGCGATCAAAGCTGCTTAACTCGGGAGATCGCCAAAGCCATTCACCGTTCGCACAACCACTAGTGTCGAAGGCCACATATATTTTTACCTACATAATTCTCCATCGAAATATTTAACCACAGTCAGAATATATCCTGCAACAGTGATGTTCGCAGTGCTAATATTGTTTGTTTCTTGTATTACCATGGTATAAGTAAAAGCACTCGGAGCAGTATATTGAATTTCAGAAATCTGTAGTCCCTTTCTTGGTTTCCTCACCCTTGTGTCCGACCTTATGCTTCGTCAGGTTTTTCATCGACACCGGATTTCCACGCCCACAGAGTATAATAAACAACTGTCGCCATCCTTTACGCCACTACCACTGTTCCGTTGGCCGATCGATTTCTGACGTAGCGTTTCTATTCAGCTTTGCTATCCGAGATCACAAATCCCACACAGTTTCCTTCACGCTCGAGTTTCGTGGATATCCAATTCATGAAATTCGTATACCACTTTTCTGGACAAACGATGTGCAGTAATGCTGGGGACAGCAGAGTTGCTCAACTTTGTTTCGAGAAGCAAGAGGGAAGGAGAACCAAGAAGGTCAGTGAAGAAGAACAGACAGGGGGAAGAGTGAGTGGTACAAATCCCGAATGTACAATTCGTCCGGTCCTAACTCTTTCTTCCTACTTCTTGCTTGTTTTCGTTCTCCGAAAACAAGCCTGAATATCTCATTTTGTCTTTACGTAGGCATTCACAGTTGCTGTGAAAGCATTTTCCTACAAAAGTGCAAAAAGTTTTTAAATTGAAAGGATTTAAAAATTTCAATAAGGACAGAAAAACATTTCTTTATTTTGCCATCATTATTGAATGAGCTATGGAAACAAAAGACCGTTAAAAAACTTTTAGAATTCAACGGAGTATGCTTGAAATCGTTTTTGTCTTAAGGGGACGCCAATTTCCTTAAATGAAACTACTGTGATGTTGAAAAATAAAATTTCGTACACATTTCTCTTCGGCTGCGATTAAAATTGTCACGTTCTTCTATATTTATTTACCCACATATTTTAATATTATTTTATAGTACATGTGAAACATAATAACGTGGTTTAAAGCATTTAGTGGCTTATTCACTTCACGTGCTATCTTTTGGAAAACTAACGAATAATATTTGCGAAATTGTAAACTGAAAATGGGATTTTTAATAGTTACATGGCGGGACACTAGAATTTTGAACATATTTGGCCAGTTGTGTAAAAGCGTACAAAGAAGTTACACTTGGCAATTTGCTTCCTCACCAGTTTTTACTTTGTATAAATCTATCTGTATGAGGTTCGTTTGATTCTGTGTCAAATTCGGTCTGTGTAGAATTTTGCTGGATCCCGTTGCGTTAAGTCGAGTTGTGCCGAGTCTAATTTTGCTGTGTTGAGTTGCGATGGGTCGAATTTAGCTGAGTTGAGTTTTTTAATGGACAGTTCGGCGGGCCAACTTGAGTACGAGCTGAGTTGAAATCTGTAGAAATGAGGCACTGCCCGTTTCTGTTAACGTTTGGCGTTTGACCATTCTGAATAGTCGTACATGAAAATCTCAACAAAAAAAGTGTCATGGAACCAGAGCTTCCTCTGTGAGGAAGCGAAGGAACGGTAAGTGCTTACACAGCTGTCGTTAGCTGCATGGCGACACACCTTGAATGGACTACATAATACAATATCATAAATTTTACATTTCCGAATCGATCAATAAAGTAGCTCATGCGAGTTAGCCACTTTACGCGACTTAGTACCTGTGATTAAATTGCATATGAAAATTGACACCAAATAAAAAGAAAAGTTGTATCTACACCATATAAATAAATTACTTGGATAACTCATTTATCAAAAAAAGTCTTAATAACTTATTTGTATTTATATATTGTTTAAATGTGATATGATGCTAGAAAAGCCAGCATGGAATTCTTATAATCGGTAGTTTGTAAACGATTTATGTGATTTTGTATTCACAATGTTTGGGGTGTATGTTTGATGTTCAGCTTTTGTATCAAAGCTTTTGTAAATGACTAAGGGAGGAATTTCTACATTAAACTTATGGAACTTTGGCAATTGTTGTGTGATTTTCTTAGTTAAAAATGAGCTGATGATATGTTTTTGTTTAAGGCGTCTTGCGTCGAACCAGCCTATTGGATTGCCTACTGAATAAATTGTTCTTCTATGAATAATTTCAAATTTTCAAAAATTGTCCATGAACAAAGCTAAATATTTATCGAGCTGTACGAAGTGAAGGTAGTGGGCACATTTAGAGTAGATAATTAATTCCAAACGTTGAAAGTCGAATTGGTATATGGAGTTTGGTTACCTATTGCTGATTCTTGTCGGATTTAAACTCTTGTTTTTTAAGGGTACGCAATGATCTTGATTCAGCTCAAGGAAGTTGAATGCATATCGTTTATTTTTGCAGCTTTACGAATTCGCTTCTTGTTGAACGAAAAATAGTATTCCAGATGGACTTTTCCACGAGATGATACCGAATTATTTTTCGAAATATTTTCCCCGGCTTTTTTTTCGGTGGGCCTACCAAATTTAGTAACCCACTTTTTGGCAGCAAATTGGAGGATCATTGTCCGAATATTTTAACTAAATATTTTACCGTCGGCTTTAAAATGCGTTTGATTGGATCTCTCTGGTATTCAGTGAGGGGGGTGCTTCCGGGCAATACTCTATCCGCACTTTGTCGAAACACGCCCCCCCCCCCCCCCCCCTCTTCCTGCCACTGTTTCTGCATAGCCAACGCTCTCACATCATTGGTCTCTCTGGTATTCTCCTGTCGGGTTATCTCTTGATTTCGATTTTCCAAAGAATGAATGGCGACAGCGGATATTGAAAAATATATATTTTTTCATATTGCAGTGTTTGCTGCAATTGACTCAGATTATTATTGAATGCTTCAATAAGATTTTCGTTGAATGCAACATTCATAAAAATTGTATCACCAAAAATTTATTCATATTGCGATTTAAAAATAATATGTTTGAGTTGACAAAGAAATGTCATGAAAGTGAATGAATAATTCGATTGAAGAGTTCGTTGAATTCAAATAAATGTTCTTTTCCACGTGAGGTACCGAAGAATAACTTTCCGTATCTAGTCATGGGTGCCGATTATTAGTATTTGAAAGCCCAAGAACTCGGTTTCAATCTCCTTCCTTTCCTTCGTTTTCTTCATCTTCACTGCAATTTTTCGAATCTTCCGTGCCACCAGCGCAATATCCTGGTCCCTCGAGTGCCCATCTCTAGTGTGGGATGATCAACTCTCCACCGTTCACTGCTCGGGGATTTTCTAACGGATCTCTCGAATCCCTAACCCGCGCAAGGCACCCGCCTACCTCCTAAGCTTTGTCACGCAAGCGAAGAACGACTTTATTGCGGTTCACAGAGCCAGAAAATGGTGCGGGCTTTTTTGTCGGCCTTATAGGAGAAAAGCAGTGGTAGTAGAGTTGCAGCCTGGCGCGCCGCACCGCCGGCTGCTACCCTCACCGCTGCTAATTTCATCATACCTTCCTCTCCCTGCTTCCTCTGTTTCTCTGCCACTGACGCTCCTGCTATAGCGAATTCCGGATATATCCAAGCTCACTAAGGTTTACCACTTCCGGGTACATATAACGATTAGTTCAGGTTAAGTTCAGAAACGTTGTAGTGACATACCCACATTTCTATGAGATAAATTAAGAGATGAAATGGGCAAGTGACATGCGGCAGAGTCGTTTCTAAAATGGTAATTAATTGCACAGTTTTATTTATTTATTTGTGTAATTTGGTTTTTACAGTAGACTCACTGACTTATGTACAAATTGCCAAAATACCCGAATTTTTGCGGCATCAAGTAAATGTTCCAGGGATATAGAATATTAGTTTTGCAATTTTTTTTCAAAATGTGCCCTGTTTTCATGTATGTTGTATTTATTACAGCCTTAACGTATAATTATTTAAACGATAATGTAGAAAGACATCACAGTGTGAAACACGTGATTTTCCGTCAGGGTGTTTCTGAATATGTCGATTGTTTATATTCGAAGAATCTCTTAGCCTACTTGTCGACTGTGTTGAACCCGTAGAGATGGCCACAAGTGTTTTATTTACCATACAAGGTTGGATTTTCTATATTTATTGCGGTATTGAAATAATATTTATGTTTTTGTTTCTTGGGATTACAGCATAATGTAAATATTTCTAGTTGAAATATGAAAAATTCGGTAAGTAAAATTGACGGTAAGAGTTCCAGTTAAATCTTTTTAGCACTCCATTGGTTTGACTTTATCAATGGGAATAATTCAAGTAGCCCGAGTCGCTACGAAAAGATGAAGTATGCAGGAGAATATTTAACTCATTTGTTTCTTTTTATTGCATGTAGGGAGCTCAGCAAATACTTGAAATAGTGTTCCATAATTTGCGATTTTTACAAAAGTAAACAATGTTATGCAACTTAGGCAAGTGTTAAAGCATGCTGGAAAAAATGTTCGCAAAGTAGAGAAGGTTTGAAAGTCCTGCTGCTTTACAAAATAAAAAAATTATGTTACCATCTGAAGAGATATAACTCTTAAGGTTTCAACTTTTAAAAAACCCTTCGCTTGGGCGGTGTAGAATGATGTTGCAATGAAAATAAAACATCAGAGTGAGCAATCCTATTAGCAGTCTGTTCTAGACCGTGCGTAAAGTTGAAAAAGTCTGAATCCCTTTAAAAGAGAACTGTTTGATCTAACTGGCTTTTATATCAGCAGAAAAAACCTTTGCCCAAGTTCTTAAAGGGTGAATTTAATTGAATTTGATTAGTCGACTGAGAAAAGGAGTACAGAGAACTGAAAATAATTTTTTCCGCCTGACACCATCCCCATAAACCTTTTTATGAAAAGTAAATCATTTAGAAGCTTCCAACTATTTTATTACTTGCCTGATAATTATCAATGTGTCTTAGTCCCACTGAGCACGGATTACCGAACTGTCTTCGCAATTGTCGCGGATGATTTATCGTAAATATTTGTCGTCGGATGATTACTTTCAGAACCTGGATTTCTTGAATTAACAGAGCTTTACAATTCTAGTTGAGACAAAGAGATGTAACTATTACGACAGTTATCGATAAGCCATCGAAACTCATATTCGCTGTCGTATTTTTATTTAAGTTACTGGACATTATGAAAATTGTTTGAGAAGCTTTGGAAATTTAATGTAGAAACTATCGAGTCTACGAGGTTGCGCGATCGAAGAAGAATCCAAATTTCTGAAAGTGCACCCCGTAACAACAAAAGAGAGTATCGAGAGGGGAAGAAAAAGTGCGGAAGAATAGAAGCTCAGAGTCGCCGGAGAGACGACCTAAACTTTTATCGAGGCGAGAGAACGACCGTTACCGTGAATCACGCGCTATTCGTAAACTCTCTTTTCCTACACTCCTACCCTCACAAGCGGTCGAACTAACCTGTTTCGCCACTCGTCTATGAGACAGTGAATGCAACGACCTTCCCAGGCCGCTTCCACGTCCGGGTCAACTACCCCCGTTCAGCAAAGTAAAACTTGTACGGCGGGATTACAAGGGGGTGTAAGGGAGTTCGGGCTACCACTACGAGACTGGGTAGTAGTGATGGCGGTGCAAACTTTGGCCAATCTTATAGCTTAAAAATCTATCGGTGTACGGTTTCTCAACAGATTGATTCGGGAAGGAGGGGAAGCCCCGAGGTCACCTGTACTTCATGATCTGTTTTGCGGTGAAGAGTAAAGATATCCGACAAATTGACCACTCAAGCGTTTCCTAAAAGAAAATAAAAACGTATTCGGGTGCGGATACAGGGACGAAAATAATAAGTTGACACAAGCAAAAATCGATCGACACAATCGATTTGTTATTCCAAATCACCTACACCTAAGTTAAATTATGGTAACAAGAAAAAGCCGTTGGTTGACGTAACTCGATAGTTGCGTTAACCAATTGTACTACTACCATGACGAATCGATCCGTTGTCGTGGCCATTCTAGTGTTTGTGAGCTTTGCGGGATGACGGCAGTACAATTTCAAAGGTTGCCTCAAGCACAAGGTTTGTTGTGCTTACAATCTTGCGCGACCTAATCGCAAGTAGTTAAGGTGACTGTTCGGAGCCGTTATGGCAATTGATTTATGGGTTGTCACAAGCAATGTTGGAGAGCCGGAGCCTGGCAGACTGAAAACGTTGTTGGTATGATCAATATTTTCTTTTCGTATGCAGCTTTAATCAGAGCTTTAACCACCCAAGCGAGGTATTGGTGATCCCGGGAAAACATTTGGAGCGTTACATCAGGCGTGAATCTGGTGCTGACGATGACCTAGCAGGGCCTTCTCATGGCACCGTCAGGACCGGATTTGTGCCTGATGTAAAGCTAAAGATTTTTACTCAGGATTGTTATGCTTGTACAGGAACGCTTTGATCAAAATATTATGAATATCAATGAATATCCAATCTTTTCAAAGGTGTATTTTCGATATACGAGTTCATTTTGAAATGAAAGTCATTTACCGTTTTTCGGAATTACTGATAACGAGAACATCAAAATTGACCAATTCAAGTTCCACAAACGCATTCAGTGAATCGAAGTCATCAAAGTCCGAGCTAGATATGCTCCTTAGTCGTTCTAACAAATATTTTTGAAAATCTCTTCCATTTTATGGATTTTAATAATCTCCTCGTTTGGGACGTTTCCAAAGTATACCATTTTTTCGATGGCAATAATTCGAAGGTACTTGACAGAATTTCTGGTAGGTAGTTTTACATTTTACGAATTCACAAATTTTATTTTATTTATTTAATTTATTTCGTAGTTTTTCGGTCCCAACGGAATACAGACTCACCTCGACATACGTATCTAAATACAAATTCAACTCTACGAAATAAAACTCAGAGAATTACGAACTCGATACAGAAAAAATGAGTCGTAAAGCGACTCGACAAGACGGCGCAATGGCTCTACTGAAGTCCAACCCAGGTGGACATGTGCCATATTTAATTAATAGATGTTGAGTTAGGTTGGTGTTTGTTCAGTGAGAAGTTATGAAGAATTTTGTCATCAGCATAGTGATATTCAATTTCGGTCAGTGGAACCGCCAAAGTGGTCTATGACTTTACCCAAATTAAGATTTCGAATGTTTTCAGATTTTTTCAATATTCGAAGAAAAAAATGGATGTAAAAATGTGAGCAAATTCTCAAGAAAATCATACAGTTATAAATAATCATAAGTATATAAAACGTTTATAGAAAACTAATAAATATTGTGGTTGCCTCTTAAAGATGAAACAATCACAAAGAAAAGGATGAAATCAAAGAGGTCGAGGGTTAAACCCAGACCGAGTTAGTATGGAATGTCCCATATACACATTATCATTCAATGCGCATTAAATGTGTAGATGCTTACAGATAATCAAGATCATGATGAGTCATCGAAAATTAGGTTTATGAAAAAGCAGCAATCTTCTCCCATACAAAAAAAAAGGAAATATCAGAGGTTCAAGAGGGTGTGACGGTGTTAGATACATATAGTGCTGGGTAGACGGAGCGTCGGTACAAACTTTGGGCAATCTTACGGCTTAAAAATCTATCGGCGTACGGTTTCCGGACAGATTGATTCGGGAAGGTGAAGAGGAGCAGAGATCACCTGTACTCCATTGTCTGTATTTGCAGTGAAAAGCAAAGGTATGGGTTATACGTGTCATCTATTCGAACCAATACTCGTACAACTATAAAGCCTCGGAGCAGTTAAGGATGTGGAAATACTGGTAGTCTTTGGTGGTTGTGGTAGTATATAAATAACACTTCTGTGGTATTGTTAGGTCAAAGATTAAAGCTAGGCGCAGACTAGCCTGTGATCTCACGTACTACGACTCCATGCTACAATACAACCCCGCTAAAGGATAGAGCAACCTACTTGTACGTATTCTGCACGAGGCGTGGGCTCAAGTTTCGTGCGAGACTTACATTTTGTATCGGCCAATTGGCCTCGCCAACTGATTCAGTGCCAAAAGGGGGAAAAAGTTAAGAGGGAGTGAGGATTTATTTAAAGAGTATTTATATCTTTTTGAACGATTCTACTCGCTGCTTCTCAATATTTCATACGTCGTTTCAATTAATTTTTTAGTGTATCTAGTTTCATTCTGTGGCTGGGAAATTTTTATTTATTTACTTCAATGTGGAGGGCGAACTTCTGGACATATTTGACCGATACTGGAATTGCACGGGAAAATCACCGAAACTTTTGATGTCATTCTTTAAAATGCAATTACGCGTCAGAATGATTTATAATGGGTTATAAAAATACTAGGTAGTTATTTTCATTCAGAAAAACGTTCAGTAGTTGAAGAAGTTAATTTTTTCAACACTCATAAATTCAGCGCAATAAATTTGAAGAGATGGAATCGCTTTTTCTTGACATATTTGAACTTACAGTCAGTTTAAGTGTGGACGTCTTTTACCGCTCTGGACTCGGTCGAAATAAAACGAGGAGATCTTTTCTGGGATTATGTGCTTGCACAAGTTAACGCAAATTATTTAACGTCATAACATTTATCCCAACACTCGCAATTTACTTCTCTTTAACCTCCTACTTTTGCCATAATAGGAGATTAACGTTGAAAGTTCAACCTCACAAAGTCGCTCTGGTTAAAGACCCTCGGTTGAGTTATTTCTCCAGTACAATCCTCGAAGCCGTGACATAATGTTCGAGATATTCAACCTTTTGAAGTACTATGAACTATAAAGAGAGCGAAAAAGCTGGAGAACAAGTCAAATGCCTTAGGGGCACCGAAAAAGACGGAGGATAAAGGAAAACGTGGAGAAGGGAGAGAGATTCGCGAGCTAGTGAAACGCAGATTGTGAACGAGACTCGAAAGCTGTAACTGGACTGGGTATACGGAAACAGACGGGAACAGGAAAACTGTAGATCACTCCGCCGAAGCTTGCATTTTTTCAACTTATATCTTTCAAATATAAATTTTCAGGAGGCCGATTTCTATTTCTGCTCCTATTTCTATTTTTAACCTTAGTTTTACTGAAGTTAGTAGTACTAATAAATCTCAAAATTCTCTCAGACTTCAGTAAGCAAAGATGATGTATTTCTTAAGAGGGTACATCTACCTACAGAACCGAAAAAGAGGTCGAACTTTGTTTTTATTTGAAGTAAGTATTGTTCAAGCTACACTAATTTTTTTACGTTGATTGGTGGGAGTAGGACGATGTTTTTTAAATTATAAAATAAAGTCATTCGTTGTAAGTAACGACCTTTGACATACAAAATTAGCGAGTAATTGAGTATTTTACTATGCGAGAGCTTATGACTTGATGCGTCAGCGATCCTACCCTTAAGATAACCGCCGCGCAGCATCCAAGCGTGTGACAGCCGTCTTATTTCAGCCGTAGGGATACTTCCCATGTAAAGATGCCGATTTCTTGCCGTTCTTGGACAACCTTCTATGTTTTGGACCACTATTAGCAGACGACACTCGGCTGCCAGAATAGGCCCAAGCCTCAGAATGATAATGGGTCGTCAATGGGCCAGTCCTTAATCTAAATGTCGGCGCCAAATATCATCCAAGTAATGAACGAACATTGGCTCAGGAAGTAGTAGGCATCCGTTGGAGTACCAGAAGATTCCTAAAACAATGTGTGACCCGTTTGTTCCCCAAATCTCTGGTCGAGCTTGGGCATGTCCTGGCATAACAATTATTGCTTCATACTTTTCTGGGAATTTCAAGATGCAGCAAAATACTGGACCTTGTTCAGGACAACACTCAAACGGCCCCAGGCAAAGTAACGGTTAACTTGTAATGAATAAATATTTTCACATCGATGCAAATTAACTGTTGATTTTTATTTTTTCTCTAACTGCCAAGGATCGGCACAATACTGAGTCATGATCAAGGCAAGAGCCGTCTGACCTACGGCAAGAGCCCATGTAGGGTTGCCAACGATGAGCCATGGATAATCGATTGAAGGTCGGCCCATGATTGGCAGTTAGTCGGCCAGAACAGGTCCAATATTTCTTCCAAGACTCGGAATGCCCCTATCTTCAGATTAAACCAAGGTATGGGTGAGCACTGGGCCAAAAAGTATATGATAAGCGTAATGGACATACATAATTCATTTTATAATTTGTTTACAAAAAATTGGGCCGAGCTTGACAAAAGAATTAAACAATAGTCGAAATACCATCGTTTAATCACAAAATAAAATCACTCGCTAACCATTGGTTTGAGGTTGTTCAATGACTGGCATGATGGTTGATTCAGCAACGTCAAGACAATTGATAATTATTTTTAACTTTTAAAGGTCGGTACAGATGAAACTGGTTTTTTGTTTTGCCATTTGCTAAATATTTTTGCACATATAAATCAAAAGTAGACCCGCACGCTGCAACTTAATTTTTTAATTTTTTCCAAAGTCCATCTCTTCTAGAACGTATGTTGAACGATGATGACTTCTGTATATACGAAACCGCGTAGAAAAAGAAAATAATTAGAGAATAACGTGCATGTTTCCATTTTATATCGTTGTTTGAAAAATCCGATAAGCATTATATAATAATGAAGATTTTTAATCTTGGAAAAGTTGTAAGCACATAGAGATTTTAACGAAATTCAATTCGATACCACATGTCTGCCCCTGCGTAACATATTATGATTGAATTTGAACAAAATCGGAAAGCCAGATTGGATTTTACGGTTATTTAAATTTTCCGATAAATCGATTTTCTGCATTAACCTTTGCAAAATAAGACCTGACAAACTTAAATTTGGTGTGTTAACAGAATAATGATAAATATAATTTACTGCAAATCATCAAAAGAACTTACGTTTCATCGGAATTTGATTTTCACTATATTATTTTCTAACGACCAAAATTCCACGACGCCACATTTGACAAAATTGATTTAAAACAAAGATGTAAAATCGAATCTTAATTATTTATTGCCCAATTTTCAACACTTTCCCTACGAAAGAATCAAAATCTTTTTTAATCTCAATATTAAAAATAGTAAGGAAGCATTGGGGATTATATTTTGCATCCTTTATTCAATGTCTGTTCTCGAAGGATGTTACTCCTAGACCCTTATAATGAATTGATAATACTAATAATTGTGATATTCGGTGAAACCTATTGATCAATTTAAGCGAGATAACCCAAGATTCAGTGAGTTTCGTATATTTTTATGTTTTTTTGTGTGCAAAACGTAAAATTCTCATGTAGCAACAAATTCGAACATGAAATTACGCACGATAGCAATGATTGCCATATCACTCCAGACTAGGAGCCTAATAAGAAAATTCTATGTTTTCAGGCCGTAATTTAATGAGATCATATAAGTGCACTAACTCAAGAGTCCACTAAGTAAACTTCAATCATGGTTCTAAATAAATTGATTGATAATAATTTTACTACTCTAGGTTTCTATATCGAAGTTTAATAAGACATACAAAGTAAAAGAAACGTAAGATTCTTGTCACTGCCAGGAATTCTTTACAGGTGCATCGCTGTAAAATTACATTTCCATTGATCGAAACGTTATTGAGTTTTTCATATTTGATTTCCCTATCTTGAATAAACGTAATCATAGTCATCTGTACAGATTTTTTTTTTCTGAATATTATTTGCGAAGTTATTAGGATGCAAAGCTCGACGAAGCAATTCTGTGGAAACAGGACTTCTCTATCATGATGCAAAACTAGGGAATAAGATACAGGGCTTATAGAGGGAGACTAAGTTAATTTTTGCTAAGAATGGATAGCCTTTTGATAAGGATAATAATAGGGCTGCATCGAGAGCGCGGAAGTTTGCAAGTTACGCACGACAGAGCCAGCGCCCTAGCTGGGTCACCGGATTACAGTTGAAGACGACTCCGAAGCAACTCGATGGGAGTTGCCGCCACTCGGGCGTAAAGACGTTGCATCAGGTAGCGTGTTGTACGTGCCAACAAGGATCCCCCTAACTTCCCAGAGAGTCTCCGTTGAGAAACTGTTCTTGTTTCTAGAGAAGATGCAGTATCCGATTTGTCCGATAACTGAGAGTCTCTACATATACATAAGGCACCATATATATCGAGGCGTTAGTGGGGCATTCCATGTCACCACCAGATCGTGATCGTCATTTCATGGAATCCATATCACAGCGATCGTTATCTGGCGATAACGTCTCAGATCTGCCCGATATTTTATTACATTAGTGTACGTCCTAAATTAAAAGCTTAAGCAACACAATATATTTTTTATCTTTTATATATATACGTATACATATGCAGGTAGCGTTTTTTTTCACACTCTATTGATGAAAAGTGTTACACACAATATTAGCTGAAAAAAAGTATATTTTGGAAACTGAAGGATGGTAAAAAATATTTCGTTGATTCATATACTGTATATAAATTCCATATACGGTAGATTTAACGAAACCGTATAGAAAATTCAATTTGATGTACGAACAAAAATAAATTTCACTTGTATTAAAAATACCCGCGTTTTCGACGATTTTTGTTGACTGTACATCAATTTTCGTATACTATCCATCAAATAATACGAGTTTTGTAACGGATTCAGCAGGGGTATACATCAATTTTACGTTACTCGTGTAATAAATTTATTTACTCGTTATAAATTTACCACACGAGAATAACGTAACATTGATGTATACCCCTGCTGAATTCGATACAACAGGCATATTAATTAGTGCACAGTATACTGAATATGACATATGAGTTGTGTTTTTAATATGAGTAAAATTTAATTTTGCAACACACTCGCTCATTGCTAAATATATATATATCGCAATATTAGTATATATGTACAGGAAGCTTGTTTGCAGAAACGGGTATACAAATTTAGTACATTACCCACATAGCACCGAAATATTTCTGAAACATTCTCAAAAAATTCCTTTGCAATAACGCAATATTGCGAAAATTATATGAAAGATCTTTGAAATATTTATGAAATATTGCAATGGCCGCTCAAAACGTTGCGAATATCATATTTTTACTATGTTGCAGAGATATATTGTGGAAATATGACATTTTTTGCCAAAGGCAAATCCAAGCAATAGAATCGGACGTTTTTGATCGAAATTCTGTCTGTGAAGGACTCGGGACCGTCGGAAATATAAAGAACAGAGTGTCTAGTCGTCCCGAGACGGACGAACGATGTTATTCGCCCCAAAAGAGCTCCGCGACTCTGCGCTCTCTTCAGGGTCGTAAATCAGCGGCTATCCCGCATGAAAATAAATATGTGTGCAAAATTAACGTGACATACATAACATTCCAGCGTTTTAATTACACGCTACACCGTTTATATATATAAATATATATATGAGGTATTCCGGGCGAACTCGGTCAATATTTGAACCCGACCCCTCCAGATTAGTTCCAATTTTTTGTATGTTATACTCCTCGGCTGAACAATCGCTCTCAATTTTTTTTATTTTCTTTTGATAGAGCTTTATTTTTAAATGATTTTTTGAAAATTTAATTATCTGGCCCAAATTTAAAAATCTCAAAAAATTATCAAAAATAGTGAATCACATAACCAATTTTTTAAGCCTAATTCAAAAGTGGACCGACGCTTAGTTTCGGTGTTAGAAGGTTTCAAAAAAATTGTTGGCTCTTCAATTCTTCAAATAACTTCTTAGTAAAATGTATAAGTAATTTAATAGAATTACCATTGTAATTTTTGTTATACCGTTGGTATAACATTTTCTTTAATTACGAGCACTGGAACATTGGCGAAATCAACCCGATTTCGAACTTTCACGTTACCCAGCGGACAAACTGTGCGTTGTTCCTTCATGATCGGTTTTTCCAAACTCTCCCCCTAATATGTTTTTTCATTTTAAAAAACGGAAATCGTTACGCAGGAAGGCGGGAAGCTCTAGAGACGAAGGCCCGATGAGGTGTTAGGGGGAGTGGACAGCGGGAGCACTGTACAAATGTACTTTTGTATATTGCGTACGAACGAGGAATGAAACCCGGTACTTTATCCAATGGATTAATGAACAAATCGGCTCGAATATACATTACGCACAATTGTGTATTATTCATCCAGATAAATTTCCAATCAATTTGCAAGTTCGGATCGACGGATGGTCTGTATTATTTGTCCAGATACAATTTGAATCAATTGGCAAGTTCTGATGAACGAATAACCGTATACTATTCTACGAAGGAGCGCTACTAAAAACTCTATGCTTTTTTAATTTTCTCCAATATTTTTTGTATTATAAAATGATATAGTGCAATATTTCTTATTCAAACGGTGGCCCATCTAAATCGACTCTTTTCCATCGGCTTGTTATTCCAGCGACCCTATTTTTCTAATGGTCTTGCTTTACGCAGCCATTTTTTCCATCAGCTATTTTTTCCTAGATCCTGTGCAAACGCCGGCTCTGTTGGTGGTGCAGTCGGTGCGCAATTCTGGCGATCCCAATAATTAAGCAGCATGGGTTCTCGCAGTTCCCGGGTGCTCATGGCGAACGAGATGCAGTTTGGACGCATTGGAAGATGGGTTAGGTTAGTGAAGTGTGGGTGAGGAAGTGTCAGGAAAAGAGCTGGGGTGGGGATCACGATAAAACCCTTCCGGGTGAAGGGATTTCTCCAAAAACCTCCGAGTCGGAACTGAATGGACTAAAAAACTAATAAACAAATATCCGTCCAAATGAGAGTTCCAGTTTTTAATGTTCCAATCAAATGGGAAATAATAAGACCAGCTCTAAAAAAATTCGTATGAAGCTTTCTTTTTACGTGGTTCAATATTTGGGTCCAATCTACATATTCATTATGAGGTAAGTGAAATAATGAATCTATAGACTGGCCCCAAATACTGAACCACGTAAAAAGAAAGCTTCGTATGAATTTTTTAGAGCTGGTCTTATGATACTCATCACTTTACTCAGCACTTGCGACCACAGCATCAAAAATATCGTTGGTGTTAATTGTTTCATCTCTACACTAGCGGCAGAACAGAAGTTTTATTTGCAGATAATAGGAAATAATTCTTTGTCAGTGCGATAACCCCGTTTTTTCCTGGTGGAAGTGATAACGGCAATGCGGCAGAACAATTTACTCTTTGACTATAGAATCTTACGCTCTTCCGAAAATGATTATATAAATGGAAAAGAACCGTTCAGGTCGCTCTGTAATAAACAGCTCCACGTCCGTATAATAGGAGTTAAATTGTCCTTACTGGTACGGGAGGTATCTTCCGTGACATAAATCCCTGAGTCGTCTGGGATCGAACGAGTTCTTCCACAGACATTTTCCAAGTCGGTCATTTGAATAAAGTATTCCCTTGTACCGTGTGGATATATTATAGTTTCCTAAAGTATTCCACCCTGCTGCTCAACTCTTGTTCAAGTTCTCGTATTTCAGTACTGTACGTTGATGTAATATCTGGCGTAGTTTCTCTTTATGCGAGTTCCGCTTCTGCGATATGTCAGAGATAGCGTAAGCGCCACTCTCGAAATTTAGGAAGATCTTGCGGTGCCGCTACTGCTGATGAAGGGTTCTTTACAGGGAGGGTAGCTAAGGTTGTTAATTTTCCGGCGTTAGAAACCGAGGAAGCTACGTCCGAATCGCCAAAGTTATATTCGACTTAATGCGATTTCCAGGTTTTAACAAAAATAACCATATTTTTACATAAAATGAGAATTTTGGAAAAGCTTGGACCTTTTTTCCTCAAAGTAAAACCTCTTTTTGGTCTACAAACGTTACTCAAATTTACATCGTGCCGATGTAGCTTTCGAGTCGGTTCGTGCGACCAACTCCACAACCTTCGTCGAAATGACCACTTTGTCATTCTAGTATCACAAAGTCCTATGCCATATGTAAATTTTTGCAACTTTAATAAAAAGTCACAGTGCACTTGTCCCCTGTTTGCAATCACGTTTGGCGTACTGTATATTTGAGCAGCACAGATTTTATGATGTCTTGGGAGGGCGCATTAGAAGCTTTGCCTGTCGGTGTAACTACTTATAATTATAGATCAATTATATCGTTGATACGAACCCATTGTGTGTTATATATTCCCAGAGTTCTTTTAGTGCAATAAGAAAATATTTTTCGTAAAATAACGACTTTATCAATGTAGCAAATACATTGAAAATTACAGGGTACTTCGCAGTGAAGTGCATCGGCGACCTATAAAGGTTGGACGTTTTTATATCTAATCCATACACACTTTTTGCCAACGTCGCTTTAGTGTTTTTTTAAAGTTTCGGCACACATCGACATAAAAAAACACAGTATATATTTTTTACGACGACATATTTTACTCCATGATGAAGCAAAATAGACATGACAAGTCCTACGAGGTCAAGGAGCCTAAAGAAATGAGCGTTTTCAACATGACAGAACGTTTGCAAATTTTAGTCTGCTGTGCACAGCAATATCGAGAAGGGCACATCGATCGGTGAGTGGTGCACACCGGACACGAAAAGTGGCCTGTTGAGGATTCCTCGACGACGAAAGCATCATCGATATTCCATGCGCGGGGTGCTACGTTCCCGGGTCTCTATCTTTTACGTTTTTCACCTACTATGGATGCGTGAAAACTGTCAAGTTGGAAAGTATATTGATACCACGTATTTCAGCGAGAAATATGAATAAAGTAATAACGATTTTTAAAGAAAGCAGTTTTATCAACTATCGCCAAAATAATGTTAACCATTGATAAACGTAAATCAAATATTCCATTCTGTAGAATCTTTGGGTACGTAATGTGCATTCCAATTTTTGATGCAGGAAAAAATGAGGATAGAAAGTCAAAACTGCACATATAGATTCCTTATCATTATTTTTCATCATATATTTATTAAGTTTCTATAATATTCAAAGACCCCTAAAATGCGAAACTCTTTTACGATTTCGACCGCATTCAATACCACGAGTTTTAGAGCGTATATATGTTTCTGAATATCAATTCGACGCGATTCCTGATAAACTGCAGGAGGTAGAACGAGCACAGTGTTTGAACAAAAAAAAAAAAAAATGAAAATGCTGTAAAATCCGAATGCCAGTACACATTGTGATGGAAATCACAAACAGGCTTTTACAGCCTCAGTTTTATACTAACTTTCAGCTCGATTGCTCCATTTGTTCTGAAAATACAAACGATTACAGGTCGGAAGCACAGAATACACAAACAAATATGCAACCGGACTTTTTTTCTAAATAACTTTTCTGCAAGCTTTAGAAAATTAGAAGTAGTCTGATATTGAAATCTCGGCACAACAATTATTTACAAAAACATAGACCCTCTGTAAATGATTTAAAAAATTATAATACTCGTGGACAGGTTTATCAATACAATTACTATCTTTACACAACGGAAATGTCATCAGATAATATAAGAAGACGAATAGAAGAAGAAGAAGAAGAAGAAGAAGGACACGAAGAAGAAGAAGGAGCGGAAGAAGCGATAGAAGAAGAAGAAGAAGAAGAAGAAGAAGAAGCGGGAATCATCGTCTTCATCCTATGAACCAATTACCGCTCGGCCGAACATGGAAGAGAGTTAAGGAGCGGGCATCATTCTCGTCGTCGCGCTCGTCTCCAAGCCCGGGGTGAGATCGAGTTGGCGAAACTCCGTCGAACCGGATCTAACGTCCTGAGTAATGGCTGAGAGGGCCAAACGCCTGGCATAAGTTAATTGCACGGAATTTATATTCACTTTGGGGCTTCGTTATCGAGTTTTCGGAGGTGCGAGGTCGTCTAGAATGAAGTGCTATATGGTACAACAGATAAAAGTGGGTCCAACTGTAATGAACGTGAAAGAGAGAGTGAGAGAGACGAAGATCTGTGCCCTTCATTTTGTAAAAGTGGTGAGGTTGCAGATATTACACCTTTTGCAACCCTCTTCCCGACCTCATGCTTTTCCATTTCCTCCCCTCTTCCTCCAGTCGTTTTATCTCCGTTTTCGATGCTGGCCGGTATCGTTTCAACATCCGGGAAAACGACAAAAGGCCGAAAGAAGGGCAGCCAGAGAAATAGCAGGGGTAAAGTGGTATATAGTGTAGGGTATTCGGTAGTATCGTTCCACCGTCCGCGAATTCGCACCGGCGGTTGTCAATTAGTTATATACATATATATATATATATTTATACGTATAGCGGACTCCCACAGGCTCTGCGCCAGCGGGTTTCCACGTTTCGATCGAAAGCGTGAAAGAGCGACTGGGAGAACGAGGTGGTCTAGTGCCCTATCCAATAAATTCGAATGCCACGTTTATATCCAAGGGAAACGGGGAGACTTAATCGGTTTAACTAACATTCCCGCGGTAGACCGGACGAGACGGAGTACATGTCTAAAATAAATTACGATCCTTTGGCGTACGTAATGGCAGTTCTAGCTTCCATAATGAGAAGCTTATTAGTTAATCGACAGGCTGAGTCTGGCATAATCTTTTGATATAACTGCAAGTTATTATTATCATTTATTTCAAACCGAGAATTTTCCCCTATGTCATTTTATGATTTTTCTTCATACCCGGCCGAAAGTACGTGCTTTTTCGAAGCTTTCGGCTTCGACTGTGAAGCAGAAAGTCTAACATTCATGCGTTGCTAAGTTGGCAATGCAGTGACATCGATACACGAGGTGGCCGTCAGTCAGCAATCGCTGTCACTCACTCGATTGTTTTTATTATTTTTACGAATAGGAAGTTATCCATAACCTTTAAGTGTGAAATAATTAGCAAGACAGAAAAATGAACGAAACATCTCTATCCGAAGAATCAATGGACGAGAGGAAGAAGTATTAAGAAATTTAGATGCAGAGACAAAATTAACATTTAGAACCTAACATTTTTAGAATGTTAATAAGGTTCAGAAAATATTTTATTTTAAACCATAATTATATTTGCTTTTCTTCTATATTTGATGTCTGCCCCGCCGATAAGCAGCATTCGCTTCGCTCGTGTCGCAAATGTCAGGCAGGCATCATCAATACATGCAATTTATTTGTTATTTTTTATTTTCCTGTACTTTCGACTGGCTATAAAAAAAAATAGTATCCATCACACGGGCAGAAGTTGGAAAACCTTAAACTACGAATGACGCGCAGTGCAGGAATGTCCAACTTTGTGCCCTTGTAGTGTATTATACTATTTATCAGGTTATACTTCTGTATGCCTTATTTCGACTTTTACGTTGTGCATCTCTTCTTTGCCTATTCTTCCATAAGGACCCCCATAGAGTGCTGCCCGCAGCCACCCCTCCTAACGCACTACTGTATTGCATTTGTACGACAGCACAGGAAAATTGCGAAAAACCTGGTCAATATAGACGATTTTATTTTTATTGAATTTCTACTGTGTGAGAATATACAAGAAACTCAAAAAAACTGCACCCCTCTTAGCAATCAGCGCGCAAGCCAAGAGGCCACCCATCCAAGTTCCATGCACCGACCGCGCGTCCACTGCTGTCGGTTATTTTATGGTACGGGTGCAATATCCTACCTAGATCGGATATTTTTAACGATCGTACGTGATTTCCGTCTTGACGAATATCCTACAGCGAAGAAAATTTTGTGCAGTATCTTATTCTACACACGCGGTTGTAGGGCTTTGTTAAATATACGCTAACCAATTAATTGTTTATTGGATTAATCAAGTTATTGGTAGACTTACAATGAGGTTTTCTGCGCTAACCAATTTATCGGGTGGCGCATATGTAACGAATTTCTTGGTTGCTCTAAAGAAGAGTATTTTTCGGGCGAGTGAGATTCCATTTTGAATAAATATTATCATTGAGTGGATACACTATACTGCGCAATACATAAGTAACGAAAATGTTATTTGCAAAACGAAGTTATCTACAAATGAAAGTTGTACGCAAAACGGTGGCTAAAGTTATTACAAAATTCGTCGTAAGTTTCGACGTCTGTAACTTCGCCGTTGGGTTGAGCTAACCTTCATCACGTGGTTCAATGGAATTTTGTTTGAACCATCGATGCTAGTTTGCCTCAAAATAAATTTGATTGCCTCGGAGTAAGTTTAGTTGGTAACGTTTCATAAAGTTTCTCTTAGTGTTTTCTTTTTTAGTGTAAATACGCAACACCAAATTATTTACAGTGTAAAGGAAAACTACTTCAATACAGAAATTCACTTGTGTAGAATGCTATGCCCCAGTATAATTTTCTTGCTATATGATATTACGTTATCAGTTATGTAGGAAATTGCCTCGGGCGGTCATCATTCCTAAACTGAAATAGGTCATTACTCGTGTGGGATGAAACGTTTCACAAGTAAACTAATGTCATTATTGAAGCAATTCATTTTGACCTGAAACAAATTCCCTCAGTACTCCACTCAATCTTCCAAATACCAGGACACTAATACAAATAATGTCGTAGCAAAACTAAGTGAAGCCCGCTGTTGGAACAGAAGTAATAATGCAACATTGAATGGAATCTAACTAAATGCAACATTGAATGGAATCTAACTAAACGCAACATTGAATGGAATCTAACTAAATGCAACATGGAATTAATTCTAACTAAACCGAAGTTTGTAACTAAACGAAAGTTTCTAAGCTGATGTTTCTATCAAAACACAGCTCAAGAGACGCTGATAAAGAATACCATTTGCAGTTACATGTTCTTATCATTATTATTATAAACACTTTGAAGCCGAAGCCTTTTCGGACCTGAAAATCGATCAAAGTAACTGCAGATCTCGATTGAACTCGTCGACATTGAAATACCGGTATGTATGCATAAATTAATTCACTCCGGTAAATAACATTAAACGTGTGGTATAATTATCGCCAACGAATAAATTTTCCAGCTAGCAACTGTGGCTAATGCACCTCTGAGCTCGCAGTGATGGAATGAGATAATTTATTCGTCCGTACAAATACGAAATGAAAAATAAACAAGAGGTAAAAAAAAATTGCACACCAAAATAGATGGGAATAAAAGTTATATCGCCGAGGGACTGGATTCGCAAGTGATATTGCAGCACACGGTGCGGCCGGACCTGTCGTCATCGCGGTGAAAAATGCCGACGGGGTTTGCTCGACGCTTTTCTGCTCAACTCGTTAGTATACTACGCCTTTTGCAGGTCCTCGAGTACCGCGTCATGCGCGCTCAAGCCTTGCCTGCTCTCTCTTTTTTTTTATTTTCTTCGGGATCGCGTTGGCGGTTGCTGCCGGTGTTGCTACTGGCATGTGAAAGCATCGGGCTCTTGTTTTTACGTGACAGCTTACTTCGATCTTTAAGCTCCCCCTTTTCTGTTTCTTTTTAGCGTGGTATACGATGCCCACTTGAGCGTTATATTCCGAGGGAAAACATAAGTGTGCTTGAGTGTATTGACTAAATAGATATTCGGTTAAGGTGGAAATTGTGGCGATGCTTGAAGGCATTGAAGAATATTCAGATAGTTTTATACACGTAGAGCATAAAAAATGACACTTGGTACATTAGGTTTTTATCTACCACAAATATTTTTTCGTTCTTGTTACATTATACATTTAACGGAAGACGTGTTGAAGGAATGCAGTAAGCAAAAGTGACACTCTGAGTCTGAGTCTGAGTCTGAGTCGGTATGCAAAAGTGGCAAACTTATAGGCGATTACCATTGGACGACTCAATTTTCATGGGTATATCACTGTCTCCCAACAGACGTACTTAAGAACATTGTCATCTAATTTCATAAACTCATTGACATTGAAAAAACAAAATTGTACCAAATCTAAGTGACTAAAGGTGCAGAACTATGCATCTTGGGTTTTGGGAAAGTACTTATTCAAATATTTGCTCCGGATTTGTAGTTGTTATACGACTTACTAGTTTCCCATTCAAGCATAGCGCGAAGGCCTTGTTCGCTTCAGGTAATAACATCGAGAAAGGTAGCTTCGTGGATGCTGAGAGTATTTTAGTACCGGACAAGAGGTAATTCAGGCGCACGGACTGTGGTGGTGGCGACGCCAGGGGTGCCGAGTCGATACGGTATAAACCAATTAGTTTGGGGCGTTGTATTAGTAGGGTGGGTTAGTAGTTTGCAGCATGCAGCACATGCAGGCTGGTGCTGCTGTACTAGTCCTGGCATGGTATATACGGTATAGCGTTTCTGTGCTGCCTGTGCTATGCTGCTGGTCCTGGACGCATCTGGACGCATCTGCACGCGAACGTTCGTGGCAGTCCAGTTGGTAGCGCGGTAGCAATGATCCCGCAGCGGTGCGGCCGACATAAGCACGTCTATTTGAAATTTAGATAGCCACGCGAGCGCTGAAGATTGAACTAATTCAATTCGGTCGAAATGCGGCTGGTTAACCAGAAACGCCCGTAACAGCGTAGAGTGAGAGCTTCAGCGTACATGTAGCAATGAAGGCTGGCGACATTTGTTCAGCCCCGCCCCACGATTTCAGTTTACTCTGCAAACATCTTCTTCACTGTATTTTAAAACGTGCGGTTACATTCGTTGATGAAGCTTTGCTATCTGCTCACTAAAAACACCGTTGGTGGAGCGAATTCCAAAAGGCCGGTTAAAATGGTTTATATGTCACTCGTTTCTGGTTGTATTCTGGAAACAAGAAATCTGAAGTATTTTGTCGATATAACGAAAGATTAAGCATTCTTTATAAATAGGAATAAACGCTTTTTGGCACCATTTGAAATTGGGATACTCGATTGTACTCTAATACCTTGGGCCCAGAGAGGATTAAGTCGTAAAACCAATGCTGAAATGGAGGTCGTTTCTGGGTCTCGTATGGATTGGCATCTCAGCTGATGGGATATTGCAGGGTATTGGAAATAATAACTCCGTCGACTCACAGGCCCGATGAACAGACGAATAAATTGTTCCCGCAATCCCCGTGGTTATTCCAATCAATTTGACGAACAATGGAAGTGGCGGTGCTTCTCGTAGTCGAAATGGTCCAGCCACTTGGGGTATATCCGCTGCGGACTATTACAATTACTACTACAAGGACCACGGTTTCCCGGAGTATTGCATCGGCTATACGAGGAGCAAGAATACAAGCAAAGCGTAGACGTACGTCTGTGAAACTGCGACGACTACGAAAACGGCCGATGGCCAGCTAAAGCTTATCGTATACTCGCGACGTGGCTACTCCCAAATATCTCCCGCTGTCCCGCAATCCGGCCAACAAGCCGAGCTTGTCGGTTTCCTGGCGGCGGTGGCTCCCATGGCAGTAAGGAAACTCCGCTGATCTCGAAACTTGTAAAGTTTTATTGGGGGGAAATAACTAATCGGGCAAAGTGGCTCGATCCCCTTTACCCCATAATACAGGGCACTTTCGGCTTTTGGCTCTGACTTCTCTCACTCCCCTTGCGCGTTTCTCCGGTTGGGATTGGATTCCCGGCAGTCAATAGCGATTGTTCAATTTTCTCGGCCCTTGGCCGTCTTCGTCTTCAGCGGTGACGATCAACACCGAGTAGTCGTAGTCGAAATCTCCGTCCTTGTTCTTGTGGTATTCATCGAACCTTTCATTCTTCTTCTAGCATTCATCTAATCAGATTCGTACGTGCTGAGTTAATATCTAGGTTCCGTACCTTTCCGTTCTCCGCATCACTGCTCCTTTTTACTTTCGAGGGGATTATTGCGCATTGATGGAAAATAATTTAACAAAATAAGCAGGCTAATGGACATGCTTATCTACAAAAATATTATTTGTTGACTTTCTCGAGTCATGCCCATTTTTTTTTCCTCCGCGACAATTAACACTTATTCACAGTCGCCGGCGAATCCTTTGTTTGTATTTTTGAGGTACACACAGTATTGGTAATTTTCTTGCTACGATTCGTTTCAACAAATTTGAGTGGGCTGATTTGTTTTATCTAAGTTATACGATTATGCAGTAAGACAAAAAAGAAAATAGACAAAACTGTATTCTGGAAGCGGTTTAAATAATCCCAAACTATACACGGCAGGTTCTGAATGATTCATAACACAGTGAAGTCAAGCAATAGTCTTTGTCGACTTACCAAAATAGTCTTTCCTCGCCTCGATACGCATTTCGAATTCTTTCTCCGTTGTCTTTTCAGCCGCTTGGTGAATCTCCGACTGAGTCATCGGAGTCAAAGAAAATATTGAAACTACTTCGTATCTGTCCAAATAGCCCGAAGACGTTGTATCCCTTGTGATTTCTTTCTCCACTGTGAACACCGCCCGTCCATCAGTACGAATCTTTTCCCATTCTTCAGCCTGATTTATTCTCCTTCCCTGTTCTCCACAATCCTTCACCCCTTCCGGTTTGCTATCCTTGCTTCCCGTCCACTAATGAGACTTATGGTAAGTAATACAAAGCGATTGTACGCTCCCCCTTATGTGTACCCAAAAAATCGTACATTGTGGCCCATACGATTTTCCGTTTCTGTTTACTCTTCTCGGCGAGTCCCATTCTTCCTTTTGCGAAACAACTCCATGCGTTACGTACCCTCTTTGCTCAGTTGCGACATCGTCTGGCTCCCGCTTCCACTCCTCACTGTGCATAATATTCAGAAAACCGGAAAAACCTCTGGGTACTATCAGACCAGTCATCCGGTGCAACGTTGTCCCCGCATGTGCATCAACGCTCTGCGCGTATTCAATTTTTCGAAATGGACAAAAGCTCTCACTCGGGTGGGCCAAGCTTTGCAAAAATTTCCTTTGAAAATTGCTGCTCTCACTACACTCTGTGCTGCTGCTACTGTTGCAGCTTCCAAACAGTACTTCTCTATGGCTCGCCACGAGCAGGCGTACACCGCTCTTTTCCAGTCTTTCTGACGTTACCCGGTAGCCGGGCTGACTGCCTGACTGGCTGGCGGATGCCATCGCTCGTTCCATTGAAGCTTGCGAAGCTTTGCTGCTGACTCCTTTTCAGGTTATCACGCTCTCACTCTTCGTTTCGCCTGTTCTCTCGATTTCACCACCACACGTCCTTACGTTCCTTCCCTCGCACTACAACTGTCTGAATCCTCTGGTAACTCTATCGGTCTGTGTCCGCTACACTTTATTTTTCGGTTTCACGCGTTTCGCACACTATATCTCCCGTCTATCCGTCCGCAAGAATTTGATGACGTTGCAAAACGGGCGTCACGGCAATTCTGACTATAGTTCGAGTTTGAATCTATCAATCGTTGCTATCGAACAAAACAATCTCCATCAAATTGTCCATATATTGTTCAACTCATTCAGAACAAAAACAATGCTGCTCTGTAACGAATCTTCAATGAAACGTACTTGTTCATTTCTTTTCGAAGAAGCGTACGTCATGATGGAACTAAGAGGAATGCGCACTCCTTTCCTAACTGTCGCAAGTGCATCACCCGACATTGGAAAAATATGAAATGAAGCTTTCTATAATACGTAATATTATGTGCGACAAGTGGCTAAGCCCGTTCCTTTGTTATCGATTTGTAGATGAGTAAAAAAGTATTTTGTTAGTGATAAAATTAATTAAAAAATTACTGTACATCATGCTAATTGTTACTTACGAAATCGTAGCAAAATATGTTTTTTTAAAGCCATAACTTTCAATACATTGATTTAAAAAACCTGGACTACCGTACGAATTAAAGCCTTGATGTCAGATGTTAAGTAAAATGATTTTTTTTTCGGTTGATAACTTACTCATAGCTACTATAAAACCGCAGCCCGTCACGACGCATTTATACGTTACCCAGCTGGACGGACAGGATTTGTATGACACGAAGGGTTAATAAAGCAATAGCAGAGAAATGGAAGACTCTGGTGATTTATGAGTGTCACTAAGAACATAAGTGGTAGACATAAGTTCCGGACGACCTAGAGAACGTTGGTACTGCAAATCAATAAAGTTTTGCTGTTTGTTTCAAAACATATTATAAAGGCCATTAATTTTCGAAGTCCCCGCGTTTGTCCTTAAGTGCATCGCTTGATATTTGAGAAAGTTATTACTCAGCTCAATCGCAGCGTAATTAGCGTAGAGCCCAATGTTGAAAGGCTATTTTCCTTTAAAGTCATACTGAGGCTTCGTGAAAATAGCATCAATCATTCCAAATACAAAGTCTATCAAGTCGTGATACCAGGTTTTACGGCTGTATGCGAAGGAGACGGGCCTGTTCGAGTTATCACTCAAGATAATCCAATTCCTTTCTCCCTGCGCTTTATAGATATATTGTCCATACAGGTGAGCTCCCGGTTGGCAAGAAACAAGACGAACTTGCTGGAAGAGCACTTTGCTCCGGCTCATCGCTTAACCCGCCTCCTACCACCGCGTCGAGAATGATTAACTGCTCTCGGCGTAATGAATGGTGAGTTCACGGGTGCTCGTCGTTTAGATAAAATTTGATACCGAATTGAATGGCATAATTAAACGTATGTCAATTTACCACGACACGTTGAAAAGTTTCGCAGTGATAAACTATATTTAAAATATCTGTTTTCACGATCTTTTTTCTTTATAACAAGTGCAGAATATTTTGTATTTTCACAAATGTCACTTTAGTGATGACAGATAAATATAATATATTTCTTTCATGCCCAAACATGTGTATAGGCACCAGGAAAAAATACGTTTTGTTTATGCACCTTGGCACGTCATTTTGGCGGCTCGTACACTTAAGATCGTTTTAGTAATTTCACTCTTTACAAAAAAGCTTGTCCCCGATTGGCATTGAAAGAAAAATTCGAAGGCATTTGGGGATATTAATTAATTTACCACGAAGTTAGAATAAGTGGAGACATTTTTTTATTTAAACAAAATGTCGGAGTATGGCGAAAGCAGCGTGAGTACGTTTTACAATTTGAAACCTGCATTTTCGGTAGAAAATGTTCTAGAATTAACCTAGTGATTGCTATGGAGAATGTGTAAACAAGGGAACAGAGACGGAGATAGAGACGTGTGGAGAGGTGTATAAGCGATAATTGCATGCGGTCGTTGCTAAGGTATTGGATTTGTATACCTCTACTGTTGAAGATCCCCTGGGGAGCAAAGGAGCCACTGTGATGGAGCTGCATTTCACGTCAAGGGAATTTCACACATACTATATCACATTTGAATATTGCACCAAACACGATGCATTACTTAGCTAACTGACAGCGTTGATAGCCTGCAATCATGTAGCCTTTGTGGAAAGTTTATCGTATTTACGTCTGCAGCATAATGATAACCGTTGAGCTGTAGAAATGGAATAAACTTGATTTAGCTCGAAATGTTTTAGTGAACAGGAACTCTAGTAACGGGTGTCATCCGTGATGCTGTCAAACTCACTTCACTTAGGATGGCTGCAGAAAGTTAGCCAGTTTCGTCGAGAACGCCCGGTATGTGAATCGTAACAGTGATAAGCGACCAAAGTGGGAAGTGTCCGAATAGTCCAGCGCGGTGAACGAGAAAATTACCCGACATAATTGGAATTACGACCGAATTCACGTAGTTTCGATCTCCAGTATAATTAGACTCGATCAATGGTAGGCTATTAGTTCTCAATTCCCTCCCTGAACCTCTCGTTGCTTTAGGGTCATGTATGAGCCCGCAAGAACATTACACTGCAATAATTTCAATGTGGGCAGAAACGTTAGCCGAATTTAGTGTGTAATGGAACATGAAAATTTTAATTTATCATTTATGAATTTGAAGGCACTGTCACTAATTGTTTCTGTTAATACTACCATCCTAACTTTTGAACATTTGTTTCGAACAATTTCTTAGGAATTCACCAACAAATTTGGTTTTCATGATGGAATTATTTCTTTATACTGTAATAATTGAAAGGTTTACGGAGTTCTATGCTATTTGGTCAACTTGGATGGTGCAATGAATTTTTCAAGTATTTGAAAAATAACTTAATATTCACAGCTTCATTCTTACATACGGTAGAATATGACCTCTTTGAAAGGTTTATCGTTCAGTAATGCGGCTATAAAAAAAAATAACGATTATTTTATGAAAGGAAAAGAAAGTTATACTCGTAGATAATATTTTATAGTACAGAAATCGTAAATATTTATACATGTCTCTCAATACAATTTGTATATTCGAGTTCATGTGTATTTAACTTAACAGAAATCTGAACCTATCACGAGTTTACCTTTTTTACAACATTATCGCCTAACCTCAATTTACAGAACTCATACCAGGACGTGTACTTTCCTTAATAATCAAAGAAAATGTTGCCAAGATTATAACTGAATATTATTCCATCACGATAATTCCAAAACGTCTGTTGTACATGTAAAAATATTTGAACATGAAAAGCGAGAGGGATTTATCAGACATAACCTCCGGGTTACTTTAATCAATACGAGTACACCACTGTCCCGCCAGATGGGTCTCGGTAATGTGGACCCCTGTGAACGATGCAACCACTGGATAGCTAATTGACTCATGACACTCGCTTATCCACTACATAAGGCCAACTGCGATGTGTGATTGTCAGGTAATAATTAATCACAGCGATTCATTAAAACGATTATTTTGAGTACATTGTCGGTTCTCCGATGGCTACATTCACGTTAGAGACATTGTATGAATTGGCATCTCTGGTATCATTTTGTGAATATGCCTCTTCTTTTAACGGGGTTTTTGGGTTTCAAGGTTCTGCAGATGCTATTTCAATGAACCTCATTCAAAAATGATATCGGTTTTGAATGTGGGAGAACCAGACTATGAGAACAGTTGCACAGTTAGAAGAATTTGTTTACACAGAGAATAACGCTGCAATTACATGCTGATGTGTCGGTGTTGGCTAAGAGAAAATTGGTCCATGTAACTATGGTATTATGATTGAGCCCACCTAGCTGCGGTTGTCGGAGATTATTGAATGTGCTCTTCGTTGTAGAGGAGTTCCTACCGAAGTTTGGCTTCAGCTTGCACTGAGCTTATATACACAAGAGGGAATGGTTCCGCCGGTCTCGTGAGCCTTCCTTCCGCTCTCATCCCTCAATTTCTCCATAAGTGATGACCTACACTCATTGAGCAGCCTTCGCAATCTGGAGAGCTAGCAAAGCTGCATTTACACAGATGTTTGCCATTCAATATGTAACGGAGTCTCCCCGAAAAATCGATTGGACCGAAGCTTTTAGAGTGCCCCTTAAATAGTAACATTTCAACAACACGGCCTTCCTGTACACAACCTAATGAAATCAACGAGTTTTTTTCAAACAATTAACGTAACACAAATATATCGTTGTTAGACCTTAGTAACTACAAATCAACGGAAGGCCTGATTCGTGTGAATTCAACATCCAATTTTCTGCAGTTGGCATAGTGCTAATTGAGTTAGACGAAGAGTCGAGTTGATTTTAAGCAGCAAATCAGCGTTGAAGCCGTAGGCAAACTAAATATTTCGACAGGCTAAGCTCCTGGCGTAGCTGCATTGAGTTAACTTTCGGTAGAACGGAGCTTTCAGTGCCTCTAGGTGCATAAACTAGCACACGTACATCTAAATACAGTGGTATGTTCATGTAGAACAGTATTGGAATTTGGGTTAAGCCACCCTGTTGCCGATCACAAGGTGCCCGAACTCATGCTCCAGAGGACACGTCAAACGTACTCTGTGTCCGTTCACTCGCCGGAGGGTAGTCACCTATGTGACGAGTACTTGCAAGTCTATGGGACTTGCTCCAAGCGATAACCTCCACGCCACCTTAAATGGCCCGTGTTCACCTGCCATTCGACAACCGTTCGACCGATCCTCCCTGTGCTACCCCGTCGTCTTTTTATTTTACTCTTACTTCCAGCTCCATTCCCTTGCACTTTCTCTTTTTCCTTTTTATTCTCTTTACGACATCCTCATAAATTGCGATCTAAACCATTTTTCCACCCACGTATGTAATATCCCCTCGCTCGAATGATTCCATTGTCCGGTGCCGGACGACGCGGACTTTCAAGAATCGTCTTAACCATTTGTAGCGTGCAATATGTAGAGACTTTTGTAGGGCAATATACATAAATCAAATAAATTTAGAAAATATCTCACGTATGCGGTTGCGTTAGAGAAACTCGGCTCTTGACGTAACGGCCTACATTAAAATTCTGAATTAAATGGAAAAGCTTTCTTTTAAAGATTCTTTGCATTTTCCGACGTATCCACTGGAGGCTTTAAAAATGTAATATGTTTATATCTCGAGAATACGAGACGCAGGGTTGAAATATTGTACACAAATTGTATGAGTAACTTTTCCGTGTCTAATGTGATTTTTGTAAAAATACATGCAATAATTAAAATTTCATCGAATAACCTTGTTCAAATATATTTTTAGTCGGCCCACTTCCGTGAAATATTGCGTGTTTATAAAGTAAAACATGAATTTGGGAAGGGTCGTTTTATGGAATAAGAGAGGTCCCTTAATCTCAAGTTTATTCTTAACTTCGTACGTATGAACGATTTTTACATGTCGTTTCAGAGTTAAGGTTAATCTCTGGACTTTAAATTTATTCTTTTTAGCGATGCAACATGCAACTGCATATTAATGGTCTTGCCAAAATCTAGATCAAGCTGAAAACTTCAATAAAAACGACAAAATTTAGGTTGTACTATATTTAACACGAAGACGCTACTGTAACTCTCGGATTTACGATTCCAGGCATTTCTTACCTTATCGGCCAGAAGTCACTCCACACCCTCCACCGGAAGCCATCGTTTTTTTTTTTTTTGGCACATTGTATTGGATTCGATATTTGTCAAAGAAGGTTCAGGCACGAGGAACTTGGGAGCCAAACAACTATGAGTTCTATGGGGTTTCTTCTGTGTGCAATCGGAAGAGCGCAACTTTCACCCTTAGGACGTACGAAGATTGGGGAGACAGCAGGCTGCGCGGCCGTTCTCAATCATCTAATCTCGAGCAACCAGCGAGCATGAACCCTCCTTCATCCGGAGCCCTCCTAACCATCCCTGCCATGTTACACTATACCATATGATATTTATGTAAGTTGGGGGAGGGATTCCGACTTTGAGATTTTTTTCTTTTTGCCTTTTCCTGAATTTACGACGCACTATGTCCGAGTGACCTCCGCACCCCACAACCATCCCCATTACTTCCGTCTCAACCTCCCCACCCATAATTCCTGCCTCGACCTACCTTTAAATCCTTACCTCCGCCCTGTCTGTGCCTCCAGTCCACCTCCCAAACCACCGTTATGCACGATTCGATATTTCTCTCTTTTTCACGGAAATTCAGTGAAGAACTTTTCCGCTGTATAGCAAATGAATCAGAGAGAGAAAGCTGCTTGTCCGCCGTTGCCGAACATCGTTGATTCAGCCCTAAAACGTTCCTCACTTTTCGACATCCGGCTCTTCGAGCTCTATATAGCTTTCGAATGCCCAGGGGTCTAGGTTTCAATACCAACGATTTATACACCATATAGTATACATTTTTAGATGAAAAGTTGGATGTGCGAAACCGGTTGTTACTGACGCACACACCATTTCTTTTTATGTTCCGTTTGTCATTCGAAAAAGGTTTTATCGTTTTTATTTCACTTTGTGAGGTCCAAAAATTCGTTTAGAGAAGAAATCATCAAATTGAAGCTGAATAATTGGATTCAATCAATTTGGGAGACTAAAACATTGGAGTTGAACAGGAAAAAAAAACGGCTCAATTGTGTTATACAGTTGAAAAGATTTCAGTATTTGTTCTTAAATGTATCTCAATATACGGTGAAATGAAACAAGACACTGCCTTCGTTAGGATCCCCATGGTTTCTCGATTGCGAATGTTTTTTTTTGCAGGAGCCATAGCAGAGTGCAAAATGCTCTTGAGCATATAAAGCAAATAGAATATGAATTTTTTAGTCATTAAAGAGACCCGCAATTCTGAACCTTATATGTTTTTAACATAGCTCTACTACATTATATTTGAAAAGTGCCATGAATAGAATTATCGTTGAATCTTGAGAAATATGAAACGCTTTAGTGCATCATTAAATAAGAAAACAATGGACAAAAGACCGTCGAAAACCGGCAACGGTTCAGAGCAGCTGCGTTTCTTCCAGCATTTATATTTCCTTTTCATACTTTCTCTTTGTCCGTGATATTTTCCGATATCTTCAGTTTAGTTGGTAAATTTATCGTCCAAGCAGTAAGTGGCAATAGGGCGATTTCTATGATTGTGTTTGCGGGCGACATGAGAGAAAAGGGGATAAACCTCTTACGGACTGCCCGGCACTGCTTGAGGCGTCTAGGAATCAACTGTCCTTTCTTCCACTTCAACTATCCTTCTTCCCTGGTGAGTTTTTTCCTCTTAGTCCCTCGCTCTACTGCTGTTTTTTTTTTTTTAACGGTTTCGTCGTCTTTTCTCTTCTTCTATTTCCTGTAAGTGGTGAGTGCGTCGGTGGGAATCGAAAATCTTTTCAGACAACCACCACGTTCGTGTGTGCAAATGTATTTAACTATACCGACACATCCGGGTGGTTTAAGTGCATAGTACACAACGGTTTTCATCGACCATTTCAAGAAATCGTGTAGACGGGACGCATCAGAGAACTTAGAAAGGTCGAACAACTCGAAGTAGCAAACAGGAAAAAGGAAACCGGAGATGCGTACAGCAATTGAATTGACGGACTCTGGTTTCTGGCAAGACGGTGAAACTGTTACGATGCCAAATAAATGTTTTATTCCTCTAGTTTTTAGCTTTTTCCTTCTGTTACCCGTTCCTCTTGCTTCATCTCGATGAATACTTTCCAAAGCTAAGTTAGGACCGTCGAAGTTAGATGTTGAAAGGTTTTGTATTACCTGAATGGGTTCAGATAGGTGTCGGTTCAACATTCTATAAACCACATTGCGGTCTTAAATGATAAAGTCTTGATGGCCTCTGCATATTGACGAGGAGTTAGGTAACGTATATTTGATCCAACGATGTGGAAACTATTAAAATCCGTCATACACCCATTGTTATAATAGCAGCAGTAGTAGTGAATGGCTTGTGGCACGTTAATCAGAGGTTAATGTGAACACGGGTGTAGTTTATCAGGGTAGGATGGTAGGTAAATGGGGACCTCGTACATCGACCCGATAATGCGTGGATAAAGCGTCGTGACAGGCCGATTACAGAATATTCCCATCGAGGGCGTCAAGCCTGAAACGGTACACAGTTAACCCTGTAAGGAGATTACGGTAAAGGTTATTTTTAACCCGATGGCTTGTACGTCAAAAGAACCAAAGAAATTTGTCACGATTTGTTATCGAAGCGCGTGTTGCCAATTGTCTTCATGTTATTTGTCATGTTTTGATCTTAAGACCGAGGTCAAATTTAAGTTATTCACATTGGACGGCTTTGTGTGACTCTCAGGATGACTGGTCACTGGCACATACGTACCCGTAACCGTTCCAAGCAAGGTAACCTAACTCCAGTAAGAATATATAATTTGTCAATGAGGAATTTTAAGCCAGAACGAAGATATAGTGGACCGAACAAAATTTTAGTTAGTGTAAATGAAATTCCTTACTGAAATATAAGAATATGTCGAGACATGAAAGGCATTGACGGTATTGCTCGAAATGTATTGAATATATGTTTTAAATAATTGATTAATAAATTTACGAAGCGATGCGCACTGAATGTGAAGAAGTCGCCTTAAAGTACCTCGAGATTAATAACACCGATGGCATTTTCCGGAATGTCTCAAAATTATGGTGTTAAGATACACATAGATAAAAAACCGAAGTAATGTCGACCAGATGGGAAGAAACCTTATGGAATCTAGACATCGAGAGCATCATCGGAATTATACGAAACGGGATTGGAATTAAATTTTGAACATTCGGTATAGTTGGCAGTAGCCTAAAGGCCTTTACAATCGATCAGCGGTGTGAAATGGTCAAGTAAATGAATCAGGGAGAGGTCAGAAAAAAAGACTTCGACTCAGGAAAATTTTGACATGTCCTCCTATTGTACCCGACAGTAATTATAGGTTCCATGTTAGTTGAGGGTATTTAGATGTTTCGCTAATAGTTTTGCTGGCACATTTACATACCTACCAGATGTAACTCTACCAGCAAACAAGCCTCCAACCAAACTCCACCATAATACATCTCTAGCAGATTTCAACACTCCGGGATTTGCCAATAGCTCACATCTCTAGAACACATGTCTACCATATTCCCGGAAGCGGCGAAATTATACAACAGTGTATCTACGTCTGTCACAGTGTATTATGCTAACATACGTTAATTAACATTGTTATTCATATTTTTCGGATAAATCGACACTATGAATACGCCAATCCGGAAGGCGTCAATCGTGTATTTCGGCATGAATTTTACCAAGGCCTCGGTAAGTTCACCAATCGTACTCTTTTACCGTTTCCCTAAGATTATATAAGTATTTAAACCGAAAAGGCCCGTGGACTAGATTACTTTAGTTGAACGAAAGAAGTAAAGGAACAATAACAATTGCCACTAATGATGATTACAGTTACATTGTTGCCATCAGACGTCACACCAACGTTATCACTAGCGCAAAGTCCAGAAAAAAATCAGGCAAATAAGAAAAAATTATTACTTCAATCAAATATTTAAACAAAAAAATTGAACACCTTGGTTGTTTCAATTATAACAATACTTATTAGTTTTTCATTTACTATAATCGGAAAATTTCCCTTGATATATATTCTACGATATAAATCAATGCGTTGTGACGATACATTGTTGCCAAAAATTGCCACATGCGTCGCTGGCATCATGACGCGTAAAGCCAATACAGTTGTACCCATAGGCTTAAATATTACACAGCGTTTCGGAGGTGGGGTCCGTGCAATACAAGAGAAAGAGGGATGTCAGTTCCTCTCCTGTTCTCTTTTAACCTACCGGTTAAAACACAAGCACCCCTGGTATCAAAATGACATAATTTTTGAGGACCTAGAATGGTGCTGCATGTGCGTAAGGATATGACACGCCAAAACTAAAACGTGAGTTAATTCTATCACAACTTCACCACAACACAATAGATTCTTTACTATTGTTGCAGTTTCGTTTATACTAACCTCTTACGAAATATTCATATAAATTAAAGTAAAAATTCGAAAAGCTCAGAATCCCGTATAATCAGATATATGAAATCCCTTCCCAACCGCGAAATGTCGTCACGCCCGGCGTTACTTGGCTTCCTGTAAGAAGCCAATATCACTTTCTTACTAAAACTCGTTCAGAAATGCAGACCTCCGAGAACATCTTTACAATGTTATAACTCCATCGTGTTATTGGATGAACACATAAAACGGCGAATATCATTTTTTAAATCTCGTTAACACAACGATTATAAATATTATCAATTCTAATTTATTTTATCTATTCTATTTTATCTGGATTTCGATTGGCTGGTAAATTGTAATCTGGTAGACATACTATGGTAGATTTGAGATTCGTGACATCAAGCTTGCAACATCATGAACATCTCCTGGCGCAAGACGACTTTTTTTACACTGAGAAAAATTTATGGCGACAGCAACAAAACAAAGTATTGCTGCGTCCATATTTCTTTTTATAACCATGAATTTACTTACATAACCAATGCGTATTGCTCTAGCAGCAATATCGTTTTGCTGGCATTGTATTTTATACTATATCTATGCGAGAAAGTACTGAGAACCGTATGCTTTAGTTACTGGAGAAATTTTGTTAGTCGGGTGCTGTAAGAATCCCAGTATAGCTGTGGGAGCAATACGCGCCGGTGCAGGAGCTACACGCTCAATTGGAAGAGCGATGCGCGTACGCTAGAAACGTGGGTGGCGACAACCGGCAAGCCTCGCGCAGCTCGATCGTAACGCTGGCTATCCTTCGTAACCTCAACATTTTTTCGATCGCTGGAAGTTAGCCATCGTTCAGTTCCTACAGCTATACCGTTTCGCTTCTGCAAGCGGACGACGTAAAGCGGAAGGTTTCAGCTGTTGGAACTGGGCAGTTACACTGCTGTGCCGACAGACTTGAAAATAGCTTTAGCAGTCAGATATTCGGTCGACAGAGCCGTAAATTCTTCTCAGTGTAGGCACGACTGTTTAACGATATTCCACAAACTAATAAAAATTGCAAGAATTGACGAAAACAGCTTTAAGTATGAATGATGTAGGTAATAAAAGAAAAAGCATCTTGTCTACCCGTTAATATGGAAGTTAGTAACGATTGAAACTCACAATCTTTAAAGCGATCGGAATTTCCGATCATTACTTGTTTTACACCTTTGGACGATATTCTTCTCCCTAGTCCTAGTTTAGTTTTGATCGCAGACAATAAAGGTTGCGAAAATACAGGCAGATCTATCGATGGACGAGCTCGCCTCTTGTAAACAACTTTACGATTATTACTTTCGTTTAAGATCCGGGTTGACGGTGCGGTAGCGGTTCTCTGCCATAAAATGCTAAAGTGGTAAGACACGTATCATTTCAAGAGTCCTCAATTGTTCGTCCTCCACAACGATGTCCTTCCTTCCGCTTTTCTTCGATATCACCTTTTTAAACCGCTCGATTGATCAATTGCATTTTGATATGGTTGCTGTACTCGACCGTTTCAAGAATTTAAATTATCCCAAACTCTTCATATAAGCTAAGACGTTCCTGGTTAGAATAGACCAGTGTTTTCGTTGGTTCACACATCAAGGCAGGACTCATGTTTCTTCTTCCCATCAATTTGGTTGGACACCAATCACCGTTAACCCAACTTGGCCAACGTACAAACGTGCCGGAGAAGTTTTGTGCTTGAGGTAGTAGAGTGGATTAGTGCTGCTACTTCCTTGGTTACGTTTCGGGAATACATATTGGAGAGAGGGTGCTCAGTTTCCTAAACTCCTTATCCGGAAGTTTGGAAAAATATATCTATATATTAATGAAGTTATCGCCACTGAAATAATCTTTGCTGCTTCCATTGTGGAACATAACTGGATTACTTCATATTTCCTCCGTAATTTCAGACGTGCTTAATATTCTTCCCATTATTTTGCTTCGGCTGTCGCTACGATACAAATTGCCCATATGGCCGAAGGTATGCCTCATGTCACTTGACATTTATTTTTAATACTCATATCCGAAACTGCTGCTTTCCAGAATGTGCTGTGGTCTCAAAAATGATAATTTTCAAATTTATATTCCTAATTATCACGTGCATATTGGAACTTAATATTGTTCTGATTTCTAGTTAGGAAAACTGTTTTCCTTTATAATATCCTAAAGAACAGAACAATACAGGTTGCCCTCTAAAAGATGCGGCATGATGTCCACGAGGTCATCCTCCATAACGTTGCCTCTTTTTTCTTTTTTGCTACAATAACCTACATGCTTGAAAACATCCGGAAATGTATTGTGTCGTTATTGGAAGTTTTAATGCACAAGCTGATGTATCAACTTTATTAGACAATTATGATGTAAAATTCGAGTGCTTTTACATTTTTTTAAAAATGCCTTTTTAAATGTTTCTCGTGTCCATACATCAATTTAACATCGCGCTTGCACGTAAATTCAATACACCAGCTTATATATAAAAAATTCCCGTTTGCATTCGGTGCTGTTGTGAATTCTTAAACCGTTGGAGCAACATTCCGATTTAATGTTAGCTTCCACGGCTGCTGTTGTTTTCTACTTTCGACGCCCGGGCTATTTCAAGCTTTAATAGCCAGAACCATATTCAATAACATTAAGATTGATGGTGAAATCAACACAGAAATGTTTTCAACCGCTGTAGACCAGTTTTGTTGTTGGTCAATAGATGACCCTCTAAAAAACGGATGTAGTTGGCCACAGGATGCAGTTGGTAACTCCGGTGGATTTATGAAGTCGGGGGGCTGACAATCGATAGCACAAGAACGGCGGAGCCGCGTCGAGAGAGCTCCAAAGAGTGGTGACGACATAATGGCATGCGAGAGCAGAGAGGTAGGTACGAGGATAGCATAGAAGGGTGAGACCCGCCAACGGTACGAAATACGAGACGCGCCAAGGACAAACTTTGCTGACTCGGCGTTGGTTGGTTCTACTGCTGCTTCTGCGAGTCCTGCCACGCTTTTCCTAGCGCTTCCGCTGGTAGTAGAAGTGCCCGTGGAAGCGGGGTTGCGTGGTCCCGAGACCGAACGCTCGAGGGAATTATTTGAGTGGATCCGATACCTTCCCTCAGCATCAGCCAGCTCTTCTGCTGCTCCTTCTGCACCGCTCTCTTCATACATTAGTACTCTATCCAAGTTTCCTCACCCTCCTTGTCCCCCAATCCCATTTCCTTTTCACCCATGAACCTTTCCATTCTACCTCCTGGTAAAGATTTATAATTGTATAACTTTGTTTCGATAATTCATGCAAAACATCATTTAGCTTGCTTATAGAGGAAGTTTGTATTCATAAAGATTTTCTCTTCGAAATTTTCTTCATAAGCACAGATTCCCATAATGTTGTTTGGTATCAAATTTAGCCGAAATCGGAACAGCGATTCCATTTTTACCGGGTTTCTATAGAAGGTTTATTACAATATAGAAATTTACGTTTTTTATCATTTCTTGATGACGAAGAATTCGGTACACTGTAGTTTTCTTTTTAAATTTAATTAAAACGAGGATGCAAAATACAATTGTGCACAATATATATGTTCGAAACTGTTTTCATAGGTAAAGTCGGATTAATTCAATTATGTCTTATTCGAATGGTTTACATGTTCAATTATAACGGGGTGAGTACACTAAATAATATTATTGATAAAAAAAAACCTGCAGATCCAATTTATTTGAGTCCACGAAAACGATACAAATGAGGCAAAAAAATTCAGTCAATTAATCGCTTAAAAATAAATCCCATGTATGTTCAATATAAATATGGAGTTATTTGAAGCAATTGGATAAATATTGTTCATATTAAATTCATCATACATATGATCGGATCAATTAAGTTGATAGGATTAACTATGCACTATGAATATGTATATTATCTGAATTTTCATAGAATAGTTTAATTAAATCAACCAATGCTTCGCCAACATGATGAAATATTTTGTTGACTCAATAAAATCTTCATTTCATCCGACAAAAAGAATTAAATTTACAAATTGGTACAAATAAACGATTTATTTGAAAATTAAGTGTAGCCGCAATTATATATTTTTCTCAGTGCAGGAATATTTTTGTCAATGCTTTGGAAATTAATGTTTTTGTATAATATTATTCAAGAATATTTTAGTAATCATTATCATATTTAGTTACTGTAACCAGGAATCTTGGGGGTGCCCGTAATGTTGAAAAAAGTATTTATTTAATTTATTTATAAGCGGTTACAAAAAAATAAGTTGCTAATTTATCAATAAATAAATAGTTTTTATGGTGTGTAGCCACATTAAACTTCGTTTATGCGACAACAAAAAAAAATACTGACGTAAAACGGATAAACATGCATCAGTAAGAACAGCACTGAAAACTTCAAACAACCTTGCATTTCCAACGGAATGTGTAAGCAACGAACCATTTCGTTCATTCCCATTCGATGCAGTGGTTGAGCTGGTTGCAAAGGTGGAGGTTGCAATGTACCACGACTGCTCGAGTTGCATTTCACCATCGCTTTTTTTTTACCGTGAGCGCTACTCTGGAGAACGCAAAGCTTTGCATAGAGGACTTCGAGTAAACTGGACAATTTTACGCATGCCTTCTTAAAGTGTTGACTGGTTGACGAATAAAAATGGTCCGTTAAGGTATTTCGGGCGGAAAGGTACGCTATTTTAAGGCACTCGAGTTGAATCTAATATTCTTGAGCGCATACAACTGTACAGCCTCAAAACGGTTCGCTAGGTCTTATTAAACTCTTCGATGCATAAAATATAGGTTCGCATACGTATTTTTCTTATCTTCGATATTTCACAACCGCACAACTGGGCCAACGATAAGCGGCAACTTAACCCGGAAATATCTCATTACAGTATCGTTTTTCTAACTTATTAAAATCTCTGGCACTTTTTATGTGGTGCAATACTGTAGGTCAATCTAAATAGCCGAGGTTTTTCTGCTCTAGCTTTCTCTCCACTTTCGATGCGTGATAAAACGTCTTAATAGACGAACCTCAAGTGAGACAGAAATACAAGTTAAATGCATTTCAACTTCACCATAACCGATGAATCTTTTACTGTTATTGTAAAATGTAAAAAAAGGACTTTAAAACCTACCTCTATCAAGGTTTCAATTTTTTTAAAGCACAAATAATAATTGCCTTGTTTGCAACATGAATTTGTGTGACAAAACTTTATGGAACTCAACAAGAACAAAAATTTGTATTTGAATTGATCATCACTTACCATTGAATCGTCGCTTGCTAATATAATTTTGCGGTCCAAAGATAAGTGGTCGCAAGATCCGTATTAAGCGGCGAGCAAAATCGACTCATCCGAGTTTGAGGCCTGGAAATTGGGGAGTGAGAATAGGTTGAATGGAATGGCGAGTTCTCTTGTGGCGGATTGCACGTTCCCAGACTCTTAACGTCTTAACTCTGCACCTGACACAATTATCTGTCGTTTCGAATCTTCCTTCTCTCTCCCAGCCCTTTCTCGTCAACGTAATTGCTGTTTTATCGGAGAATCGAGAGAGGAAACGATCAATTGGTAGCGTAGGCTCAAGGCTGCTTATCTCTTCTATTATCCCATTTTACCTCGTTTCTCCGTCAATTCTGCCACGGCATTTCCACGTCAACCAACAGATCCCCTGGATAGCATTCAATGCTAAGATCATTGAGATATACAAACTGTAGCATCAGTAGTAGAACTTGATGAACGAGCTGCTACTGGACATAGCCAATAATCGAGTAGCCAATAATCCTGTTTAGAACCAGACGAACATGATACATGTATAGTTTGCCTACTCTCAAAGAGGCAAACTTATACATGATGAAAATATGGAAACAAAAAGTGGAGGAAGTAAAAAGTGATGTAGGTGTTCCC
Organism: Clistopyga incitator; assembly: GCA_947507545.1. Classification (NCBI taxonomy): domain Eukaryota; kingdom Metazoa; phylum Arthropoda; class Insecta; order Hymenoptera; family Ichneumonidae; genus Clistopyga; species Clistopyga incitator. The sequence continues at coordinate 9,242,933 of OX382178.1, read as the reverse complement.
ATATTTTCATCATGTGTTATGTTTACGTCTTTAAAAGCCGGCAAACATGATACATATGCAAAAAATATGGGAACACCCACATAATTGTTTATCTTCTCTCCCCACATCAGAGAATGATACAATCCAAATTGCATTTTAATGCCCATGAAAGGCTAAATCATCTTTGCAATACAAAAGAAAACAAAACTATGTACTCTATCACACAAATTGTTGTAAGAAAGAACTCGATGTATATCGAGTGGTCTCCTAGCCGTCCCCGATTTGCAACATACATCGAAACCCAAACCACAGCATTGTCATATGTCATAATATTGAAATATGTATCATCTTATATCGGCGGAAATAATTTGTATCACTTGAAAAGCGTAAATATGGGAATGCAAACAAAATAACATGTATCGGTAAATAAATAAACAAGTGTTTTTACGGCTGGTCTCTTCGCAACGAGAACTAACCATAAACTAACCCTTTCCAAAACTAACTCTTCCAGAAGCCAGTTGCGCAAAAAACATTTCGGGGTTAACACGTTGGTGTCGCGGACTAAAAATAATTTCCTGCCAACATTTACTTCCTTTTATTCCTCTTTTATCAATTCCTGGATTTTTTTTCACAGTTTGCAATATTGACCACTTCCTGACCGAGAACTCAGCAGGAATTGTGGAGCACTATCTGTGATATATATACACACACCACCGATTACTACTACAGAAACCGAGTTACGTAACGCAATACGCGAGTTTCCGGTTTGGCTCGATACGGTGGATGTGTGCAATAGGACTTGCAGTTACGAGAGTACGAGTACCATCACCGGGAAACTCAGCATCGAAGGGGAAATACGAAGAGGAAAACGGTTCTGAGGAAAACGGAAGAAATAAAAAAAAATAACAAAGAGAGAAAAAAGTACAGAGCAAGATAGGAGCGTTACAGGCTGGGAAGAAGTACAGAGAACGAAAGAAAGAAGGAAGTGAGGTAAAAAAAAAAGAGAAAAGTAAGGCGGTTTCGCGGGAAATGCGATGTACGGGGTACTGGTCCCAAAACGGGAGAGCGCTCCTTCTCATATAGGAATACACGCTGCGTAGAAACACACCGCTGTCTTTTACACCTTTCACTGCATTCTCACGGTGCGAAACTACTACTATTATTCGCTGCATTGCGGAGATGCTACACTACCCTAGTCGTGCTTTCTATGTAGTGTATCATATACCCGCGCAATACTAGCGACGGTTTTACGTACATACGCTGTGCCTACTATATTCGTGGGACTGTATCAGTTGGCTGGCTGTGTATAAGTATACTCAACCCCTGTGCATGAGTATACTCACTTGGGTTCGATAGTACACTCTTATGCACGTAATACTCACGTATGTATACTATACAATGTATGTACTACGTCGTACAACTTTCAACAAGTGGTAGTATCCTGGATACTCACTGTACACTGAGAGCTATACGCGGTGTATAGTTCGCAGTTTCCTGTCCCTCCTGCTCACGTTTTCGAGTGTATCACTATTTCTTTGAAAAGTGCAATCGCCTTAGACCGAGCGCTTTTGGGCTAAGACGCTCGTTGCAGTTTTCAAGGTTTCGAGTTAAATCATTTCATATTAATGGTTTTACGTGGGATCATGTATTTATGAAAATAAGAAACTTTGTCTCCTTCAACATTGTGTGATTTTGAGTTAATGACAGTCAAATGTTGTGAGTTACTGCGTTCGAAGTACAGGCAACAAAGGTTTGAATGAGATAACCAAGCGCTTGTTTAAACATGCGCCAGACGATTTATTGGCTAGGCCAATTAAAGCGTTGGTCATGCCTATCAATAAGTTATTGGTTCTATTACAATGAGCTTGGTCCCGTTAACCAAAAACTCGGTTAGTCTAATCAATTAATCTGTTAGCGTATACATAACCAATTTAACATATTTGTCAACTTAGCAACTTTTATAAAAATTATGAATCTTAGAAATTCATAAGAATTTTCTCCATGGGGTTGAAAGTCTGTACTGATAATTGGTAAATTTAATGAATTAATAGAATAAGGTATACTGACAAATGAAGAAGGCGAACCCATTTTACCATATTCGTGGGACTGCATCAGTTGGTATGTATAAGTGTACTTACACGTACACTTGGGTTTGGTAGTAAAATCTTACCCACATAATACCGACCTATGTATACTATACTATGTATGTACGACGTCGTACACTTTACAAGTGGTAGTATCCTGGATACTCGCTATACCTTGAAACTGTACTCGGCGTATTGTTCTCAGTTTTCTGTTCCTCCTGCTTACGTTTTCGAGTGCATCGCAATTTCTTCAAAAAGTGCAAGCGTCTTAGACCAAGCACTCTCGAGTTAAAGCTCTCGTGCAGTTTCCAAGATTCCGGGTCAAATAGTTTCACATTAATGGTTTTTTATATGGGTCAACAATCGGTACTTAATTTAGCAAGCGATGATCAAACATTTATGATAATAGCGAACTTTGTGCGCTTCAACTTTTTAGTTAATGTCACTTAAATATTGCGAGTTACTGCATTTAAAGTATATCAATTTAATGTATTTGTCAGTTTAGCGAATTGTATTAAAATTATGAATATCAGAAATTCATAAGATTTTTACTCCATTGCGTTTGTACAAATAATCGGTAGATTCAATGGAATAATCAAATAAAGGTACTGACAAAGGGAGTAGGCGAACCCATTTTATCGTATTCATGGAATTGCATCCGTTGGTTCGCTATGTATAAGTATACTCAAACATACACTTGGGTTCGGACGTAAACCCTTACCTACGTAATTCCGTCGTACGTATACCATACGATGTATGTATGTCGTACTATTTTCAACAAGTGGTAGTATTCTGGATACTCACTATACATTGAGAACTATACTCAGTGTATAGTTCTGAGATTTCCGCTTCCCCTACTCACATTTTCGACTGCATCATTGTCACTTTGACAAGTGCAACTGCACTCTTGGACCAAAGCGGTTTTGCAGTTCTCGAGGTTTTATGTATTTTGTGAATTACTGAATATTAAGTATTTACTTTCTGTGTATCTTCTGAATTTATTGACTCTCATGAAAGTTATAAACATTCTTTCACAATATTTCAGTCTATTGAATTGAAAGTTTGTTAGAACAATTGGTAGAGTGAACGGATTCACAACATTAAATTTAGTGACAAATTATATCGACCTACTGAATTTAAAAGACTGTTTATAATATAAAAACATGATTTTTATAAATATACATAAAACACGTGTGCACACTAGACCCTAGCAAATTGCCATCTCATTGGTTTTCATTTAGCTACAAAGCTTTGATAAAGCTTTTATTAATATCTCAGTAGTGCATATTTATTTTTCAAATGGGAATGGAAAGTATAACTGTGCACATTACTTTCTCGTTATATCCGAGCTTCCTCCAAAGCCGGAACAAACGAAAGCCAAAATAAATGAGCGTACTTCCGTATAGAAGGAACGTCGTGAATGTTGGAAAGTAATGAGAAACCAATGTGCAAAGTCCTAATTTGTAGAAGTGATACTACGTTAATGTACGTATGCTGGTTAAGATTCAGCGAAAAGGGTTGATCGACTATGATTCCTCCATTTTCGAATCTTAAAAACCTGGTATCTGTTCTACATTTCTACAAAACAATCCTACCAGTTTGATATCTGTTTTTCACTACGGATGCTACACCTTTGCTCGAAGTTTCAAAAACAATCTAGTTCTGTCAGTACCTCACGTTATTTTAAGCGATTATCAATGAGTACGCTGGGATTTATAGGTGGTGCGAAGGCCCGAAAATTTTTCGGAATTTTGTGCAGTAACAATTAATATTAGATTTGGACGAATCTATTTCGTTTACCATTCGAATCTGATTCATTTCCGTTCAAGATATATATAACCCATGTAGGGTTCTCTGTATTTCAATGGACTGAAGGAAGTTTCTATACCTCATATACGATTAGTAAGTCGTAGAAGACTCTACAGGAAGGTTCTACACAGGGTAGCAAATAACGTTGGCTTCTATTTGTACTATAAAAAAAGACTGGAAATTTATATTTATAAACACCCCACATTAAATTTAATGTGCAGTTGTGATATAACATTCAAATACTTCTGCAATGAATTTAAGACGGATTCAAAGAAAATAAAGTAAATTCACACTAAGATTGAAGCAAATTATCAAAATTTCTATGTCAAAAATAATTTGGGCATCGTACTTGGATGCAAAATTCAGCATACAAGTTTATGAATCAAAATTTCCAATATATTACAATTCAAGTAGATTTTTTTTCACAGTGTATTCGAAGGATTTGATGTTTCCGGAGAGCTAATCAAGGATTAAAATTTTGACTCGGGATCTGCGGTAGATTTTAAGTTCCAATTTAGTGAACTTTGGGACTATGAGTTTGATACAAAGGCTGAACATCATATAGTCCTCCCAGCGGAGCGAGTTCTCCACTCTCTGTCTACATTGAAACTAATAACTGAAGGGAGTTTCTCTAAGGTCTGCGGTCCACTTCCGCTCAACTGTACACGCAGGATGTATCTGGCTAAAAACTTTGGTACACAAACGGATATCAGAGTTATAAGCGGGAGTCGGTTTTTTTTTTTTGGTCTCTAAGCTTCCACTTTTCGTCTTCTTCTCCATTTACCTTTTCCCGTTCCTCCTTTTTTACATTCTAGCTGCCTTAACTGTCTCATATATGTAGATATAACTTCCAATTTACCACTGCAGTTATCGTCGAGGGAGAACAAATATTGCCCAGCGGTTTTTGAGACCCTTAAGTCCTTCAGAATGAACATATTGTCCGGATGCTAAGTTTATGTCTTGAATATAAGAATATTTTATAGCATTTCAGTGTGTTCACAGAAAAACTAGTTTTTGTAATACTTATTTCCCTTGCCACTTTCCTGAACAAAAAATACACGTCGCTTGAGCTCCCAGTACTTGCACAAGCGGTGCGACAACTTTTACGTGACGTCTTAACTTTATATTACGTTACTGTGCTTCACGTGCGCATTTAGAACGGTGCATGAGTTTTTTACATAAACAACTGTTACAAATATCGTACATTTCAGAAACGAAGAAACATTTTTGAACTCCATTTGTACTTTTGCGGAAAATGATTTTTCTCACGTAAAGAATTTTTCTTCATCTCTTCCCTGCAGGACTTTTGTTCCTGTTTCATTCAGGTGAGCGACCCCGTTGAGTAGTAACAATGTTTCGGCTACAGGCATGGTATAATATTACGGTAGAACAGTCGTGTTTCGGAGATTCAAGAAAAATATAATTTTTACGCAATATCAAATCAACTTTTCTTGCATTCAACCGTCTGTGTTGCGTAGAGCAAGGACCCCATTGTCATTGTTTCCTTCAAACTTATTGTCTCAGTTTATAAAACTGCAGTAGCAAGCATGACCCGACTTCGGGAACACTTTAATTGTCCGCAAAAACAATAATTCTCTGGAGGATCATTGTTACATAGAAAAAACCTCTCTACAGAGTAAAACATAATCATAATGTTTAAGTGGTGACCACAAACAAGTCCCGGGGTGGTTCCAGTTTTTAGCTAAAATAAATTTCTCCGAATATCCTATTTATTCATGTTTTATATTTTTTTAAAGTTTATAATTAACCCAAATTTTGAACACACAGAAATTTGAGCAAAACAGGATGAAATTCTAATTGAACAGCCTTTGTCGATTGCAATACTATAAATGATCTGGATGAAACTTGAAGAATAATTCAAGTAACCATGTGATGGATTTCTTAATCACGAAAGATTTTTTGATCGAGGAAACTGTGATGACCTGTTGGGGTGAGATTGAGTCACTCTCTTTTTCTTGTTTAGTCTCTAATCATTTTATTCGATGTCTTTAATTTGTCTGAATGCACTCAACATTTCTGAGCATATTTAAGATCCTCTATGTACTCAAAGTATTTGTCGTACTTCATAAGCTAACATTGAAGCATGTGGCTTACTTAACGTATTTTACAAACTTAGGTTTTCTACGGTCGTTAAGTTAAGTTAATTAAATACCTTAAGTGCGTTGAGTACCTTCAGTTCAGTTCGTTAAGCACGTTTCAGTAACGTCGTTAAGTGCATCCTGTTTGGTTCGTTGATTTCGTTAAGTACGGTTCGTTAGGTACACTAAATATGTTTAGGTTGATCCAAAAACATATCAATGGATCACGTGGTTAACAAAAAAATGTCCGGTCGATGGTTACGATGTTCTCTGGTTTAAACTATGTCATTTAAATAACTGTTTCGGTATTCCCTCATTATCAATAATTATTCACTAGGTCTTCAGAAATAAATTTAAGGGATTCAGAGGGTCTAAGGGTACTTATCTTATATCCGGTACTTGAAATACTCGATACGAGTGCATCCTATTTCAAGTACTCAAAATGCGGGATAAGTGAGTATTTGTATCTCTAATATTCTTATTTCATTGGGTATCCTGAGTATGGCTATTGACTTTTACTATCCTTTCCACTTTATTCCCTGTTCAATACAGACTCCCGTCAGAGTTTTGGCCGCAGCTACTCCATCTGATGCACTTGTATATCGAATTTGCAGAAGGGCGCAGGGAAGCAGCGGAAAATCTGATCGATACTGGCAACTTTATATTTACCGAGTTTCCACCGTGTGATAACATATAATTAGAAGCTCAGAATAACTGCTTCCCTCTCAGCAGTTGGCGCGCATACCAATACGTGGCTAAGCAGTGAGCCATCGAAGTTAGGACAGCAGGGGATGCTGCTTAACTCGGAGAATCGTTGAACCCACAAAACGATAGCACGTTCTGCGCTGTCAGTTATTTGTGATATTAATTTCTAATATAATTGTTATTTATATCTTAACCAATCCGATTTGTAGGCTCTTTCCGCGGGTCAATTGTTAATCAACTTGTCTCTTATCTGCCGACTTATCGAATAATTTGAGTCGGTCTTAGATATATATCTTCGAGTAAATTCTTTCAAAAGTTATGCAAGCGTTGAGGTTTCTAAGTTGGAAATAAATAAGGCGAAGAGACGGAGACGACAAGGATTATAATTTTGTATATTTTTGCCCCTATGTATTTTTTCTGAAGAGCGCTCTTATCTCGTTTACTGTAACATAAATGCAGTCTTACATCGTACCTCTCCACTGTTACCCCTCAACATCGATAAGACGTTTCTATTCACTCGTTCATGATATTACTGTCATAAGTAAATCTGTGGAGTAAGTGGCAGGGACAAGGGATGGAAAGTATGGTATGGGCTGGATGGAAGGAGCCAAAAGCAAGCGAGGACTCCTGTACTCCGCGTAGTCCTCGTGTTCCGGGTACACAATATTCTCCTATCCTTGTCCTCAGTTTACTCTCTTCAAATGTAAATACGAGGGTAGCAGCACCGTAAATCCAATTTGCAAAGGAAGGCTTTTACCTGAATTTATAGGGAAAGACCAGCTATTTCGTTCATCCCTCACGCCTCACCTCCTTCCCCATGAAACACTCTTCGTCCGCGTCGTTTCGACGTCGCTCGATTTCTCTCGCTGCGCCCGAACGGCAACGGCAAGAGTTCTGGTCTCTGATTTTCAACTGATTCGCTCTACTGGCGATTCTCGGCGCATCCTTTCGATGGAATAACATTCAAGATTTCTAACGTCGCATCTTCTTGGCGAAGACTTCTTATATAGTTCGAAATTGTATTGGAGCAGTGAAGTCTCACTTCTAACCAGAATAATTCGATATAGGATGAAAACGTCAATATAGTTCGAGTACAAAAGAGTATTCTTCGATAATGCATCACCGTTGCAATGGAACAACATTTTTTTAAATCAACATTGAAACTGCGAAGATCTTTTTCAAAATTTCTGATAGTGATAATAATGCTGGTAAGTTAAAATCGTGACTGGAGTGAATCGATAGTTGCAATCCCCTTACTCTATGTATACATATTAATCCAGTCATTCCGTTTACTCCAGGTTTTCCCTGACTAGAGTAACTCGATAGGTGCAGTCCTCCTACTCAATTTACACACAATCAACCGGTTACGCCATCCACTCCAGTTCTTTCAATTGTTCTAGCCCCTGTTCTACAAACATTTAACCAACTACTTCATCTACTTTAGTTATTCCGGGACCAAATACCTTTAAGTAAGTGATAAGTAATGGATATGTACTCCATAAATATCCACAGTCACCACATCCATTCCAACGCTTATATGATTGAAGCGATTAGAGGGATTCAGTTGTTGAATCTTTCAATTTTATCGTTATCTGTTTATTTGGTTACAACAACCACAGTGCTTCCGCGCGACCGTAGTAACTATACTACTGTCAACACCGTCCATTTTTCCAACAATTACTCATTCAGTCACTAGTCATGTGAGACTTTAAACTGTCTTCATTCCGAGATTTTCTTGAACAAATTAGGCCACAAAGTAATCGATAAATTACTAACAAAAGACCGACAATGGTGGATGTGCGGTTGTCGCGTGGCTCCAGTGATCACAGAGGAAATAAGCAGACCCGCTTGCGGCCAGTACTTGCATGAGTGACCGCTTAGCCGCGCTCTGGTTGCCGCGTCGACTGCTCCTCAGCGGGAGACTCAGACTCATGAGAATTTCATATTTTTGCACTTTACTTGAGTGCGAAAACCTCCGGAGAATAAGTAGAATATGGCCGCCCGTATGGTACGGATTTCTGCAGTTTCCCCGTACCCTCAGCGAATGCACTGGTAGTGAATCGGCTGCGGACCTAATCCGCGATTAGTGTAGGTTAGTAAAAATTGAGTAGGTAAGTGTTAGTTGAGGAAGCGGTTAGGAGGGTCAGAGAAGTTACGGGTGTAACTTGGAATTAGAACTAGACAAACTGAATTAGTAACAAAATAGCAAATTAACAGCATTGTTTATGCATCGTTTAGACAGATAATGAATTACATACATTTTCTGATTCTTTTCTATACGTATATTTAAATTTTATTAACAACATTATCATTTTTTAGTATTCATTCAACGCTAATTGTGTGGAACTGTTTATTTAATTACCATTTTTATTCTATAAAACGTGTTTGTAAAGAAATATTTGAATTGCTAGTTTTAAACTATTCCTTAAATTTGAAAGAAGAATTTCAAAATCGTCTGGATGAAAAGTGGTATAATATATTCGGAATAATCAGTGACAGCATGACATAAAAAAGTAATAAAGTTCTCTAAACATTTGTTCAGACATTACCTTTTGGTTTCTTATTGTTCAAAATTATCATTCTTATTAACTATATTGACGTGAATTGCTAATCTCTTTCAGAGTACTTTTTGGTTGGGAAGTATGAATAGTATATCATACTACAAGGGCAGAAAGCTTGCAATTACTGCACTGCGCGATACGACGCTTTCAAACTTCTGCCCTTATCGTGTATATACTATCTTCCTTTATAGCCGGTCGAAAGAACGGAAAAATTAAACAATATAAAATAAATTGCATATATTGACGCCTGCCCCAACATTTGTGGCATTATCAAATAAAGAAGAAAATCAAATGCAATTATAATTTTGAAAAAATATTTCTTCAAGCTTATTAGCATTCCAAAAATGTTAGGTTCTAAATGTTAATTCCGCCTCTTAATACTTCTTTCTCGTCGAATGATTTTTCTGATGAGGATGTTTCGTTCATTTTTCTGTCTTACCAATTATTTCTTACTTCGAGGTTATGGATAACTTCCTATTCGTAAAAATAACAAAAACAATTGAGAGATCGACAATAATGACTGGCGGTGACCACTTCGGTCAAAATCCATCTGTGACACCTCCTTTATTTTTTTACACAGAATTTTTTTTTCATATCCCTATGCATTAACGTGCGTTAGGAATAAGAAAAACAATAAACCGAAACACTTGAAGCAAACTCCGATAAATCTTTAGATTAGAATAAAAAACTATGTCTGACAAAATTAGAATTGTACATTTTGCCATGTCAACACTAGAATTTTTGGATTAAAAATAAATACGATATTTAAAAGAATGACTATCAGGTGTTTAATCTCTGACACTCCCAGAGTTCACTGGATACTTTTCATTCCTAGACATATGATTGATTTGACTGTAAAAATTATGATCGACGCATGCAAAATTTCCATCTCTAAAGTGGATATGTAATTTTATAAATATACCTTTATTCTATTAATAGTTTACTCTTTAAGATGAGAATCAGTTTTTACAAATCTTAAAGGAGCCAGAGATTTTTTTATATGACGCTACAAGATGCGAAATTCCGGTATATCAATAAATTGATCTCCAAAGGCTATCGCTTCGTGCTCAGAATACGTTAAAAATATCTTAAGGCGATCCATGTCTCGAGTAAAAACAAATTGGAAAAAATCAGACCAGTAAATCCTGCTGTCAGGGTTTTTTTAACGATAGCAAGCGATTGAATCTCAGTTGAAGAAAAAAAATTTGGATCACGTTGTGAAGGCACATACGGTGTCGAGGACTTGGTCGAAATCGAAATCCACTGTTTACTTGCATGTAGCTTCCCTCTGCATATAAATCGCAGACAAGGGAAAAATATATGCGGGGTATATTGAGACAGTTGGAAAATAAATCAAGACCGACCCCTAAATTATGTTCAGCCCCACTTCCATCTGACATGATACACGGACTATAGTAGGTTGGATTTTCTGAGCAAAGTTTTACTACGTTTTTCCTCGTCGAAGGGAAAGACTATGAGGAAGCAGCCGGTAAAACGTTGATCCGGTGGGAAATCGCTATCGCCAGAACAAAGCGTGTGCATAAGGGCTGCCACAAAAAACATACTGTCTGATAACAGGCAGTATCCCTTAGGGAATTTGGAACAAACCGATGAATTACTTTTCCAAGTATACTATATGTCAACAGTATTCTGGCACAAATATTTTCGTTCTTCCGCTTACTAACGTTTTATGTTGATTGCAGTGGCGTATAAAGCTCGAAATTGATCCTATATTCAACCAATTGTGCGGATTCGTATATATTCTTCATATGTGCTTGGGGGGCCAAAATGGGGAATACCTGATTGTCAGCCATGAATAGAAACAATATGTTGTTATCTACGAGCATATTATTTTTTATATCGGACAAAGTCAAAGCCTTGTTTGAAGCTTTCAAATTGCTTTTATGTACGTGTGTATCATGAGTATAAAGTGAATGCTTATACAAAATGGATTGAATATCAGATTGGAATTTGACATGCCATGGGAACAACTTTTGCCATGGTATACCACTAAATTTTAGTATTTTATGTATATAATGTTCCTAAATAATTCCAAATGGCGTAGAGGCGCAAACTCCTACCAATTTCAAGCTATCGAACTGAAACTGCCTACAGAAAGTTTATGGAGATATTGTAAGTGACTGTCCCTTTATCTGTTACCGATATCAGTTTCTCCTTGAGTGTAACTGCATGCCATTTAATGTGTCGTCAATACAAAAGTGACTCTAAGCGATTTGGCTACATGCACGTCGCAAATTCTAAATTGTATACCACAGTCTGATAACACTTTTCGCCAAAAGTCAATTGTCCTTTGAGGTTAGCTTGTGGCACCCTAAGGGACGTCATGACTTAACCGGCAGATTAGGTTGTTAAAATTTGTTTGTCGGGGTGAATGCGACGAAGGGATACGATCAAGGGTGTCCCAGGAGATTGGGTAGACTGATAGAGTGTCAAATGACGTCAAGAAACAGCTGCGTGGCCAGAATTCAGAAAGGCAGTAAAGAGAACGGAGGTGAGACAGGGGAAGTACGCGGGGAAGGAGGGAGTTCGGAAAGGAGTGAGAAGGTAACGGGGATTGGAGGGTTCATTAAGTTCACTTGGGTGGGTGGCCTAGATGGGGTGTGGCTTTTCATGCGAAATGTTTACAGCGCTCCCTGCACCCGCTGAAAGGGGTTGAATACGTAAGCGTTGAAACATGCCTCAGCTCACCTCAATAGATTTGAAAATAAAACGAAAAGCCAGCTCGCCTTACCTGCATATACAAATATGGATGTATATTTTATTTTCATCGTTACAAACTTTCCTATGTATGGGTGATGTGTATAACGAACGATGCAATTTTTTTCGACCTCCTTTCCCACAATTCAATGAGATTTCAAGAGGTTAGGAAAAATTCCTGCCATGGAACTTGTTATTCGCACGTTCGCGGTTAAAATATTCAAAGGCTGGCGTGATTTGCGCGTAAAGTGCATTCATCGGATAACTTAATGGTATTACCTTTTAAATCTATGCTGAATACCGACAGCACCTGATAATTTGCCGGTCCTACGTCATGCATTTAGAATATATAATTCTTGAATATCAATCGTTGAAACCAAATTGAGTTATGTACACTGAGACAAAAATTGTGAATTGGCAAGACTCACTCGGATGCCAAAACTCTAATGACAGTTGGATAATCTAATAGACTTACTCAGTCAACCTACTTAACACGGCACACAAAATACAGTAGTTCAACGTAATTTGACTGTGTTAACCGTAATTAGTTCAACTAACTAATATTTTTTCGTACTGTACCCCCCCCCCCCCCCCCTCCCGCTATCCAAATATAAATCCATTTAAACAAGAATTCTTACGAAAATATATTATTTTCAGTGTGATAGAAATTTCCTTCTCTTTGTGTTTCAGGTACGTATCAATCACCTTCCGTGCTGATGTTAGATTTGTCTTCATAACCATGAAACCACCATCAACTCTTTTTCTACCACATCGAGCAGCCTAATTTGGTTTAGTATAAAAAACCTTTTTTTTTAATCGAGATTCGAATATTTCCTTGTTGTGACAATATATCGCCATGAGGAAATGTATTGATAAAGTTTGACTGTTCTATGAAATAAGTCTTATGGAAAATGGCGAGTAATGAGAAAACAATTTGTACCGATATACACAACTACCGCTGTCTTTTTACTTTAAGCATGAATCCTAACGGCCCACAGGGCAAAAAAAAACGAGAGTATAGGAAAATCGTATCCCATCCATGTAGCACAAAATTATTTTTTTAACAGCAACATTCCGAAATTCTACCTGGAATGTGAACACGTCGTTGCTAAAGTCTGCAGAGTGAGAGAAACCCTATTCAAATTCAGAAATCGCTGTTTTTCACATATATCGATCGTAGCTGGTTAATCGATATTATTAATCAATCAACGGTATTCACCAAATTTTAATCTTAACCAAATTATTTAAAAATTCTACTCGCTCGGATTTAAATAGCGAATATCCAGGATTTCAGCCTCGTCCGTTACCAATTACACGACCGTGACTCTGACCGAATTGAATTATTGGTTTGAATAATTGTGAAAAAATAGCTTAACGGAAGCAGCATCGCCGTGAAGTCGTAAAATGCAACGTACTAAAAATCTGATTGTTTCAATGTATGGTTATGAAATTTATAACCAATCCTCAATATTCATAATTTAAAAAATATGAACCATCCTGCCTATTTCGCCTAAACTCAATGTCGAAAACTGCAAAGTAACAATTTGTTATTATCTAAAATGTGAACAAAATCAATCGAAGTTCAAAACAATTATGAACTCCGAATCCTTTTTTTTTTTTTTCAAGGTTTCACACAAACAAAATATCTTTAAAATATTTAAATAATTTTAACACGAAACATCGTACCAAGTATGTCCAATTATACAAAATTATTTTAATTAATGGACTACATTTTGCTAATGTTCTTGTGATCCGGGATCTTTGTTTAAAACTTCAGTATATTCCATAAAATTCCAATTCACGAATTCATTCTTTGAAACGTGCACTAACAGTAATGCAATTCGCGTATCTATCTACGGAAGCAATACCAAGCCAAGCGCGCATGAACGGAATTCGGGGGTGTTTACCTTTATCCTACTGGTTCAGCGCGAAGTCCGAGCCAGGCGAAAATTAAAGAGCTCGCTGCTTGTAGAGCCTGATTATGAGAGATAATAAGGTGCTATAAATCAGATTAAATGGACCAGGAAAAAAAAAGTTGACGATATGCAAGTGGCGAAGCAATATTGTGCCAAGCGTTCTGTATTCCGGAGTTATGCAGCCTGAGTGTTGAGGCAATGTGAAGCCATACAAGTGATGCAGATTTTTTTTGGAATTACTTAGTATGAGAGAGACTTACGAGTGTCCAAGCCGAATTAAGTCTATTATCACACCCAGAGAAAAGATTCATCAGATTTTTTCAACTCCAATATTAACTAAAAGCATTTAGTTGTAAAACGCGCGTGAATAGCGGTGTTCATGGATTCATGGCAATGTTGCGGTACGAAAGGAGCTAGTTTTATAGTACTATTGAAACAATAGATTAGCGCAAGCGCAGGTCATGATTCCTTCACTTCTGCCTCTGGTGTTTCACAATTGACTCCAGGGACCACAGTTTCTAACCTCACTTTTTACTATTCATCCGTATAACTGCCATTTACAGTACGACAATTTATAGACTTGTGCTAATGAATAGAAAACCGTAAGTGTCAAAGTAATGTTAAGCTAAACGATCAAGCTCCCTATTTGTTTGTGGTTTGGATAATAATGAAAGTAAAGATGATTCCTGAGGTGGACTTATATATTGTTGTCCCCACTACGAAAGCCACGGGCGATCGCTTTGCGCTAATTGGCTCGATTTTAGGAGACTGCGATCGCTTAGTCGGCTTGGTATATTCCCTGCTGGTCCCAAATTGTAGCAAAAAATGCAGTGGGAGACAACAACAGCGAGATTCTTGTTAGGGGTAAGTCGTTCCGTTACAATATAGAAATTCAGCTCCACGCATAACACAAAATATATTGGCACAACTTTCCTTAGCATATTTAATATGATTTTACGGAGAAAATAATCAAGTAATCTGTTATAACATTAAACAACGTCTATTACTGAAAACAATACGTACTCCATCTACAATCTGCAAGCGATATTATACGATGAACAGTCTCATTTGCCAAAAATGTAGCTCATCATGGTCCTTGAATTTCGCTGTCAGTGAACAGTGATTGGTAGTACTCAAAATATCTAGTGATTGGCCGAGACGACGACGACGACAGAAATCGAAGTATTTTCGACATTTCATGATGTACAATAAAAAATAGTGTACCTTTTCACATTAAAATCTCACAACAAGAATTAATCTAGTAATATGGAACAGCAAAATTGTGGCTAAAATGACTCTTCTTAGTTAATCAGTTGTATATGTTGTACCTATTATTGGCCAACAACGATCAACGTCAAGTAACGTTCTTAACGTTCGTTGACCAAGTCAACGAACGTTACACTGACTTCGATCCGATCATTAGCCATTTCTGTTTGCTCGGCATTTCTTCCAAGGGCAAACGGGTACAAATGGTTTTTCAGCTCGACTCCAGCGTTGTCTGAGCGTTTGGTTAACTCTTCATTAGGGGTGCACACGGAAAAAGGACTTGGTTGGATTAATCAGTAACTTACTTGGTCTAATCATTTCATTGGTTGTTTCAACCAAGCCTTTGTTCCGCCCATTAACCCTTTCATCTGCCGGCGCTTGGAGAATGTCGCGTATTTTGTGAACAGGGCCTATTATGAGTACAGATATTAGGAAAGTTTATAGAAAAGGTGCAGAGACTCAAAAACAAGAACAGCCGTGAAAAGTCCTGCCGGGTACATCACGCGGCAGGGAAGCCCTTTTGAGGGTTTTCGAGGTACGAATGATACGCCTGTCGACGTTGTTAGTCATCGCAAGTCTATCTTTGCTTTTAAAATAAATAAAAAAGTTTTTTATTTTTCATACTATGCGTGGTAAGCAAATACTAAAATGTCATAGCTCCAGTTGACTGTTAAATCGCATCGCCTGTGGTTGAAAGATTTTCGAAAGGCATTTGTTGTATTCGGACTACCACGCACATACATCCGGACATTAATTTCCAAAATACCTTTACCGGTGTCTCAGCCGATCTTAAGTATCCTGTTATTTAAATCTTAAAAGCTTAGGAGACCCGGTACCGACTTGATGCCCAATATTAACAAC
This sequence comes from Clistopyga incitator, assembly GCA_947507545.1. Taxonomy (NCBI): domain Eukaryota; kingdom Metazoa; phylum Arthropoda; class Insecta; order Hymenoptera; family Ichneumonidae; genus Clistopyga; species Clistopyga incitator. Next base: position 9,226,935 of record OX382178.1, on the reverse strand, counting down.
TCTTATATTATTTTTGTGAAAGCGAAACTATCTCTGCAAAACGCAAAAAGATTGCTGCAAAATATCCGAATAATGAAAGGAGTTAGCTACTCATCACTTAGTTCAGGACGACAAGGGACACAAACAGTACGTTGAGATATGATTATCCCTAATCCCAGCACAGTGAAAATGTTTTACAGTGTCGCCATATTTATGTAAAGTGGGCATCTGTTTATATTACCATATTACGTATAGAGCTGAAGCTGAGAAAGGACGCAGGGGAACGCAACGGAATCTCTGCAGTGTTGGTTGGCTCTACAGATACAGTAGTATCCTGCGCCCGGTTCATGCATACATATATATATCTATATAATGTACCGACAACGCCCCAGCTCACTTATTCCGCGCTCGGCAAGCTGCATATAGGTTGGCAACCCTGTTGGAGGGCCAGAGACAGTGCAGACCTAGAGAGTTACCCGTTAATTGGTATAGTTTGTGCCACCCACTCGCGCGAATAAATACAAATAACGTGAGTCTAGCCGCGGAAGCGTAGCGCGTCGGGTTCTGCTCGGAGAGTGGTGCGAATAAGGTATAGAGTATAATAAGTAGGTTGTTGGTCTATGCGTATAATCTTTCTCCCTCTCTCACCCTCTCCCTTAAAATTCCGTTCTTCTTTCTCTGTCCCTCCCTGACCTCTTGTAGCACTCTCCTCTTTCCGTATACATATGGACTTGTCACATTCGCGTGTATCCCTCCTCCATTCATTCGATGCCTGGAATTTCGTGTTCGCACTCATGGATTTGCTGGATGTAGCGAAGCTACTTTGAACTAATATCCATGTGGATTTTCACTGTGCGGGTATGCACTAGACTCCAAGTGGAAAGCTATACAGGAAGGTCGTACGTGCGTGTGGAAGAGAGTGGAGTGGCCTGAGTGGCTCTACGAGGTGTGAGAGGGAGTCGCTTAGCTCGAGTGACGCATATATATCATTTGCACTTGTTTGCCGGAGAAGTTCACCGGTGGTGCGATATTCGTAGTCGGTTCACAACTTGGTTTATATACCTACGTAAACTCCGCTCTCGATTCTGTTAATTTTGGCCACTCTCGCATCGTCGATTTGTGTGAATCCCGGTGTAGACCCGCGGAGAGTGATGGAAACCGGCAGCCAGTTTGAGGTTACTCTCATACCACTGCCGTGCGTTCATTGTTCGGTCATTCGATTCTAGTGTATTGGTAAATTATTGGCGAATTCTCAATGATACTTTAGTTAATTGGCAGTGTGGCTGTGGGCACGCTATCTCATAATACCGTACAACGGGTTTCGTCGGCTTTCAGGGGGCAACCCACTATATATTGGTTATCCATTCAATGAGAATTCATCGCCAAGGGCTTGATCTCCTACACAAGAAGAGGTTTATTTAAATAATAAACAACATTTAAAAATCAGCTGATTGTTGTAGTATGGTAATTTTCCTGAACGATATTCAGTACACGAGCTTCATTTCGAGGGCTGGAGAAGGAGGAGATGATGAGTATTAACTGTAGCGTATCCAATATGGGGCCGTGAACGGCCCCTCATGTAAATAAATACCGTTCTCATCAATGTTTCGATCAGAAGGTTGATATAAGGGGTGTTCAGCTGCGTTGATTCGCGATGGGAAATTTTGAAATATTCAACATCAAAGGGAAAATGTACTTCAAAAGGTGTGCCTGTTTTATAATTCCTATTAGGCTCCATTATTTTTTTATTCAATAGAAAGCTCTGTTGTTTTCCAGTGAAATCTCATGGATTATACAGCGTGCTTTTAAATTGTTTTTGCAGATAGTAATTTTCATCAGAATTTTTATATCTCGTTTTTAATTTACCATAGTAGTGAATTTAATTGGAATTGGTTGGCTCAGTGGGGGGTTAAATTTTTTTTTTTCAAACGGAAAATTTGTTTTCCAATACATTTACGAAGTCGATTGGTATTGCATTTGGCAGTTGATATCCATTACGTTTGAACCGTAAGTCTTTATATGTTACTTTGAGGATTGTGATTTGTGAAAGCTCAAGAAAAAGTTTTATAATTAAAATTCGAAATCAGAAATTGAAATATTTCATTAATTTATTGTAAGGGCAAGGATGAATTTATTTGTAAAGGAAAATCTTGAAAATATAAAAAAAATGCTATAAAATCTTCGATAAATTGAAGACCATCTCTAATCAACAGACTAATAAGCGTGGAAGCCACCGGAGTGCAAGCCCCAGGCTAAAGGCTTTTGCGGGTGCTGGCTTCGTGTAATGGAAAAATTGCGACGAAGCCGACTTATTTTCAATGAAACGGTGGTAATTATCGCGAGCGTCGGATGTTCTGGATACGGAGGCCCGCTGCATTATTCACGAGGCCGGGCGACTACAGTCACTGTTCGTCGTTGTCTGTTGAGAGAAGAAACGAAGAATGAGAGTCAACGACTCGAATCCGAGTTGTCTCAGCGCACACAGAGGCAGAAATGCACACGGTTTCTTGCGCCGTCGCTCGTAAGATCTTTAGAGAGCGAAGCTTCGTGAGCTTTTGGTAAGGAAGTTTCTGAGCCGGAAGACAAATTAGCCTACCGCATTTGAAGTTGAAGCTAGACTCAAGTCAATGTTCAGTTAAAATCAAGAAATAAACCCTTTTTGTATTAACCACTTAAACCCATAATTACTCATGGTAGAAAAAAAAAAACCCACATACAAAAACAAAAGTATGGAAATTATCTACATATGATCAAATAATACACCTAGAAAAAAAATCTGGTTAAGGAGATGTTACAGCTGTTTTTCTATAACGTCTGTTCAGTAAAATTAGGCGATTTCATACTATACACTATTAATCGTAAATATGCTACACATATACTTCAAATTCTGTAGGGATGCAATAAAATCTGTCCTGCTTCACCGTCCGACTGAATTACTGTTCAAGACATAGAAAACAATGTAAAAAAATTGATATTACTGAACCTCTCAAAAACCACCATGGCCACTCGAGATGTCAACAGATCCTATGAGGTGAGATATAAACGTTTCCATGGGTAATTGTTTGAATATTCCTGAACCTATCAAAATAATAGAAATGAAAATTATTCAAACTAAATTCACGAATAGTGTTTACTACGATTGCAAACTTTTGCTCTTGGCACAGACTCAGAGTTGGTAAAGAAGAGCATTCAGTAAGATATATTTTCTTAAATTTGTTCTACGTTTTAACAGTAAATCGAGCAGACGCCGAAGCACGACAGTTACTTAGATGATCAGAATATGAACAATTAATTGTTTAATGCGTTTTGAAAAAATTATCCTTCTGCACCTCAGCTTTCCCTACACCTTGATTGTTCTGAATCAAGATCGAAACTGCAAGATGTCGAACTGCATCGGTATAGCTTACATCGCACATTGACAAACCCTTCTATAGCATGTTAGCAACACCACCTTTGATTTCCTCGAAATACCTCATAATCAATGTGCATTATCGTCCGATGTGCTTCACGATGTAACCTGAATACTATTATCCACTTGGAAAATCAGCAACCACAACACTAGACGCCAAACAAGCATCATGAGATATTAACGTTGATATCTCCTTTACATAGCTGCATAAACCGCAATTACTCCAAGCAGTTTGCACAGTGATGCAGACAAAATTCCTGCCATGTCTACTGCACACTTTGAAACCGAAACCGAATAAGCAACCTTTTGACGACTAGAATGGATCTGCATATCTAGGCATTAAATGAAAAACACATACATAGTACAATTCAGTTGGTAGTTTCGATTTCACAGCACGCACACATTGATAGCCGTGTTGTGTATTTATGCATTGAGGTGCACATGGGAACTATACTGCATGCACCTTATTCGAAATGTATGTATGCATTTGGTAGGTACGTTTGTGCAAGAACATTGATAATCTACAGCATGCAATCTACGCTGCATTGCGTAGCCGCCGGAGTGGTATAACATACCATCCGTTTCGTAGCAAGATGAAGATTGTCAGGTTTAATCAAGCGGCTGCCTAATTCGGCCGTTAATAATAGAGGAGTCCGTTAACTAATCGTTCAGTCGTTACTCGCCGAGCGGCGTGTCAGTTGGTTCTGGCTCGGTACGTCCTCTGGTCGTACGACGACCTCGCTTCTGCTCCGATTATAGCACTGCGCTAGGCGCAGTCTGGGAAATTGCCGATGAGTGATGCGTCATGCCAGCGTTAGTTTCCTCATGCAAACTAATGCCTACATCAGAAGCCAAATTGACAGTTTAACGTATGCTCGAATTATTCAGCGAGTCTCTGTGCTCGGGCATAAGGAATGCCAAATTAATCAGAGCCGACAAGAAGGCAAAGCCTTATAAGAAATTGATGGGCCTTCCAGATCTCATTGGAATCCCCTGTCGTATAGTCGAAACGATTTGACAATTAAACTGTTTTCACAAACCTAATTGATATTAGTGATTTCTCATTAATATTGCTTATGCAATGTTAAATCACTAATAAATTCGTAGAATTTCACTATAGTCTATACGTGCTTGAGGAGGTTGGATTCCCAACGCAAAATACTAAAAATTTGCTAAAATGTTTTGACGATATCCGTGGAAAAAAATCACACCTCACAATTCTTCGTCTGATTGATTGCCAAGAAAACGTAAAAACAACCCTGCCCGAGTCTTACAACAATGCACGCCAGAGATTGCACGTCACAAACCTTTCTCTTCCGCACTATGTCCCCGGCAACCCACTCACCACTCCATCAAAATGACGTGATCCAACCAACTTAAGAAAGATTATGACATTTTCCAACAATCGTGGGCATCGCGAAAATCAGTTTTATATCAACAGGTACACTGAGGTCTAAATTCAGCTGCTATGGGACTTAATCTTGCAATCGGTTTTTTTTTTTTTTTTCGCTCGTTTCATTCCGCAGCCAACATAAGACTGCTCCATTTTGATCATGATCGAAAGTGTTATTGAAATTTGCAACATTATCTTCAAATTAAAGTTCAATCTTAGCATTCATTATAAGGTTTATTGCAGGTAACGGTCCTATGACTACGATTATGATTACGCAGCTTCATCCCCTTGTAATTATTCCCAAGAAAGAGTCATTTTCACTGTCACCGCGTGTATAATGACATCGTCAACAAGTCACACTGACAGCGAAAGGTTCCGTTCTCTAAATGATTCATTTTCGCTCCATAAGCTTCTCGTTTTGAAGTTTTATCGACATATGTCGTATACTGACGTGGGATCGATATTCAGGAAAGTCTACAAATTCCTTCGCGTCTTTCATACGTACATTCCACCAACCTGTGTTTCTCCACCTCCTTGTTTATGAAGTTTTCGCATAGCGCCTCGAAGCTCAAAGCTTGAATATCGCTTCTCAATGTAAAACGGAATATATCGAGAGGAAAATAGTGAGCAAAACGAAATGGATAGATGTATGTGCGCTGCATTTTGAAACAATCGCTCAGTGAACTCCATATTTATCACAAATCTGCTGTACAGCAATGCCTGAGTATTGTTACGGACATTTGCACTGAAATTCCTTCGATCAATTTCTTATGTGTGACATTTTTTAGAGAGGTTCAATTCATCTGAAAATGATGAAAATACGAATGTATTAGAATTTCACATGTGAATTGTAGTACGTCGATCAAAATGCCAATCGCAAACAAAAAAAAAGTTGACCGTTTTTATGTCATAACGCATTTTTGCACACTTTTTACAGTCCAAATGTTCTCTGAAAATAATTCCGTTTCTGTGCTGAATCACTGCTAGTTTTTACTCAAGATTTTTGGGTTTTATGTCCAATTGTGCACTATTTATTTTGCATGATTGTCAGGTTATTTGATGCCCTTAAGTAGCAGTGATACACCGCTGGAAATTTCCTCGCCCAATGTTAAACGCCTATAGGGCTGTTTGACTTACGCCTTTTTGTTTTCCAGTTTTGCCGAACGAACGGCTCTAAGATTCGAGGGCCCGGCAGCTTAGGCCAATTTTGAATTCTTCCGCACATTCTCTCAAAATTTAAGCTATATTTCCCGAGTGTCTTAGGAGAGATAGATTTAAAAATTTTTTGCATCGGAGAAAGTGCCACTGTCTCTTAATGTCAAGTATATCAAGCTGGAGTACAATTTGTATTTAAAATTCATTTAGAGAAGATCTTTCGTATTTCCGCGCAAATTCTGTGTAAAGAATGAAAAATAATCATACTCAGACCTGCCTGGCTTTATACAGAAATAATGAAACCTTTAGAAATTCGAGCTGAGCTCTGGCACAAGTAGATAACACAGAACAAAATCTGCCTTGATGAACGTGACAATAAAAACGAAACGCCATTATAAAAATATCCAATTTTCGTTGGCTCTTATCAAGGGTGTTGTTTTAATAGAGTGAAGAGTTTTTATATCTGCAAATGTAATACAATATTATTTTTACATTTTCATGAATATCGATATTTACTTTGATTATCAAATGGCTTAGTCTCATCATATCCTCTGAATTGTGGAACCGTATGCTGAATAAAAATTGTTCCTGACGACATAAAGAGTAGAATGAGACAATTGAAAATAATTTAAACAAAAAGGGAATAAAAGCGTGAAGTGGATAGCCGAGACCATCATTAGGTGATTTCCGTACATACGGCGTAAGCTTAATACCTTTTCTATTTGCAACAGCAGCCTCAAGCAGTTACCCATCGTTTATAACGTCTTGCGCTATGCCACGAGCGTCGAAATAGGGCAGGAAGACTGATACTGTGACTGGAAAGGGCAGAAGAGCGAGTGGTAGCTCACGAGACGAAGAAATTTACGATTTTACAAAGCATAAAAGTATCGTTAAAACTCGCGGGTTCGACTTGGAAAATTAGTGTGGACGCGAAAGTTTTCCGTCGGTCTACAAAAACGTAATATCGCCGTCTACAGTAATATGTGAGGCTGCATCAGCTGGAAAAACCGGAATTATGGAGGCAACCAAGATCCCGTGGTAATATACAGTTTGTTATATTACAATATACCTCATTCCTGACGGTTCTTCCATTTCCTTGAAAAAACAAGCAGCATTTCTGGAATTCAGAAAAATGAAATGCGAGGAGAGACACGAGAAGCTTTGTTTCTGATAATGAATTATAGTACAGAAATAACATCCAAAAAAGTTGATGAAAGTGCAATTTTTATTAGCTCTTATGGAATTACTACATCAAAGGTGCGACTGATTAAAAATCCATTTCCAAATTTCGTAAATCAATTTAATAACCTATGATACTCGTCGACATTTTTTTATAACGTGACATCGAGGTATTTCCGGCCTACAAATTTCATGCGCGTACAAGTCGAACTAATGAATTCGGTATGGTGGTTTTGTATGATGACAACACAATGTTTCATCGCGAAATACGTGTCGGAAGGACTGTTCGCTAACAAAATGAAAATTCCGCCGCGGGGGCAATGCCGCCGGGGTTCCCACATGAAAATAGAGATATGTGCACAATATTTTCGACATGAAGGAGTTTTTGGCACTAAGCGTATATGAATAGTATATTATGCTACGAGGGAGAGAAGTACGGGATTTTTTATGAGGGTAAAGTTTGTCGCCTGAGTGAAGTGACGACAAAAATCAGCCGGGATGAAAATCACGCTCCCTCTAGGACAGTATACAAAACTTTTCTTCCGATTCCGAAATAAAAACCCCATTCCGTGCTTACAATATGGTCTTAAAATTGGCTCATTTTTAACCAAGGACTAGTACGCATGTGCAGTAATGTTTTCATTACTCCCGTCGGGCAGGCATGAACCAGTTTCCTCCCTGGCAAGTAATGAAATAGTATTGCGTACGAGTTGCGGATAAGCGATTCCCCCGTCAAACGTACGAAATGAGATTTCTTTAGGGAAAGTGGGAAAAGATATATTTTACATACATTCCACATATGTATATCGTATATATGCAACATACAGAAATCTGTGGTTCCATACATTAAACATATATATATTAGGGTGTGTCATTTTTGGGCAATTTTTTTTTTTCGACTCAGAAACAGGTTGTATACTTTCAGGAAGGTAAAATAAGAAGCCTGTAAAAATTTGAGCTCTTAATATTAATATTTAGATGCGCCTCATCGCGAATTTCTATTTCCCATTTAAATAACATGGGAAAAAAAATTTTTCATGTTTGGAATTTTATACGTTGGCAATGGCATATTGTTCGATGGAACGCATAACATATTTTATAGAGAATCGCACGCTCTACAAAAAAGATGTCTTGCATTTTTTCGATAGACATAGCCATTCTGATAATATTTGAGTTCAAAGTTCAAAATATACGAAAATTCATCTTTTTGTTAATATTATAGCGAAACTATTGACTCTATTGAGAATCTTCAATCAACTTTTATGTAAATTATTAAATTTACCATGAAAATTGTCTCATCCATGATTAATTAATATTTATTGGTGAATTGTTCAATGCTGTAGAGACCTGTCTTCTGTCACGAAACTGGTTCTAATGGGCTGATACTTATCATAAATAGTTACAAAAAAAATCGACAAAATACTCACGAAAAATATCTTTCGTTATTTCCATTAATAGTAAAAAAAAAATGTTTATGTTTATGTTAAAAATTAACAAAAAGATGAATTTTCGTATATTTTGAACTTTGAACTCAAATATCATCAGAATGACTATGTCTATCGAAAAAATGCAAGACATCTTTTTTGTAGAGCGTGCGATTCTCTATAAAATATGTGTTGCGTTCCATCGAACAATATGCCATTGCCAACGTATAAAATTCCAAACATGAAAAAAATTTTTTCCCATGTTATTTAAATGGGAAATAGAAATTCGCGATGAGGCGCATCTAAATATTAATATTAAGAGCTCAAATTTTTACAGGCTTCTTATTTTACCTTCCTGAAAGTATACAACCTGTTTCTGAGTCGAAAAAAAAAAATTGCCCAAAAATGACACACCCTAATATATATATTACCTATGGGGCATTCAGACGTGTTTTGACCCGTGACTCTTTCGACTCATTAGGCAATTTTCTACATGAATCACGTAACCCTTTCAAATCATTAATTTTTGTATATTCATTTTTTCACATATTTGAAATAACTTCTAATTTTTAAAAACAATTGATGGAATGACACATTAAGTAAAACTGAGAAGCCTTTTTGGAAAAATATACAATATTACTAACGGAGCCAAAGTGAGCTCGTAGTCGATTCTATTTCGTTCAGCCCTTTCTCTACAACTTATAATTAGTCTGTCTATCAAAAATATGTTTAATATAATTTTTGATATATCACATTTGCAGTTTTGATCGATTTTCAACTTCGAAACTATACATTAAGGGATAAATCATGGTGTCTTTCGTCGCTCAGACGGAAAATAAAAAGTGCATGGTTTTATATGATCTATGGCAATCGAAAGCGTGACAAGGTGCTGAGTAATTCTATCCCGCGATGCAAGGACACATCCAGAAATTTAAATAGAAGTATCAAATTACACTAACACCATGCACTTTCTTGAATGGTCGACTGAGTAATACGCATTTTTCGGCAACTAGTGAGAAGAATGTTTCAATCCGTTTGTACGAGTGTATGTTCGATTGAGCCATTGAGATTGACAACAAAAAAATAAAAATTGAACACGTCCATAATTAGATTCGAGTTTCAGGGACTTCCGTGACTGCACAGCTTAAATCATTCATGTCTCTCGTCGTTACCTGAAGTGACAGGGACTCGATAATTCCAATACGTGACGACGCAACGACTTCGGTAATAGATATGGAATTCATTGAGAAACTTCATTAGCGTCGAACGAGTGGCGAGGACGTTGCAAGGTTCGACGAAGACAGGCAAGGCATGATGTCGATGACACAGGCCTGTTGTCGCGAGTTAACACTTACCCACGTCGATCCGAATATATGAAGAATAGAAGAGAGAAAGAGGGAGAGAGACATCGAGAGAACCAAGCTTTCTAACGGTATCTTCAAGCCTCTATGTGTACAACTATACGCCAGAAAAGTGCTCTAAAATGGGTCACCAGACCACACTGTTTTATTTATACTCTTAGGCAAATTTCTTCGTTGTTTTGTTGACCATTTTCGTCTCTACTGGATGACTGGAAGGAATTTAAAAATCATTTACAAAACGTAATGGTTATTTTCGCAATCATGTATATCTGCAAAATTTGAACGTGAGGGTCAAATTATTTTAGCAGTGTATCGAAAAAAATGGTCCCCTGACATCAAACAATTTTGGGTGCGATTCAAAAAAATTGTGATTTGATTTTTTTTTTATTCTTACTGATGCTCTAACATTTAGATTCAGAAGTATGCAATATTGATCGTTTCATATTTAGTTTCTAATTTTTTTCCACCTTCAGTTCCTTTTATTTGGAAGCCACTATAAGGATTTGCGCTTCAATCGCATTCACTCTTACCAACATCACTCCCAAGAAATAATATGCTTTTTTTAGGTGCCGATACAATAAAATCACATCATTGATTACCAAATAGCTCCAGTGTCTGTAGTCGGTCGTGTCAATTTTTTATCTTCGCCGGGTAAGCTTAACCCTCGCTTGAACTGATCCAGCGCTTTCATCTCCATGTCGCGCGAGCGTGCTCACCTCAGTCTACTGAAACATGCGCGTGTCGATGTTTCATTAAGTCTGTTCCACTCTCGAGGGGCCTGAGGTGGAATGAGGGCAAGAGCTAAAGTGAGTGGGAGTTGTGTGCCGGCGACCGCAGTCTTGCCCGTATGCTCCCTTTATAACGATGCGTGGGAGCCATTTCCAAAGCAATTATCCCTCCTGAACACTTCGTAGTCGAGTCTCGCGATAACTGAATTTTCCCTCATCCCCGGTGCCATCGCGGGTTGCCTCCGGGGGGTCTTCTCGTAGCTCGACTAGTCTGTATTCCCCGTGCAGTTCCAGCTAGTGTCTGGTGCTCGGAGTTGGCGGAAAAAAAAAAAAAAAACGAAAAAGTGAAACCAGCCGGAGAGAGCATCTGAGTGAGGTGGGACTAAATGCATCCGAACTTTTGAGAACTAGCCGTTGCAGACCCTTCACAGCGTACGTGTCTACTGTGGTATTGAATACATGTGGAGGATGTGACCAGTAAATTTTACTCCAGAAACGCTACATCTACCCGAATAAAAATGGTGAAAGTACCATTGGATACCATGTGATGCAACCAGGACTACATACCGAGGAGTTCATTTTTCTTCATGAACCTCGACACGCACTCAAGATCTTCGAAAAAGCTTTGCAGCTCTAAATATTTAGAGGCTTTATCTGTTCTAATGCTTTCGACAAAAAGTTACTGACTTTTTTTTAGTGAACGAGGAATTATTGATATAATCCTATGATGCTTCCAGACACTTCCTTATGATCTCCTGATGTTTCAAACGTGCACAAAATCGGCAATGAATGGTTTGTCAAATTAATTGCCAGAAAGTGCCGTGGATTAATTCTTATAAGGTCGCTGTTACGTCTCACGTAACATTTCATATATTAAGGAGATCAAAATTTGCATTAAAAAAAGCTACACTACGCGCCTTACGCATTTCCCTACTAGAGCATTTGCTGCAAGCATCCACCAAACGACAGAGTGCACGGCCAGCGACTAGCGCTTCGGCCCCCTTCGGGCTATAAGTGAGCCTGCGCCTACCCTAGGAAAACTATGATTTACCACATGGACTACATACTTTTTGTTTACGTTTACGCCGTAAATGTCTCCACACAATCATATAAAGATTATATTATCGTACTGAAAAGTGACACATCAGTTAACTTTATGCTTTCTTGCTAGAGGACATAGCTCCCTTTGCCATAACATACCCCGCTATACTACACATTTAACCCTTCGCATACGAGTGACGCGTAAACGCTTCGTGACGTGGTGCGGTTTTATAGTCGCTACGACTAAACGAGTTGTCAACGTGAGAAAATTAATTGATTTTTGTTGAAGTGTGATATCAAGAGTTTAATTTATACCATAGACTATTTTGTCTATCAATGTACTGAAAGTAACGATTGCTCAAAAATCATAACTGGCTACGATTATCGAACGAAAATTTCTTTGAAAATTCAATTTTTTCTTTGAGATTTCATCTATGGAATGGTCTACAAGAAATTTTTAATTATTGAGTTTTTGATTTCAGTATCAAGAAAATATACATGTTGACTATCTTCGTTGTCAATAGTGCTTGAAAAATGAAATAAAAGGCGGCTCTCGTGTGTGTATATGAGCCTCTATATACGCACGACGTTAAAATGCTATACGCAAAGCTACGCAAAGTGAAAAATCATAACTGTATTGTTGTTCATGAAAAGTTCCAGTCCTTCACATGTTAGTATAATATATCTATTGTTTTACAATGATTTGCAGTTTTTGTTTTATCCATTGATCGAAAGTTAGCACCACTTCCTCAGGTACAGCCAGATAAGATTAATAGAAAATCCAATTAAAAAAAAAAGAGCGCAGAGATCCTAAGGGCTTGAATATTCCTAATGATTGAATTGAAATACATATACAATTCAAATTGAAAATCCTGATTTCATAGTTCGTAAGTAAATGACCTGGTAACATATCATCATTAAAAGAAACTAATTACATCAACACATTAATCACTGTAGTAGATGGATAAAACGCTATGCTCCTGGGGATCATTAAAATTGATTTGTTATATGCTAGTACAAAGAGGTATGAGAAGAGAATAACAGTAATTATCAGATTGTCACGGTTTTGCCCTGCGGCCCGGTATCTAATTCAGTCATACATGGCGGAAGTCTTTGTGGATGAGAAGGGAGGGGAAGGGCGGAGACGGATGTGCAGCAGCTCGACATCTCTGCAAAATGGTCGTTGGATATATCCGGGTGAATCGAGCAGAGCCTTGGTCGTGACATTCTCTGTGTCTAATCGTCCATAGAGCCTGCGAAAGCTCGGTGCTTCCCTACACCATCGTCAGACTGGCACGGTGTTATCCAGTCTATAGTCACTATACGTCGGTATACAGAGAGGCGTTGGGCTATGCAACCGTGTCTCTGTAACCGCTACTTCACAATCTCTAACACATCTCACTTGCGGCCAGCTATCTATGCATACGCGGTCTAGTATATGTAATTGTCCATGTAACGGCTCACTCGAAAGCTCGCATCCAATTGTCGCAGTGCCGCGTATCTGTATTGGTGGTGTGCCGCGAGCTTGATTCTGCGTGTAATGTACGCCTCGCAGACTTGAATACATCTGCGGTTTAATAGATTCCTTTATTTTACCTCTCTCGTTTAATCTTTCCGAGCGTAAACCACGTTGTCAGGTTGTCCATAATGTATGGAGTCACTATAACTCGCTAAGAAACCTGAAAGCCCCGAATGCACATAAAGAAGACAAAGGAGGGAACGAAAATTACAGGCAGAAAATAGCAATTACCTAAAGCGATGGGTACTCAGGCAACTTGCAGATGTGGTAGTCTACCCTAAATTGAGCCAGCGTTAAATTTCCTTAAATAACAACTGGCAAGACACAATTTTGGGTTGTAAAGTGCAAGTTTACACAACGAATCGGCTAGAGACAATAGTCATTTTTCCAAGACGGTTGATCTCACAAGCATTGTCACTATCATACGTCTAGATGTACGTTGGTTTTCTAAAGAGTTTAGTGATACCGCATAGAGCGCCCCCTAGTGAGTCTTCTGGTGATCTTACAATGAATCGGGTGATTCGGTAGTGAATCTAGTCATCCCGTGGCGAAATTTATGGTGTATCTGGTGATCTCACAAGGGAGTCCAACTCCCGAAGAGCGTTTGGTGTTACATAAGTACTTCCCTATAATAGCTTTCATGTGGTTCCGCAGGGAAACAGAATCGGAAGGGGAGGTTACCGTTTAGAAGCATGAAAATGCATGACCCTTGGGATTTTTTTTGTGTAAGATAAGCTCATTTGAAAATGGGTTTCACCGTATCTTATTGTACTAGCCACAGAGAGTAAATTTCAATCTTGTTTATTTGAAAAAACCACAATGGCGGTTCCAGCTCCTGTCGTGCATGGTGTGTTTTAAAAACTCGCGGAGCTCTCAACAGTTTTGCCAGTTTGCTTGAGAGAAAAACGAGTTAAGAATGAATTAACTCGACTAAATTTGGGGAGCCTCATCGGCTTCATTTTCCGAAAAACCCCTGAATAACAAAGTGCCAGTCGATGAAAAAAACAGCAGATTGGAAGAAATAGTTTTTTTTTTTTTTTATGGTAGAGCGCTCCACGCAGATAAAAATCCGTCGAGCATGACGCGAGTTGCCAGCAGTCACCATTTCGGATTTTTTTCATACATAAAATTTCATACAAAAAATACAATACGTTGGAACCCATTTAAAAAACCATTCATTTTTATTATTTTTTAATTCCCCAAGTTCATGCATTTTTATCCCTTTGTACGATAAGCTCCCTTTAAACTCGAGTGCGAAAAGGGCCGGTGTCTGCTGGGGACACATCACAGGAAAGAATAATTAGAATTTTTAACAGCAAAAAAAACATAACAAATAATAAACCCAAAGGAAGTCAACCTACAGGAAATTGGAGTCAGGTGGACCGCAATTTTGGCGACAACCCTTAAATGTAGCGATGGACAGTTAATTTCGCCAGAGAGCGCAAATGATCTGAATGTCACTTCCACCGACTTTGTGATGGTATTCTATGCGCCGTTGAAGCTCCTGGAGAAACCACCAAAGCTAAACCACCGCTATGTCGTCATCAGTCCTCCAGTCGGTGATTCCAGACATTCCAGACATGCTGTGCATACTAGACGCGTATGCTTTCGAAGTGCAGGCTAGAGGACGTTCCAAGACGAATGACAACTGATTTATAATGCCATGAATGAACATTCGTTCTAACAGTTATAATTTATCTGTGTTCGTATCGAAATCCTGCAGCCTCCATTGGATTTAGTTTTTCGAAACACTGTGGACAATAGAAATACTTAACTAGGATACATTTTCAATGCTATGTGATAGTGTAGAGATTTTGACAGACCCTGTAGCCATATTGGTTCTCTGTGGTCGCTTACGTTGCTGAGCATGCGGACGTCTATGTGACGGTTAGTGCGTCGCTTCCGTGCACACCGCTCAGACAGGTCTGACTAGCTCGACTTGGCGGCGAGTATCGTCGCTTATCCCCCACGTGCAAATTTCCATCGCTTACCTCTGTACCAATAACCCTCCATTAACCGTGCCAATCCGGATTCTCTGGAGAGTGTTGACAATAAATCGTCGGGTACTAGCAACGCAGTAGCGCACTACCAAAGTGAAGCGTAATCCGACCAAATCAACTGGCTCTCAGCCATCGATCGTATTATCTTACGACACAGCTGCTCGTTCGACTACAATCGCTTCGCCGCTGTTCGACGTGTTTCTGGTAGACTTGTAGTCTATACAGCCTAGTCATTAACGATCGCTTTGCCTGCTGTAGAATTTGCTTAACCATCCAGTCAAACTCTATTGAGCCCTTGAAACCTCAACTTCCAGCTATATTCCGAAACAAGATTACATCAAATCTAGACAATGTACAGGAGTTATAATGTTAGGGTATGAATCAACCATTGATATTTCACGTGCATCCTGAAGCGTCCGGGTTTGGGAAACAACCAAATGCTTGTTGTAGACAATACATATTGATGTCTACAGAGAAATATAACATGCTATAGTCAAGTACTTTGACGCAGAGTTACACAAGAATAAATACTACTAACTACTGATGATTCAAGGTATAAGTTTCATCCTTTAGCCAAGTTTTTTGTACAAAGTTGACTTTGTCAGCTGTATGACAAAGCCCCAGTCGACAATACTATGATAGTTATTGCTTTATGTGACAAGTGGACTTTATTTTGATATAGTCATACAGATTATTCTACCCATTTTATATAATTAGGCTGTACTCCACCACTTTCTGACTGCAATAAAATATTCGAATAAATTTGTGCAAACTATGCAACACTTCCGAAAGTCATACTTTTTAGAAGTGAAGTTTCAAAAGATCAAAGTTTATGTACTATTATACTTATACATTTTTTACCCGGGTGTGTATGCTCATGCATAAACATAAACGAGATGACATCAAAAAAGAAATGATTATGGTGTCACACGGGTTATATCCTCTGCATGTGATGCTTTAATACGTGCATATAAAAAAATATATAGTTCTGTAGTATGTAACGAAAAAATGGACTTCGTTACGGTCATTCTTTGTACCCTCGAGTTTTTATGTGGTCGGTCCGAAAATTCTATTAGACGAAGAAGAAACTATGGTATGCAAAAGAGAATGAGAGAAAAACGAGTACACGCAGTTCGCGTTTCTGAAACCACCGCTGAATAATGACGTAGAACTAGTAGGGTTTCTTCAGCTATGTTCATAGACCAGTGCACTCCGGACCGGGTACTACGTTGAGAGTTAAAATTTACGGACACATAAAGCTTCTTTTGCTGCCTTCCGTCCGAGTCCGGTTTTAAAATCTTTTAGAAGCCTGCCACGTTTTTTTACTAGCGCTGGGTTACGCAACCATGACACCGCTGACGACACAGGTTTACTTTTATATGTATTAGTATCTCTTGACTACACAGTAGCAAATATGAGTGCTTTTGTCAAGCTATGACAGTATTTCATAAAAATACTATATCCAATAGATATTATTAGATGAAGAATACCACCAATGTCTGGCAAATCTCGAACCAGAATGGTACTAGTCTACCATTTCTTTATTAATTACTGACTCATCAATTTCCATATGCAAGTAATCTCAGACAATTCCAAGCAAACTGCCAATGTCTAGCATCATACTGCGGCCAAGACTAGATTCTTCAGATCATTGGTGACCTTGTCTCGTATTAGTAAAAATAGAATGGCTGCCGAACCTTTGACATTTATTGTGGCATCGCAATTAAGCCCTCAGTCAAGCTAACGATTTTACTACAAGTCTCTTTGATGCACTGCATCCTTAAATAACTGAGTTCAAGCTACCAAGAAATCAGTTTCTTCATTTTATTCTTTTCTTTATGGACCTGAAAAGTGATATTGACCGTAACCCTACAACGTTATAGCATGTTCACCGTGGTGTTGTTGCTTCCCACGAGTGGAGCTTTCACGCAAATTTGTAATAGTCCATCGACGGTAATGCGTTCAACCCCTTCTCGTTCCTGGTAACGGGGCTGTTATATGCTTTCCGATAAGAAAACTACCAACATTTACACCAGTGATAGGAATTGAACGAAATAATTCCAAATTGTTTATCAATTGATTTTTATTTCAACTGAACACCAACGGTTAAACTGTCGAGTACCACAATCTTCATGCTGTGTACGAAAAAAAACAGCACTGTTTCTGTTTGTAACAAAGGTAAGGCACAAGGTGATCATCTTTCTATTGCATCATCAAACTAATTATATTTTGAGGGGTTGGACCTTCCTGCAGTGTTATGCGTCAATTACAAAGGAGTTAATATTGTACTCGCATGACAAATTTGAGCTCAATCCATAGTGCCGTTCGTAAGTTACGACGTCAAAGAAGCTGGGACATCCACATTCGATTTTTTAAATAAAAACTATACTCAAATTATCGGCTAATTATCGGCTATTTATCGGCGCAAAAAGATATTTTCCAGCTCCACCCCTTATACTGGAAACATCCCTTATACCGGTGTCAACAACTGAACAAAAAAAATTATAGGCGCGCCGGAAAAAAAAGTACATGTGATTTATCGGCTATTTATCGGCTCTCGATTAAAATTAATTTCGATAAAATCGTACGATTCCGACAGCAGATACCACCCCCTGCTTGAAATAACGGATTTCACTGAACCCAGCAGGTGGTTTTCTGCGAAGGGGTTGGTCGATTCGATCGAAACTAGGTTCATTTGAGAGCCGATAAATAGCCGATAAATCACATGTACTTTTTTTTCCAGTGCTCCTTTTTGTTCCATTTTTAGTCACTTGTGGATGTACCCATCAAGTACTTGGTACCCATCAAGTACTTGGTACCCATCAAGTACTTGGTACCCATCAAGTACTTGGTACCCATCAAGTACTTGGTACCCATCAAGTACTTGGTACCCATCAAGTACTTGGTACCCATCAAGTACTTGGTACCCATCAAGTACTTGGTACCCATCAAGTACTTGGTACCCATCAAGTACTTGGTACCCATCAAGTACTTGGTACCCATCAAGTACTTGGTACCCATCAAGTACTTGGTACCCATCAAGTACTTGGTACCCATCAAGTACTTGGTACCCATCAAGTACTTGGTACCCATCAAGTACTTGGTACCCATCAAGTACTTGGTACCCATCAAGTACTTGGTACCCATCAAGTACTTGGTACCCATCAAGTACTTGGTACCCATCAAGTACTTGGTACCCATCAAGTACTTGGTACCCATCAAGTACTTGGTACCCATCAAGTACTTGGTACCCATCAAGTACTTGGTACCCATCAAGTACTTGGTACCCATCAAGTACTTGGTACCCATCAAGTACTTGGTACCCATCAAGTACTTGGTACCCATCAAGTACTTGGTACCCATCAAGTACTTGGTACCCATCAAGTACTTGGTACCCATCAAGTACTTGGTACCCATCAAGTACTTGGTACCCATCAAGTACTTGGTACCCATCAAGTACTTGGTACCCATCAAGTACTTGGTACCCATCAAGTACTTGGTACCCATCAAGTACTTGGTACCCATCAAGTACTTGGTACCCATCAAGTACTTGGTACCCATCAAGTACTTGGTACCCATCAAGTACTTGGTACCCATCAAGTACTTGGTACCCATCAAGTACTTGGTACCCATCAAGTACTTGGTACCCATCAAGTACTTGGTACCCATCAAGTACTTGGTACCCATCAAGTACTTGGTACCCATCAAGTACTTGGTACCCATCAAGTACTTGGTACCCATCAAGTACTTGGTACCCATCAAGTACTTGGTACCCATCAAGTACTTGGTACCCATCAAGTACTTGGTACCCATCAAGTACTTGGTACCCATCAAGTACTTGGTACCCATCAAGTACTTGGTACCCATCAAGTACTTGGTACCCATCAAGTACTTGGTACCCATCAAGTACTTGGTACCCATCAAGTACTTGGTACCCATCAAGTACTTGGTACCCATCAAGTACTTGGTACCCATCAAGTACTTGGTACCCATCAAGTACTTGGTACCCATCAAGTACTTGGTACCCATCAAGTACTTGGTACCCATCAAGTACTTGGTACCCATCAAGTACTTGGTACCCATCAAGTACTTGGTACCCATCAAGTACTTGGTACCCATCAAGTACTTGGTACCCATCAAGTACTTGGTACCCATCAAGTACTTGGTACCCATCAAGTACTTGGTACCCATCAAGTACTTGGTACCCATCAAGTACTTGGTACCCATCAAGTACTTGGTACCCATCAAGTACTTGGTACCCATCAAGTACTTGGTACCCATCAAGTACTTGGTACCCATCAAGTACTTGGTACCCATCAAGTACTTGGTACCCATCAAGTACTTGGTACCCATCAAGTACTTGGTACCCATCAAGTACTTGGTACCCATCAAGTACTTGGTACCCATCAAGTACTTGGTACCCATCAAGTACTTGGTACCCATCAAGTACTTGGTACCCATCAAGTACTTGGTACCCATCAAGTACTTGGTACCCATCAAGTACTTGGTACCCATCAAGTACTTGGTACCCATCAAGTACTTGGTACCCATCAAGTACTTGGTACCCATCAAGTACTTGGTACCCATCAAGTACTTGGTACCCATCAAGTACTTGGTACCCATCAAGTACTTGGTACCCATCAAGTACTTGGTACCCATCAAGTACTTGGTACCCATCAAGTACTTGGTACCCATCAAGTACTTGGTACCCATCAAGTACTTGGTACCCATCAAGTACTTGGTACCCATCAAGTACTTGGTACCCATCAAGTACTTGGTACCCATCAAGTACTTGGTACCCATCAAGTACTTGGTACCCATCAAGTACTTGGTACCCATCAAGTACTTGGTACCCATCAAGTACTTGGTACCCATCAAGTACTTGGTACCCATCAAGTACTTGGTACCCATCAAGTACTTGGTACCCATCAAGTACTTGGTACCCATCAAGTACTTGGTACCCATCAAGTACTTGGTACCCATCAAGTACTTGGTACCCATCAAGTACTTGGTACCCATCAAGTACTTGGTACCCATCAAGTACTTGGTACCCATCAAGTACTTGGTACCCATCAAGTACTTGGTACCCATCAAGTACTTGGTACCCATCAAGTACTTGGTACCCATCAAGTACTTGGTACCCATCAAGTACTTGGTACCCATCAAGTACTTGGTACCCATCAAGTACTTGGTACCCATCAAGTACTTGGTACCCATCAAGTACTTGGTACCCATCAAGTACTTGGTACCCATCAAGTACTTGGTACCCATCAAGTACTTGGTACCCATCAAGTACTTGGTACCCATCAAGTACTTGGTACCCATCAAGTACTTGGTACCCATCAAGTACTTGGTACCCATCAAGTACTTGGTACCCATCAAGTACTTGGTACCCATCAAGTACTTGGTACCCATCAAGTACTTGGTACCCATCAAGTACTTGGTACCCATCAAGTACTTGGTACCCATCAAGTACTTGGTACCCATCAAGTACTTGGTACCCATCAAGTACTTGGTACCCATCAAGTACTTGGTACCCATCAAGTACTTGGTACCCATCAAGTACTTGGTACCCATCAAGTACTTGGTACCCATCAAGTACTTGGTACCCATCAAGTACTTGGTACCCATCAAGTACTTGGTACCCATCAAGTACTTGGTACCCATCAAGTACTTGGTACCCATCAAGTACTTGGTACCCATCAAGTACTTGGTACCCATCAAGTACTTGGTACCCATCAAGTACTTGGTACCCATCAAGTACTTGGTACCCATCAAGTACTTGGTACCCATCAAGTACTTGGTACCCATCAAGTACTTGGTACCCATCAAGTACTTGGTACCCATCAAGTACTTGGTACCCATCAAGTACTTGGTACCCATCAAGTACTTGGTACCCATCAAGTACTTGGTACCCATCAAGTACTTGGTACCCATCAAGTACTTGGTACCCATCAAGTACTTGGTACCCATCAAGTACTTGGTACCCATCAAGTACTTGGTACCCATCAAGTACTTGGTACCCATCAAGTACTTGGTACCCATCAAGTACTTGGTACCCATCAAGTACTTGGTACCCATCAAGTACTTGGTACCCATCAAGTACTTGGTACCCATCAAGTACTTGGTACCCATCAAGTACTTGGTACCCATCAAGTACTTGGTGCCCATCAAGTACTTGGTACCCATCAAGTACTTGGTGCCCATCAAGTACTTGGTACCCATCAAGTACTTGGTGCCCATCAAGTACTTGGTGCCCATCAAGTACTTGGTACCCATCAAGTACTTGGTACCCATCAAGTACTTGGTGCCCATCAAGTACTTGGTGCCCATCAAGTACTTGGTGCCCATCAAGTACTTGGTACCCATCAAGTACTTGGTGCCCATCAAGTACTTGGTACCCATCAAGTACTTGGTGCCCATCAAGTACTTGGTACCCATCAAGTACTTGGTGCCCATCAAGTACTTGGTACCCATCAAGTACTTGGTGCCCATCAAGTACTTGGTGCCCATCAAGTACTTGGTGCCCATCAAGTACTTGGTACCCATGGTGGTTTTCTGCGAAGGGGTTGTTCGATTCGATCGAAACTAGGTTCATTCGAGAGCCGATAAATAGCCGATAAATCACATGTACTTTTCTTTCCGGCGCGCCTATCATTTTTTTTTGTTCAATTGTTGACGCCGGTATAAGGGATGTTTCCAGTATAAGGGGTGGAGCTGGAAAATATCTTTATGCACCTATAAATAGCTTGTAATTCGCCGATAATTTTGGTATAGTTTTTATCGAAAAAATTTCATGTGGATGACATTGTACGCGAAGTTATAAGCTTATAGCTTAAGGGGGTGGTTTCTATCATAGTAAGGGGTCAAGCTGGAAAATCGGTCGTTATGAAAACGTCGAGCCGATAAATCAAGATGCATTTTAAGATGATTTAGGATGTCCTAGCTTTCTTTTTAGGCGAGATATTCGGCAATGATTGTATAGAAGCTAAGGGGGTGGTTTCTCCTGAAAGGCTCGTGCGATTTGTTCGAACCTAAGTTTTTTCGAGAGCCGATAAATGGCCGATAATTCTCGTATAAAGTTTTTGTCGGTGCGCCTATTGGTTCTTTTTTTTTTGAGTTGTGGATGTCCTAGCTTCGCTGGAAGCTAGGACATCCACACGTTTCCGGTATAAGGGATGGAGCTGGAAAATATCTTTTTGCGCCGATAAATAGCCGATAATTAGCCGATAATTTGAGTATAGTTTTTATTTAAAAAATCGAATGTGGATGTCCCAGCTTCTTTGACATTAAGTTACGGGTCTTACGAATTTTTGGTGCTTGGAACATACACACACACACATACCCAAATAAATTTTTTCTAGACCACTCTTCTCGACGTGTTACGTGATTCTGAGTATGCTAACATGAAGATCTCGAAAAAAAAAAAAAAAAAACAATTTCACGAAAATAAAGCTTTCTCTATGAGGGAGGAAGAAAAAGCTATAAAAAGGATGCAAAGTAGAACTTTGCACATTGCTTCCTCATTAAATTTTGCTCTTTACATAGCAACCTCTACGAAGAAGTATTCTAACTGATTTTGGCTTCCTCATAGAGGAAGCTTTGTGAAGAGCTAAATTTAATGCGGGAGCAATGTGCAAAGTTCTACTTTGTATCGTTCTTTTGAATAAATGAATAAATCACTGGCACATCTCATTTTTATTAGGCACAAAATTTTTTTTTTACTTTAGTAACTTTCACGGAGGTTATAGCAAAATTCGCTATTTTTTCAAATATTCAAAACGATGTAAAATTTGAACCACTTTATCGATCACCACCAAATTTGGTACACAGTAGGACTGTATGTGATTTTTCGTTTGTAGAACATTTCAGTTAATTTGCTAAAATTCGACGTGATTTATAGCAAAATTTTTATTTTTTACAAAAATTCGAAATTCTAGAAAATCCGAACCGCTTTACCGATTTTGCCGAAATTCAATACCAAACAGCATTTAACGCCTCTCTAGTTATAAAGAACTATTTAGCCATATCGGCGAACTTTTACGAAAGTTAGAAAGTATACGACATTTTTCAAAAAAATTAAAAATTCTATAAAATCAGTATACATAGATATATTTTCTCCAAAATCACAGCAATTGAAGAGGAATTAATACTCTACTTGCGTGCCAAAATTGAGTTATCGAAGATTGAATTTTCGGTCCCTGGAACACACACACACAAACATACACACATACAGACACATTTTCTAAACCATTTTTCTCGACGTTTTAGGTGATTCTAAGCATACTGACATGAAAATCTCGAAAAAAAATGTTTTCATGAAAACAAAGCTTCCTCTATGAGGAATCAAAAATTAAGTGCAATTTGCTTCGAACGACTATTTATTTAAACGGGAACAACGCGTCGTCGGCAAAACCGCAGGGCTGCGTTCAAAAACTTCGGTCCTCGCCAACGTTAACTCACTCACTTCACTTCGGTTCCCGCCAACGTGCTACTCACTTCACTTCGGTTCCCACAGACGTGTCACTCACTTCACTTCGGTTCCACCAAACTAATTTTCCACGGTTTGGGGAACGCTTGAGAACCGCTATTTCGCATAGTCGTTCGTACTCCTTACCTCTAGTCTCCATGAATTGAATATTGGCCTTATTCTGCGCCGGTTCTGTCAGCCTCAGTACTTCCAAAATAAAACAGACAGTACTTAGATGAGCGTCGTCTAGGTACTGGCCGCGGACCAGGCCGAACCTTGTGTTACTGTAGGCCAGTTAACTTTGCCAGTTTTGGTTGACATTCGACTGTGTACTGGGTTTATACTGCCCCAACATTAATGTCTATACAGGCTGCATGATATAACCGATGCGCGGTTTACAGACGTCCAAGTACTGGCCATAAATAGAGCCGATCGTCGCGATGGTGGTCCATGCAGATTTTGCCAGTAGCCGACCAACATACGACTCAGTACTGAGCTCATACTACCCCAAATCGTTTTGTGATCGACATGTGAACAACGGCTAAAACACAAATATATGGGGTTCAGATTGGTAATTCGAGTTGTCTCAACAGCCCAGAAAATTATTATACATATTGTCAAAATAAAGTCATTGTTTGCTTGTTTGGTTATATTTGGTTATGTAGGACTCTCCATTTTGAAATTATTAATTCAGCGTTCAGTTTTATAATAAGCGACCTCAAAAACTTTCGTGTACCAAATTTGATCACAATCCATCCCGTAGACTTGTGACTGTTATTCTAGATACAATTATTGTAGACTTGAAGTATAAGGACTTCACGTAGTCGCTTTGGCCTAGTGGTTAGCGTGCTCGTTAGGTAGTCATTTGTCGTCACTTTGCCGAGAGCGATTGTAGCAATTGTGCTGTGAACTTTTTTTTATTACTGATAGAATAATAGAATAACATTATTGAAATAGCTGCAGAATGCTCCGTTATGTTCTAAAAATAAATAATGAATTGTCAAACTGGCAGCATTGGCCTCCAGCACTGGGCCGATATGCTACAAATACTGGATCAAAGTTAAAACAGTACCGATAACCCGTAGCATGCCGATACTGGCGGACAAGAGTTGGACCCGAGTGATCATTTCCGACTTGTCCCAGTACATACCTAGAACTGGCATCCAGTACCGGCAACCTTGGCTATAGTACTGCGTTAAGACAGAGCTCGTTGGAGATTCGTACATGGGATAGGTTTAATTACTAATACATTTACTATGAATCTCATTATTAATTGTCTTCATTTCTTCGTTATTTTTGTTTTGGCTCCTCACTTAGTCACCACGAGAACGCGACTACCGAGGGAATGAAAATAAATCACAAGAATACGTCTCCGTTTTGCTATGAAGTTGCTGCCCAGACCCTGCAGAAACGCTAGCCGTGATTTTTAATTTGTTTGTTGTCTCAACTAACTATTTCCTCATGCACAAAGTAAACTTTGAGGCCGTGGAATAACAATTACCGGAACATGCCGAGGGATTCACGTGTAAACGTCATCAACGTTTTACACATGTAAAGAACACAGGTAATAAAGACGTTTATATGGCGATCACGTTCATTCATCTTGTTGGTTGTAAGAAAAGATAATAGCTTGACACTGGAAGTACAAAGTCTCGAAACGTTTTTCAAACGAGAAAACTTTCTTAGCGCGTTTCTGTTATTTTCTAAAGGTCCGTCCGGTCGTTACGTGTTACTCGCAATTTAGTTTAAAGCTCCTCGCGACTTCGTTAACTATAGATGTACGTACTTAACTTTCACCGGAGTGTACCGATCGAAAGGTATTTTTCTTTCAGCTTTTTTTTTCTATTCCTCTTCCTCGTTGAAAGTCCCGGCATTTTCTCTACGTATTCTCGATACGTCTTTCAGCCCTGCGGGCTTAATGAACAATTTGTCGGCCAACTTCGACGTGAGATTGAACAAATCTTGCTACTGCAAATACCCAAGTTTAGTCTACACATACGCGAGTCTAATCTCTCGTCCCGCGGGCCGAGAAAGATGCGTCCGAAAATGGAGATATTTATGAGAAGAAAAGACGTCATAGAAGCAATAATTTTTCTATGATGCATTTAAATAGGTAAATTAAGGTAACTACTAAGCCCTGACTAACTATCTACCTCTCAATAGTCGAATTGAATTGAATAAACCGAATCAATTTTTTAAATTCATTTATCGTTGGACCGGTAGAAAGAAAAATCAGATAAAAAAATTCAATTTAGATGGACCACAGTTTGATCGGGAAATATTATATTGTATTATGTTATAAAATAAGAAATATTGGAAAATTAAAAAAGCATTGTATTTGCAGGGGCGGTGTTTCGTCGAATACTATACGATTATTCGTTTATGAAAACTTTCAAACGATTAAAAATGTATCCGGACAAATAATACAGTTCATTGGTGCATCGATACTTGCAAATTCGACGGAAATTTAACTGAACGAACAATATGCGATTGTTTTTGCGGATTGAGAATGAATTAATCGGTCGGATTACTAGGTTTCGTTCATCGTTCGTACGCAATATTAACGATTTTATCTGTGCAGTATTTTTTTCAATAAATAAACCAAAAAAATTATTATAACTGAAGCAATACTTCCTCAAAAAACAAAACAGAGTGCAACCTTATTTCCCGTCTCTAGGTAAGTGTAGCTTCTTAACTGAACATTCAATGTAAGTTTTTAATAGTCATCGATTTCAGCGTTTATAACAGTGTCGGGATTCGTCAGGCGTCGTGTATTACGACGGACAAATATTGGACTTCGGGCAAACATTTTCGCATAACTAACGGCATTGTTTTGATTACCAGGAGCATCGCAAACGCTGAGATTAAATAATATAAAAACTTACCTCGAGTCTTCACTAACTATCGGTGTGCATCACTATCGGAGTACCAAAACAGCTGCGGCATGCTCTAATCCCGAAGGATCTAGGGTAGAATATCGAAAGGGCGAAAAGGTCAGTTATTGCGTTATTCGGCAATGAGATCCTCGCCTTCACTTGTTGATGGTCACTGGAGATTGAATATCGGTGCATGCCGAGACACTTAATCCCTAATCCGTGTTATCTCGATAATATTCGGTATAATATGAATTCGGGAGCGATCCTGGTGCTGCCCTGTAAATAATTGGACGGACCCTTTAATCTTTATATTTGGAAATTATTATTTTACACCTGCCTGCACACTTTTTGCTGTTGCCTCCTATTAAACCCGAGTGAAACTACAGAAAATCGGCGATCCATTGATGTACTTGATAGAGGGACTTAGAATCGGCTTATTCTAAGTCCTCCTATGCCGTCAGCCGCCTCAGGATTGGATTGTATTAATACACATCTGAACTAGGTTCTATTAAACCGATATCAAAGCATGCGCGGTCGATGTATGGCTTCGGCGCTCTCCCAAGTTAAGCAGCTTTTCTCGCGGACAGTACGTGG
This sequence comes from Clistopyga incitator, assembly GCA_947507545.1. NCBI lineage: Eukaryota > Metazoa > Arthropoda > Insecta > Hymenoptera > Ichneumonidae > Clistopyga > Clistopyga incitator. The sequence continues at coordinate 9,199,807 of OX382178.1, read as the reverse complement.
AGCGGGTGACCGCTCAGTTATGCACTAATTTACGCATTAACTGTTGAGCGGGAAGCATTTTTTCTGACTTCCTGATGTATTCTCTTACAGCGGAAAGTCAGTTAAATATAGCCGCCTATATCGGCACAGGTTTTCCGCAGTTTCGCTGTGCCCCCGTGCAAATGCGATAGTGCATTCGAAACGAGTGGTTGCGGGTAACACTCCGGGGGAAACTCAATAAATGGAAGGGGATGAAGGGGAGTGGGGTATAACGTAAAAGCCTGAGGACGACATACGTAGGGATAAATAAATAAATGATACTAGGTTTTATGAACACTATAATTCTGTAAACCCTGCTAGCTAGTTAGCAATGGCGCCACCATAAAATGTCTGTATGTATTAGGGTGGTCCTCAAAAAACAGATTATCCCTAGCACCCGTTTAATTTTTTTTTTTTTTTCGCGGAATATAAAACCCCAGAATTCTTGCAGATTTTAAAAACTATACTGAGGAGACGCGTACAGCCTATAAAGCCACGAAATCGAGTTAGTCTAATGTATTTGACATTAGGAAAGTCTTCCAACAAAATCATCCCCGGCACACCTTATGATTGTTTATTGAACAAAAAAAACAACCCAGAATTTTTCAACATAAAAAATTTTATATTCTGATCCTACCCAAGTCCACAGAATTATGGTAAGGGCTTCAACGGGTTTTCTACCCAAATTGCTCGCCGAAATATATTTCAAATAGTTCTGTGATAACACAACGGTACATTTTACACTTTAATGAAATTCTCTCAATCTTTGTGACGATCATGATTTATCTATTATTACCAATTATCAATTTATTGCAGAGAGCTAAAGGTCTTGAAAAGTGTCAACAGATTTTCATTGAATGAAAAAGCTTAGAACTTTTCTTATGTTGCAATCGAGATTTACGAGGTACCGAGGTATAAATGTATCGAGCTGCTGCTGGCCAGGGTGGAGTCTAGGTTACATACACATAGCATCTGTCTGTAGGTACAGTGAGGGAGATTTACTTCGTTAATATCTTACCTGAATTGCTTCTACAGTTACGTACTTATTCGGGAGGTCATCCATCCTTCTCTCTCACGTCTAACCAACCTGGGGTATCCGGCGTGTTCTGGACGGAGTAGTGAAGGAGAGAAGGCCCTGGCATCTCTCTAATGGATTTTTCTCTTAACCTGATTAAGCGTCGTTCATTGTCGATCCGTACAAACGCGAGAGCTCGTACTCGTTTTCTGTCTGCGTGACACTCTTGTTAAAAAGGGTGACGGAGACACTCATGCGATATATGACACCCGGAGTGACTTTTAAGAGGTAAAGGTGATGACGTTCTCTCGTGAATAAAAATTTGCCGGGCATCTGCATGCGGGGGTCTTAATAAATAAGGGATGTGACACGTTCCTACGAATGTGGAACTTAGAAAACTGTCATCAATCTCATCTTATGTACACACAGATTTGTTCGTGTACGAAGTGAGACAAAAGGTTCAACATCTCTCGAATGTATTGACAAATACTTGGCTTTTGTCGTTTCTCTTTGACGCAACTATTTCGAATAAGTTCCGCGACGATCCCAAATATTGATTGTAATAAACTCGTTAAAACTACGAAGCATAGAGTAGTTGCCGCGAGGTTACTATCTGGAAAATCAAGCTTTTAGCGGCGATAAAAGAAAAATCTCGAGAAAACTGTCTCTTTGTCTCTCTACGATCGTTTAATGTACCCCGATACATATATACTATCAACGCTGATATAAAATAGCGTACATTACGTATATGGATTTTCTGTAGCGATACAGGTATGGGTTACCGTAGTCGAAAAATCCAGCAATGTGGGAAAAGCAAACGAAACGTTTTCCGGCCATCAATCTTCCCCTTCCCCTGTTCCTCTCACTACCAAGCCCCGGTTATTCTTCCTCCTGACGCTAATAAAATAAGTGCAGCTACCAGAACTAGCCAAGATGCGGTATTGCACTATTTGCCAAGATTATAACGAACATCATCATGAAAATTATAAAAGCATCGTTTTCCCACCGAAGCTTGTCTTCGTAAAATGATAAATCCCATGATGCGAGCTAGACGGGAAATCATATCGATTGATGTTAGGTCTTTCATAGAGAGATTTATGAAAAGTGAAGAGATATGAACGCAATCTCCGGGATTTAGCTGTTCATGCTTTTAGAAGAAAAAATCAACGGAAAGTGAAATCTAACAATGTATTAGTGACCAAGATATCTATTAAAACACAAGGTGGTTTAAAATCGTATTGATATATCGTGCCAATAAATCTGACAATTGTTTATTCAATTGCTATGGTTATTTATGAATTACATTTAATTTGTTTAATTCAATGTTATATAAAGTTCGAATGCAAAGTACAGTTTTTTCAAATCTTATGTCGGAATCGGAATTCTGTGATTGGAAAATAATTATAACGTCGGAAAGATTTTCCTCATAAAGATAGAATATATATAAAAACACTAGATATTTAACAAAAATAAGAACAACAGTAAGATGGAAAGCACCGAGAGAAGAACGATGAGAAATTGATTACATTAATTTCGACACCCGCGAGCAATTTATCCGATGGGTATCGATAATACGAATTTCAACGTCGGTTGAAGTACATACATTTTAGGAAACCGCAATCCGCACATTATCCCCGTTCAGTGAGATTAAGAAATGTGGTGTATGCCGATTGAGAACATTAATTATCGCACTGTGAAACAAGCGAAACTGAATTTGAGACTACCAAAGGAGAATAACTGTGAGCGGTGAAAAGAGAAATACTGTGAACAGTGCGTGTGAACAATACCGATCGTATCCGTGGCCGTTAGCAAAGTGAAAGAGCAGGTCGCACAAGCACAATTTTGCTATGGGAAAGCGATAGCACGAATACGCGACTCGCCATGCGCAGTGATCTTCCGAGCGCACATGAGATGCTGCGAAACAGCGGCTAATCGAGTGACCAACAACGCGGGTAATTCGTAAATTTCGTATCCATTCACCTAGACATTATTTTTCGAATGATATTTTCAAAAAAATATTTTACACCATTTTTATTGAAGTAATATAAAGTGATCGAAAGCAAATATTTCACTCAAAACTTTCTTCATGACAAAATTAAAACCAGTGAAAAAGTATCTTGTGTAAAATTATAGAAATCTAATAAATATATTTTAATGGAAGTCGAAAAAATTAATTAAGTCACTAAAATTCCTTGGGTGTAACGGAAATAATTACTCGGTTCCTCAACTTGAATACCTGCTATGATTTATCGTAGTTTACCTAGAGTGTAGAGGATGTTATGTACCGAATTGGAGCGTTCTGCAAAGGTTCGTTAGCAGATACGAAACTGGTCTGACAGGGCTGTTGTTGGCGTTGTAAATCACTATATATTCGCCGGGACTAATGTGTGATCTCGCAACAGAGGTGAAAATCCAACGATAAACACAGCTTTACTGCTGCGGTACTCTACAGTTCCGGTCCCCTTTCTCCGCCTTTCTCTCGCTGCGGCATAGCCAATAGTAGTTACTAATCAGGGATTGTTCAATCGATTTTGCAATATTGATTAACCGAAATCTACGCTGTTTGCCTGGATTAACTAGGTTTGCCGGTCCCTCAGCTCCATTCGGCAACACTCTACAGTTCTCCACCTCGTTTTACTATTCCATTGAATTGGTTATCGCGTGTTGATCCACGTACACCAGGTGCCATTGAAAGTATATCCAGTTGCCCAAGCATTGGTAATTTGTCATTTATTTTTGGTGGTGCTACATTGGCTTTACCACATTTGATTCTATATTCTCGAATGATGAATCGTCATTCAGATTCTTTTCTCTAATATTAAAGTTCAAACGGAACAATAATAAGTCAATCAGTTAAAAATTGGAAGCATTCATTGATTGATATCTCCCGTGTTTGACTGCTGGTGTTATGTGAAAAAGGTATCATTCACCGCAATTAAACAAAAATTTTTTTCCGGTAATTGGAAAAATATTAAGCTACAGTGAATTATACACGTGTATTGCGACTGCCAGCACATCGGGAACATGTAAACTCAAAACATTATTCTAAGAATAATGGCGCTAGCGTAAAATCTAAAAAAATTATTAAACGCGTTACTTGAGCTTATCGTTATTTAATGAGTGGGCCAATCACGGCATAGATATATAGAGGAAATTGGCCCATTACAGCGACGCCACCAGACTTGATACAACTTTGCCAAATGACAGATGACGCTGAGTTCAAGCGGTAAGCGAGGCTCTCTTATAAAAGTAGGCAAAAAAATCAAAAATATTGTAGATAATCCCATAAATCAGATTCTTTGTAGGGCAACTTTGAAAGAATTGGTTTCTCAAAAGGTTACATAATATTCGGGTTATATACATTTTGTTATATAACCCAAAAACTTAAACAAGTAAGATACGCATCAATTAATATCAGTGATTTTCATCGGGCAGACCTGGCCCTTAGTAAACCTTTTCATTGATATAAAAATGGAATAGAAATTTTCTGGGGAAAGATATTTTATGTAAATACGATATGTAGATAAATAGATATGAATACTCAAGTACAATAACTGGGCATTGGATTTGTGTAAGAAATAAGTACAAAGAAAACGAGAAAAATCCAATTTTCAACCCACCAATGCAGAGTTCACTGAGGTGCCGTCACTACATACAGTGCGCCACGCTTTCGTTGCTTTTTCCGGCAATCGACTAGCAGCAGCAGCAGCGCAAAAGAAGCTGTAAAGGACTACGTGAGATTCGGCGTATATAATAAAACTGGTATGGCTTCGAGTTATTCCTTCCCTCCGGCCGTCTCTGTACTTCGTTATCGCTGTATATATCGGATAACCCACGAATATAACAGGAAAGCAACTGACGAAGGATAAAGAAGGGGTGGAAGATAGGATGAGAAGGCGAGCATAAGGAAAGAAAGGTATGAAAGGATTTCGAGTCGAGTCGGAGAGCATTCATTAGAAAATGTATCTCGAGCGTAAACAGAACCACGACTCTGCATACTTTGTAAATCATATCCCTCACCCGAATTTATTGGTAATTATAAATCGGGCTTCTTCACTTGCAATTGTTCAAATATATCTCGTTTTCTTGACCAAATTGCGTCATGGTACTATCATCTTGTGATCTGCATCTTGGAAAGAATACAGGAGACCGGGGCGAGTCGTGTCATCGTTTATTTCTGATTTTTTTACAATTCGATATGTTGACCCCGGATATGGACTATGTTCTGTCAGTGAATCGCCTTTATCCTCGGTTTTCTTCACATTCGTCTACCGTACGACAAAACGTATGGTTTACAGGAAAGGATTTAACGGTAATGGAGCATTACTAGAAGAAGTGTTTTCTACTCGTAAGAATGGGTTTTTGCCTCGTTACGAAATCACGATATAATTCAAGTTCAAATCCGTTGCATGACGACATGGAAGAGAAGCTTACAGAAAACGACGTCAAGTGTATTGGTCGAAGTGCAGTCTCTGGGTGCCTACCTGAAGTCGCTTCTCTGGCCCGACTATTTTTCTTTGATTCGCCTGAACAATATCCCTCTAGTTCCTTTTTCCGAGTTGTTGAAAGCACTAAATTGTCTTCCGAGTTCAGACCAGCCGTAGTGCTTTTTGTTGTTTTATCTACAGATTCCGGCACATGATAAAAATCACTGTACCGCCAGCGCAAGATAATGGCTGAACTTGCAGAGGTCGATTCTCGGTGGTCGACTAAGGTCAACTGAAGAAAAATCGTAATCAATGATATTTCGTTTAAAAATCAACAAAAACGTTGTTTCCTGTTACCACACACAGGTCTCATTCGTTTTTTATTGTGCATATAGCGAGACTAAAATTTTGAAATGGATCGAAAACTTGGATCGAAATGTCAAGTTGGATATATCGTTTCCCTGCCATCCTTGGAAATTGTTCGCAATGTAGCCTATCACCCTTCACCACAGTTATCAAGAACGGCCACACACAACACCCTCTACTATTTTTTGGTTTGGCGATGGATCCCATGTTCCATAGTCAATTCGGTTTATTCTACCAGGTTGGCGATGTTTGCCATAAAACGCGAATTTTTCGTATCTAATATGCGGTATGACGATCGATGCTATTTTTATTCATGCATCATTCACCAGCGTTATATGACATCCATTCAACGCAGGATGGTTTTTACGATGCACGTACCGAAAATTGCTTAGCCGGTTAAGTTATTACTGCTGTATTGGATACTAGTGGACACCGGAAATTCAAAACTTCCATTTCCTAATTATTTACTTTGTCTAAGTGACTTATTAATATTTTACTTATTTAACCAACATGCTTTCTATCGAAATAAATCAAACTAATGATCAGTCCTTCATGCTGATCATTATTTAAGAATGTCTAGCCTACCAGTTTATTCAAAGGATACAGTGTACATTTCGTTTAATCCACAGCAAAGTAGTGTCTTGCACATTGATTCTTCATTATGCTCAGGTACAGTCAAATCTCGATTAAAGTGTCATGGGCGCAGCTCGTCAATCCAGATTGTCGATGCTGCTCCTTCTACCTGCCATTTAACCGTCATATCTCCGCAAATGACGTCTAGAGCTCCCTAACACGTCGCGGAAGGTTGGACTTTCAATGAAAGCCCGGGGGTTTTATGATCCAATCGTGAACATTGCAATTCAGTTCAGACTATACTCTGAACGTAAATGCATGGAACAGGAAATGCTTGTTATCGGTTGGATTATAAATCTGTGAGGACGGTTTAACGATGTCATACTTTTCAAGAAACAAGAGGAGGTATGAGACTTGAGAAAAATAATAAAGGCCGTAAAAGAGAATATCTCGAGCCAGCAGTATAATATCTTTCGCACTGTGGTTAATGCGCTGGCTAGAGTAAGCAAAGGTCGCACCCGTTTTCTTCGCTTCAGTTTCTACTTTGCCTCCGCATTCCGTCACACTTTCTCGGCCCTTTTTTTCTCCTTCTCTCTCTTTCCCGTTTCAACGAATACATATTTTCTTCCCAGTAAGAAATTCACATGACGAGCATTTGCCGCTCGCCGCACGAGTAGCTTTTAAACTGAGGCACGGTACCTAGCTCTTGGTAAGGGAAGCAGAGAAAAGGTATGGCAAACGTAGCAGCAGGCAACGCTGCTTCACGCTACTGGGAGAATAATGGCCCCGTAAATCCGGAGAAAAGATGGATCGTTGAGAAAATATTGCCCCGGACAATAATTTTTGTCGCGACAGAAAAATCTCGCGCGTTCTCCTTCGCCATCATCATCAGCAGTACTAGTGGAAGTTGACGCTTGCGTTTCTCACACCCCTACTATAGAGAAATGGAGAGTAAATAAGTGTTTAAAGTCTCCCAACGGGGTTTCTTTTACCATATCCTTCCTCCAACTGTTACGCGACTCATAAATATTTAATAAATTATGCGAATGACAAATAACGTGCAAAAACAAAACGCTTTTCGGTAGGTAGTTTTTCTCTCAGTGATTTTATCATATATTACAATTGCGGAAATATGTAAAGATCACGAATTTTTGATAACCTTCCGTCACATTCTATTGAAATTTATTAATTTTCTATAAAAACAACACAAAACTTTTACTTTTCATGTTGCCATTGATTTGTCGAAAAAAAGGTACAAGACAGGAACTTGGCCTTGCATGTTGATGAATTCCGAGTAAAAATTTGTAGTGTTAGATCGGCAAATTGGATTCTGACTGGGTGCTAATGGGGCCCTGACCGGGCCTTAGCAGTGCCACATTAACGCCTGATGCCACGCTTCAAATATTCACTCAGGATGTCCTTTGTGGAAAATTGACCGTATTGAAAAAGCAATCTTCAAAGTTGCACTTCTTATCCTTGCTTCCAAAAAATAATTTGACAATATAACCGACTAACTGATAGCAGATAACGCGCGATCAGTGTGTGCCTTCGGCTATACCCAGAGTTGAACGCAACATTATTTGCGGCCATAATTTAGATGGATAACCGCTAGTCGCGCACAGGTTTGCTCGCCAATTGCTGAGTGGAAGGCAGTTTTCTGAGTTTCTAATGTATACTCATACAGTAGAATGTTTATAAAAAAAAGTCACCTGTATCCGGCAGTTTCCCTGTGCCCACGTGCGAAGCCGAGACAGTATAGTGCATTAGATGAGTGGTTGCAGACAACACGCCAGAGGGATCAATGTAAGAGATAACCTAATTTAAAAAAGAACAAAACAACAAAATACACTGTCAACAGATTTTTCAGAATCCTCATTCTTACACTGCAGTAGATTCTCCCGATTAACACGTTAACTGCCGTGTCACCCGTATTCGGGTGACAGCAAAAGTTCTCATCAGGCCACGTCACCCGTATTCGGCTTACAGTGGCACGGGTGGCCTGACGGGGATTGTGTTGTAAACACGCGTGGCAGTCAACGTGTTAAAAAAATTATTATAATTAGCTGAACGGAAGAAACAGTAATGCCATAATCAAGAGAAAAGATATACGTCTTGTGCTATACGTAGTGGATGGGAGGCAAGAGAATAAGAAAGGAAGTGAATATAAGCATGGAGAGTTACCGTTCTGCTTTTTCTCTAACCGTATCCGACCTCGGTTGCTGTGCGCCTCATAAATATTAAATGTAAGGAGATATAGCAGAACCGTTGCGGTCCGTGTGGTGAGCCAGTGCATCCGAATCGAAAAGTTGACTACAGGTCTCGCTGACAATGGCTAAGATAATTTTAATTTCTCCGTTCCGATATTTGCAACGAGGCAAAGATGCAAATTTCGCAAAACTGCGACATCCCTTATACTAGTTTGCATAGCTCTGCTATGCAAATTAGGATAAGGATGTCGAGTGAAATGGATGTGGAACGGACTGAAAAAGTTCATATTATTAACAAATTTCACCATAGCCTGGGTATGAATCAACACTTTTTCCAATCCACAACTCTCTAATCCTGTCTCTGGTTCCATCACTTCACCAATATTTTTCGATATTGAATTTCTTATTTTCGCGGTACAAACACTTTTGTTTCTGAATTGTTAACAAAAGTGGCTGATATTTTTTTGGGATGAGTCTACACGAAATATCCTTTGCCTCAGGAATCACCATCTAAAAAGGTTCTTCTGTGAGGAAAGCAATGAATAATCAAGGGACTTTTTCCTAAAGAGGTATTTGTGAATTGAGGTAAAAGTACGGGAACAAATATTCAAATTTCAGTTGCCCGCTTTTGAACCCTCCCCGGCCACCCGGGATTATTCTGACTCCAGAACTTTAAGCCGAAATTACTATAAATTTTTCGGAGTCAAGGCGAGTGGCCTGTCATCTAGTGGTCCTTTGACCTTCCTTCAGACGTTCAGACTCGACTAGAAGACTTGAAGTTCAGACGAATCGAGATAGCAACTGCCTCGTCGCAATCGATACGAAAAGTTAGTGTTCGAGCGGGGGTCATTTCGATCGCCGTGTCAGCAATAAAGAATTTTTCCTGCGCATATTAATTATTTTTTTCTGTGTGGGATTACTTTAAGTAACGTAATTATAACTATGGGAAGCGAATAAAAAATGTCCATGAAGTTCATATGTATAATTACTCTGGAATCCCTGATATTATAAAGTCGGGAAAAAACAAAATACAAAAGAATTACGAAATAAGCGAAAATTTAATGTATATTGCATTTACATAATTACTTAGCCATTCAGATGTAGCATATATTGAATTTGGTGAAGGTTGGTTACGAAGCTCGGATTTCTTATCAATTTCAATTTATTGTGGTTGAATCACTTATACTTTAGTGCCATCTGATAAAACGGATTTAAATTCTAGACACATACGTAAAAATATTAAAGAATATCTAGTACCAAATCTAGTAAAAATCGATAGAGATGTTTGAATTTTACCGAACTGGCAATTACGTAAAACAAGCTTGCATAATCAGGCTTTGTACATCGTTCCATTCTAATACTCTACATCATCTACAAAGCTTTGTGAGAAAGCAAAATTTAATTAATGTACTTGCGTGTAAAGGTAACGCTGAAAAAGCATGTAAATCAGCAACTGATATGCAAAGCTCGACTTTGCAAATTTACTCGATCGTGCCAATTTAATCGACGACAAAGCCATGCTTGACTTTACTATGACCAGCTTTACTACATTTAATACCACTTGGAAATATGGATCCAAAAAAACCACCCGATTGTTCCCAAAACTAGATTCGAAAAATGTATTCAACAGTTTAATGGCCAATTAGTTCTATCCTGAAAAATGATTGCTCGAATATTTCAAAGCAGCTGAATAAATGGCGCTTACATTTTAGATAGAATCAAGTATTTAAAAAAGTTATAATGTTGAAATGTTCGTCCTGATTTCACCCGGAAGCCACCGGAGGTTATGGCGCTGCTCACAGCGTCTGGCTTAAGCTTGAACAAATGTTTAAGCGCGGTGTGGAGCAGTAAATAGTTGGCTGGACGGGTATAAGCGGGCAGAACGAAGCTGCGCCGGAAACTCATAGTGCACAGTATAAACTCTATGGGGGGAGGGTTCGCGTCGTTCTCGTGCACTGTACGGCTTAAGCTAAAAACTTTTGGTTAACTGGCGATTGAGTAAAATCGGTCCCTCGAGGACTCGAGGAGTAAACCGTGATAACGCGCAACGCACATCGTTGATATTTATGCACCCCAGGGTTCTGAATGGCCCGTGACCCTAACGTACGTAACACCAACACCCAATGGTCTCTTACCAAAGTGTTCAAAGTTTGTGTCCAAACACAAGATGCTCGAAAAGTTAAAGCCAAAGGAAATTCTTCAAAAGAATCTTCAGAATGTCCGACAAAGTATCGATTCATTATCGATCAATACCATCATTTGGATACCCGAATATTTTTAAGTGGGTACGCCCATAAATTATGAATCAAAATGTGTTGGAAAATTGAATTCACTCGTTCAAAAAATCTTCCATAGTACCAGAAACAAAAAATGACTCTACAATCACTTGCAGTAATTAGATAATGGAGTACAAAATGTTCTGTCAATATAACAGTCCATTGGATTACTCTGGAAATTTAACGTTTGCTGTATATTGTCTAGTGAGTACTTCCATATGAAAAATTACAAATCAGTTTTTAGACTTCATCGTCAGAACTTGATCGCGATGTCAAGGAATGTCTCGACTGTAATTGACCGAATCGAATTGTCTTTAAGAGTTGAATTCAAAGGAATTTCATTCTGCCAAACATCAATATTTCTAAAAAGAGGAACGCAAAATATGTCATTAATATCATATGAGAATTTCAGATTCCGCAGTTGGATTTGAGCCGACAGTTCAACCGTCTTTACGTATCAGGAATGTCACCCAGTGTTCCAAATTTAGAAATCGGCTTTCACGAAACAGCAGCCATTGCCAACCCTGTAGGATAATGTAGTAGGCCTTTGTTGTGGCATAAACTCACTGCTTGTGCTCAAGGGAATTCCGGAACACCAATGTAGTACGACCGGAACTGCTAGTTAGTGAAACCCGATTTCGGAACATACCCAAGGGACCCTCGTCATCAAGTTCCGATTGCGGTGATGCTACCAGTGCGATCATATGAGCACACACGTGTATGGTTACTACACACTGATATGTGGTAACCGTACGTTAATCCTGTCAATGGTTCAGGAAGAAAATGTGATAGGTTATCACACCACTCGAGAATAGATTCGATTTCACGGTTGAAATACATGAATTCCGATTTCGCACCTTACTGTAGCTAATAACCAAGCAATTTCCAAATCTAATTACTAATTCAGATTGAACCTCAACTCAATTAACCCTCAATTTTCTTCTACGAGAATAATTTGCGTACTATGGTTTCGGAACGATGCGAATGTATAATTCGTCTAACATATTACAACAATAATAACTGCACGACTTCTTTTATAATTCGAGCTTTGGATGGCTTTGGTCATGTTTACTTAGACCGTACTTCAAGTACCTTATAAAAGTGCGTTTGTACTTTAAGTAAATGCATTTTTTGTGTACTTGCAATACTTATTTGCTTAAAATAAAAAAATTAGATAATACTCCTGACGGCAAAACAAAATATAACAAAAAAAATTTATTGAAAGGCATTTACAATTTGAAAAATTCACATGTCCGGTACCTGCAAGCCAGATAACATTTTCGCTAAAGCGTAAACTCGTATTTAAAAATGTGTTCGCGTTTGATTAAATTCCAATGAATCGTAACTCAATTAAATTTCACTGACATAGGTGTACTTTATGAATAATCCGGATTGCCATTCGCGATTGTCATTGCCAATGAGTAAACGTCATCAACATGGGGAAGTTGATTAAACAATTATTTTCAAAATCGCAACGGTTCATATTGCTCAAACTGTTCGCTACCCAGCACCGCATTTATTTGCATAATTAAACCTGTGTGCGATCAAGTATTTTACACCATGAAAGACAGTATATCTATCCAAATGTGATATGTCGAATAATGCGAGTTCTCACTTGTTCGGTGACGAGCTTCTGGTTCACGCCTGCCCCGCTATTCTCCTGCCAGTTATGCGGTAATGGATACTCCTGTTGATTTTCCATATTCATATCTCGTCTGCTAATAATTATGCTCGTAATTGGAGCGGTGGCGCGCCAACGAAACATTCCACGTTATTGACCGTTTCCACATGTGCAGGCGTGCAGCAGCCTGGTACACTCGGGTGCTGGGTAGTTATGGCTGGATTGCACGTTCCGAATGTCGTCCGGTAACTCGAAATTCTCGGCTAGTCACTGTATGCCCACTGGGTCGCACCTCTTCCCCCTCTCCGCTCCACCATCACCCCTACCATGTCGAACCTGGTCTAGGGGACAATCCAATCAGATATTCTACCGATTGCGCGTGACGACGACAATACAGACGGTGATTTATTAATTAAAACAAAACGAAATTCGCTTCGTGGATAGAAAACACCCTACATGACTCCACCGTTGAGACCGGCTCTTCATGTCTTATGCACGTTTATGTTAACTTTTATGTACCTGATGCCTCCGCCTGCTATCCGAAGATGGGGAAGTTTATATCGGGTAAGAATATCATGCACAGACAATCTCAACGAAATGACTCACGTCAGTATTTGATAATTGTAATAGCTTAGGACATCATCAATTCGCGATCAAATGGTTTGGCTGTTTTCACGATAAACAAATGGCAAGTATTTAGTTAACTCTTTTTATCTCTAAAGGTTTATTTAAAGGGTGAGCGTGGCCGAGTGGATCGGAGCGCGGCTCACACGCAGTAGGTCCGGGTTCAATTCCCGGTCAGGGCCAAAGATTTTTTCGGAGGCTTTGGGAACTGCAAGTGGTTCAGATTCCACTATAAACAGTAGGTCTCGGCTAATGACCATAGTAGTAGACGCCGGAATAAAAAAAAAAAAAAAAGGTTTATAGTAAATTTCACCGTCAAAGATCTTATTAAAAATAGCTGAAATTGCACATGACAATAGAATGAAATAATATGATGTTTGGTATTGAGATATTCAGAATCGATAAAACAGATCAGATTTCATAGAAATTTTTATTTGTATACATTTCGAATACTGGGATTAACCAAACCCCACATGGAACCCTCGCTCCTCAGAGGCTATCCTTATTCCGAAATTACGGATCCAATTTGTCGACTGCCCTTACCTGTCAATCGTAGGCACATGCTAAGTGTTATACATTGCATCCTCATTTTTTCTTCCATTGCTCCCTAAGGAACCCAAAATTGAGTAACGTACTTTTTCAGAGGTTTGTGAACGACGGGACGAAAATGAGGAAGGTATGTGCGCTGTTCTACCTTGTAAACGTTTTTATTTGACACTAGACGCACATCAGTCAACTACCTTTATAATTGGGATCAAAACGATGGATATTATATATCAACAATGTAATTAATCGGTTATCGAAAAACCATCAGTTCCTTTTCGTCTAACAATATTCGATCAATGTTGATAAGCCTATTATTCCAAGCCACTGATTCTTCATTTCATCCCATCACAATGTTCAGTCAATGTACGCCCGATTTCCTATAATTATTCGAAATAATTAACACATTGAACGATTGGGATAGTTTCCTTGGTTGAAGTAATATTTATTTGAGGAAACAAATATTTCAGCTTATTTATGTCTCGAAATACTGAAGCCGTTTCATAATCCACCTCTTTGGTCAGTCACTATGGCAATGTCACTAACTTCATTCGTATGGAATATACAGAGTTACATATCACGTAGACACCATCTGTATTACCTGTAAATAAATTATACAGAAAATTTGATAAATTGAAAAAGGTTACGCTGTAACACAGTCATTCGTTATGCTATCACGCTTAGTTGAACATGATGTCCAGGTAAGTCAGCATGAAATTTCGCGAAATACTAATTAAAACTCCAAATCAGCGGTCTATTTAGTTGCTCACACAGCAGTTCACATTTTATGACTACAGAAATATATTTATGAAAGGGAGAAATTGCAATGAATCGTATTTTAGCGTGTATTGAGTCTTTAATCTTAGGTGCCTTTCAAACTCCGAAGTCCTGGTGAGTAAGTAGGGGATGAAATGACTCTCTACCCTACGCTCTCTACGTAACCCCGGGGAACGTGACTGAAACCCAGCACCCGCATATAATTACTGCATGGCACTATAGTATATCTACTTTAACTTGTCCGTGTCGGTATAGGGGAAAGCTCCTGGCGTTCGCGCCCAGTTTTCGGTTATTTGTGTGTCTAATTATGTGCCTGTGAAGACGCGCGCCCCCCACCGCGAGATGAAACAGTTCTTCCATCCAGTCACCCTCGGGGAGCCGCTAATGGGCTACATAAAATATACCAGGGCGTTACACCGCTCCCATCTGGGAGAGGGTTATGAAAATTAATCGCGTACTTGTAACTTTTGCGGGTTATACTGTATCCCCCTAACGGCTGTCCTGTACTTTCATCTTTTGCTCTGGTTTAACGCTGGTCCGAACAAACAGGAAAACTTTCACTTCGGAAAGTAGCAATATGTTCGAGTAGTGAGCTTTAGGGATCGCACTTTGCTTTCTTTTTCCATTCTCTACTTTAATATAGTTGGAGGATGTCGAGCGAACAAACCAAATGGATAAGGGTCATCACGAATGAGAATTTCGAAGATAACGCTCCGGGAAACAAGAAAGGAGTGAAGAACGAGCAACTCACGAGACGGCAAAATGAGGATATAAGTATATTTTCCAATCTTCCGTTCAGTAAAGTGCACTTTTTGCAACCTGTCACTTGCGACGATTGAAATTTTCCGACGTCGCACTGAAAAATTTCTTCTAACATCAAAGAGATAATTCAACGCGTAATAAAAAAACGACACCCGAAAAAAAAAACAAGTTTTTTTCTCTATACTGTTGAAACTTACTACTTTTTTTCCAATTAAGATTAATTTCTGACACATCATAGATAGGAGGATATATGCAAAAGTTCATTCTTACATATACTTTATACATTTCCTATGATGTTCATATTGGAAAATATAGGGGCCAATCGTTTCCGTTCGGTAACTTAAGGGCAAATACTTGAAATTTTCTGGATTCTACAGGCATTCGTGAAGCCAAGTGTGTCATCATTGAATCTACATAGTTAAACGGGAATGCTTAGTTGAATTTAGAACTGTCCGTCCTCGTTATTTCATCAGTTTTTAGCAAATCGATTTTTTCGAAGTCCTACGAATTTCACTACGAAAGAACTACGTTGAGCGTTTATATGCAGTTACCGAGGGCAACCATGGTGAGGTTGATTGGCCATTGAATTTGTTGCGCCCGAGCTTTTCAAATTTATTTAGGAAAACTAATTAATTTATCGCAGCAACCACGAATAATAACCTCAACTATTCATGATTAGTTAGCGCGAAATAGTCAACACGGGAGGTACATACAATGCACCATCAGTACCGACTATCCCAATTTGGGATATCCTTGACTATTTTACTAATACAAACAATAACACGATTAGTAAGATCATGTAATTTGATATTCAAGCCCATATCCTGGATTTGCTCTCGCGCAGGGTACTCGAATAATCATGTCAACCAATTTCATTGATAAGATTGCGATATAGTTGATTACCGGAACTAATGAGATATCTAGCAATGAATCTTGTTTCGTGTAATCAATTCGTCTTACATTCATCAACAAGTTGAGTTGTAACAGAATTAAAATAATTTATTGGTTGTGTCAACTACTATTTTTTTAGTGACAACTAATTATTTTTCGCCGTGCAAATTGAATATAGTATATGTAGGTCAGAGGTTACAAAAATATACTTCTATCCGTTCACTGATTACAAGAGTCTCGAAACTCGCATATATTGATAAGGAAAATGCCCAAAGGCTACGTGAGGGTCATCTCGAAAGAAATAGAGATATACACATATATGTGTTAATATAAACACGTATATATACATTTATAGAGAGTGAACAAACCGTGCAAAGAAATAAAAGAATCGCGTTCGACACTATCTCAAAGAACATCACTTTGTCTTTTTTCCTACAGATACCGAGAGTGCACACGCGCACTCAGAATTATTCTTTTGTTTTTCTTTGCTTATTTTGTTCCTTTTGTTACATCTTTCCGCTTTTCACCTTGATGCACCGTGAAGTCTTTTTTCCACTTTTGCCTTTTCTTTTCTTACTTACCCTCTGTCGTATGGTGGATTCCTCGCTCCTCAATCGAACTCCTGAGCTGTGATTCATGCACTCTGCTATAAGGTCTCAGGAGGTGAGAAATAGGTGAGAAAACTGTAGGCTGCCCTTAGATCTTTTTACCCATTATTCCGACATCCTACCAAAGATGTTGCTATGCTTTGCATACTATCGACTTAACTTTTACGCATACTCAGCTGATGATCTCATGAATACCTAGCTCAGAATTCATACCATTAAGTAGAGACCTGTCTCAACTACAGTCATTATTCTTAATATTTTTTTGTAACGATCAATGTAACGAGAGGCAACCGAAATGTTACGAATAAGTCAGATTGTATGACTGCTAAATTTGTTGTGACTTTTTAAATTTTCTCTCCTTGACTTTAAAGATTTCTTTCGCAATTTCTATGTCGGGAACAGGAGAAAAGCATGATCAAAAAATTCCAACGAGTAAATTAATGTTGTTGAAGAATTTTGAAAAGGGTTGTTAGTTACAATCAAACTTTGCTTACATTTTCAACTAAACATTATTTACTTTATAATCATGATAATCAAAGCAATTCTCTTCGCATAATGAGATATACATGAGAGTTGGCTTCGAATGTTACACACACGCACCCCTCCCGACCATTTTTCTAAACCACTGTGTTCTAACATAAAAATTTCATGAAACATTTTTTTCATGAAAATAAAACTTCCTGTATGGGGAAAAAAATATACAGTGTCCCAGACAGAAAAAAAAAAACGTTTTTAATTGCAATGAAGCGTATGCGGTAAATGGTTTGTAATTATTTCGTAATCTACTCCACACAATAGTTCACGAAAACTTTATTGATTTTGTTTTTGAAAATTCCATTAAGAATATTCTGCACAGTTATGCAAAATTTCAATTTTATTTTATAAGCACCTCTGGTCATTATTATGGAATGGATCATATCGTAAAGGCTTTTCGCATTAAACAATGAAGCGGGCTTACAACCGTGCTTGAGAACACAACTCTACGGAAGGCCATTTTTCGCCACGATTCTGAGTAGCCCACGAAATATCAGTGATGAACATTATTCTTCTTCTTTTTTCGTTCTCTCGGTATATAACGATTTTACATTGTTCATTCACCTCTTTTATTTGTTCCTCTCGAAATTTGATAGACACTGGAAATGTCCGTTCGGCCTTAATAACCGTGGTTCGATTACACGCCGAGGATGATATTATGAAAAGGAAATAGGAGATGGATTATGCGGGGACTGCAATGGAAACTTCTGCCAAGTGTGAGACGGCGATGGTAGCAAAATGATAAATTCTCCGGACGAAGTACCCTTTGTTCTCGGGAGTCTTGATTTCATGGAGATGGCTACAGTGAATATTTTGATTACGGGAAAAGTTTTAAAGAAATAATGGCCAAGTCGATGAATAAGGAGGGCGTAGAGCTACTTTTGTCGATTCCTCGGTCGAACAAAAAAGGAAAAAAACATACGATTAATTTAAAATTCTTGGAAAGTTTGTAAATCTAGTTTAAGAAATAACTCGGAAGATTCCGGATCTGCGTTTTCTCGCGCAATGCAGTCTTCAATAATTCTTTTTGCTTCAAAGTCATCGTCGAGATGAAAAAATACATATATTTTCGCGATGACGTCTTAATTTTCTATTTCTCACTAGTCAAACGTGGCAAAAATATCGATAGAAAAATTTAGTTGAGCGACTTCAATAGAGTCACAGCCTTGTTAGGATTTGGCAAGGATTCCAAACAAGAGAACACTAAAAATGATAATGATTCCTACTTCCGTTCCACGATCAAAGTGGGCCATTTATGCCGGGCATCGGGATCAAAGGTTTTTCAGAGATGTCACTGTATGATACTAAACCTTGACAACAGTATTTCTTTGGATAAGAATTGAACTCACAACTTTTAGTGCCGTTTTTGTAATTTCACATACTCACAACTAAAGTATAAAATTCGATTCCTCGGTCGAACAAAAAAGAAAAAAACATACGATTAATTTGAAATTCTTGGAAAGTTTGTAAATCTAGTTTAAGAAATAACTCGGAAGATTCCGGATCTGCGTTTTCTCGCGCAATGCAGTCTTCAATAATTCTTTTTGCTTCAAAGTCATTGTCGAGATGAAAAAATACATATATTTTCGCGATGACGTCTTAATTTTCTATTTCTCACTAGTCAAACGTGGCAAAAATATCGATAGAAAAATTTAGTTGAGCGACTTCAATAGAGTTACAGCCTTGTTAGAATTTGGCAAGGATTCCAAACAAGAGAACGCTAAAAATAATAATGATTCCTACTTCCGTTCCAGGATCAAAGTGGGCCATTTATGCCGGGCATCGGCATCAAGGGTTTATCAGAGATGTCACTGTATGATACTAAGCCTTGACAACAGTATTTCTTTGGATAAGAATTGAACTCACAACTTTTAGTGCCGTTTTTGTAATTTCACATACTCACAACTAAAGTATAAAATTCGATTCCTCGGTCGAACAAAAAAGGAAAAAACATACGATTAATTTAAAATTCTTGGAAAGTTTGTAAATCTAGTTTAAGAAATAACTCGGAAGATTCCGGATCTGCGTTTTCTCGCGCAATGCAGTCTTCAATAATTCTTTTTGCTTCAAAGTCATTGTCGAGATGAAAAAATACATATATTTTCGCGATGACGTCTTAATTTTCTATTTTTCACTAGTCAAACGTGGCAAAAATATCGATAGAAAAATTTAGTTGAGCGACTTCAATAGAGTTACAGCCTTGTTAGAATTTGGCAAGGATTCCAAACAAGAGAACGCTAAAAATAATAATGATTCCTACTTCCGTTCCAGGATCAAAGTGGGCCATTTATGCCGGGCATCGGCATCAAGGGTTTATCAGAGATGTCACTGTATGATACTAAGCCTTGACAACAGTATTTCTTTGGATAAGAATTGAGCTCACAACTTTTAGTGCCGTCCTTGTAATTTCACATACTCACGACTAAAGTATAAAATATTTGCCGATGTTCAGATATCGAGCCATACTGAAATTCGCTAAGAAAAAAAAACTTATTGAATTTTTTTAAAAGAAACGGATCTACATTTCAATTCAGTTGATATATTTGAGGTTATTAATTAACTGATACCGAAAGTACTAAGATCATGTATATTTGTTTTGTAGCAAATGGATCGGAAACTTTGACTTGACTTTCACGTACCAGAATGATTACCTTAATGGGTAAATCCGACAAAGGCTTAAAGGGAAAGCGTTGTATACAATGTGGGCGTCCCTGCAGCGAGACAGAAAGGACAATTTCGTGCTTCGCAGTACCTTTTAGTAAGCACTCATAGTCTGCTTAGTGGGCATTTGTACTCTCGCATGCCTTGGTGCTTTGTACCTCACGACCTCACAGACCACTCGACCTCAATGCAGGCCGTCCTACCCCAACGCTAGACGGGAGTCCTTTTTTTCCTCGCGGTATGTTGGTCATGTAGGTCGGGGCTACTTGTGCATTACAGAGACTTCCAAGTGGCTCTCTTAAGAGTGATTCGCTAACGCACTAACTTCGCCAGTTTAATTCTTAAATGCTATGCTCTTTCTCTCAATTCTACTGTGACTTTACATAGCATTCAAAGTACAATGTCTAAAACACTTGTACAAAACAGTGCCAACCAGTTCAAAGGCTTTCCATACTTGTGGTGAATGTGCTAACCATAAGTGACTATAACTATTCTTCAACAATAAATGAATAACATCGAAGATAAACGGGGCGCCGTTGAGGCTCCCCTACCAGGGCCCGATCTTGATGTTCCGATTTTAGCTCAAATGATTTTGTGGAAATCCTGACACAACCTTGCAAGGCCTTATGTTTCTTTATGTCCGTCCAGTTAAATGTCTACTTGGGACATCTCCATCATAGCATTACAATAATATTCCCTCGCTGACTCAATCGACCCTAAATAGTCGGTAGTTTTTAGTTGATTTGTTTAATGAAACTCATTAAATGCTTCATACAAGGGTAGATTTAGATTATTTTATTACAATACGACCCAAGACCAGTCGTTGATTACTCTGCTATTCCTACATGAATTTCATTAGACATCCATCGGTTGATTTATGGTGGGTTCAAGCAGAAACCCAAATTTAAATCTACTTTCAACTTCCTTTTCATAGAATAGTTAGTTAATATAACATAAATTTAAATTAATATAAACTCGACATCACCCATTAATGTATTTTGCACAATAATTTGAATACAGATGGGAAAAAAATTGCGACTTGGGTTTCACCTTTATTAGGTGGGTTATGATTAATATAATGTATCAACCGACCGCTGATTTTTGTTTAATCGAAATGAGGCTAGCCTGCGAGGGTTCACATCAGCAATTGGTATTGTGCAAGTATTTTTCTTTTCACAACTCTTGTATTTATTGTTCAGGTAGTTAAATTTTGTAATATGTACACAACTAAAAAATTTAGGACATAAATTAGAAACGGGTACGCATTCAAATAAATCTATCCGATGAAAAATACCACGTTTTTTTGGGGGCCGTGACGTGAGTACCGTTGGTGCTCATGTTCATCGCGATTACTGCAACCGTGAATGAAGCTTTGACAGATTTATGTGATAAATAAATAAACAGAAAAGAGATAAATATATTTTACCCCGTGTGCCGTGAAACGAACCGGTCTGCGTAATATTTGCACTATTGAAATCCAATGGTAAAAGTAATTTTTACGTACACTCACAAATGTCTCGCGTTGAACAGAAAAGATGAGATCATTTTTCCAGCGAATTTTAAAATAAAGCAAATGGTAAAAAAATTACCACTACTCAGGTTAAAAACGGGGAAAGCTAATACATTTACCATAGTTTCAAACCAGATATATTCTTTTGGTTTTAATATGATTTTATTTCATCGACTGTTAACAGACGTTGATGGTAAAACTTGTTGTGACGGTAAACATGGGAGATTGTCATAGATGAATCTATTAAACACATAATTATTTTCCTCTCTGTTGCTATTTACAGACAACTGTTTTTTTTTTTAAATCTTAAAGTCATAAAAATATGAAAAAATTCGAATCTATAATGAACCCATGTAGAAAAATCGACAGTAGTTACTAAGGAGTGCAATTACAAACTTCATACTTTAATCATTAAAAAAAATTATAGACTGTTACACAGGATTTTCGTTTCAATCTAATATTGAACAATCTGTAATTCCTCAGGAACATACACATCAATTTTCATCACTAAGAGGCAAAATGAGATTTTTGAGGAAAAGGAAGGTCTGTTGAAAATAAATCGAATTTATAGGTGAAATTGTGGCCAATTAAATCTGCAACTTTTCTAAAACTGTGGTGCGTTGAGAATGGTCCACCATAATCATAGTACGACCGTAGCTGGACACATGGAAAGGGGACCAGTAAATCGGCTCCCTCACGACTAATAACGATTTCGTAAATCTGCCTCAGGTTAGTAGGGTGGCAGCAAACGAACAACGTTTGCTAAATGCCACAAAAAAATTTGAAAAGAAAGAATGGCACTCAGTTGTCCAAATATTTATGGCGTAATGAGAAGTAGTATGTCACGCTGAGTAAACCGATGCCACTGCGCAGCCTCCACCATTCCGGCACAAAAACGAATGTTTTTTCTAGCTGCTGCCTCTCCACTCCTCTCTTTTACCCACTGTGCACTTTATACGGTGACGAATATACCACGCTTGGTTTTTCGTTATATTTATCGTAGCTGGGTACACAGTACACAGTATACCATTACACAACCATACAGCGAAGCTGTTGAAAAAAACGTATATCGCCATATGAAACACGCAGATGAATAAAACGGGCCTCAATTGTTTTTAGTGAAACTATCCTGACGATAAAGCTTTAAAGTACATAAATACATATCATTTTTTGCAGAAAACCATCTTCGTTTTTCTATAATTCTTGATATTTTTACAGGTGATTGACATTAAACATCAGGATGTTTGTACATTGCATAAAATTTTTCACAAAACCATATTTAGAAAAGAGTATATTGATCGACTGCTGGCTTTGATTTGTTGATCGAATAGTTTTTGTACACGTAATAACGATGCCGTTAAGTGTACTTTTTCTGGAATACGATTAAGAAATTGGTGGTGAGGTCGCTGAGGGATGGAGGTGAAAATAACAAATGGCTAAAATAACGAAATTAAACATAATGAGCGATTGAATCTAGAATGGCCATTATCATGGATCTCGGTATTTTCGCCCTTCGCTGTTTTGATTATTTGGTATTTCAAGCCCGGCATGCTGCCTGCCCAAGTTTTGGCGACGTTGGTTGCCAGCGTTATGTCAGCTCTGGTATTACACCTAAATGTTTTACGGAAATATTGGCCAAGTACTGGCAGTTTATGTCTAATGTACGAAAGTTAATTAAATGAATGAAATAATGAATCTAACACTATTTTTGGTAACCGATGAACAAATTTTGGGTAATTTCGTAGTTTTTAGTTCGAAAAGATGAAGTATATCTTCACTACTACTATCGGGTTAAGTAATTTTCTATATGTTTCACTATTATTTTATTCGCAATCACTTTTTTGCGTGCGTATCAAATCTTCCTCTAAGGGGAAACATAATTTTATGAAATCAAACCAGCCTCTAAAAGTAAGCAAGGATTCAGTCTGAAATATATTTCATATATTCATGACATAACTTTTTTTATTGCAGGTGCAACCGGCGTGAAGAACCTGGAGATGATAGTACCAGCAACGGTAAGGTCCGGTGACTCTGCTCTCCTGACTTGTCGCTACGAGCTTGAAGGAGCTCCATTGTACACAATACAGTGGTACCTAGACGAGCACGAGTTCTATCGCTACGTACCAAAGAAGGAGCCACCCCAACGCAGTTACAATGTGCAAGGCATCGAGATTGATGTGAGTCTTTCTACCTTACATCCTTGAATTCTCATTCCATATTGTATTCCACCTTATTCTCTGATTTCCTTTTTAATGCCTTCCGTGGCTTTCTCATTCAATGTTTCATTTTGTTTATTTGTAAAAATTGTCTTTGCCATCACTATTTTCAATCTCTGTCAATTTTCTTGTGTAACAGCCTGCCCATATCCTCACGGGCCTTATTGAATTTTTATTTTTTTATTTGTTTTCGGCTTTCACTTTGATTTTCTTCCACATGCAATATCTTTTTCAATATTTTCCCTTACATATCATGCATTTAGGGAATATGTATTGAAACTATCTAACCTAATTTCTTTTTTTAATATCCACTATCTAAATTATTGGAAAATTCCATAGTAAACGAATATTATATAAAATAACATTAAACCAAAACATACATGGCAGCCCTTCCAGCGTTTCGATGAGCGGTTATCCATAATGCCGATCATACCTCAGTACTTTATTAAATTTCAAAATATCTTTCGGGTATAATAAACGGAAGTATGGCCAACGTTGTTCTTCACATGTCGTTAGTCTTACTTGTAATGAAGTATAAACGAATTGCAAATCATTTTGCAACGCTTAGGAGGTTGGTATTCACTACATACGGCGAGAAAAAGATGTCCTTACAGCCCATTTCATTTGGCATCGCCTCGCGATGACGAGTCTACAGTCTTAACAAATTATAGTCAGAAATGTAAATTACAATTAGTATAACGCTCACATTTCTAATCGCGTATTTTGTCCATATTGCCTAGTGAATTCTCGATAAAAACTTTACGTCACTAATAAATGTGATGCGAAAGTCGCTTGTGGCGAATACGCCAGTAGCAACTTTTCGTCACGTCTTTGTTGTTTCTGTTTTTATCCAATTTTTAATTATTATTCATTTGAATCTGTTTTGTAACTCTCTCGATTGCACTATCTTTTCACATCCCTTATTGTCCATGGAGTCCATCTTGCACTCATTCCATGGCTATTGCCTCCTGTGTCGAAAACGGAGATCTTCGGACACTTTTTTCCGGCTCGTTGACCGAAACCTGCTCGATTCAGATGGATGCATAGTCCGAAGAAGTTCGAGGACTGCTTCGAACGTGTCGCGTCTCGGCCTTCCCCTCTGTTCCCTTTTCACCTTTCCCCAAAGAAATCGATAGGGCTGATTTATGACCGGGTGCATATATCGTCGTCTCGTTCCACAATGTCGTCGAAAGTCGCGAGCTTTTAAAATTCTGTCCAGGGGGCTTTGAAGCCAGTGAAGCGAGTGTCACGTTTTCACGATATGCTCTCGCTTCCTTTTTGGTCTTTTTGATCCGCGTCTTTCCGCTCCTGTAATACAAACAAAATGAAAATATGAGCGATCGAAATTTCTCCATCGCCTGTCCCCACAAGATCTCCCACGTATTCAATTTATTCAAACACATATCGAGTGAATGAACATTCTTACTCGCCCATTTTCTGTTACAAAGTTAGATGCAACGCTTCTAATAATAATTGCTTCGTTCCTTGGTTCGCAAGCAATAGGAATGTGCAATTTCATCGTTATGAGACAATAATATTTTCTTCAGTTTTGAGCGATTTATGAAACGTCTGATTTAACCATGAGCTTTGTAGAGATTATGAATATGAAAAAACATGGTGGTTCTTCAATTTTGAGAACAACAAAAAGTGTATACTCTATACTAAATGCTGATGCTCTAGTTTACGAGCTCCACGATCTACTGGGATTTCCATTGGAATTGTTTATTTTTATTCGTCCAATGGACTGGAATGCCTGGGCCAAAAAAATATGCGATCAGTCGCGCCGGGCGCACAATAACAACGCTTTCCTCTCCGCCCGTTGACACGTTCTCCCGTGCTGAAAACCGATGAAATATGATCAGAACGTAATTGCAATTCGCCAGCGGTGCAAATCGTATAATATTCTCATTCGCGTGAATAATTTGTGCTATTTTTTCGTTTGTTTTTTCTTTTGAGACCCAAGCGTTGCCGCCGGCGGAATGTATCCAATGAACGAATTGATTTTTTTATTGTCCACGAGATGTTGTAATTACCTATTATGATCAAGGTTGGAAAGATAGAAAGTTAAATTGAGGTTTCGTTTAGCGAATTCTTGTATTAAATTCTTGAAAATAAGTCATATTTTCCAGAAAAAAAAAGAAAAAACACAATATGCGGTCAACTTGTAGCAAGTATATTTATGTCAGTTACATCCGATGTGTGCAGAAGGTTTCGCGAAAAAAAAACTAAACACAACCACCATTCTTGATGAGTAAATACGGTAAGATTAAATTTCCCTGGTGCTTTGAATGGTAATTTTGTAGGACAACAAAACTAAGTGGGACTACAAAATTTCATCTCTAGGGACGAAAGTAAAACATCCGAGGTATGAAAATGGAGGTATCGCGAGCTGCGCTTGCGCCAACCTATATTTTCAACACTGCTTCGAAACTAGCCACTTTCATTTCGCAAAACTGCCACAGAAAGCATAATAATCAGCGGTTAGAAATTCTGAAAAGTAATAATGACTTTTCCAACATTCACACATATAATGTTTACTTTTATTAGATACCATCAGCCACCCAATCAAGCAGTTGAAAGTACGTATATGATTATTCAATGAATCGAAAAAAGTAGAAATTCCTCTTTGAAGTCTCGATATATAGGGAGAATGCGTGGGCTTGATTGTTCATGGAGAACAATAAGCCTTGAAAAGTCAATGGGGCTTGTGGAGAAGCAAAGTACAGAGACATTGGTGGAACAGGATGGAAAGGTTGGGACAGATAGTCACGCAGACAGAAAGCCAGGTAGAGTATGAGACATTGGTGGTGGGATTGAACGTGCGCGCTCATTTTCACGAGCCGCGACCTCGTGGTTGGACATTTCGTTCCCGTTCAAGTTGCACCGTCCTCCGGCAATGTACCACGACCCGAGCGTACTACGATGGTGTGTTATTTGCGTCTGAAGCTCCGAAGATCGCTCTGGCCAATGGCGATGCCGATTGACATAGTTGCACCAATCACGCTGGCCATTCGCGTCACGTGCTGGAAGGCATTAATGACCGCGACTGTACCCGCAGCTACAACTATAGCACTCCACTAGTGTACCACTTTGCTATAGAGAACAATCCCAACAGCGAAACAGAGCAGCATAGCCGTCCGCTCGGACGCCGCGATACACCATTGCACTCTATACCAGCACAAACAGAGATGAGATAGAGGAAATGAGAGTCCGGGGAAGCCGGGAAGCGGGGAAGTTGAAATACTCAGCCATTGCCGGAACCGCATAGACCACTCGAAAACGCAAAGTGCAACCAGCAGCTCTACAATTAATTTAACACACTTGTGTCCAGCACCTGACAGTTGAGCAGAGAATATTTTGCCAACAGTAGCCAGATGTGCATCAAAACATATCGTCCGTGACAACGATCCCGTTTCCATTTCAATTGCCCATAAATTTCATCTGTATTTCTTCGTACCTTCGAGCAATGGTCTAACCTGTTGTTTGTTGTATTTTCCTGTTGAAATTGGCAACCGGGTTTCTGGGGGTCATTCCCGAGCTGAAATATGAATCAGTCAACCTGATGTTCAATTTTGTCGACATCAGGAATTAGTAGCGTTACAAAAAATCGTTAGCTGCAGTTCAATCGGATAGAGATTTTTCATTTCAGATTTAGTCACAGTGAAACAAAAATTTGTTTTCTGATAGAGTTGTAATTTGTTTGAGGTTTGCCTGTCGGTTATGTAACTGCATCGTATTGAAAGCTGAACTTATCTCGATCTTTCACTTATACCGAATCTGGTAGAATCAATATCGGAATCTTAATGAAGCATCATGTAAAACCAATCCGAAATACATCAGATTTCTTTAAAAATAGTCTCCTGATGAAAGTTTTCAGTTCTGAAGAAAATGGGTATTCATGATCGACGAGAAAAAAATTTACCCGCAGATGCAAACTCTTGCTTGACGTTTTCCACGTTTTAATACGCCGCCTCTACTGTAACATTCCAGCCTTCTCTCAACCGCTTGTATAACGTTGAACAATGGAATCTCCAAGGTGTGCTGAACTCCCTCACCCGTATTTCGCCCGCAGTGTCGAGGACTCCTGAATCTCTTATTTTAGCTTAAGGTCTAAATCGCGATCTCGACTATCCCCATGCACATTTATATGCATCGCAGAGTCGCTCGGTTTGCTTACCTCTATCTTTGGACAAACTTGTGCATGCTGATGCCCATCACGTGCATTTGACTTCTTCGTTGTCGTCTGGCGTCACACTGAGACGGCGACTTCTTCCCTAAGATATTTTTCTTAAGCATAATACAGAAACAGTACAGAATAAAATTGATAAATTCTTTCTCTTGATAAATTGCCTTTATACGACATTGAAAGATCATTTTAGGGACCAAACATACAAACTCGGTTCAAATCGCATTACTAGTCTGAATTGGCTTAAATGACGATTAATCTAATATAAATATTCGTTTACGAATATTTACTTCATTCATGCATTTATTAATTCCCATGGACCGGAAGTTAATTACAACCAAGAGATAACAAGCCGCTTTGACTGATCGCAAACAATCGATTCTAAAAAGATGGCCTTGTATTAAAATTGTGCTTCGTACATAACACAAAAATTGAAGAAAAGGAATTTGTAAAGTCCGACCTTGCAAAATTTCTTCCGCATTTTCCACCTTTCTCAGAGCTACCTTCACCTGGAAGCGAGATGGCGAGATTTCGCTTTCTCATGTAGGAAGATTTGAGGAAGAGGCATGAATGAGAAAACAATATTCACACACCCAGTGAACATAGTAATGCAACGTAACCCAATGGAACATGTAACATCACCTGTAACTTTAATGTAACTTATATGTGAGTTATCATTTCCCACATCACAATCTTACTATGTTATGTAACATGTGTTACATAATCATTACGGGCTCGTAACTTTACTCGTGCGTAGAACAATGTAACCGCAACATAGAAGTAATTTAACCAGAAATTACAAGTAACATTATCTGTGATTTACGTGTAACTTACTTGAAAGTTCTTATTCACCACACAGTAATGTTATTCTGTTATGTGATGCATTCTGAGTAAGCGTTACAATTTTATTATGCCGCCAGCGCAATGCATAATATAACTTTCATGTAAATAGTAACATAACAGTTACGTAAACGCAACTTCAGAAGGTAACTTCACGTGAGATTCCTTTGTAGACAATTGTTACTTTCACGCTGCATTACGATTTCAAAGCTTTTTTTATGCAACGGCAATAAAAATATGTCATATAACAAATGAAACATTACACGTTACCTCTACATTAACACTCTCAATACAACGCGTTACATTATTACAATCGAATGTAACTTCCAACTAACATTACTATACAATAACATGTTTGCTGGATTCTAAAATCACACCATTTTCAAAATAAGAAAGCCAATTTTTTCAATAGCAATGAATTTTCAAATTTTTGTTGTTTTTCGTATTCATCATCAAATATTTTTATGAGTCATTACGTACATATCTAAAGTTATAGCCCTTTTTGTCCGATGTCAAACTAAAATCGGTTAAAAATCTCAACTCCGTTGTCGGTCTCAACCGAATTTCATATGTAACGTGGGTGTACATGGGTTCTTTCATTTGACCATGCAATTTATCCAAATTTCATATATCCATTAAAAAATTGTATATTTTGTATGTACAGGTGACGTACTCGAACATGAACGACGTAACATTACGAAACGTATCGCGGGAGCTCAGTGGAATGTACAAATGCGAGGTATCTGAAGAGGCGCCTACATACCATACCGTATCTCAACAGCAACGGATGGAAGTCGCAGGTGAGTGGCAAATTAAGCGGTGCCAGCCCTTAGACATCAATTGAAACGACGGAACGCTCCACATAGTACAAATTCATGGTTTACATGTACGTTACATTTATGTCTCACATTACCATGAAATTAAGTCTCGCTTTAAATTACATTTACGTCCCGCAATACGTTGCAGTGAAAATCCTCAATAGTGTTACATGAAGAAAACGTTGGATAAAAATGACCCATCAATATAGAAAATAGAAAACAGACTGTAAATTGACACTGGAGGGGATAGTGTAGGCAACCATTGAGGGGTTGCACTGTATTTGCACAATGTTTGAATATATACATATATATATAACGTAAAAGGCGAAAGGTCTGTAGCATTAACGGGTCGAATGTTCCAACAAGCTTAATGGCATTATAATAAATTAGCTGTGAGTTTGCAGTGGCACATAGAATTCCATCACGTAGGTACATTCCATATATTAATGCACATACATGAAGTAGACATGATAGTATGTACTAACACCACTTAAACTATATGTGGGGCGTTCTACAGAGTCGGGGTCTAGCTGGTTCGTAACTGGCTGGCTCAGAGCCAAAATCAACTTAATCTCTTCAGCGGCATCCGCTAAATTATATAATTACTAGATGTCCCAGAAACGGATCCAGTGATCGTGGTCGAGAGGCAGCGCTTACCGGCGGGCGAGACACTTCGAGCGAATTGCACATCGGGCACTTCTCATCCCGCCCCCAACGTTACGTGGACTCTCAACGGAGACCCCGTAAGTATCGTCTTGCCTCACCATCTCTTGGATTCCCTTCTCTTGTCTTCCCTTGCCTTCACCAAGTCGGATCGTCTCACCGCGGTCCTCAGCTACGTGATCTTACTCGATGATTAAAGTTTCCTTCGGGTTCGTCCGTCCTTCGATCCACCCCCGTCGCTGCCATGAGTCCACCTTCTCCATTTTGCTTTTCCGTTTCGTTCCATTACGCCAGAGAGGGTATACCGAGGGAAAACGGCGGAATGCTGATGAGTGGACAGTTCCACTCATTTTTATTTCAAAGACTGTTCTCAGTAATATAAAAAACGTTATTCTCGCGTTTCAGCAGCTACACCAAAATGTCATGGACTGCAGAATATATTTCTACATGATTCTAACATGATGTATGAACCTATTTTCGTTATATCACCCCCGCGCCAGAATATTTTTTTTTCTACGTTTTATTAATTGTAAACAGTCAGCGCAATTCAATCATCCACGTTTGCATCAATGTCCAAATGTTTTTCAGTATTCTACCGAAATCGGTTAAAAGCGCTAAAGGGGACAGGCATCAGATCAACGAGTTTCATATTTATTTATTTATTTATTGTATGTGGAAAATTAATATTGAAGTACAAGATATCAAATTTCTTCTATATATAAGTGAGCTCCTTAAAAATTCATGACGTTCGAATAACGAAAGTTCGAAATTTTTACAATAAACGGCTTATAGAGTGATAAAATAGTGCGGGGTGATCACAAATGATAGATATATCTTATATGAATGATCATCCGCAGTCTTGTTTATTTTGACTTCAAGTGGAAAACATTTTATCGTTGAATACTGAATTCCGACACGGATTATATGATTTATTTATTTTTTCTTGAGAAACCCCTGGTGACATGGAAAGGTTTCGTTTCTCTATAGCATTACCGTTACGAGATCGTACCCGCGTTAAATATACACGAGACCGTAGCGTTCCGAGAAAATGAGGAAACGAGAGATACACATAAACCAGCAGACATGAGGATGAGGATGGAGCTAAAAGTAGAGATGCGGAAAGTGGGCTCAGGAAATATTTACTTACTCCTCGGGAAAGCAGTGGTAAAGCAGTGAAACCATCGTCGAGGATAGGGATGGAAAACGTGTGGTGAGGGAAAGCAAAAGCATCGAAAGGTACCCATCAGTTGGCGAGACAGAGATAGGAAAATGTATCATTGGACGAAAAGGATGTGGGAAGAAGGAGAGAGAAAATGTAGAAGGGAAACACGTTTGTCTGGTCGAATCGGTTGTCTCATCGTTATCACTAGAATCTGAAGGCTTCGATCGGACATGCAGACACGACTACAGTCAAGGGCTCGCACGGAAGCCGAGCAATCGAAGTCGAGAGTTATCCGACCTCCTCCTTGTTAACGAGCACTTGAAGGTTCTCTTCACTGACCATCGGTTACCCTTGTTTTTCCCTTGAGAATCTACCCTAGAAAGGAAGGACAGATTGAACTCCACGCAAATTCTCGGTTTCTGGGCTGTCGTAGACCCTTAAGCACCCACATGTTACGCTTCGCCCAACCTGAAGTTTCGATAATCGAGATATGACGAGTGATGATGAAAGCTAAAACTTGGCTTGGCTACTAATGGAAATTGGCAAAGGGTGGACAAAAGGGATAATCGACACGAAGGACTATCTCTTAGAAATATCCAATGATATAATTAACCAGAGTCAATCGTTAGCATCAGAAAACACTTACCTTGGACACTGATTTTTCGACATCCCCGTTGGTGTTTTTCTGCCTCCGGACCCTTTATTGCAGTATGTTCAACGTATTTTTTATTTACGTGCTCATCTAATAAAGTCTCACTTATTTAAAAGTGAACATTTTTCGAAATTCTAAGAAAAAGATACTCGATTTATTCCCTCAATTGTTCCTAATAGTTTTTAAACAATAAATTGAATCGATCGGTCGGCACAAACACGACGTACAAATTTTACGGCATTGCAGTACTTACGGAAACCAGTGATCAACATTAAATTTGCACCAGCAAATCCATAGAACACCAAGAGGTCCATTAAAGGGTAACTAGCACCCTAGTCCTACTAACACTTTCAGGATTATCATTCGGATCAGTGAATTGAAAGTATTGATTTTTCAAACGAGTACTCCGTTCATCCCTCTTCGACAATTAGTGAGCAAAATATCTCGCAATTTCTATGACATATTGTTGTCGGACTATTCGATCTCTGATTCGCTGTCGGGATGCCTAGAGGCTAACCCACGAGCAACTTCAGTTGTGTTATTATTGTATTTTGACAGTTCTCGGGCGTGTGAGGTTTGAAGGTTCAACTTTTACCCTATTGTACAAAACGCTGATTGTCAAATTGTAAACAGTTCTTCTAGCATTTTCAATTAAAAGTTACCAATTGATAAGAATTATAAAGTCGATCGTTAAGCAAGGTTCATTTTGAAGTGCGAAATCAACATCTCTAAAATCTAAAATCAAGTGACTTTCTCAACGTAGTCGAATGCGACTGGACTTTCGTTTTCTTAGGTTTCTCGAAAAGTAGAGACGCCCAAATGTTCTCCACCTGTAAATTTGGTGAATTTATAAATTATTTATAGACATTCACCATAATGATTATCAATCTCAATCATTTATCTGGCTGGTAAAATGGTCCGATTGACCCCGGTGCGTCATAATTTATTTCTTTAGGTTTTTTAGGTTCTTGTCGGGATAAATGGTCCGAGCTTCATTTTGTCAGATTTCCTCGAAAAGTTGAAATCACCAAGTACTTGAATGATGATGAAGCGATGTGTAATCGTTTGTTGGTCAAGAATATCGTAATTAAAACATTCGGTACTCTCTCGTTTTGTGGATAAAGGTTACAATGCAAAAAAAAATGTAATTAAATAATGTAACACCTTTATAATAGAAATGGCAGCTGTACGAGTGGTCCTCCTATCACACGAAATATTTTGGGATATACTATTGTAATCTCAATGAAAAGAATTGGAAATGTGGTAATTGAGTAAGAGAGAGGCTGGCTGGTAATTGAGTAAGAGAGGCCTCGTCCATTCGGCAGATATAACCGGTAAATTCACTTGATGGTGGTTTGATCTCTCATTATTCTCGCGATATAAAACGGACATTGGACCAATAGTTACGCACGAGGATTGAATGCAAACGAACGTCCATCCAGTGCAGAAATCAAAACTTGTATGTGGAATCTCTTGCAGTTTGCAGTCAGGAATACTGACAGTGTCTGCCACAATGGGCGAGTCACTCAACATAATCGAGCGTGCTAGCAAATTTGCGTATGAACGAGCCGCACCGAGAGTCGAACGTGACTTTAGATTACATGACGTTTCATCGTTTCTCTGGAAAATCAAATCGGGCATTCAATTTACATTGTATTTGGCTTATTTGCCGCGATTCCACTATCACGAATGGATCAACCCTCGGGCAAAATTGTAGGTTCATCGTCAAGCTCAATGACGGGTACCTGCTTGCGGTGCCTCGATGGTCATTGAATATCATTGTTAATTCGTGTATCGTCGTCCAAATCCGGAAATGGACCATAATGTCGATACGTTTGCTATTTGGGAGACAAATAATATATACGCGAATTCCAAATCTCCATTCGGCTTTCCTGACTTGGCATATTGTCAGTTTCCCGCGTACGCTAATTATATGTAGACAACACATCGATTTAAGGGTAAATCCGGGATGAAAAATGAGACTCAACTAAACCCAGTTTTCCATCTTGGATGCTGAAGTACTCAATCCTGGTTTCAATAATATCGTGTTGCCGCGATGGATGATATGCATGTGCGAATGACAATTATTAACCAAATCCAGTAAATATCGACTACAGTTACTGTTACCGATTGCAATTTCGGAATTTGTGCCAGATGCTTTTGATACGATACACTTCATTTGACAAAAGTGGGATCACAGCAAAACAATTTCAGTATGTGTACCCTTTTCCACGTCCAATAACAGATTATCCATGAACCGGTATATTTAGTCTTTTCTCTTTTCGGCTCTTTTATACTGTTACAATGTTTTTTTTTATTTTTATACACGTAATACCTACTACGCCGGCATTAATCAAACAAAGTGGCGTGCTCGTCATACACGTACCATCCATCGGTATCCACCATAACGTTGTACGTTTTACGTGACATGCACGCGAGCAAGAGTGATAGAGGATGAGGATGTGCGAGAGAGAAAGACAGAGAAAAAGTCAATCGACATTTTTTTTAGTCGCTCCATCTATAGTAATGTGCAGTAGCAGAATGGGTACGAGAGAGTTGAGTCCATTTGGGGTTGCTTTGCTCGGTGAAATTCACGTTTCAAGTAACAACAATACCTTCTCTCGCATGAATAGCATCACCAGAAAGCTAGACTACCAGAAGAAAAAAAAATCAAAGAGAACAAGAGGGTACACCATACATGCTTTGCGAACGCAATTTTTAGGCTCGTTGTGGTGAACAGCAGAACAGGCGAAAAACTCTCCTGGTGCACTTTTATTCTTCCGTAACTTATAACCACTGGCCGTGACGGGTGCCACCGGTCGTTTTAGGAGAAAAATCTACGCTATACTAACTCTCCGGGTTACCGGAAAATTTTGGTTGGTTGGTGGTTCCCTTACACTGCTGTTGCTACTTGTCCTACTTTACCTGATGACATCGACTTAAGGGCCCTGCTCAGCCTAGCGAACAAATAAATGAATTCATGGTTGAGAATTTTTTCTGAATGAAGAACCAGATGAACAAGTTTTAGAAGTTTAGTACTCGTTGAATAAAATTTCAATACAGAAATTTTATTTCTTTATTTTCAGCTCGAATGAATGTTTTACTGATCAATATAGCCTGCGGACAAAATTGGAAATTGGAAGCTATGCGTATGGTAGTGAAAACGTATAAAAATATGAGGTGTGTTAGATATCTCGTTAAAAAAAAATACTGTCACGTTGCAAGTTAATATTTGTTTTCAATTTTTGTATACATTTGAAGAACTGTTTTTTAAATGGGATAAAAAACAACCCTTTTCGTTTTAATTTAAAAACATTTTTTAAAGTCAAAGTTTTATTAGGAATGCATCCTGAGTTTTATAGAAAAAATACATATACTCGTAAAAATAGAGAAAATAAATTTGGCAAAATACCCTTTTACGACATTTATCATTCTGAAATATGTTCGACTTTTAAAAACATCAACGCATTCAAAGAATCACCCGAAAACTTTTCACACCGTGATCGACGATGAACCAGTAATTTTCAGTTCTGTTCGTTGACCTTAGTTTTTGCTGCTGTCAAAGCACATATTGCCGATTACTGGTACATAATCTGTAACTAGACATTTGCCTGATGTTCACCTTGCCGAGAATCAAGAGCGTAAGTCGTTTTGAGCTTATAAACAATATTAATTTCTTTCTAAATGTCCGAACATACTGGATTTCCGAATTTACAGTCATGTTTTTGTCATATTCTACATGTCCGCGCAGAAGAAAATAGTCCGGGATTGAGTTCGGTTTAATGATATCCAAGTTGTAATCCTGGATAGAATGTTTTATTCCAGACCGGGATACCAAACAGATTCTCAAAAGGACTTTGACTTTTAATCCGATCCCAAAGTCTACTCTGAAAATCATCGGTCCATCCGGGACTCCAGAAAGGACTCAAAAATCGTTCCCGGTCACCATCCGCGATGTCAAATACTCTCCGAGATCCCATCCTGGACGAGGGTCGAATCAATCACAGAGTCCGTTTTAGTTTCCGTCATGACTCAGTCATAGTAGCCTCGAGAATGGTGGCCACCTTGGACCCTTTGGGGTACATTTTGGACCGTCAACGAAGGGTAGATCTACGCCAGTTACACCATTTTTTCAATTACACAAATTATATATACATATATATGAAAACAAGCCTGCAAAATCGGGACTTTTACGAACTGATGTCTCATCAGTGTATAAATTCTCGTAAGCTCCTTCTACGATGGAGCTAATATCTCCGTGGATGCTATCTCAGAAAATAATGGAAAAAGCAATTTGCAAGGTTTCACTTTTCTCGGTCTTCTTTCTTCTACCTCCATAATCTTGGAATCTTGCGTTCGTACTCACATTGAAGGTAAAATAGTGCAAATCTAACCAATCTGACAAATTATAACGAATCGATTCACCATGATAGCTTGGTGATTCAAATTTACATTCAAATAACCGTTTTACGTGTGATATAGAGTAAAAGTATGAATCAATCGTGTAGGCGCGACGTGCATGGAGAAGCTCGTAGTAAAAGTCTGACAGGGTATAACGGTATAATGGGGTGTCTCGGTTATACGATTCGACGCAGCCGCAAGTACCATGCAACTGCGATTGAGTATTTATCGTTCGAGCGGCATTTCTGTTTTCGCCGAATCGGCAAACGCCTGCGAAGCGTTTATTACGCAACCGGTAACGTCGACGGGCGGAATTAAATTATTTACAATAACGCAGTGCCTCGGTTCCACATCCCTCCGACCGCTCATTCACCTCTTCCCGCTCGTGCATCCACCCCAAAACAAACAGCACACCCGACATTTCCATAATTTGACCGCGTGTACAGCCCGAGCCCGCGAATGCAATACAATTGTTTTCTTTTTTTTTCGACACGATTTACCAACAATTTGCACGGTGCGGCCCAGCTATTTACGAGTTTCACGCTATAGGATCCTACGGCGATGACGTTGGGAAACTGTTCGGACCAGACTCCTGTAACCACAATAACTGATTATTAGTCTTACTCATTATTTATGTATGTTTTGTACTGCGACACACAGTACCCAAATTCAATTAAGGCAAAATTGTGTTACACTTCCATTTTTTTTTGTAACACATTCACAAAATGTCTCCCCTTCCGTGCACATGGCAAAGGTGGTGTTTTTTTAATATATGTCCAAGCAAAACTCAATCCCCTCTACTTTTCCACACATTTTAAACGCTCTCGTGCGCCACAGCGAACTCCCGATTGGGTTGGTAAAAATCACATCAAAACGGTGTTCATATAAGTCTACACCGGTTGCAGTGATAACGAATGGTGTAAAACTGACAGTGTTAAATAGTAATTACACTAATATGACACTACTATTGACACTAAATTGACATCAGTTTTGTAACATCTGAATTAGTGTTATTTTTCGTACTTCTACACTAACGCTTAATAAAAGTGCACATTTCCGGACGGAGAACTGAAAGCTACTTCTTCTTAATCGAGAGATTTTTAATTTTCATAATATTATATTTTAAGCAAAGGGGTAGACGAGATTAAATGAAAGATACGATATGACAGTACTTACATTTCTGTCGAAACGATCGTGAACTGCACATGCGCTATCCAATCTTTTCAACGCTGAGATGAAATTAGTCACATTCAGCCCGCATAACCGCCATAAAAAGTACCATTTCTCATAGACGTGTTACAAAAAATTCGCTTGAGGACCACCTGCTGCAGGGATATTTTGTAGTGAAGTGCATTCATAAATAGCAAGATCTTAAAAATTAAGTCGTTATAGAACCGCTATTACGGCATGTATGGTTCATTTTGATGTATGATACACACATATTAAAAACGGAACGTACTCAGAGAGAAAAACAGTGAATACATCTCGTATCTACCAAAAATGTTCAGATATACATATTTTTTAAGTAAACGACACTTTCGTTTTTCACTCCACTTGTTTATTCGTTGCTTTTTTTCTTCCGCTCATGCGTTGCGAATAAAGAAGCTTGGCAGGAATTATCCCTACTCTGCAGCGGCGACGTCAAAAATATTATTTGCATCTTGGGGTTCTAAGATGAGTGAAGTATGTGCGGTTGCTAGGGGTAGAAAGAATGATATCGGAAAGGATCTCTCGAGGAAAACAGATTTTACGACTCTCTGTCGTCGCAAGTGTGCGCTCTGCTTTGTATGTCAGCTCTATATATGTACACATCTTGTATATGTACACACATACGTACCTCCTGTATACCAAGCTTGTAGGAAATCTCCTCGCCCGAAAACCACGATAATGCCATTCGTTCTCGGTTGGATACTCGCGACAGATTACTTTCCGTGTGATCAAACGGATTTTCGTTCGTCAGTGCCATGTAAGATACGGGCTTCGGATAAATAGACCGTTTTATGGTACAAGACGACGTAACCTTTGTCCCCAATTTTATGCGTTGGGGTGTGCGTTTTTCGTCGTAAATAAATACGAAAGTTTTTATAAAAAGTCGCACGAAAATATAGTTTATGATTCCTTATATTATTCACTATGCGCCCTGCATAGAGATTTTAGGGTGCTCAAAGAAAATAATAACTCTTTTCGCAGCTGACGTCATGTTTTATGACGTTTGGACATCTTATCAAAAACAAAGTAGAACCTTGAACATCGCTTCCTCATTAAATTTTGCTCTTTACAAAGCAACCTCTACGAGGAAGTATTGCAATTGATTTTAACTTTCCCATAGATGGAGCTTTGTAAAGAGCAAAATTTAATGAGGAAGCAATGTGCAAAGCTCTACTTTGCATCCTTATTTTGAGTAAATAAGTAAAACATTTTTGCTGAAGTTATAGCGAAAATGTCTATTTATTCAAATATTAAAAATCGTGTAAAATTTGAACGACTCTACCGATCAGCACCAAATTTGGTACATAACAGGGCTGTACGTTATTTTTCGTTTGCAGAATGTTTCAGTGGATTTGTTGAGATTCGACGTGATTTATCGCACAATTATTCTTTTTTACGAAAATTCAAAATTCTATAAGAACCGAACCGCTTTACAGATTTTGTCGAAATTCAATACCAAACAACATTTAACGTGGCTCTAGTTATGAAAAACTATTTAGCCACATCGTCGAACTTTTACGAAAGTTAGAGACTATACGACATTTTTCAAAAAAATTTAAAAATTCTATATAAACAGTATACATAGACATACTTTCTAAAAATCATGGCAATTAATGAGGGGTTACAACTCTAGTTGCGTGCCAAATTTGAGCTCGATCGATCGTGCCATTCGCGAGTTATGGACGATTCAATTATCGGTTCCTGGAACACACACACACCCATAGAGACACATTTTTAAAACCACTTTTCTCGAGGTTTTAAGTGATTCTGAGCATGCTGAGAAAATCTCAACAAAAAAAAAATTTCATGAAAACAAAGCTTCCTCTATGATCAAGCAAGAATTGTGGTGAATTGTAAATATTGCTACTTAAACAAAAAATATAAAAATATCTGTGTTACTTGAACACTTTTTTTTTTTTTTTTTTTTCAGTTTTTCGTTTTTGTTTCCGTAAACGAATAGGGTTCCGTAAGCGACACGATACTAAGCTATTCTTGATTGCCAGGACTTCTGTCTTGAATGAAGTTT
This sequence comes from Clistopyga incitator, assembly GCA_947507545.1. Taxonomy (NCBI): domain Eukaryota; kingdom Metazoa; phylum Arthropoda; class Insecta; order Hymenoptera; family Ichneumonidae; genus Clistopyga; species Clistopyga incitator. Next base: position 9,160,221 of record OX382178.1, on the reverse strand, counting down.
GTACAAGGCCGGGATGTTAAGAACGGCCCAATGTCTATAAGGCAGTTATGGGGAGGGGTGATTCTGTTGAAGACGTGAAGCCAAACGAGTGAAACATGATGATACGAACGCAATTCCCAAAGGCGGCGCTGAGGTACTTCCATGCAACTGACGTTTGTGGGACTAAATTTGCAGTTCAACTCGAATTGCGTAGTTGCGCCAGCGAATGACCGTGTAATAATAGGAATAAAGTCGTAATAACTTTAAGAAATACAGTTAGGTTGTCAGTAGTATAAGCTTGTAAACTCAGAAGGTCGATCCGAAACAAATAGTTAACACTGCATTTGTTGGATTAGGAAAGGGCTGAAAAGTTACGATTATTGATTTTCAGATCCACACAATTTAAGCAGTAACAAATAGAATTGTATAGAAAATTTAAAAAACGGAATCGATTGGATTAGCTTGAATAACCGAGTCTCTTAATAAGTCATAATCCAACGAAAGATTTAATTTTTGTTTCGACCCTGTGATATTCATTAACGGGCTCAAGTTACCCCGAAAAAAAATTCAGTTAACTGTGTTTATTTCTCTAATTGAGCGATTCTTATCTGTTCAAAAATCTAATTTAGAAATGTTATGCAAATTTCCAGGTCCAAACATAGAGTGTCTGGTAAAAAATTGCTAAATCGGCGTATTTCGGATTTCGGGAAAATATTTATGACAGACTATTTTACGTCGGATAAACAATTGAACGAGCGAAAAATATTTAAAATAGGACATTTCGATAATAATGCAGTCTACGTCAAAGGGAAAACTTTAAAAACGAAAAATATTTAAATGTAGTCATTCTAAGAGATGTTACTTCAGCAATTTATTATTTATAAGAACTACATAGTTGTGGAGTTCAATGTACGGAAAGCAGTTAAGCTGTAGAAACAATGCAAAAAGTAAAATTTATACATTTCATTTTCTTTTGTGCTCGAGTCGGCGTGGTCTCGGCCATTGTTTACAGCATGCACCCTATTTCTCAAGTATTCATTCATTTCTCCACTCTCGACGACCAGTTCCTATTCTCTACCGATTTTTGTACACATTTTTCTGAAGGAGTCACGGGTTGTCGTCGACAGAGCCTCGTCGCCGTCGCTGATTGAAAGAAGAAACAAATTCCACCGAGGTGAGATATGCACACTCTCGGCGGTATTACTTCGGGGAAACAAACGAGGGAGGATAAAGCGGCGAGGTGGTTGCGCTCGTTCGCCTTGACGACAACGACGATGTCGGGTCACTTACGCGCTGCAGAAGCTTCTCGGGGTGCCGTTGAATATGCAAGCGTGACGATCTTTCAGAATATATCTGCGCGTACAATGCACTATGCAAATACGGTGACCCGGGCTTGAAGCTTGAAGCAGCATCGGATTTTTTTTTATCTTTCTTTACAATATTGTTTGAGATTCGTTGATCATTATCAGTTGCCGGGCAACTAATTCCAATTCTCTAACATTTTTTATTCTTTTATGTAGAAAAATCAATATAGATATATCCACCCGATGGGAATTATTTATTGACTGAAATTTGAAAAAAAAAAAAAACTGATTTAGTTCATATCGAGAGTGTAACGCTATTGGACACATGGTTCTGATCCGATTTTAATTGAGCATCTGATTAGGGGCCTAAACTAACCCGATTCATATCTTGAATATTAGCAAACCTAACCTAACACGCAAATAAATTTAAAAAATCTGCAAAATAGAACCTCGCAACCTACCTCTATGAGAGCATATGTTGATCGATTGTGACTTCCTCATAGAGAAAGCTATGCAAATAAACAACAAAATAAGGAGGATACAATTTGCAGGGATCTACTGTGCAGTTTTAGGTTGAGGGACATTTGTATGAAAACTCAAAGTGTCCTCAAATTTAAACCGTTCGACCAATTTGTGTCAAATTTGTACCTAAGCTGTGTTCCATGTTAACCCGTACGTTAACTAAACTTGAACCCCGTATTTCGTATAAACTTTAAGGTCAAATCGACTTTGTAAAAAATCTGTGTAGCGCATAAAACTTGATATATACCTTCTGCCAACCAATAACTTGGTTGGTCTAACCAAGTTAATCGGCGGATGCATGTATAACCAAAAGCTCGGTTGATCCAACCAAACTTGTTTGCCGTTAAGTGAACGGTACAGAAAGTATCTAGAAAGAACGATTTCCAACTATTCGTGCAGAATTGGGTCGGTGTTGAGAGCGGTAGTATAGAATCGGGATGCAACTGAATTCGGGTCACTGTGAATGGCGCACACAGTACCTCAGCCCCAATATATACAATTCTTTTTTAGATGATCGCCTCGGCTTCGTTTTTCTATCGTCGCGGTTACATGACATACGTCAACCACCAGAAAAGAACATCAAAACTTCTGTCGTATAGTTGCCGTATCTTTTTAACCACTTTGTAAGTTCTCACGTCGGCAACCATATCAGACAATGCATTCTACTGTTTCTCATTTTTCCCGTTGGAAATCACCGAAGCGCATTCAAGCTCAACCAAAAATTTGTGAAATAAAGTGGAAAGAATTGAAAGTACCACGCTTAGGAAGAGTAAGAGAAGGGGGTTGAGTTTTATTTGAGTGGAGGTATACAGGCAAGGAGAGCAGTAGCGCTTCGGCGAAGAAGATGAGAGAGAGAGAACGCGGATGAAGAATTCGCGAAGCTTGGCACTGGATCAAGCGCCCGTATATCCGGGAAGAAAAGTGTCTCTCTTCGATTTGTTTGAGAGGCTGGTGGACAGTCGATGAAAACGATTTTCTAGCTCGATGCCCGTGTGGTTGTCGAAGGCCCTGGCGTTTCCTTCACCAGGAACCCTCGTCTATTCCTGATGAGGCATCCTCCACTCAAGGTACAAGGAGCTTTTCTCGTCACTCTCGTCTTCTTCCGGGTTGTATCGAACTCGACGCGCCAAATCCCGTTTACCGCCTTTCTCGTTTATTTTCTATACCGGACAACCTCTGCTGAATGGCCAATTTTCTCGTTAGATCAACGACACTACAAATTGATCCACTCGAATTTCTATTACGCTACTAGTGCTCCGGACAAAACAGGTTTGTTGGGAGGCCAAATTTATCAGTTAGATATACGCCAGTAGGAGATTAACAAATCTGTTGTCAATTACAAAAATCAAAACCATGGTCGATTGCTCCAGTTAATTGGCTGACGCATAGTTAACCAGTAACTCGATTGCCCGGATTCACCGATTTTTTCCATGTTGTACTACGATTTTGATAGATTATTCGCTATATAATACTACTGCATTGTTTCAAATGATATTTCATTGTACTTCTTAAGAGTATTAACGCCAAAAGCCGCGGAACATTAAAAATTGTGATTTTTTGATTTTCATAAAATGGGTGAAAACGAGACGGATTTTAGACGTTTCTATTCACAAAATCGAATAGGCGAAGATCTAAAATAGTGGATTCCAAAATAAGGACCGTCTGTATACTGAATGACTATTATTATGGAATTCGCGGCTTTAATCGCTCCCTATTTTGGTAATTCGGTATTTTTTCCCCCACCCAATCCAATGAATTGTTTTAAAACCCCCATCTTTCAAATTACACTTTAGTGAACTTTAGTGAACCGCATTTGTTGTAATGTGATGTCGGCATTCACGCGCGTGTTTTTCCTCAATTGCATTTTGCTGCAAAACATCATAACTAAAACGCCAATTGGAAGTATCTTTTGAAACTTTATGAAGTCTTGGGTCTTAATTATGAAAAATTCACGACGAACTCAAATTTCGGAGGAAGAATTTTACGAGTCTTATATGTCGAAAGCACGTAATATCAGAGAATGTCAAAAGTTTAGATGGACAATCTCTGTTTTATGCATTACCACATATTTTCAGAGAATGTGTGTAAAGTGAAAGAAAGAAAGTCTAGCACTATATATAGGATTGTTGATTTAATCGCTTTAGGTCTTCTAAACTGAAATCCCAATTTTTGGTTCCAGCTGAATGATACTTCGATGCAGTATAAAACTTGGACACGAAAAAACGCTAGGGGCAATATGGAATTCACCTGGTCGAGTCTCGAACTGAAGGTTTCCAATCGGATGTTCCAAGAGGGCCGTCTCCGGCTTCGTTGTTTCGCCAACATATCCGGAATTTATACCGCAACCGCAGAAATTGATGTCAACGAAGACAAACCTCTCATCGCATCCATCACCGGCGATGCTGCTCCACACAGTCACCGTAAGTGTTTCAATGATCCATATATGTCATTTCGAGCAATATCATCATTGTTTTGCTACAGCAGCAGACATGGACTTAATTGTTTTGAAGATGATAAAGTATACTCGAGGGTCTATCATCATATATCAGCAAAACATTTTATACTTTTTGTATACCAGAATGATATATTCTAAAAACATAGTTCACAGATATATAGAAAAATAATAGATATTTTCCTGTGTTGATATTGCAAGTTACATAACAGACCTACAATATGGGTTATGGATTGTTCCTTTTGTTTCATTTTTCTTATTTGTCCGCTAGCAATAAGCAGAAAAATGTTTTTTTCAAGGTTCTTATATGCAAGGGGATCGTTTTTACTGCGCTGTAGCGAAATAAATTTTACTTCGAAGCGGAGAGTTTTTTATTGTAAAGGGCGAATATCAAGAGAAGTAAAAATCAAGAGCGATAGAGATAACACGAACGTTGAAACTTCTTCAGACTCTCACATACATAAGCCACGACTATCTTACTCTCCTGGCTGTCATGGGGTCGGCAAAGAATGATATATGTGTCTAATGGGACACGACCGCCTATACCTATAAAGTGCTATCACCACAGCGAGGGTCGGAATATCCTTCCTTATGGGGTTCAACGGCTTGACACCACAGACACTGGATTTACCCCATCGATTCCCGTAATATCGGCCCGCCAGGGCAGATTTTCGTCATGCTTTCTCCCGCCTTGATATAATATATCAGAGAATAAATGTCGCAAGCCAGCTATTAAAAGATTAAAGATGTCTTCGACAATGTCGTTAATGAAATAAGTTTGATATGATGACAGGGACATGAAACATTTTTCCGGCTTACAAGGTGCGACCAGCTAGTCACTATGTTGATCGAATTTGAAATGACAAGGTAGCGGTCGATGTCGAAATTAATAACTCATCTATGATCGACCTGTCGACAGATTTTGCAGGGTAGAAAAAATATGCAAATTTTCAAATTCCGCGTTGACGTTTCAGATACAAAATTTGTTTTTTACCTCGTGAAATTCTTTGTCAGAGAGCAACGCCATTGATATTGGTATAAAATGACTCGAATCAACTGCAAGAATGATTCTGTATAGCCATAAAAATGAGGGAATTGAATGATTCTTTAAGGACTATAAAATTTATTGTGTTTAAACAAACAGAACATTTTTTCCCTGCCCGAAATCGTTAAGTCAGTCAAACCAAGCTATTTTTTTTAGTTTGATTTGTCAAATTTTTAGTAAGCCCTTCGAGAAGTTATCAGCTTCGAATCCCTTCTCGAATCGCATCACTTTTTCTAAGCTTTTTTTTGGCCCTACAATCGTCCGTCTTCGTAGGCTTATGAGATTCGGGGCTCAAGTGTATCGAAAAAGATTCCAATTCGTTATGGGAACCGAATGGAGATTTTATCATCGGAAATTGTTCCTGTCATTTCAGCTTCTCCAATTAATCGTACCTCCGATGTTGACCTATTTTTTCTCCCCCTCTATTTCTCTAATCTATTCCGCGATTCTTTTTTATTTTCTTTGTGAACTTTACTCCTAACTCAGTAACCCAGAAATATAAACCTTCAACTCCAAAGTCAAATCCAACTGAATTTCATATCACTTCAAGGACATAATTTGCAAATGCGCTTACAGCTCTCAGAAAGTTTGCAAGAACTTTTTTGACATTCGAATTGAATTCTAGAGAAACCAGATTGGCTACGTGATTATTAGAAAGTGTCCGTGTGCGTGTGTTTAAATTCTTTCCAATATGTATGCGTACGTAAAAATCTTAAGGTCCAAACAGACTTCTGGTAACCGGAGATTGCAATTATATTTTGTGAGGAAGGCTCAAAACGTCGTTTGTGAATTTGATGATATATGCAGTTCACCAGACGACTAACTTTCAAACTAATGAGTTAATGGTTTATATGAATATCAAACAAAGTCAAAGGAATATGTACCATTTTTGCGTTTGGGAACAATACTATTCGTATTGATGTACCAATTGTATGATTTACGAGTCATTAAGCTTCAGATGTAAATTGAATGACTTTATTAATTGGTTTCAGTCCGACACGGTATTTAAGCAAACCTGTGAAATTGAACCTTCCACATCGCGTAGCAAGCCAATATTTTTTCCAACGAAATTAAGCACTGTACAAAAATTCATCGACCTAGGATAATACTTTTATTTTTTTCCGCCGTTATTCGTACACAACAATTAGTTGGCGTGAAATTGAATGAATTATTTGCTTCATCCACTAAGGTGAGGAATTGTACTATTTTCGGAAAGTGGCCGGAAAACGAGATGTAATGGAAAAGCATTGACAATGACAATTCAAGGAAAGTGTTTCGTTTTCCTCTGTCAGATAAATGTCAATCGCTGTTGGCTCGGTTTGGCATTGGACTGGAGCGTATCATTGAGAGCGGATGAAAGAAGTAACGGGTGCGTCATTCAGTAAGGACATATCGCGACGCACATACACCACTGCACTATGTAGTATATGAAATTGCCCCTCGGGACCTGTTCCAATTCACCGTATTGTTTCCTTTATGAGTCGTAACTATTCGTCTTCATTCCTTCGTCTCTCCTTCGTACTTCGAAATACGGAATTCGTGTCGTAAAATAAACAGCAGAATTTGGGCGTGGCTTTGGCCATTTGTACCGATACATTTTTTTTCCTTTTCGAAAATAACAACTTTGTTTAGTATTGCAATATTTCTTCATTCGCAATTTTCGGATACAAAAAGCTCTATCATAAAGAAAGGGCGCTCGTGCTTGAGGCACGAAAACCGTTCGACGCGGTGATGAAACCTTGCGTGATGAAATTTAACCATGGGCACCATCTATTTCTAATTTTTGAGAGTAAAAAAATAACTTGGATGAGAGTGCTGAAGAGATGAAGCTTCCTGAAAATTGGAAGTTAAATAAAATACGATAACGAATGAGAATTCCTAAACTGGATCACTTTATGACGTAAGTAAAATACATCCTTTTAGGGTGTCTACATTAAAAAAGGTTGTAAAGTTCAGAAGCTCATATAAAGATCCCCTGAAAAAACACTATGTCAGTTGACAACTTTGAATGACTACAGCTAAAGATTCCAAACGTGAGAAGAATCTTTTTCGTAAATGTTGTATATATTATATGATGTATAAGTAATTATGTATATCTGGCCCCTACAGAACAAAATGATTCAAAATTCATGTAAAATTCTATAGCAGAGTTGTAAATCCCCATTAATTCATGAGATGTAGTTTGTGGTACAATTTTTTTTTTTTGTAATTATAATTTTATAATAATAATAGATACGTGATTATATATAAGTTATAAAACTGTGTGTCTTTCGAATAGCTGAGAAAAATACTAATTTTTGCTGTGGATATGGAAAAAAATATTGGGAAAAATGGGAGATAACTTTCTTAATGCTTTAATTATTATTTCCCATTTCTTCAAATAGATTACTGTGGATTTTCTATTGATAAATAATAGTTTTTGCAGTTATTCAAAAGTTAAGGTATCGGATATTATAATCGCTAATGTAATTATTATGAAATCATGATTACAAAAAAGATTGTACGGTAAACTATATCTCATGAATTAACGAAAACTTACAACTCTGTTCTATAGAAGCGAAGAAGCGCATATAAAGGTTGACAATTTCAATCTATTGTGTAAACACAATTTTCATAATCGTATTATCGAAAAAAAAATTCCAATATCAGTCACTTTTCATGAATAATTACTTTTAAAATCCCATTCGAGTGACTGAATAAGATAATAAGGGTTTCCTAACAGCGAAAAATGTCTCCAGTATTCACGAAACGTTCGATATTATAAAATATTCAATTGATGTGGAATTTTTCATAGTTACGTAGTGAATGCTTGGCAAGAAAGGTCTGAACGTGGACCGATGGGTTTACACTTTATAGATGCGCGCGGTACTGAAGGGAGAGCGATGAGAGAGTTGGGAGTTTCCCATCCGTAGCACTTGTGTCGCTCGCTCGGCGATGTGTAACCGACACCAGCAGTGATAGTAATTCATTGGGGTGGAAAGTGGAGGAATGGCGACAGTAGCATCGTTGGGCGGCCGATGCACCTCCTGCTTCCCTTGCGTCTTGAACCGTTTTCTCATCTTTCCTGAAACGGGCGCTGTCGACATCGGGAAAGACCCTCGACGTTCACCGTGCCGGAGGAAACACCTGTCCGAAACATTTGTTTCGTCTCTAACTTGGTCCTAGACGTTGACTGAGAGGCTCCCTCAACTTATTCTCCTGGCCGATGGATGAAGCTCTTGTTAACTATGCGGCATTTTAAGACAATTGACGCAGATCGTCGCATATATTTCATTATCTGCTTGTAATTGCGGAAGGAAACATTTATGATTTTTATTTGGATTCTCATTTCAAGCCATTCTTGATTTACAACAGAAGTAAAATGATCAGTATAGAAAATTCCTCGTACAATATCTTTTCATTCGCATTTCACCACGTCTACAGTGAGTCCGACTATTATAGGGCCGGTCCGGGTCAGTAGTTAGTCCCCCCGAGGGTCTGATCCGGATCAGTAACCAGATCTCCAGTAACCAGGCCGCATCCAACTTATCAGTCTATATCACATTCGCCATAGCATCTCGGCCATGGGCTTGGGAAAACCTATGCCGATATAGCCATTCTCGAGTTCGCCTCCCGGTACCAGAGCTACGTCACATTTCATCAAGAATGTAAACAGTAACGCATGTACACATCCACCCCTCACCCAGGTACAAATACCTGTGTATGCCCGATGTATACATCCGGAGCTTCATCGCGATCGTATTTTTATTTTCGATGAAACTTCAGCATCAGGATTCGAACCCGCAAACTACCGGAAAAAAATGTAAACGTCATTTTAATCATGTTCACTTGAGTTAACGTGAAAACTGATGAGTTTGAGACATATTCCCGGTCGGAATTAGCTTGGCTCTCCACAAATGGGTTATTCAACTTGAAGTCCAAATAAATTTCCGGTTCCGGACTGGATGGCGGTTTATCATTGACTCAGATTTGCTAGGGTTACCCTAAAAGGGAGGTCCCCTTTGAAATTGGAATGGATTCCGGATTGGTCGCCAGTTTTAATCGCGAGCAGTATTACCGTTCATGGGGATTTGTTAGGGATACCCGAAGAGGAATCCTGTAGAGATAACAGGATGCTATAATCAAAGATTAAATCGACCAGGAAATAAAAGATGGACCTACCAGTATCCAGCAGTATCGAATCAAGTCATTTATTTAAATTTATTCTAGAACGTGTGTGTTGATGCAGTATCAAGCAGCACAGGTAAATCAGGTGTTTTATGGGGATCCTAGGATGCAAGACGGATTTACCAGTGTTAATGCAATATCGAGCTAAGCAGTTTATTTAACGGTTCGTTTGGGGAGTGCATGTTAAAGCAGTATCAAGCTGCACAGATAATTTAGAATTTTCTTATAATTAAATGATAGAAAAGAGAAGGGTTACAATAGATTTTGGAGAACCATAGAAACTAGAATATGGTCAAGGGCAAAACCGTAAGTGTTAATGCAGCATCAAGAAAACTTGCGGATGCGAATAAAGATGCAATGTGCAAAACGCGACTTTGTTCCTGTTTTGCTTCTTCGTTGAGGAAGCTTTAATTTTATCCAAATCTTGTTTATGATTTTCTTGTCAGAATACTTAAAGTGGTGTAAAACTTTGAGAAAAGTATATGAGAACAGAATGTTTGTATATATCAAAGAACATGTTAGTGTTTCGAAGCAAAGTAGTAAGAAAATATTTTGTTGGATTCTATACATGTAGACGTTTAGTTAAATGTCTCATTTCCGGGTCGCCATTTCTTACATTTCCGGATCGCGGTCCCTTCTTGAGCTTTCAAATTGCGACTCGAGATTGAATAAGATCGTAAGTGGAAAATGTATTAGGTCCATTATTATTTTTTAAATCTTTTAAATCTGCTTTATCGCATTAAGATCAGTCTTGCATATGCTGATCTATATTTAATCAGTAACTTGGCCGAACGAATATATTGAAGTCGTAAATAACACGTCGACTCATTCAGCCTTTACGGATATGGAGTATTCTATGGGTAGCCAGAAAAGTTTCCGCCGCAAGTCGAAAAATCGGTAGAAGGGTTCCATTTTTATGATCACTTTCTTTATTATTTCTCAACGACTAATAATAGTAGTAGTAAAATGTATTTATTGACATACACACAAGGAGAAATAGAATAATTGTATGGTCAATAACAAACAATAACAATTTGATGGAAATGGTGGTGCCAATTGGCTATCGATCGAAGTCCTTCAGCCAAGGTTTACTTTTATCGGTGTCGATATGATTAACATGAGTACGTAGGACTAACATTTTTTGCGAAACTTCAAGTTTGAATTCTATTAAAAATAAGAATGCAAAGTAGGATCTCGCACACTGCTTTGTCAGCGTACTTTATTTTTAACGCCGTTGCGACAGATTTTACAGTTACGACGTCTGAGCTGCTCGTAAAGGTAGCTTTGTAAAAAAGAAAAATAATAGTAATAAGAAACCAATATGCAACGTTATACTTGATACCAGTATATAAATTGAAGAGTTCAATTTTCTTTCGCCGACGTCATCGTCTTATCAAAAGGCTTCACACTAAAATTAGTCGACAACCGCCAACGCTGTAAACTCTACTTTCGCCGCTCGAGGAACGTTACAAAGTAAATTGTTGTACTTTGCTTCCTAATTATTTTACGTCATCGTCCACGAGTGTTACTCTTTAGGGAAATCAAATTTGATTAGTCGTCCGCATCGCAACGGGCCACAAATAAGTTTACAAGGTGCTACAGTTTTTCTTACAAAAATTGTTTTATGTTTGCAAGCATGGAGTACATTAGAGCAAAATCAACTGGTTTAAACTATAAATTGTCATAGGAAAACCAAGAAGAGCTAGAACGATCCATTCTAAGAAATGACCAAAAGGTCCCGAGCCATTTTCAGTCATGGATGTGACTATTCGATCTGCAATATCATTACATTGCAATAAAAGTAGCGTAAATGTTACGTCGATTTTAAGGATCATTCGATCCGCGTCTTGTTCTCATATGAATCGATAGGGTGTCTTGTCACTCGTTGTTGTTTCTATCGCATCCCTGCTCTGAACTGCGCGTGGCTATTGTTGGCGTCAAAGATGTCGTGAAGTTCATAGCCTTCGTAGCAGCAACATGACCGGATAAGGAAGCTAGAAACATGATACGATCGTACGATTGTCTTCCGCGACCCGGAACGGCTAAAATGCGCTGCTTCAACCCTCTCTGCAGCCTTTCAACCAAGACAGCAACCTCCGAGCTGCCTTGCATCGCTTTATACGCTTGTACAGCAAACAAAGAGGGCTGGGAAAAAGTAGAAGAAAAGGTTCGCCGAGTTTCCAACGGCGCAATAAAAACAGTACAATACCTCTTTCTCATTATACTACACGATGATGCACGTATCTTTACGCTATTGGGAGAAACTTTACACAGTAAATACACAGTAACTTTACACAGCAATAAATACACGTCAGTTGATATATATTACATGACTATATATACGGCATCTTTGCTACTTGATGTTTCATCAACAACGACAAAAAACTATATTTTTTCTTTTCGCTAGTATAAATATAGTTAGGATAAATACGTTCGAGAGATGTGAGACTTTACGTATTTGTTTGCACACGAATCGATATATGCTTCCCGGATTGTTCATACGTAATGTCCCAACCCGAAGATTTCCACAGGTTCGAAATCAATTACCGCTATTTTATGAAACAGCAAATTAGGCAATGTTTTATTGATACGTTGAGGCACGGATTTGTTTCTTCCTCGAGACGCTTAAACCCTTATGCGGCTCTTCTTCTTTTCTTGATTGCAAAGCACAGTTTCTTCAGCCAAGAGACATGAAAAATCAATTTCTGAAAATGACACAGATCCAATTCGTCGCGCCTTTAGGCCAATACGTTGAAGAACAAGAAGGCCAATACGGCGCAGGTGACACCAAAACCTCGAGCGAGAAAAATCTCCACGAAGACAAGGTTTTTTTTGAAAATTCATTGCATGATGCATGCATATAGACATAAGGGTCTCAAAGAACTGGCGTCGCTGAGTTATGTCACGACGACACGTATTAAACCTCATCTTTTCCTCTCATTTCTGTGCATCCTCTCACGGCGTTACAGTTTCAATACAATAGAATGAGACAGAAATTTTGTGCCGGCCCAAGTACATCAAAGTTACGAGCGGGTAAGCGAGGGTGAGATATTGTACGGTTACACTATTATGCACTATTATACTAGAATATATACTATAAGTATCGATTTTCGATAATATCACATGAAAGGGAAAGTCCACGTCCATACTGGTCCTCTGAGTGCTTAGTGCAGCGTGCCGTACCCTATGGAACTCACCCTTAGTACGCATAGAGTTTCCGATGGAATTTGCACAGTTCCCTAACGGATATATACAATATATTTACAGTTTATATATTATGTATATACGAGAACGACATCGACATATCATAAGCGTAGTTGTCGTTGACGTGGTTCCTATAAAACATTTCTATGAGAAGACCGATTTTCCTGAAAATCGTGAAAATTTGTATGTAGCACATTGGTCATACGGGGTCACACTAACCCCAGCTATATTTAAGTGGATGCCGCGTTTACTGTGTTTTTACACGGCTTGCCAGTTGCGCTCACTTGCGTTTTAAAGAAAAAAATAAAAACATAATTTGAAGTTGACGACTTGTCACGTTGTAAAGCAGAATTGTTTTTGGAGAAAGCAATCCAATTTAGAAGCACTATTCCACCTTTTTTTATGATAAATAAGGAATATATTAGTCCATAAAGAAAAATCTAATTTTCGTGGAAACGAAGCTTGTTACTCGATTCCATTGACCGATATGTAAATATCCCGTTTCAGGTAAAAAATGAACAAATGTGCCCAGTTCTGGATTAGTAAAGTGTGATGAATCTGCGTCTGTCTTGGAGTTGGAGTTTTACTTTCGATTCCAGGGGTCTGAATTACGCAGCGCAAACTCGTAGGGAAAGCGTAAATTCAGGAAGGAATTTAATTCAGGAGACTACGGAGGGGGCGTTAAAGGGGTAAACGGGGATGGGGGAGTGGTATTCGGAGGATTGGAGGGTTGGCCGTAGCGAGATAAAAAATTTTAGAGCTACTGAATAGAGGTGAAAAAGAGCGAGGTGGGAGGGGTTTGGAAGAGGAGGAGCAGGAGGTAAAGAGAGAAAGAGGAAGTAAGCAAAGAGAAAGAGAGAGAGAGATCAGCAGAGAAGAGAGGAATGGTTAAGGGGACATTGGGGAGTGAAAGAGTACGGGAATCGGGGTGCGGATATGGATGTAAATTTATTCATCCCTTCACGTGCCCCTCCGCGGGGGCGCGAAGTACATGCAAATCGATGCAGTTCGAAAACTTCATTTGGCCCGTTACTAGCATTATTGATTTAGCGAGAAGCCACGCGACTCCGCCATCGAGCTCCTATAGTTACACGCTAAATTTAATATGGATTTAGAATGGATGTGTGATATAGAACGTGGGTCAGTAAGGTCACGCCCATCATAAATCCCCTTTCGAATGAAAGCGGAAGCGGAAGAAGAGAAAGAATTAGAAAGAGGGAGGGCGGAAAGACGAAGACCTCCTCTCGCGAGGACAAATAAGATTCGAAGGGAGATGGATGGCGAGAAGCGATTGCCAAGTTTGTAATAAATTCGCGCATTTGTAATTCAGAGTATTCGTAGAATATTTCATCAGACCGACTGGTAATCGCCTCCACCTTCGAGTGATTAAAACTGCAATTAAAATATTTATTGCTCTTGACGATTTAATAATCAATCGTCATTCTTTTTTTTTCATAACTATTAATGCACCATATTTCTAGCGCTCTTATATCGAACTATTATAAATTGATTGGAAGCATCGAGTGGATGCGGTCATGTTACAGCAATACGAAAACAATATAGTCAAATGTGACAGGTAATGTTACCGAGATATTACATGTTTATTTAGTGCCAATATAGCATATGTATATATCGTATCATAGAATTTTTATGCAACATATTGCAGTGAATAGTGACAGAAATTGTTACGTTTACGTTATTGCAAAATTGTAACTACATGTAGCAGGTAACGTAACTGTTATATTACCGTAATGTTATGTTGCCTTAATAATGGTAAGGTATCGTTTAATATATAAAAGTAATATTGCAGTTATATGAGAAGTAATACTGATATCATTTGAAATAATTCCCCAACCATTTGAAACTCCAACTTAAGAGAAGCAGACAATGAGCAGTTTATTCTGTTTTCGGATAGCCTCACTGGGTTGCGGCACTTTTTAATTAAATACATTCCTTCAGTTCCGGAAGGACAGATTAGACCGTATAAACAGTAAAACTTTTCTTTTACAAATTAATATAACGTATATTAATTTTCAAATGCATTGGTCATTGATAAATACAATGTTTGTATATTAAAATAAATATTACAATACTCACGTACTGTAATTTTGAAATTATCGTAGAATTCTTAAACTATTTTTGAATTTACAATAAAAGTATATTAGTATGAAATTCACATTTCCCGTTTCTAAATCGCATACCCTTTCATATATCAACGATTCTCCGATTTTCAAACCAAAGTTGACAAAAATACTTTTTCATAGAAGACAGATTTCTGAAAAGTTCATAACCACAATTAAGCAGATCTTTTTACTTAATTTAATTGTGAACTTACATTTTTTTAAATTTCTAGGCTCAGTCTCGTTAAAGTCAATGACTTTAGATATCGCAAATTCTAGAACGTATAAGATTTGTCATGAAAGCGCGTTATTACATTTCGCTGATAGGGTGTTCAGACATTTATCCGTAAATTGTAACGGGAGGTGAAGCATGTCCTGGCGCCACTCGAGAGACTCGTATTACGGCCCATTGATTAACGCCTTAGTGCGAGAAAAATGTGTGCGCCCGGAGAGATAATAAAGACTAGCCATACGAACACCAGCAAGTGGAGTTCGTTAAGCTCAGGCGCCGGGTGGTTCGTCCCCTTTACCAGCATTCGCTGGAATAATGAAAAACGTGATAGAAGCGGAACTCAAGACAACCAGAAGAAAAAAAAAGTTGGACGTCGGTATGATAAGAGGGTGATTATTTAAAATATATACAGTGTATAGATTTTCAGCTGGTCTGACTTAATTATGAGTATTAAAGGGGGATGTATTTAAGACCTAAAATCGGTGCGAGTCGTCGTCGTCATTGAACTACTTACAGTACTTTTGTTTACTTTAATTTACAATTAGACTCAACAAATTATAGAATAAACAGGACTTATGTAGGACTTATAATGAAACGTAAATTAATCTATACCGGGAAGAAAGAAGAAATATAGGAGGAAAAATAATCTTTTGATTTGCGTTGTCATGAAAGGACATACGCATCGCTGGCATTTATTCCCGGGTGTTATAGCTTGTTTCGTTCAAAATTTGAATTAGACTAACTACACAAACGGCGAATTTGTTTTTAATAGTCCAAGTTTGAATCCGAATCAGCTTTTTCGATTAGTATGTGAATCAAAAGATGATTCCTATTTCTCTTGTCTCCTTTTCAGACAAAACGGACATAGGCGTTCTCACGAGGACACGGGAAGACTTAAAATAAGCCGATTCTAAACCTCCAATAAGACCCCATCTCCAAGTCCTGATTCCTTCAATTTCGCTATCAGTCTTACCTCCGGTCCTGATTTTTGTCAGTCTCTCCATAGAATTCTCGAAGAAATCCCGATTTTGCCAAGTCTCCACATAGTATCCTGCTGCAAGTCCCGATTTTTCTTCTGGAAACGGACTAATATGAGACCTCGACAACAAACAAAATTTGAATGCAAAGAACGTGTAAATAAAAAGGCCCTGGCCAGGCCATGTTCGAGCATTATCCGTGATCTGCAATAAAGATACACATATGAGGACTTAGAATAAGACATAAGTCTTTTTTGTATATTCCACTTTACAAAACGCTTGCATATACTTTTCAAGTAAATTTTTAATGGTTTCCCGAGTGTCTATTGGAAACAGTGACCATATGTACGGACCGTGTAAATTTCTGCAACTATAAAATGGCGACATAATTAGTAATTACGTTCATGCAACTGATCGACTCATGATGATTGATAAGCCGATAGTCAATTTCAGAAAGTGAGAAACGTATGATACCGAGTAATGGTTCGTTTTCAACGGTAAAATCTATGCTTTACAATGTCCAAATATTCATTAACACATTCTTATATTTGTCGATATATTAACATTAGTAGGAACCCCATGAAGTAGCGTTTCCTATTAAACGTCCGAGTTAAAAATTAAAACGTCAGCGATTCATTCAAATTATTTCATATGGTTGATTATGGATAGACTGAAAAAAAAATCAGCTGCACCAACAAAATTTAGTTTGAGTCAAGAAAATCGTACGGGTCTATACGTTCAAATAAATATCATGTACTACGAACAAAATGTTTTTATATTTGTCCAAAATAAGATACAGTACTTGCGATGTGATATTGAGTTGGTTGAATCAAATCCGGTTTATAATAACCAAATATTTTGTCGATTTGACATATATATTTATTTGAATAGAGCAATATTTTTTTTATTTAATTATCTTGTTTTCCACAGAAATAGTGATCATCTTTTTCAAATAAATATTTGTTCGAATTAACAAAATAATTTGTAATAGAAGCGAATGAATCGTTACACATAATTCGAACATCTAAACTTGACACAACAAAACTTTATGTTTCATTAAGGAAGCTAATTAATAAATATGATTGTGGAATTAAAAATAAAAATATATAATATTTCGTCTCGGAGATTATTTATTGAGACATTGTCAGTAGTATTGGATGGGGGGAAACGGTTTCTGTCGAAAAATTTTTTTACCTATACCGAGATTCGAACCTACGACCCTGCCTACCTAACTTCCTAACAACGCTATCGCTACCGACTGTGCTACCGAGTTCTTGCTGATTTAGAAAGTCCAAATGGCATAATAGGAGTGGAAGCAGAAGATAGCGAGAGAGATGAAAAAATATGGGGAATCGCAGAGAACAAAAAGTTTAGAGAGAGAGAGAGCGCACACTGTTGCCTGTCTGAACGCGTTGTTTATTTATATCGCACTAACCCTTCGAGACGCACGACCAACAAAGTAACGCGAATCTTTAAATGTGCAGCATTGATGACGACAAGGCAAGGCAGTAGCCCTAGTAGCTGCTCACCACGAGCATGCCATTTTGGCGAATGAACGATGCATGATTTCCATTGATTATTTCATTCCCCTGGTTCGAACATTACAATCAACGTTATAATTGTACCGAATAAGATTTGGATAAACTTTATGGCACAATATGAATCGAAATACAATAATGTTGGCTAAATACCAAGTCATATTAGAGTCAACACAATCTGTGGTTCGCAGGACTGAGCGCTTTCAAGAAACCGCATTTGGTTGTCCTTACTAAATTGAAGTTCAAATCAAATAAACGAATTATTTCGATGAATGACGGCAAATGGTATAGAGTTTCTCATCGTGCTAACCTCATATTCAACCAAATAATTGGTGTATATAATTCGATATTTGTTTGGTCTGAAATATTAAGGGTTTTGGAAAAACTAAATATTTTGTTGACACACGGGGCTTCATCAACAAATTTTTCGGTTAGTTTACCATAGAATTCCTTTCATCTAAACCAATATACATATTTATGACCGAAATGATTTGGTTCAATTGCATCAGACATTTCATCAGAATTGCATGATCCAACCAAATCACAAACATATTCCAACGTATTTTCAGATTCACTTGAACAAAATATTTTGTCAAACGAAATAAACCGATTAAACTGTCAGTTGTATTCAACCAAAATAAGCATTTATTCGAATTGACCAACTGCCATTTAAATGAACTAAATTCATATCTGTTATTTCAATTAAACGCCATAATTAACCCGGGACTTTGAGTCAACATTGTTCATTTTGTTGGGTCAACTGAATTTTAAAAAATTGTATTTATTAACATATTTCCAATACTAAAAATATTATTACAATACTATTCCAAACACAAAGCCAGAATTTTACATTAATTAATTAAAGGCTTGGACTAAATATTTCAATAACATTTCAAAGATGTCTTGACGCCTGTACGAAAATAAATAGATGTGTTAACCGAATAATACTAGCATGAACTTATCCAATTTTCTACGTACCTAATTTTGGTGCTCGTGGATAGCCATATATGCATGCAGACTTGAAATACCGGGGTGCCTACATAGTAATATATATCTACTAGTTTCGCCTGAAATATGAGGCTTTCATTACCGGCATACACTACTTCAACGGTAAATATAGCGCAACAACTCGACCCCGACGTACACAAATTTCCTATTTGTAATTTACTTGGTTCTAAAGCACTTGGGCGGCCCCGTGAGAGGAAGCGTGGTGGAGGAGGGGGTCGGTGCTAAATCGCACTCTGCGAACAAGTCAGCTCTACACTTTCGTGTAATTTCACGCACATAGCTGGATTAGCTTTCCCCCAAGTTATTTGAGGTCGTTTTGTTTAACTATATCTTGTTTTATTGCTTCACCGTAAATTCCAATACATTTTACCTCGCCATTTGCACACCATTAATAGCACTATACTTTGCAGTATATAATTTTTGGGGTTGTTACAGAGAGATTTTTTCATTAGTTTTACATTTATTTCATTATATTGAGTTTGTTGCACACTTTTGACTCCAAAATAACTCGAGAGGATTTGGCTCCATTACCTGTTGAAAAGTTGCAAATTTAATTGGTCGATAGTAAACACTGACGTGGCTACTTCCAGTATCGACTTGTTTTCAGATATCCAACCCTTCATCGAAATTGTCGCACCTCTCGACTCCACAACAGCTGAAAAAAATCTATACCTGTAATATGCTAAGAAGTTGCAAATTCAATTAATTGATGGTAATGATTTGACAGTTTTTTTAGATCTTATGTTAAATAACATACGCACCGATGTATTCGTATTCCTACGAAATAAGAGTTACCTTAGAGTGAAAAGGTGAAAGAATTTCAATGAAGTTAAAAAAAAACTTTTTTCGGCCGAAATGTAATAATGATGTTGAGAAATCGAAAAATAAATACAGGCTGTTTCCGAAATTTGCATTATCCGTTTATAAAATTTGTCAATTTTATATAGATTTTCGGTCGAAAACTTTAAGGGTTTTTGTAAACTCCGGGGGCGATTTCATTGTATCGAGATGTTGACGAAAAAAAATCCTAAATTGTTTTTTTATTATTCCAGCCCTTTTCGTGGAGAAGTCAAATCAGATTTTTCGATGCAAAGGGTGTCAGGAATCACATGCAACCCGGAGAAGTTGGATGAACGTAGGTGTCGACTTTTCACCCGGATCTCCCTTCCATGATACGTATAATAAGACTTCTCCCAGCTTTCGGTGTGACAGTGAAAAACAAAAGTTATAACATTCCAGCTGGCACTTTTTTCCCCGTTAGGGATGCAAAACTTATCCGCCTAGTATAACGCGAAGAACGTGAGAATAATAGCAAACGAAATATAAAGGAGTTTATTCGTGTGTTGGGAGTAAAATGAAAAAGCATGTTCACGTCGATGTAAAGTTTTTTCATATGCGAGTTTAAACACGTCGCCACTCGAGACTTCTCCCGTGGGAATTTTCTGCCAGTGGCTGTCAGGTCAACACTCCAAAGTGCTCGTTTGGAATACGGTGCGATATTTTTTCATTATAGAGTGAACCACAGAAAAGGATTCAATTATGGTGATGAACATGTGTCGATGTGTTGATGCGAATCGTTCCAAACAATGAATTTTCCGTTTCACTGACCGTTTTTTCACACCGAAACATTGCAACACTTTTGGTTCTATACGAATTTATTAAATTTTCCCTACTCAAAAAAACTCATGAACCGCGATTTCTTCATATACTTTCCTCATATTTTTCTACATAACGCAGAGCAACTTAAAGGGCGGTTCCTCTATAATTGACCGATAACTACACTAAGTTCAGGAATTAATTGTGGATAAACAACGAGACGTAATAAGGTGGTTTTTTTATCTTTATTTATGCTTCAATTGTAATAAAAAAACAAATTCAATTTATACGAAATGGCGTCCAAGATGGCGGCTGATACATGAAGTTCCCTCTGGTTCCATGCAAAACTGCGTGCATTCCTCACTCGTCAATTTTCAATCTAGAATCATGAAACAAGTTTCATTTTAAAACTGAATAAATACAGAATAGAATGAACCTAAGAAATCGAAAAAATATTGAAAAATGACAAAATAGCGGATTGCATGGAACCGGAGGGCACTTCATGTATCAGCCGCCATCTTGGACGCCATTTTGAAGAAATTTTTTTTTTCAATTACAATTGAAGCATAAATAACGATTTTTAAAAAAACCAGCTTATTACGTCCTGTTGTTCATCCACAATTAATTCCTTAACTGTAATTTGTCGGTCAATTATAGAGGAACCTGCCCTTAAGCAGCTTGTATGTCGTCAACTGAATGATTGATGAAACTGTCATTTCAGTTCAACCATACGTTACATTCTTATCATGATTTTTACCGGCGTAAAGCTTTTTATCATAACCGTAGTGGCGTACGGATTGCGCGGATAGAAATGTTTACTATTGAAAGAATTGAAGGTTTCAAAGAGAATTTCGATATAAAGCCCGCATCTTATGAGTGGATAACACACACTAAGTTTCACTGCGAACCACAGTCTTTTTCAAACGCTATTGTATTTTTTCTCACACAAAAATTGACACACAGACAAAAATAAAATGCTTTTTATTTAATTTTTTGAATTCAGGACACTTCAACATCACTTTACTCAAAGATCTGAATATCGCTTGTTTTGAATTGCAATACTTTCTCCCCTTATATGCTTTATATATATGACGAAAAAATAAAAAGTGACTATACCTTACTGAACCACATAATAACAATATTAAAAATGCCTTGATTTTATGTACCAGTCGCTAGAATTTCACCCATCTACCGAGACGCAGATTATAATGATGAACGGAGACATCGAAGGTGGAAGGTGAGAAGTCGGATTGTTGAAGATAGGTGAACACTGAGAAGGTGAAGTGTGAGTGTCCTCTCTATATATCATCGCTGTCAATGTATATTGTCTATGCGGTGTACGTAACGCAATAAGTCGACGGAATCTCACGACATTAAGTTGCGTCGCGCTGGCGAGTATCCAGCTTCGCTATTTCTCGAGTCACTCGCTTCCGAAGCATATATACGCTCCACTCGTTCCAATGTGCATTTTCGCATTGTGTTTTATAGAGGCTTTGCAGTCGTATCACTCATTGCCTGCTCACCACAATTGAGTTCCGAAGCCAAGCACTTGAAGTGCTTAAGGGAATTTACTAATTGAACGAAGAGAAAATAGTAAAGTCCGACCGTTTTCAATTTAACATAATATGTCCATATTATATCCTTCATAATATTCCAACTGAAAATTCAAAGGAATTTGATGAGATTTCAGTATCGAAATGAAATTGGAATTCCTTGGGACACTTGATGTCAGAGATTCATTAAACGCTTCCAATTGCATCGATGTTGCTACCAAAGCAAACTTTGTAGCTTCTCAAAATAAATTTTTCAAAACTTGGACGATATTTCTGTAGCGATAATCGATTTTCTTATATAAACACTGCTAAAATTTATATCATCGCAACCTAAATGTCGCAAATATCGGCCAGGAATCCTCAGTAGAATTATAAGACTATACGTTTGTCTTCAGTCAAAGCACACCTTCGATTTATTGATACATTGCTGATGTCTTATTCATCCATTTCACATTCCTATGAGCTCTGTACTACGTATAATTGTTATAGTTGATTGTTGCACATTTTGAGCTCATGCGCTTTTACGTCGGTGGTCTCAATCCGTTATAAAACTAACACAGATATCTGTGTAACAGGGGAAAAAAGCTGGAATGACAAAAAAAATACTAGAGGCAAAAAATAGTGTTTGGACGGTAGGAGAACAAGTGCGTAGTTTATTTAGCGGCACAAGTAATAAAGATTCGGAGGTTAAATTTATCGTGGTCACGGGAGCGGAGGGGCGAGCGCACGGGGGACGAACTAAATGTAACGCCAGACTCATAAAGCACTGAGGCCGCATGCTTGAATCGGTCTGTGTTATGTACGAAAGTAGCTTCCTACTGCGATTTCGCCGATTCAATGTATTTTTCGGTTGTACACGGTTCTCGACGCTACATACGGTAGCTATACAGCGTTTAATACATATACCGTGGGAATATACACTGAACGGACTTTATTCGTTTAATCGGTGCATTCCATCATGTCCTCGCAGTCGCTAAACAACGACATTTCATGCTTAAGCCTTGGACCGCATTAACTGGTATTCGAATACTGTATTTTTTAATATTTTAATATATGAACAAAATTAATTTGCGTAATTAATAATTTTAAATATTTAGGTTTTGTTGTTCGTGTTTCCTTCATAAAGAACTTCGTTTTTGAGGAAGGAAGATCACGTTTCAACGTTACAACACTTATGAAATGGTCGGAAATGTTCCGAACAATCATTTGTATGGTGTAAAAAGGTGTAACAAAATCCCTGGCGTGTAATAAGTTGCACCGGAAGCAAGGGCAGCACATCAGAGGAATCGACAATATTCTCTTTTCACAATCTCGCTGAAATGACGCCGATCTTTGCGTGCAACACGGAAGCGAACAGGCAGTTTTTAAACTAATGACAAACACACATGCGCAGCAAGGTTCCATTACTCCCGGAGTGAACAATAGAGCTCCCCGAGTTAAAGCCCGAACCCTTCAAATACTGTTCTATCAAAATGGGTAGAATATGTGACTTTTGAAGGTTTATACGAAGATGTAAAAACCTAATCTCACTTTGTAGAACTTGATTAGAGGTCCAAACTAGAGAATTCCAGTTCACAGTTCCCTTTGTTCACTCGAATTGGGTAATATTTTCTATTTTCCGTGGTTTTGAAAAGTGTCAAGAATCTCCACTTACCCCTTGGGAATACTATAATTTGGCTTTGAAAAGGGTCTACATATTTGAACTTGGGTTTTGAACTTGAGAGTGTATAGCATTTTTCTCAACCAATCGCAAGGTTGCCGTTTATGGACGCATGGAAATGTGTTCACTTCAACAAAGTTGGAGAAGAAGTGTATGAATGTTACACGAACGGCGTTTTTCACCTCGTGTGAGTGCTCCTCTCGCATGCGAAGCATATCTAAGCCTTGGTGGATATCGCACACTTCCCTCTCATGTAATATAATACTAATAATACTTTGTGATACGTGCACGGAAAAAAATATTCATTGTCCCAGCTAGTTTTTCAATCTGCTGTACCCGAACTTTTCGAAATTAGTCATGACTACTAATGAATTTATGGCCAAAACCTCTTCGAGTAGTAACCTCAATTATTCATGATTAGTTTGTACGAGATAGTTAACACAACAACTCTAATGATTAAGGCTACCATTCAAAGTACCATTCAAAGTACCATTCAACACTACAATCGTGCCTTTCGGGGTAGAGTAATACCAGCCAGCACAATTTGTGGTCCACTCGACTATTTTATTGTTACAAACAATAATACGATCAATATGAACATGAAATTTCATATTCAAGCCCATATCCGGGATTCGATTCCGGGTCGGATACTCAAATGGTCGTGGCAACCAATCGAGTAGGTAAGATTGCAATATAGTCGTTACCGCTCCAATGGGTTATCTACCAATGAATCTTGGTTCGTGCAACCAATCTTCTTGCTCTCATTACAAAGCTGAGTTTTTAGGGAATTCGAATTTTTAGGTCGGTTGTACCATCTTGATCGTAGCAATTAAATATTCTTCCTTGTGTGCGAGAAAAGCGGTGCTTTTCATGGCAGTTTTGTGGGTGAAAAGTGACTCATTTCATGGCGGAGTTAAAGGATAGTTTAGCACATGTGTGGCGTCTGCTTCACTTTCCTCATTCCGCAAAACTACCATTCAAAGTACCATTATTCATGGACTTGTCAAGAAAACATACAGTACAACACGGGCCAAAAGTGACGTTTGTCACTTGGGTCATTACAGTTCTTGGTTTGCTCAGGCAACAACCTCTTCGCAATCGTCAACTTGAAACCATTGTTACACAATATACAATTGTATAAGAGCGAAAAGTTGTCAATTGCCAATTTTTGCCAATGTTACACAAGACTATTTGTAATAAGAACATGGAAAATTATTCTTTGCATGACAATTTTGTTGGGCAAAAATTTTTTTTAATTTCTCAACGCCTCGCAATAATTGCCACAGAATAGAACACGTTTGTCCAGCAAATAGTCATCCAAAGTACCTCTCTTCATGCACGCGTTTTACACGATGAATTTTGATCTGAATTTCTGCCTCCAGCCTAGTTTTATGGTTTTCGAAAATCACCATTTTTACTCCCGACTGGCGACAAAGGAGCTTTACAAAGTATATCAGCAAAAAAAAAAGTGAAATAACAATCGCTTGCCAATCATACTCAAGAGATTACCATACCCAATGAGAAGCAAATCTCCCGACTGTAATATACAGATGATTATTATTTAACATTCTTTTGTTCATGCCGTTTGATTATTAAACTTTTTCATCGATCGGGAGGTTTTCAATTTTTATAATTCTATTTACATTCATTGGAAAACCGGGGAACTAGCAGATAACATGTGCGTCGCGCGTGAGCTTTTTTTTTTTCAGTGAATACCAACGTGAAAATTGAGGAACGATGGCATGTAAAGCCAAAATTGCTTTTTTTTTAACCACTTTAACTTTTATGAATAATAATGGAGCGTCACTTTATATGGTAAACTCATCACAAATGAGTATATCGTTGCAGTGTACACAAGAAACACATAGTAATTCCACTACAATGCAGGCGTCATGGCGGTCAACGGAATTTATTGCGTATTCCGCGGATCTTCTCTCTGCACTTAAATATTTCAAGAGACGGAAGTGCGCGCCCGGCGGTCGGTGCAAGCTCCTTTCACTGCTACTCTCTCCTGCCCTCTCAGTCCTTGTTCACCTTCTTGTCCCGTCATTCTTAATGCAATTCAACCGAGAGTCAAGTCTCGCTCGTCATTTCCCCTTACTAAGTTAGTTCTTGCCTCCTCTACGCCCTGAAATAATACCAACCTCTTATCTTTTTCCTTGAAAAGCCCGCTTTCACGGCCGGAACACTCTAGATGCATTGAACGCTTTTCTAATTCGATAAATCACGATGTAAATACTTCATGAATCCTCAATATTCACGAAAATCTCCCGTTAAAAAAGCAAAAACTAAAATTCTCCAAATAAGAAAATGTATCACTCTAAATGTTGGTACAACATAACTCCATTAACGCGGGTGTATATGTGAAGAAATAATAAAATAAACCCACGGGTTTCAGGGTCTGAGGCTCGGCGAATAGGTGTTGAATACGTTATATGCAGTATATGAATTTTCCAGATATCTTTTACGCAGTGTATTCCTCCATTTTTTCTGGTATCACACTTTTTTTTGTTTGGCGAGTTCGAAAAACTGTGGAATTCGGTTAGAAATATATGCTACATTCGAAATTCAAAAAACAAAATAGTGTACACGACAAAATATTAAAGAATCTTTTTTATAAGTGATATTTTCTACTATTTTCATGTCAAAGAGTATCCAACATATCCAGTTTTTTGACATAACGGAAATAATCAGTGAATTATGAAATTGGTGAAGCTAATGAAGACTTCTCGTTTTTGATTTCAGCTTCCAATGGCGTTTTACCCAGCAGCTTGACCACGTTCATCAGTTCGGAAGGATTAGCAAGGGTGGTGATCGTAGTCAGCGGCCTAATTGTCCCAACGGCAAGTTTCAGGTAGCTCGTTAACGGCTAGGAAAGCTTCGCTAATGCCCCAACCTAAAAAAGAAAGTTGTCACGAATACGGAAAACAAAACTCAAACGAGAGAAATAAGTTGCGAAGGAAAAACAAAAACAAAAAAACAAAAAACACCCGATTAACATCGTCCATGTAAACACCTAGTAGTCTAGGGCTTCCAGTTATGTATGTTAACTATGTATGACGTAGATAGACGACGAATAATTTTTAACGAAAAAAGCGTGCTACTCGGTGACGAGTAATAATAATTAATAATGATCATAATAACGATTACAATGATAATCATAATGATAAAAATGCGAAAACAAAAAAAGAATGTAACGGAAATTAAAAAAAGAAAAAAGAAGAAAACAAGGCATACAAAATATGAACGATATACAATTACCTTTGAACATGTTATCTTTTGATGTAAATTGTTAATAAAACCGGCATTTATTAATCCACTAATGAGTACAAATTGCGAAGATTCCAAAGTTTAAAAAACTGTACCGTAAGAGCTGAAGACTATTTAATGACGCCACTTTATGTTGGACAAGAACTATCCATTCTCTTTTAATTGTTCATTATTTACTTGTTAGCCACAAATATTATGGAGAGTGTAGAGACTCGAGAATATTAAGATGGAAAACAAAGAGAATTAAACAGAGCTTCACCGGCTTTGTCTGATGCCATGCTTATGGTAGGGAATAAATGGTCCTTTGATGTTGTCTCACAATTACCTTACGAGCCGAAATAAAGTGAAAGGAGGGTATATCGAAGAGGAATATTTACATAACGTTGCCACTATTCATTCACTCATTATGTTTTTATTATCGCAAGCTCGGCTCTGAGACCATTGATCTTTCAAATTTAGAAACAAAGAATCAAGTAAGTACCCTACCTTTAAATTAGTTACAAATGAAAGAATAAGTTTTTTTAACACTTTTTATTTTATAGGTATAATAAAACAGATTGCGCATGCGCAATGCCGCCCTCTATTTTTCCACACACTTTTTGCGCACTAGTGTGCGAAAGTCGCTTACTCACACACTTTCGCCACACTGCAGATATAGGGAAGCGGCATTTTTCGCTATAAACGTTCGTTATGAAACGTGACAGATTTTCAGAATTTCAACGAGTAAGTATGTGCCTACTCCATAGGGAATATCGCACTATCCTTCCCAATGCCGAGGAATTTCAGTCAACCGAGAATTCGACCTCCCGGAAGTTCGCCAGTTGTCTTGTCCTCGCAGTGCAATACAACAAGAACAAGTATATTCGACATCTCAACAACAGCGACCGGAGGGACATTGGTCAGGCAAATCAAATAAAATCGGCGAGCAAAAGCAGTGAATCTGGGGAGGTTTCACTTCGTCCAACAGCCCGACATTCCCATCTGTAACGTGTTCTCTCAAATGCTAATGCAACGGATTTGAATTCGAATTATTTACCGTTCGTTTGAATCAATACCGTTGTAACAACGTAACGTCAATACAACATTGATGATTCGTTGCTTCTAATTACTCGTGTGAAAGCAAAATCGAAACAAATGTGTTTCACTGAAAGAACTTCGTCCATTCCTAGATTTCGATTGACTCTCGAAAAATGAATACACTGTGTTGCGTGACTGATACCATAGTCCTGAAAAAAAAACGTGGAAAGTAGGCCGACAAAAAAACTGCAGGGTTCAGTAAACAAAATCTTGCACATTTGGAAAACAAAAGTTCGTCAAATGAAAATAAAAATGCAGAACATATTCCACGCATTTATTGCGCGGAGTCGTTTGTAAATTCGCGGGATGGAGAGGAATAGGTAAAGTGTTTGATATGCGGACGCTGGGCACACGTCGAATTCACAGCCGGTGACACTGCATTCTATACTTGCGACGATTATAACTGATCTCCAGTACACTGTACAATTTTTTAAATTGTAAATCGAGATGCTGTATAGAAAAAAAAAATTCGGGAATAGAGCGTGTATTAAATATGACACACAAGAGCTGTAAAACTTAATTGATAATTATCAATTAGAAACATTATCAAAATCATGCCTATCATATAAATATTCATGTTTTATAGATACCTTTATATTAAACGGAATATATTTGTGGTATCTGCAAAAAAAACTTACAATTTATTGATTTTTCAAAATATTTCTAACGCTATGAGAATTGAAATGTTTATTAAAAACGCTCGTTTACTAACATTACGAGTCGGTACCGCAAGTCATTGGGTTTTGTTGGAAATTTGTTTTTAAGCCAACTTGATCCACGACTGATTGAACTTGGCCCAGTGTGGGGCACCTCGGGTCGCAACTCCGTTTCTTAAGGGTAACATTTCGCATTTCTTGGGTGGCGGAAGGGATTTTGAATTACAACGTACTTCGCTGAAGAATCTCGGAATAAAATGTCGATGTTTTTAATGCATTGTGGGAAGCCAATTAAAAGAAAAAAAAATCGAAAGCAAAAAATGACCCGACTAGCCCCGGTCATCCCTACAATGATCTCCGAAGCGTAAGATGTCTTAACAGAATTTGGCACACAAATTACCTGTGGTGTTTTTTTTTTTTTTTCATAGATTCTATATACCAATTTACAAAAAATAATAGGTGGAAAGATTTCAATGGTGTATTCTCACAATAGGAAAAGAAAAGATTTTCTCCACTATCGATTTGACGCCCATTTATGCCCGTGGAAAAAGCCGGCGCGGAATGGTGGATTTAATATGGCAGACCAGAATAAAGAAGTCTTTTGATGAAAGCGTTAGTTGGTACACTGTGGTTTTTGAGATCGCTGATTGCCAGCCGAGCTTTAAAAAATAAAATAAAAAGTCACGGCTTTAATATAGCGAACCAGAATGATAAAGTTGTTTGATAAATGTTAACGTTGATACTCTCCCACAAAAAAATGAATGAACGCCACGGAGGCGGCACCGTTGCGATGCGGCACGGCCCGCCGTGACGCTACTAGAAACCATTATGCCGTCACGGCGTCGTAACAGCGTTCCTAGCACGTACGTGGGTAGCACACTGTTATGTTATGCTAGATATACTGTTAGATTTGCATTACATTCGGACACATGTGTCGGCGTCCACCGTGCCCTCGACATAGCGTTACTCTTAAATTCAGTTCTAATTTCATTCATGAAATTAGAAATTCCAAAAATTACAATACCAGTTCAACAAGTCTCCATCCGGACCATCGTGAATCGATTTCATTAATTTCTTTTCATTATTCAGATTGAATAAAGGGCTCATGATTTCTTTTGTTTCAAATGAATTTTTTCCTAGGTATTTCAAATGCCTAAATTTGTAAACGCCCTTTTTAAAAATCTAAAACAGTTAAAACTGATTCTATGATTTTGAATGTGATTTTCCAATAGCTGAAAGTAATGGACCCACATTATTTACCATGCTTTTTCATGAAAAATGTTTTCTCCAGAGTTTTTTTTACGTCCGGACAGTTAGAATGGGCTGTGGTCGGTCATCAAAAGAATTATTCGAATACATCTCCTATGCATAAGCAGAAGGAAGCACATCAGTATGAGCCTTGTGCTAATTAAATAGGCATATACTATACTAATAACTATGAAAGTTGCATGAAGAGCTGCTCAATTGACGAGTGTAGTAAAAAATAATCGTATCATACTTCTGCCTCAACCGCTTTAATTACCACGAAAACTATAAACGTAATGCAATTTTCACAAATATTTTCTCAGTCCGCTCTATACGCTCCGGGCTGACTCCGTATGAACGTGCGGGAGCTTTGTCGTTTTGATTTTTTTTATCGCTCGTCACACAAAGGCCCTCGGTATGCTGCAAAATTGCCGACATGAATCTGACTGTGTCGCACACACTCGTCCAACGTTGCAAGAAAGAAAACCGAGAAAAAGTTTGAAAAAGTGTAAAAGAGCTGTACAGAAATAGAGGGACTGAGAAAAACGGAGGATGGACAAGCTTACGGCGCGGCAGCTTCGTATATGGACGCGGAAAGAAATAACGTTTTAACACGCCAGTTAAACGCCAGAGGGCGCCGTAGTAAGCGGTGGAGTTACGGGATCAGCACAAAAAGGAGAAAAAGACATACAGAGACAATACGCAATCAGGCAACATATAACGTGTGAAACGTAAAAAGTCTAGTTTCCTGGAACGATTGAATGTCGACATTGATCGGACTAGTAATAAAATAAAAAGATATGCTTAACAAAAAGGGCACTCTTTCGATATTCGTCCTTTTTGTCGTCTTGATCTACCTCTTTAGTCGAACTGTCATTTTTTCTTTCCATTTCGGATTTTTGTGATTTTCTCTTTTGGCCTTACGTAACATGCGCCAATATACCAGATCCAAGCTCCGAGTTGGTACAGAGGACGTGGCAGCCAGTACTGGTAATACTAGAGGAAAACTAGAGAAGCTTAGTATTTCACGGGCTGCACGACCAGAGAAATTGGGTCAACTTTATTCCAACCGAGCATTTCACCAGCACCAGCAGTACCTGCTCGACTGATGGAGACCGAGATCCGGACACGGGGAGAGAAAACCCGCTTCGTTCCCCGGCCTCGAGCTGGTACTTTCACGGTACTGTACTTTTCCACTCGGTATTTAGTTTTTACAGTTTGAGAATATGTTATACCGATAGAAAGAGCAAGGGAGACACCACCACGGGGCACTGCGAGAAACGGATATAGAGAATGAAATGAGAGTGAACAAAGGACGAAGAAAAATCTGCGTTAAAAAAAAAAAGAAAATAGAAGAATATTGCGCAATTGGCGTTAGTCGACAGTGAGGTGAAAACCGCATTTACCGAGTACGCAGCAAGGAATGGGCGAGTATCCGAGTCAAGATTTACAATTTTTTGCGATAATAATATCCTCAATGTAAAAAGGTTCCGGAAGTTAATTGTTGTAATTTAATAATTGTTGTTCACATATACAGTAATTCAAGCCAGTCATTGATCAGTTATGGTATGTAGATGATCATTACACAACAAAGCACATCATTGATAATTGTATTCTAACAAAATTAAACGCGTCAAATTTTCTGAAAAAAAAAAGAATATTTACACTGCATCTCAATTTTCTCTCCGGTCCCCACTATGCACCGAATATCGATTGATGTGGCGCATGGTGAGAAAAGCGTTGGACCAAAACGCGAACACAGCAACTACGCAGCGTTTCTATTACTATTGAGGCGCTGCAATGTCTTTATTTTCCATAAGGCCAGGGTGGCATGTCATTCGACTAGGTACTTCAAAAAAACTTCCTTTAAAGGGCTGAGGCAAAATTACGAGCTTTAAGCTTGTACTATTACAACAATTCGAGCTTAGCCCTTTCGGTGGCACGATAACTTTCCGCCGCGAATAGGGTATTGGCAAACGATTGCGTCAATGCCAATGAAGAAGTTAAGTAGACATCATTCGATACCTCCATGCCGAGAAATTGCGCATAAAATCGAAGACTACGCTGATGCAGGTCGGAACACTGAAAGCGCTACAAGCTGGAACATTAAAGAATGGCCTATGCTTTTACTGCCATTCAATGTGAGTGTATGACGGAATGATGTAGTTCGCTTACTGCACTACCACGTGATGCCAAAAGGTCCATACGCTGAGTTACGGCTTAGGTACTCATAGCGACATTACGACTACAGGTATACATATATATGTAGCTCCACTGTATATATATATACACACGGGGTTACGTCATGTCAGACTATGTTTATTTTCTGCGAGACAAAGACAATAGGATTCGAGCCCTTGATCTACTTCATTCCAAATACTTATTCATTAAGACAATACGAAAATATTTGGAATCAAATAGTCAGTCATGACGGGAAAATTATACCCTCTAATCAAACGATTCGATCGATTTAACTTCGCTAGCATAACACACCGGTGGATATACATTTTTATTTTGGAACGAACCTCAGACATTTAGGAAATTGCTATAAAGCAAAATGGCAGTTTTCTCGAAGTGATGATAAAATAACCAGGAGACTTACGGATTGTGAGGCAAAGCAGACCATACAGAGGCAGAAAAGTGCCGGGTGCCTTCGAGCATATGTGTCGTAGTAAAAAAAAAAAAAACGTGTTAATGATGAGCAAATGAGCAGATGGGAAGTAGAGAAGATGCGGATGAGGGTGAACATATTATTACCTGGTGTGGCGCGAATTTCAGCACTGCCGAGACTTTCTTTTTACAGATTCACCGAGGTCTCCGGGGTTATAACTAACTTAGCGATTCGCACTGAACAAGAGAGGAGCAAAGAAAGCGGACGCGAGGCTGATGCTCTGATACGATTATTGCCACCTTCTCCCTTAGTTAAATAATCGATTCCAGATGGAATGGAAATCAGCTCCCGAAGCTCGTTATACCAGTCAGAAGAAGATAGCGGTGAAGAAATTACTACTTTCAGTCTTCTCGCGACTCCTTCCACTCGCGGATATTACGTGATCGAGTTGGGAATATAAATTAGCCAGCTGTAACAAAAATGTCTTAATGTCAATTCGGAAATTATATGTTACTAGAAGTGACTTGTGGTCCACCGACAACCAATTATACTAAGCACAGAATGCCCGAGCAGAAATGTGATCAGCCAGTCTGACTTTACATCCGGGCCTCAGTAGCCTCTTGAGACCTAAGCCTTTTATGGCCTGAGGTACAAGATCTTTCAAAGCAATGGGTTCAATGGTAAAAAAAGGTATTTTTTATAGACAGACCGTTTTCTAAATATGACTCGGTGCACTTGAGAGACAAAAAGTATTGACAATTAATTACATACTGCATAATTATACGAATTCTCTTTTAAAATAGACTCGCGCAGAATTCGTTGACGAAGGTTTTGCATGCCGGTGACAGAATAAGTGCTCGTAGTCTATGTAGGTACGTGTCGCAGCATCTATCAGTCATTTCCACAAAAAAATTGGCGCCCAAGGGCTTGAAATGTGCTACAAATTGGAAGGCGCGCTCCATTAAATAATTACGAAGAGCCACGCACTCTCTAGCGAACCTATAGTCGCTTGTGAAGAGCAGAGGAATGTGTGAGCGTTGACAAGTTTCCCATCTACTGCGCTATTGTTCAGCACATCTAACTCTCGTTAGTCTTCGCCATCAGTCCGTCACATTATATTTTAATATAGCGTGTATCGTTAAGCCATTGTGAATAGTGAATGCATGGAATTTATGTACTGGAATAAAATGTACCACTTAAAAAAAAAATAAAAAAAAGAGGAAACACGCAACACTTTCTGTTGTAGCCCACTCTGACCTCGGGAACCAGAAAGTTTTTCAATTGGTGCTATACGCGGACTCGGGCGTTAAAGCGCCCGACTCGCTATCGTTTTTCGACATTTGATATAAACAAAAAATTTCTATGCATAAAGTTGTTCCCGATCCCAGTAGTGTGACCGACGACACAAGCGACCAATCACAGAATGAATAAATCGACAACAATGAATTTCGCATTTGTCATCCCTGAACTTTTTAATATATAGAAGAAAAATAGAAAAAAGAAATTAGACACATAATCAGGACGAAATTGACTCCTATTTCACCTAATTAATATCCCGTAGGCTTCAATATCGCATTGACACCAAATTCTTTTATTGCCAAGAAATGATTTCACGCTTCCTGTAGGCCTTGTTATTTCAAATTCACTTAACACCATTCAAAGTCCACTACTTGGAAATACCGGTCTGCAATACCGTAATTGAAATGACGCTGCTATAACCGTTTTTCCTCCGTCTTAGCTTCGTATAATCCCCACGAATTAGACCGCTACTGAATTTAGTCACGAACTCATGAGACTCTTCTTGCGTTATTCGCCAGGCGCTGACTATCGTCGGTACCTGTTGAAAAACTAAGGTAAACAAAGCTCCGCCTCCCATATATTCGCAGGGGCCTCGGTACCGTATCAACACTTGCCCGCTTGTCGCAATATACTGAAAATTGTAGGCACACACCATCACAATAACCAAATCTTAATAAATCATTCAATTACCACAGATTTATTTCGCTAATATGATTTCTATCGGAATAACAATATTAGAGCCATTTAAACAGTTTTTGCGCGTTTATGATACCGCTTCACTGTCTACAACACCCCTTCACATTAAATTCAACGGTAATCGAAATATTTTTCGTTAAGATTGTTGAAAACTTCCTTGTTTCTTATAAAGTACTGCTACAAGTAGTTGGACTCACGGGCTTGGATCATTTGATTTTTTTTTTGTCAATAAGGTTTGAACGCTGTAATTACAGTTGAAATTCGGGTGATCTAGATCTGGGAAGATAGTTAACCAAGGCGCTCTTAATTAAATCAAATCTGTATTCTCATCAAGAAACTGAACATTAATCTCCATCTAAAAACCATGAATAAAGAAATCTTACTACTGCAGTGACGTCAGAGATACATGACATTTTTCCCTTACTCCAGAAAACCTGTACTCCGTTCCAATTTCTTATCACAACCGTCATGAGAGCTAAATTAGATTTTGATAAATTAGATTCCGGTTTTGTAAAGAGGCAATCTCGCCAATTTACAACAGTTTTAATATAACGTTACATATAATTCATATTGAACAACGAAAAATTCCAGTATTCGAGTAAATTTGCACAGTTCACTAGCGTTGCGTCCAGAGTAACATTTATAATAACCTGCTTTCTATCTTGCCTTCGGCTAATTGCTAATTGGTTTGGTAAATGGTGTGCTACACCATTTACCCATTCTCTCTCGCTCGAGTGCGATCGCCAATGGCGTTTTCTCACTCGCACTCACCGCAACTCAGTCAGTACAGCAGATCATATCAAGATGTTGTTCTTGTCCCCCGAATTTGTCGAAAATGGTAAAGTGGTATTCTCGAAAACGGCTTGATGAAATTCAATGGAACCTCGTCAATATACGCAAAATTAATAGATGCAGTCAATGCTACCCAAGTAAATTTGCATCGTATTTATCATCTCTTGGCATTTCAGGTGTGAATTAAAACAGCTTATGGTTCGATAGAAACTCGCTGGATGCTTGATATCGAGCGATAATCCGAGTTCATTTTCCCGAATTATTTCGAAGCAAAGAATCGAGTCGAAATACATATATATCGAATCCATTCCACATATATTTCCAACTATTCTCATTATGTATTCAGACCCAGACTTAATTTGCGTTTTTGTGGATATTTATTTGAGTTTGGATTACTCGTGTTATATATATGGACTGCAAAGCCAATATGTGGTCTCATAATAATTTTTTTTTCCCCCAAAGCCCTAAAAGTGTCAGCTTTTCATCTCGAAATTAATAAAATCGTTAAATAAGAAATTCCTCCAGACCGTGATTCGATTTCTTTTCAACTCAGATAAAAGGATATGACATGTGTTCCGAAATTTAGTTACGAATATAGCTATGGTTATACCCTCGACTCGCACACATATTGCGCCCTGATGGAATCCGCGGTGAGAAGGAATCCTTGCAAACGCATTCAATTCCGAGTCCCGCGACTGCCTCCGCAACTCTGTCGGGGATAAAAGTGTGGAGGAGAAAAATTCACAGAGAAATTCAATACTCCTGTTGGGCGAACCTCAATGGAGCTTCAAGTTTTCGTACTACTAGGGTCATTCTTTCATTTTTTTTTCCATCATCTTGCTCTTTTATTTACCGCCTTATGGTTTCTTTGCCGTTGTGATGTCTAGAATTCCATGTAAAAGCGAAACGTTTCAGAAACCAGAACCGTGTAACAACCCTGTGGGGTTTTCTATTGAGCTGTACGAGCTGCAACGAGAAAAATACTCTCGGTGTAAACACTGGTACCTAATAAATTTATATTTAAAAATTACCTCGATAAATAAACAAGAATCAACATTTTCTCACTGGTCGTTTTTATAGAACAATACTTTTTTAACTCCTGTCAAAAACAACGTATTTTTATTTACCCAAAAAAATTTGTAGACAATATACGAAAGTTTAACATAATTCTATTACGCGATGAGCCCTCGACGTGTAAATGTGGCGTGCGTGGTCGTGGAAAGGGTTTAAATCTAAATTCTCCTGGCAAATAATTGATTCAAGCATCCTATTCATAGCGTGCAAGCTCGTAAATAAGATTGAATGCCTCCCGAGTTAAGACTTAAACTGTCTCCAAATAAACGGAGGTTCCTCCTTTCCTTTGACACTTCTCAAAACCTTATAAAATGTCAGATGTAACCCGACTGAAGTCAACGGAGATTACTGTGGACTGGAATTTTTATGTTTTCACCCCTAATTAGTACAAAGTAAAATGAATGGGCCCAAATATCTAGATGCTTGTAAAATTGTGTTCAGGTCAATTTTGAGCAAGGAGAATTTCGTCAAGAGAATTTAGCCCTGGAACCTTAATTGAAAGCTCCCACCACATTGAAGAAAATGTCCTCAATAGAAATTTTTCATATGAAAGAAAGATATTGGATATAACAGAAAGTCGCTGCATCCAATATTCCCAAGGAATATTAATGAAAACAGTTATAAGCATAGTTGATTCTTCAATATATACACCATCCAATTTTTTCAATATTTCGATTTCGAATAATGTTCAAGTTTCAAGAAAAACATATTGTTTCAACAAAAGAAGGGTTTAAATCCCACTACTTGGAATAGATAAATGAAGAGTACTCGTAGAGGCTCGGAATGGTGTTGTGTTTGACCAGATTAAATCCAATCATTGGGATCGCTCCAATGCACCATAAGATTTCGCCAATGCAATGGCTTAAAGTGAATAATATATGGTAACACCGTTTTGTACTGGAACACCTTTATACCAGTGGCTGGACAATCGTGAGTCTAAGGATAGCGACGTAGAAGGATAAGCCTCAGCTTTGCTTTATAGCAGACGTAATGAAGAACTAGGGAGGCTGGGGATAAAAAATTGATACCAAAAACTCGGTTGAGCTTTACGTATCAAAGTGAAGACAAGGCTCATAAAGAAGAGAAAGGGTCAAACTGGGGAGGGCGAATAAGTGAGAAAGTGCGAAGGAAAACGAAGCAGAGGGTAGATTAACGGGACAGAAACCGAATTAGATGAATAACAGACTCGTAGGTGGTACGACTGCGTATTTAACATTAGCCTCATTGGCAAACATCCAAGCCATTCATTATTAACTATAACCAGAGGAAAGCTCGAGTCTCTTCTACGCTTCTTCCCACCCGGAGACTCTTGATCCTGTCGCACATTACATGAAAGTAAACTTTTCACCTCACCTAATGATTTAATGAATTCATAAGCAAACAAGGGCTTTTCTCGATAACGGTTATCGAATAAATATTGTATTTCTGCTGCTC
The DNA here is from genome assembly GCA_947507545.1 of Clistopyga incitator. Lineage (NCBI taxonomy): Eukaryota > Metazoa > Arthropoda > Insecta > Hymenoptera > Ichneumonidae > Clistopyga > Clistopyga incitator. The sequence goes on along the minus strand of OX382178.1, from coordinate 9,122,710 downwards.
GAGTTGGTGAGGCTGCTTCTCTATGCATGAATAGGTGAGTATTTACAATCGCAATATGACAACCGTAATTAGCCATGTCCACAGTGATTTTGGCACTATAATGTGCAACGTGAAATGGGTATGCAATAGAATCATAAACAATATCCGAAATCAATATCAAACGAAGACGAAAATTGGTATCGCATGTCCTTGATTTATTAAGCACTGTTTCGAACACGTGAGCATTTACATATTACTGTTAGTATTGAAACGTTGAATACATTTACAAAATCTTGTATGACATTATAATTTATATTAGAATTTGAGGCCGTGTGTATAAAGGCCTCGGTGCAAATTATCGCCATCGACTCTCGGAATATAGCACGAAATACGAAGCCATTGCGGCGTGCAGTGATAGAACCATCATTCCCAACAGCAACATCAAGGTTTCTATTAGATTCTCGTTAACGAGCACAACCCATGTGTACTTACGCGTTTATCGAATTAGCGCTGATTAGTGATCGTGTCATCAACAAATAAGAGGAACACATAACCCAAGAGGAAAACGGAACGCGCACTCGTTGGCCAGACAAACACGTTTACAGCGCTCTCGAAAGGTCGCTCAATGCAGCATTGCAATGTAATAAAATTCGGACGCCGGAAGATTTCTTGAAATATTTTCAAAAAATGTAATAATTTCGCTTTTTATGGAAATACGATCTAATTACAATGCACGTGAGATAAAAACAATCTACTTAAAACTACAGTAACTTTGGCTAAAATAGTTAACACGTAAAAGTCACCAAAAATGAAACAACGACGCTGTACATGCAATATTTACTAGAATTTTTTACCACAAGTACGACTGTCGTTGTTACAGAATCTTCTCTTTGCATCCACAAATCTCTATCAATCTCTGGCGGGTTCTTCACAAAGTTTTGAAAAGCGATTTTTCGGTAAGCAGGAATTATGATTGGAACAATATTATATTCTCCTGGACGAATATCACGTACTTTGCCAGGTTGTTCCCGGAAACACGCTTGGAGCGGTAATACCGAGCTCCAACTACTGCCTCTATCTTTGGGCACTGCTTTTCCACCGCAGCAACGGTCCTCAATTAGAGAACACGTAGCAAGGAACACGAGGGCAGCCGACGCGAGTTGCGCCCGACTTTTCTTCCGTGTCACGTGCATATCGCTTCATGTATTGTGGAGCACCGCGTACATCTGCATGTAAATCTACATATGTATTCGCAGGGACTCGTGGGATAGCGAGGTTGCTCGTGGTGCGCGAGTACAGAGGAAGCACGAAGCGCTGAGTCGAGTCACCCCACCTTGGGCCAGGAACTACGGCACTAGTGCTCGTGTATCACCAAGTTACGTGTCTCGGTTTCCCGCAGAATCGAGTTTGTATACATGTCATCGTAATAATATATTTCCGCCGAAACTAGCAACGGGGGTAAGCCCTCACTGTTCTCCGTCACCACTCTTTCTGCTCACTTTCCATATATCCTACTTTTCTCACTTTTTACTTTTTATCCTTTCGAGTTTTTATTAATGAGTTCTTTTCACCAGCCTTTTTATCTTTCAAATAATGTAACCCCTTTGCTTTTGTTCAATTCCCCCCGAAGTCAATTTATTGCTGAAAGATCTTTTACATAGAAACTATTTCTTAAGAATATATAGAACTGTATTTGATAAATTAGCAAAGTAAAACGCGTCGGCGGATGTTTGTCTACAAGAAAGCTTGGTGTTTCAGCGACTAACGCCCGCGAGTAGTCCATTGTAAGTATAATTACGGGCGTAAGGGACAAGGTTAATTCAGGGGGAAAAAACATGTTTTTAAGATATTTTGTTTAGCGATACACATAGTGGTCATTTATGCAGTCAATTTCTATATGATAATGTATAAGAAGTCTTCACACAAAGGAGAAGGATCACAGTTTACAAGCGAACACAGATATTTATTCACATCAATTGTTACTTTTTGTCGGATATAAAAAATAGTTTTCTCATATTAATGAAAGTCTCTATTATCCCATTCCTGATTCGTTTTAATTAGCCTATTGAGGCAGAGCGAGAGAGTCTGCACTTGATCGCATCTACATGACTTCTAAAGATCATCCCTCATCCCGCGATGCGCCTCGCAGCGAGTTGCAGGGAGAGGTGTCGTCACATCGCGAGCCGATGAGGCGACTGAAGTATTCATGATTCGCGCGACACATTACAACAGATGCCCACAGATGACCTTACATCAGCAAGGGATATACATATCCTATTAGATTAATCCGTGACACGAGAACAAGATGCCACCGCACCGGCAAACTAAACTTCTTGAATTACATCCGCCGAAGAAAATCTTATCAAGAGACGGGGCAGCGTGTCGAGACAAGTACATTTACACTGCCGCAGATCGTTTACTCAAGCCAACTTGTTTTACCCTCTTTTTTTTGAGGTTAATATGATAGATTGATAAAATGATAGTGTTTTCAAGTTTGTTTTAGATCCTGCACCCTGCTGACCACTGCGCTTCGCAACCTACCAACCCCTATAACAAAATCGGAACGTCATCCAGTAATGAGCTAGTTTATGATACACGGCAAAACAATAGTATATACATTGTTAATAAACGATTGCTCCACAGCGTTAGTCTCCAAGTCAACCTGTATACATAGCTTAATTTGTCGAGGTTGACTACGTCGTAGATTCAAGTGTCCAGTTCGATCTCCTCATCGTTTTAGAGATCCAGGTCGACCGCTCTGTAGCTTTCCGTGTCCAGATAAATTCGTCCATAGTTTTCGGTGTCCAGGTCGACTTGTCGATACTTTTCGATCTCCAGGTCAACCTCCACATAGTTTTCGGTGTCCAGATCAACCTCTTCATAGTTTGGGTGTCCAGGTCGACCTCTATAATTTTTGATGTCTAGGTCGAACTCTCCATAGTTTTCCCTATCCAGGTGGACGTCTCCATCGAATGTGATAATGCATAAGTAAGGTCCTACATCTTTATTTTTACATTCATAGCTTTTTTACTTGAATACTTTCACACATCTTACGTTTTCAAAACTGTATACTCTTTGGGCCAACCAAGGATGACACGGTCAATATAACACTTTGCAAAAATTTATGAAGTCCCCCCAAAAAAACACTTTGTGTAAAAAATTGAAACAAGTACATTTACGTCAGTGGTACGAATCAGTTTTACTTCAGGTTTAATGAATGTTCATATTAGCATATAAACTTGTCAAATACTTTGAATTAATGTTTTGCCATGTTGACAATACTTAAATTGCTTTACGAATTTTGTTTTTCGCTTTGTGTACTTGCAATTGTTAAATTCCAGGCGTTTGGAGTTTGTTAATTGTTTTCTATTTTTTTATGTTCGACTACAAAATATTTTATTAATCTTTAATAAAAATACTGTGTCTACATATATGAATGTTAAACAATATGTACTTGACAAGCTGTACGAAATTTTAGTTAATTTCATGACTTTTTGTACCGATGCACAGCTTATTGGTCAAATTCCTGACCTTTTTTTTCTTTCAAACAGATCGGATACCACTGACGTACATGTCCTTGTCTCAATTTTTTTACACGTAGTATTTTTTGAGTAGATTCCTTTTACGATAGCATATTATGATTACGGAAGCAAAATTCTTTTGTTTAAAGGGTAGGCTTAACATACTGATAACCTCGTAAATTTTTCTCCGATCGACTTAACATTTTGACACAATATGCTCGAGATATTATGCATTTATTATTTAAAAACAAAATTAACGCAAGAAAAATAGTTAAAATATCTTACCCCGCTCTTAATCAACTGTAAACAGTAAATGAAGGTAAGCAGATTTTAGTAAATGTATACAAGATTTATCGTCGACGTCTAATTTTGAAATTAGCTGCATGAAACGAAATTTAAATTTCTATAGATTTCATAAAAAATAATTAGCTCTATAAATAAAAAATACTAGGATCTACGCGTGGGCCTCATGAAAATGATTTCCGAGTAGAAATTGTGGTCGTGTCGACGTCAGGTCCCTAAGGCACTGCTTTATTCACCAACAAGTCCTGATAAGATACCTTATCAGGCTTTGATCAGTAATGTAACGCAGTGGCCCTATAAGGTCCTAAACAGGTAGCCATTCACCCCTGCTATCGAGCCTGCTTCCACCCCGATACAATTCCGTCAACCCCGCTGCTCCCTTATTTCACCCTGATAGAATCCTGACGATCAATCTAAAGAGCCCCTGATATTTGTTAGTGTAAGAGTTCGTGTTCGTAAAATGGAACACTTCATACTGTTATAAAACTAAACGACGATTTACACCTAGTTTGATACCAAAACATGAATCAGGTTTTGTCCCTCAATAAATTTGCACGATGTAAGATCAACAGGTGTAAGTTGACTCAATAATTTTCGTTGTCATGAATTTTAATTCGGGGGTTTCCTTAAATTTTGTTTCTTAGCCATATCATATCGATTCCATATCTTTTAACGCTGTCAAATTCCTCCCTCTTTTGATTTTTACGAGCAAAGAAAATGGAATTGAAAAGAATTCCGTTTTTCGATGGTGAAATTAATTTTCATTTATAGTCACCTCTCACTCACTCTAAATTCTGGCTGTTCGAAATTCCATAGTTTCCTCTCGGACACTTGAGGACTGTAAAAGCAGGTGGGGTTAAACTATCGGATTGTATCGTTCTATGGAACTCGCCATAACTTTATTTTATCCTTCTACTACCCGGGTATATCAAGATTTATTGGCTGGACGGTGAACACCCTATTTCCTCGTTATTTATGGGAACGTCAGCCCGTAACATAACGTAACGTACGTGTACGTACAATCTGGTTCTTCACAAACGCTTTCATTCTGTCCGTCACAAAAGCCAAACTATTATTTTTTTGATAGCCCAGCTTTTGGTCTCACTTTCAGATCAACCTGTCCAAAAAAGTATTTTCAATTATGTCCCTTCAATTAATGCATATATGGGCATCATTACCATATAAACAGAATTAAACTATTTAAAGATTCAAGTACGCGTTTATTGTCAATTAAATCAAAAAGTCCAATTAACTTAATTTTTACCATCGTACTCGCAACGCGTGTCTTTCTCTTGATGGTTATTGCAGACGTGAATTTTTTATCGTGGGTTACTAAGTTATAGTTACCAATTACATGGATATAAATTTCGTTATTTCGTAGATTAATTGTAATCTATATTTTCCACTGTCATTTTTTAACATGGCGTTTTTAAATTCGCGTCTAGCGTCATATAATTTGACGCGTACACACGATATAACGTCAGGTAAAATAGATTTTAATAACCCACGATTTTCTGACGGGTTGAATAACTTTTATACTCATGTTTTCCGTAAAGTATGAGTAGTGAACATTTCGAAATTGATTTCAATACCAAAATAACATAGAAGAAACACAACAAATTTCTCCGTGGCCCTTGTTCGATAGTTACTTTATTTTTTTTTTCCCCCAGGGACTTTAAAGCATGTATTTCCAACGTGTACCGAAAACATGCATTCCCCAAATCTGTAAGTGCAATTTTTGAAACAGTCCATTAAACGATGTATTTTGAATAAAGTGTAGACCTTTAAAATTTCGAAAACTGGTTTACCGAAACTAGAAAAATTCGTTATTAGAGACCCGAAATGACATATTTTCTTACAGTTATCATTTTTATATCATAAATAAATGAACAATAAAAATGCTTCCATTCAATCATACAAGGGAAAATATTTGTACTACATCAGGGCTATGATTCGATGTACAAAAAATTTGGACATTCGTAAGCACTTAAAGCCGAATGGAGTGTTTGAACGCGACAGGAGGACCGAATGCTGACCTGCTGAAAATTTTGTTGAGCGGACAGAAAAAAGCTCACAAACATGAAAACCGGGGCACTTTCAGGAACGTTTCCCACTCCTCTTCGCTCACACGATATAACACATCGACATCCGTACGTATACTACGCGTATCTGTGGAAATGTATGTATACACGTATACATCTATATCTATACCAACGATATATGGAAAGCATATTATAGGGGTACTGGAAAATTCGTAGTTGTGTATACGATGCTGTTTCGACGATCGGTCACTGTTGGTGCGGGAGAACGTCGGTCGGTTACCCCTCACCAAGACTGACAGATCGGAATACATCCCAGTGGCACAATCGAGCCGGGTTATTTGATACGCCAGACATGCAACCCCTTGCTCTCACCCACCTCGGGATACCATTCCGGTCATCACAGTATCAGCACACCAGAAATTTAGTGCATATTCTCGTCGACCAAGGATGTCATGTGAGACTAAATCGTGTGGTTTTACTCCGATTCGCATATAACGTCAGGTATCATGTATAAATCAGATGGAAATTAGCAGATGTCCGAACTCTATTTTTCAAATCTTGTTATTCAATTTTAATCGACGCGAATTGCAACACTCGTGTTTGTGTCTATTGATTAACGTTTTGTCGTTAATATTTTAACCAACACCCTCTTCATTGGTATAAAATTGTTGAAGGGGTAAGTCACATCAAAAATTTCAAAAAGATACATATGTTTTGGAAAAATATATTCATTTCCATACAATCTATTTATTAGTAAAGTCATAAGCCGGTATTCGCAAAAATGGGCAAGTTCTAACGCACTATTCATCATTTATTTTGTCAGAAGTCGTTATGTGAAATTGAAATATTATATTTGAATTTGGAATTATGTTATTTATTTATTATTTGTGTTTAAAAATAATCTGTTTGTTTGTTCTATAAAAAAAAAATAATTTTAAAAATAATAATTAAAAATAATAATTTGTTTGTTCTCATTGTGTTTCTTCATACAGGAAGCTTTTTTTTTAATGTGTCTCTATGTGCGTGAGCGTGTGTGTGTGTATCTGTTCCAGAAACCGAACATTCTATCGGCCATAATTCGCGAATAGCACGATCGATCGAGCTCAAATTTGTTGTGCTTATTAATCATTTTTATATGCAATGGAATGCAGATGATATTCCCCTCAAACCATAACCAATTATTAAAGTTTTCTTGGTAAAATAACAAAACTATTAGAGCGTTCATAAATTTAGAGGAGAAATATCATGTTATCACGTGGCATTTATGAAACATAAGGAAAGTTGCAAATATTCTGATTGAACTGTCATTATTCCTTTTACATATTGAATGTACAGCCTTATACGTGGACGACATAGCAGAAACTATACGCGCCCGAAATGTTATGCTCAAAAGTATACCTAACACGAAAACAAAGGTTTCCTCTATGAAAATGCAAAATGATAGAAAAATTATTATTAACAGAAGCAAATCATTCCTGATATTTTCTGAAAAAAAAAATGTTACGAAGACGGAAATGATTCGTCTGCTTTGGTACCGAGAAAACGTAAAATCAAAACTAGTACAACAATGTACACCATCGATCGCGCGTCGCAAACGTTTTTCTCGGATGGAATATAGTAGTCTCAGGAAATGTTTCAGGATATTGTTTTGTATGTATATCCAACAAATAAGTACATACATTATTCATTGAAAGCACGGCTGTGGTGATTCTTTCATAAACGACTAGGTTTAAAAACTTCACTTTTACACGTCTTTTTTCGTTTGAAGTATCAAACGATTATTCATCTGCAATGCACATCCTCATTACATCTAAAAATCGATAAGTTATTATAGTTAATCATTAATATCAATTGATCATAGAAATACCAGTTCATTTTCTTCATATTCATGTTGCTCTATTTTCGTTTAAAAAAACCCATTACAATCCCATTAATTGATGTGATCGTACTGAACACACTTTTCACATAAATTTTTGAACCATCCCTTTCATTAGCTTTAAGCAATCAAGTTTCGGTTCTTTTCATGTTAATTTCCTTTTAGACTTCAATTTAGTAACATAAATTACCGTCTTTATCATATCATTCGGCTCAAAAGCTATTTTCAAAATCGGTTCGTGGTAAACTCAAAACAAGGCACTCAGCTAGTAAGTCCTACGCGGTGGTAATACCCAGCGACTATACATATCACCTCGTAGATGAGACGATGGACGGGTCCAGTGGAGCGCGCGGTGACACCACAGCCACCGTGTAAGCGCCTCGTGGCCCATCAAATGCAACGGATAATTATAGGAAAATAGTGCACAATTGAGTCCCACAAGACCTCGATCTATGATCCAAAATACATCGCTGCTCGTCGCTGATGCTATCACGACGCCTTTTTTTTCTTTTCTTTGTTTAAATTTTTTTATTTTAAATAGATGTTTCGCCGCCTTGCAATCCCTAGCCGTGTATGTATGACATTTACCGTGTGGCCTATCATTTGTGTCGAACATTTTCATAACACTGCTGCAAAAATTTATAGATAAAAATAATTTATTCCAACAGAAGCCTCAATGAATTTCCACGCTTTCACTTCTTCCTTTTACAATTACATATATATATATATATACATCGATATTATAAAAAGATATCGCTGTCGTCGACGTCGTCATTGTCGTTTGCGCCGTGCACAAGAATCGAGCCGACAACGGTTACTATGGCAACGATTGCCATGATTGTTATATCTCTCTATACCACGGCAACGGTTGCTATGGTTGCTATATCTCTCTATATTATAAAAAACCCCGATGGGCGCACGCAAACCACAATAACGGCCGAATATATCAAGAGTCGCGGAAGCGCCTCGACGCCAAGTAAAAAAAAATTAGGGTTGCTTACACATATCCGTGCTTCCACATATCCATTTCTGTCTGATCTTTACCGGGCTCTACTCCTGACGTCACGAACGCTGCTGCTACTCTATTTATTCCGAAGGTGGCCACTCACTGGCTATTTTTAAATTGTAACTCGAAACATATTTGAACACAGATCATAATCAAAAATCTGTTAGGTCCTATTAATTAAATGTTGCTCTTGACAAAGCAATCTCTACGCGGAACTATTGTAATTGATTTGGACTTCATAGTGGAAGCTTTGTAAAGAGTAAAATTTAAGGAGGATGCAATGTGCAAGGTTCTACTTTGCATTTTTGTTTTGAATAAATAAATAAAACACCAGTACATCTCATTTTTATTGGGCACAAACTTCAAACTTACTTTCTTAACTTTTTCGGAAGTTATAGCGAAAATCTCTATTTTTTGAAATATTCAAAATGGTGTAAAATCTGAACGACTTTACCGATCATCACCAAATTTAGAACGTACCAGGTCTGAATGTTATTTTTTATTTGTAGAGCATTTCAGTTGATTTTTAGAGATTCAACGTGATTTATAGTAAAATTATAATTTTTCATAAAAATTGAAAATTCTATAAAATCCGAACCACTTTACCGATTTTTTCGAAATTCAATACCAAACACCATTTAACGAGTCTCTAGTTATGAAGAACTATTTAAGCAAATTGTCGAACTTTTATGAAATTTAAAGAGTATACGACATTTAAAACCAAAATTCTATATAATCAGTATACATAGATATATTTTCTTAATAATCACAGCGATAAAAGACGAGTTACTACTCCTTACGAGTTCGCGAGTTATGGCCGATAGAATTTTCGGTTCCTAGAACACACATACACACACATCCAGATATTCAGAACCATTGTTCTCGTCGTTTTAGGTGATTCTGAGCCTGCTGACATGACAATCTCTAAAATAGTATATTACGCCACTAGGGAGGGAAAGTAGACTATGTTAAACCGCGTGTAAGATTACCACCCGAGCTGAAGGCGAAGGTGGTAAGCACGTGGTTGGTCTCTACTTTCACTTCCAAGTGGAGTATACTATTTTTCACCATATCTGCAGCGGAAAGTTCGAATTACGCAAAGCCCGTAGGGCTGGAAGTCGAATTTTCTTTTTCATGAAACAAAGCTTCTTCTATAAAGAAGCGAAATTATTGACAATACATTTTATTCGAATAATTGTGATCACTAATCGATATGTACACAGAATTTTTTCCATTTCGGGTCTATTAACTCGAATAACAGTGTAACTTTGAAGTGATGAATTCAAATAATCCTGTGAAAGAAAGATTACAGATAATTCTAACAGATAGCCTTATACAGGGGTTAGAGGGCGAAGCCCCTCCCAAAAAAGTAACAAAATCTGTTAAAGTTTGGTTTTCTTCGCTAAACGTTAAATGAATGAAAAGATCAGTTAATACGAAGAAAAAAGAAAATCATTCGTATATAGACTTTGGTCTATCCTAACTCTTCTAACTAAAAATTAATATGAACACCAGTTAATGCGAAACGAGGAGTAAGTACGTCAAGACGATTGCATCGAAACAATTCGGCATAAGTATAACTTCTTGAATGTGTTCAGGTTGCAAGAGCATACATAAAGTAAAAATGATCAGATGTGCGCCAGTAAATAGAATTTCCGACAGGCCATCTTGAACAATACTACTTTATGTGGCGTCCCGGCATAAATAGTCACACTTTTCGTGGATACGTCATATTGATATAATTATAAATTGCTGATCCCCACTCTTACTTCAATGTACTATGTACGGGAGCTAGTCGCTGGCACACCAAGTTTTTTTGAAGAGAGTTTTACTTGGAGTCCAATTTTAGTTTTTATATATAAACGCGTCGCGTGATATCTCTCAGAGAGTTCGCGGACCACTGGGGGGATTCGAAGCACTCACGTAGGTACCTGGGTCTCTAACCGGGTCATGAGCTACGCAAATTGAGGAGAACGGTCATAGGTGAGTCGCAACGGGATCTTGGGAGCTCACGATCGATCGGCTATCGGCGGTGGATAAATCACTGTGCGTAGGTGTGCGACATTCGCTCTTACACTGCTTACAATACGCACTTGCCTCAGCAAGCCATGTAATAAGCCCATATAAAATCATACGCTTCAACTAAAATTTTCTATCTGCAATGTATGAATTGGAAATGTTATCATTCTTAAATTTGATATTAATCCCAGGATATGTACGCTGTCTGATGTTCGTTCCCAAGCTTGTGATTTATTTTGGAAAGTCTGATCCCCTTGGTATCGAGCTCATAAATACTGGATGTTATTTCCATGGTACAGTTGGGAAAATGTCTGACTTAGATATCCCGCGATTACTATGCGGATCTAGAGATGATTTCAATTTTTCACCCTGTGGGTATGTCTATGTCGCACCAGACCATATTTACCACTTTTACTGTATATCTGTGTTGTGCCGGGAAATGCTGATTACGAATTCTCGATAGAAAGCAGAAAGGGCATAGACTACTACAGTTGCCGCTTCTGCCTGCATCGCTCGCTCAAATCCGCTTATATAAAGCAGCTCCTTGGAAGCGCTTAGCGCTCTGCGAACCATTGAAAAAAAAGAGGGTGGAAGCTCATTGCACGTTGCCATTACACTGATAAAAATAATGCTGTACGGAATTTGGTTACATGCACCGGTGCATCTCTGTAGATAATTAACGACGTTATAATTATTTGCAAGGCCATAGAGTCATGGCTAATCCAAATTCTTTCAATCTTCTTTTATACATACTCTCTGCCTCTGATTACTCAAGTCCTTATTTTTCTCTCCCAACAATTTTTTCACCCCTCTATTATCTCTGTGTTTGTGTCCATCGCAGTATTTGTCCATTATCAGACTCTACCATTTTTTCTTTTGTATTTTTAGCACCGGTTTTTTTTTTGTAGCAGTACATTTGTTTTCACAACTTTTTTATTTCGTAAAGATTTTTATGTGAACATTTTCGAAACGCTCCTAAGGCTCCATAAATCGATCACTACACTCCCGCTTACAAAATGGTACATACTTCAGTTATTTTTCACTTTATAACTTTTTTAGTAGTAGTAGTAGTAAATGTGTTTATTGACACTATATAGCAGACGTCTTTTTGTTACATTTACTGGTTTATGTACATTATATGCATCATGTTCGCTGCTTTTTTGTTTTGTACATTGCCAATAGGCTATCGACCGAGGTCCTTTAGCCTGGGTTTTATTCATATATTTATTTGTATTATACTTACACGGTAACTGCTTTATTTTATTAAGATTTTTATATGAACATTTTCGAAACGCTTCTATGCTTCCCTAAATCAATCACTACACTTCCGCTTACTAAATGGTACTTCAGTTATTTTTGACACTAATACATCCGTCAACCAATGTCGATGTCGTCAAACTGCATTATCAGGTTTATTTTGTATTATTGTTCTTCGTATCGTAATGAATAAATATTCAACAACCTAATTTGGCAGCGTTTTGAATATTGTCCCTAGCGTATATTGTATAAGGAGTAGTACCGCAACATGCCAATCAAGGAGAGAAGTATTGGCTGCCCGCGTGGCAATATCGGCTACGCATTACGATGAGAGGCTGGAAATATTCGACTGGCCGACGTTGAAAATATCCCGAACCGACGAATGACTGAACGATTAATCAGGCAACAAAACTCGGTGTGTGAAAGTTTTTTATGCACGTCCATTTATGGATGGCGTTCATTCAATAGCTGGTTTACCCCATTTCCTATAAAACGAGCGTTAAAAAAAAGCAAGTATCAGGCAAACGAAAAACTCAACGCAGAGGTGCGTATGAAATGCTCGCGGAATATTAATTCGTATTCATATTCGAATATTGGCACTTGAAATCTGTTTTTGAAAAATCAGCACAATGAGAGAAAAAAAATTGTAGACACCGAATAATTTATCTATTCGACTCACCGACATATATAACTGCGTCGATTTCGTTGATTCCTTTGTACGAATCCTTCGGCAAATTTTTTTCCAGATATTGTTTACCGCATATATATCGCTAAAGGTACATGTCGATTGAGCCATTTCGAAAAATAATTTGCTCGCACATATCTTTTGCACAGATTATTGTGTGGTTGTCACCTGAAGTTTAAGCTGTGGGAAAAGAGTAGGAAAAAATGTGATACTAAAAAAGACAGAATTACAAACCCAAGACAGAGCAACTTCAAATTAAATTAATTCTTAAAAATACTATCACGTAAATGGAAGTTATCATTCATAATTGGACTCGAACAATGTTATTATTCATAATTTTAAGTCGAATATTTTTATGATTTTTTGTTTTGATAAATATGGTAAAAATTCAGTTATCAAAGGACTGATGGTCTCACAGTATGTTACTTGAGAAAAACGGAAGACCCAGAAGGAAAGAAATCGCAGTTGTCTCGTTTATCTCGTTTCGCTTACTGGCGAGGACAGGCTATGCGCGGTTTTAAGTGCAAACTCGAAATGATGCGCCAAGATGATCCGCATGTGGCGCGAAACTCGCGACGAATAAGAAGCATACTGTTCTGTTTTCTTGGCGTAGGTATCGCACGTTCTCTGCGTTAACGTCGTCGCGTCTCTCACCAACTACCAGTTCACAAACGCAAAAACGCTTTTCCCCGCTCAACCCTCTTCCTTCGTTTTTCTTTCCATTCTTCTTTTTCGCTTCCTCTTGGGTGTAGAGCCCGCGACACGCTGTCTTGGAGAATCGCGACGATTTGTCTTCGGTGCGTTTCCGTAGTTATTGGGCACACAGCTCCATTTTCCGGTAACAGGCCGAATTTCACACAGCCAGTATTTTTCACTTTTTTAGTATCTTAGCAAAGCGCTTTTACTCAGAATAACATTATCCTCTTCATCTTAATTCAAGATTTTGTTAATACCGTCCCAGATAGAGACGTTGAAACCGCATTTTCTCAAAGGCTGTTTCGTGCGTTTTATACTATTTTTTAGCCATTTAACGTCTTATTTTTATTTCTTCGAGATAACGTGCTGTGCTTTTTATCTAGTCAAAGGTGAACGCAGTTTCTTACTTTCATGAGTGCTTTGCTTGAATTTTTAAGGAAACCGTGAGCCTTTTCAATCTCGTGATAGTTACCTTTTTAAAATGTATAGACTGCATTAAAGAAAAGTGTTAATCCGAAAACCCATTTCCGTAGAGCTGAATGATGTAGGAGGATGGTCCATTAGCTACGGACCATGATGGATCCGAGAATTTCGGTAAATGACCAATGAATCAATCCTATTCGATAAATATACCAGGAGACAACTAAATTGTATGACCTGATTGACCTGACAAACAATGAGTTGAAACTCATGTTTTGGTGGTTGGCTGGTCAAACCCAGGTGGTTTTATATTCTTAAAAAATCAACATTATGACTTTTTATGTTTATGTTACGTCCCAATCAACTCTTATGCGCCGCACTTTGGGAAACCACTTTGGGAAAACCTAATGGCGATCTCACTTTTGGGTCAAGGCGTTAACCCTTTAGACCAGGGACGGAGACCTCGCAATATACTATCTTAATTCGGATGTGTGAAAACAGTGTTGGAGACTGAGAAATAGTGATTTGTAATCGGTAGACCAAGTTCCAAAATAATAATTGAAACCTTGATTCGTTTGTGCACACAATGTTGAATGAATTCGATGTACTTGCCGGAGATTATACAGTTATAGACTTTTCGTTCGTCCGGCATGATGGTCGTCAAGAGAATAACTGACTTTTCTGTAGAATCTTGTCCTTATATACTCGGGAGGTATGTTAAGGAATGTGGAAATTATAAGTCCTATCGGAATCTCACCGAAGGAGACTTTTATTATGAAGCTGTACATAGAAAATGCCTCAAATGTAAACCCTGTAGGTTAGGCACGGACCCATCTATGGAATAAGTGCACTGAGGCGGTGGTTGTTGATGGCACACGTGTTTATCAAAATTGCGGAGAACGGAGAATCATTATCTCCAGTATTTAAGAATAAGGAAAGATAAACTACACTCGAAACGACACGTAAGATGGGTAGTCCAGAAATTTTACTACGCGCGTGCTGACAAAATGCTTCTAATGCTGGTGCTCTGGACTAGGAGGGACCCACTTGAGTTAAAAAGAGGGTCTGAGGCGACGGTCGCTAGTAATGCACGTGCGTTCCGTGGCGAAGACAGACGCGAGCTGAGCAGTTTGAGTTTTCTAGAATTTCTAAGGTTACGTATGACGTAACATTTAAGTGACCCTGGAATCAGTCTCCAGTAAGTTAACCGGGCAATCCCGGAATTTTGATTCCTACATGACCGGTCAGTATCTCGCGAATGATTTAAAAATGACCAAGTGAAATTTATATCGAAACCGCCAGGAGAACCCCAGAAAAGTGGTAAAAAACCTCACGTTTCCAATGATGGAATAATTGTGGTTTATGAAGATCTTGTATTACTATTATTGACATTTTTTGTACATTATATTATAGAGATCAGGTTTCGCAATTCCATCTCCCATATGCTGATCATTTCCGAAATTGAATATTCCCCACGGTGCTTGGATACAAATTATCCACTACTCAGTATTGCGCATGGGTTTCGATAGACAAGATTTCTAGGATGAGAGTAAACGGAAGCATGTCGATATTTACATACCTCGTAGTTTATGTAATGTGTATCTAAGCAATCATGTGCAGACGAGATGGGCAGACGCAACACCCGAGGGTGCGGACCAAATTAAAGTCCACATTGTCCCCTGACATTTTTAGAGAACTTGGATATTTTTCAAACGTTTATAAGATATTCAACATGAGTCCTACTCCAATATTGATATCGCAAAAACTGTGGAAGATAGGGTGAAGTCCACATTGCATGGTTGTTTTGAAAAAATTCTTTCAATATGTTTAGTAATTTTTTAATCTCCCAATATTCTTACGCCTGTTGGTGTTAACGCCGATTGTTAATATATTTGGTCCTACCATTTCTTTGAATTAGTTAGAAATGCATAAGAATCAATATTCAATGAGAATTAGCAATCTAGAACATTATGTCGAAGGCAAATCAAAATCTGCTCGGCCACTCCCCCGACCATATTTTCTATTAGAGCCTCGACAGTATATAAATTGCAGTCAAATAATGCTGCTAATGTACTCAGTTATTAAAAGTACCTTTTCAGTAACGATGCATGGAACGCCCCATATCGACGATGAAGATGCGCTTGAAAGGGAATAAAAATGGCTAAAGCGCTCAGTGGTATTAGTCGGGGAAAAAAGAAATATTGGGTTGACAATAGTTCTGTTTAATCTGGCGCAGTACGTTTTTATCTGCCAGAAGCCTACCAGCGGAACAATGCTCTGCTAAACCGATTCAATTAGTCGCAGATCTACACGCCGATAGGCGTACTACTAGCTTCCGTATCCGCAGGGAGTGATGGAAGGCGGAAGGGAATGAAAAGTAAAGGGAAGTTACGTTGTGAAGAACGATGCTGACGGGGGCGTATTCGGAAGGTAGCAAACGGTTGAATGGATAGGAAAATGGACGGGGTGGAGTGAAAGGAGCGAGGCAATAGCACATGGGAATATGAAGCCGTGCACGTAACTAGGACACGTCGAAAAATTATACTTCGGAGTGCTCGGATCAAATACGCTCATAGGAATCCATTTATCTATCCTTGAAACTGCTCATGATTCGAAATGTTCTCATATTCTACGCTGTACGTCACACTTTTCTGTTAGAAATACTTTTGTTCCGGCGGAATATGAATCTTAATTACTGGAATCAATCATTTCGGTTCTAAAGGTGAAAATAGTTTAAATCGTGAACGCAACGTTGAGAATTAAAACTAATGAAACTAATTGAAAACTACTCGCTTGAAATATTTTCAAAATGTTTAAAAATTCTTTACCCGAAAACTTCTAAAAATGTTAAAAAAACACTTTTCTGAGATATTGAGCTTAATGTATCTAAAATTATTTCTGGAATGTTCTTAAATCTTTTGAGAATACTTTCCCGACATCTGTTTACCAAACAAAGTCAAAGTAAAATTTTTTAAAAAGTAATGAACTTTATTCCGATCCCCCAATATTTCCGAAACATGTTGACTATCCAGAGAAATGGATTACCCATTGTTGCAACTGGTCCAATTACACCGAATCTCCCCTATATCAATTCTTTCCTCTATAATTACACAACTTTTTTTACGGAAATGATTTTTAAAAAAATTTTATGTCCAAGGAATTAATTCTGTCTCTTGCTTCTCGATGCGGATGATCCTGGATAAAATCCATCTGTACGGAAAACTATATAACAACTTAGTATCCGTTTCTTCGATTACTCTATCGCATTACTATGTTGGGAAAAAATAGCATTGAAGGCGTAATTGTAAATGGAAAATTAGCGCGAGTTTGCCGAAGCTGTAGAAGCGGCGTTAATGTCAGGACTACGCGATCCGGGCACGTTCGTATCATCCAGGACTCGCGACGCTGATGAAGCGCGTACAGGATAGACACCCGACGCGTTGGTGGCGTATCGATCCCTCTTCGCGCTACTCTCGGGCGCATGCAAGTTGCTCGGTCGCTCACACGAGACATCGTTTGACTCGCGTCCGACGATTTACGAGTGACATCCACCGACGTTTATCGGCGCCTACTTTATCATAATGTACGCATACACTCTGTGTATGCCGCTCGTACCCATGCTAGGTCTGTTGGATTCTTCTACCAAAACAAACGATCTCCGTCGTGCAATATTGGAACTAAATTAGCCATAGCAACATTCGCTGCGCCTGCTGCTCGCATGCACATTCCTGATGCACAGAGCGATATGAAATTTGCTTAATACGATCTCAACTGTCAAAGTCACGACGAGCATTATTTTATTGAACAAAGAGAATTTGAAAAATCTGAGCACATGCTTAACCACTGCCTTGACTTCGCTTCGCTTCACGTGCGAGAAGTCGCAGTTTTCTGGTTAAATTACTTTTTAATTTTCTATTGTACATAAATTTACGATTTTATTATGTTTTTGAAATAATGACTGTTTTAGTCGATACAAAAAATACGATACGTCGGTAGTTACAAAGTTGAAAGATCCGAATCAAATTCGGCAAAGCGACTATCATGCATTGACTAATGGTCCTTGTAGGACTAAGCGCTCGGTGAAATTTCAATACATGCATGCATATACACATCATGAATCGACTAATAACCCACCCCGTAAATATCTCTCTCATCTGACCGCTAAGCTTTTACACTATCATTTTACGCTTCTCAGGGCGCCCTGTGGTAAACCTCGTCGATGATAACCATGCTGGCACCGCGTCTAATCTCAAAGTTACCTAAGCACTGCGCTCTTTCATAGCCTATACCTACCAGGGACGTTGTGACGTAATGACTTTACGCTGCATATACTAGTCTGCCTTGCATGCAAAATTAAATGCCATATAGTTAGCTCATGTTGTACCACCGGTAGATATATCCAAGAGACGAGGTACGGTCTTCTACCTAATCGAATCACGTGAGATAATATCGTTCGTAAGCGGCGTTATACGTACACACGCCATTAATATTAATGACGCTATATTCCGTGGGGCAAAGCTCCAGACGTCAAGTGATGCGAACTCTTAACTGTCATATACATCTCCCTAATACCAAGCTTAATTACGTAATGTATCCCTTACTCCTTGTTCTGTAACTCTTGTTCTGTATCTATATCTATTTCATCTATCTATCTATAGATCTATTTTATGCCACATGTCGGAGTTGCAGAGAAAAGTACGACTTTATCGGAGGTCATACTTTCTAGTTCAAATCATTGCCTTACGTCACATTTGATCCTTTCACTTCGTTGACAGCGTACATTCGACATAGCGCAGAAGCAAAAAATCCTGCAGAGTAGAACATTTTTAATGGCCTCCGTTAGATTTCACAAAATTACCACTATGGGAACGATGTCCATCGATTTTAGCTTCTTCATAATGGTAGCTATGCACGCGTACCATGCTATGTGACCATGATATATTCAATCCTCAGTTTTAATTAAGAAATGGGAAATGTGTCGTTGTTTGTTATCAACAAATATGGGATCGCGCGATGCTCCACAACTTTGTCAGGCAAAAGAGTATCTGTCTGGGTAAGGACTGAAACTATATACACAAGTTTGCTGACACACCATGTGCTATGTCTTGCTTGCAAAATACGTGCCTCTTTTTGTAATGACGTTGAAACAAGCGGACGGACCTATTAATTTAAGGTACTAGTCAAACTTGAAGTAACGGCCTTTGTTCATCAAAGAAGGGAAATGAAAGCTTAATTTCCACCGCGCGACTGCCATGGAACATACACAAACAAGGCGCATGGTCCCAGAGTTTCGTAAATTCATATAAATATTTTTTGAATTTCTATAAATGCATGATTCGAATGACAGGCTATGTATATTCACACGGAAAAAACAGCTTCACTGGGCCAACTAATTAATTATTAGTTGAATGAAAATTCGGTGCCACAACCATCAGGTTGATCGATGGAACGACGTCGTATTAGTCACATTTACTATCCAGAGTTAGTGGGATTGAATAGGTCATACAACGAATTGTATTTGTTTTCCAACTAAGAAAAATAGTTGGACCAACCAACAGCACCATCTTACACGCAACTTACAGTTGCGTGTAAGGCAACCAAGTAATGTCGTTGTCACGCCAATTCTAGTAACTAAAAACAAGTTGCGGTATTGTGTTAGCCGCCATTATGTACTGTGTCGTGGAAATCAAGCGAAGACCGGCAAGACCACTGCGCCGATATAACTAAACGAAATCCGGATGAACTCAGAAAAATTACGACGATTGGTGAGTAAACAATTAAATTAAGTTAAGTTAAGTGAGGTGTAAAAAAAAGTCGGTATTTTCCGACGAAGTTATGATGACCGTCGGACGCAAGACATAACCTAAGCGCTAATGGTTATCATAACCCTAAATTTATATTTTTGCCAATGTGCCAGTTTGCCAATAGTATGCATCAAAAGGAGAGGGTATCAGGCAAGTGTAATTCAGGCAAAAAATGTGTTGGTTGCTTTAACTAAGTCAATAAAACGCGCAAATTCCGTTAGATAGTTGTATTCGGTTATTAGTTCGAACAAACGGGTTAAATAGTTGTATAAACCGATAAAATAGTTGCACCAAGTACGTAAAATGGCATATGGAACAATTTCACTGGTAGTCGCCCCAACTAACTACTTCGTTCGAGCAACAATGCAGACCCACCTAACTGAAAATAGTTGAGACAAGCAATTAATCGTCGGTCTCTCAGAGCACTAAGTCACTTGGTTGAGTTCAACTAGTTTTTTCGTTACCGTAACCAAGTCATTTTTTCCGTGCACAAGAAAATCCATTGCCGTCTGATCGTGTACACTGGGTACGTTAAATTTATAGTAGTTTAATGAATATATGTGTAAATTTAGAAGTCTCTGGTACCATGCGTGTGAGTACATTCTCTAATGTTCGGCCAGTCGCAATGGCAATTATCAAAGAATTTTTTAACAATAAACAAATGTTGTTATTGGGATAAAATATGGTTCGTTCGTTTCAGCATGATCTGCAGAATATTTGTCTAAATTCCCAAGATTAAATCGGTATGCATTTGCAAGATATAATCAAAATTATCCTCATGGCCCTGCTGCCGTTTTTGGGTACAGGTCGTTTAAAAAGTTACGCCCGTCGCTCAACAGCGTTCACTAGATCCTTCCGCTAGCTTCAGCGTCAACTCTTTTTCAAGTACCAGCTTGTAAAAGCACCGAGGCATCCCTAATAAAGTGATTAACCAGATGCTCGCTCGACGCTTGAGTCGAGCTGGAACAATCTTTTTAAACCGATAAGAAGTGCATCGGTGAGACTTCCCCATTGGTCGAATCGAGCAGAGCTCTCTAGTGTTTTCCTACCACGAGGGTCTCTTTCATGGTCAGCGCCTAAAGAGATCACCCCAATTCTCTTTGCTATATTTTCACCAATGACATTCAAGGAAGCTCTTGTTATTTACCACGAATGACAGTCTTGAACTTAATTTCACCGGAATAACATTAACAATAAGTGAGTGTGCCAGCTCAATTCACAACTCACAGTTACCACTTTTGAGTACTCACAGTAATTTATTATTTTATATAATATGGTGTACAGCACTAACGGTAATACTGCTCGCTGTTAACAATTGGGTCCCGACCCGGAATCCACTCCGATTCCAAATGAGACTCCTCTTTAAGGGTAATCCTGACCCTAGCAAGCCCTGATCGTCGGTCAACTGTCATGCAGTGAGGGATCGGATATCTATTCGGAATCTATTCGGATTCCAAGTTGGATAATCCATTTGAAGGAAACCAAGTCGACAGGGACTCTGTAAGACTATTATGTAAATTTTGAAACTGTCAGCCAGGCACACGGTTAGTCAATCCTGGACGAACTCAATACCAGTTAACCTTAATTCGAACTTTAATAATTACAATTAATAATTAACACAGAGCCGGTGCTAAGGCGAAATAGGTTGGGTCGAGTTGAAACTGTGAATAATTGTGTTATGTGGAATTTCGTCTGCGTAAAGTTACGTCCCGCTGAAACGCACGTGCTGCCTCTGCGATGAGAACACAAACAATTATGCAAGAAAAGAAGCATGCAAAAGCATATAATCGATAGACGGTACAAACAGCGTCACAATTTCGTAAATTTGTTTATCCGCTGTCAAGAGATAAAAGAGAAGGAAGTACCGAAAAGAATGGTACGGGAAGAGGGAATTAGAAGTGGGAAAGAGAAGAGAACTGTAGGGCTTTCGGTGGTACTATTAGTACTGCAGCGGTTGTTGCTGGCGTTGGCGCTGGGTCAGTGCCAGACTTCGGTATTGCTTCATAAATCCTTACCAAGAAAGCCTTGCATCATCTAGCATTGTGTCGCAGATAGCGCCGCGACGCGTACCAATAATCGGATACGTCCGAGGGATGATTTATTACGTTCTTCACCCTACCAATGGCCGAACAAAACATTCCCTAAACAGACCCATCGTGAGAACCATATATAACAGTACGCTGCACTATAATACCAAATGGAGATTTTTATAAGCCAGAACAAAATTGTATCCGACGGTGGGCAATCCGTGTGTTTTGGACCATTTCATAAATTGTTCCTTCTTTCACTCACTGCTCGATGTGTGTTTGTATATTTGAGAGAAACGCTGCATCTATCGGTTATCGATCAGTTTCCAAATATTTAAATAACTTTGGAACCAAGAAAACATTCAGAATGAATCGTGCAACACCAGCTCAATTAGTCAGAGAGGTAACAAATAAGTTAGAAGCGTATTGAACTAGTCAATCAACTGAACAGAAGAAAGCTTTGCATTAGCGCGGCACATCCAAGTAATCAGGTCCACGTACATCGGACATGACCGAATCGGACATAACAAAACTGAACACGTAGTTCCGGTAGCAGTGGCGATAGCGGGTGGGATTGGAGATGCAGTCCTGTCACAACTTGTAACACGTAGACACAGGTCAGGAATGCAAGGCAATGGAACACTGTTCCAATCGAAAGCAGCACTTCAGGACTGATTGGAAACCTTAAGATTGAGCAGTACTCAACGTCACCATAAAGCATAGGACACACCCAAGGATGTAGATATTATATTTTTCAAGAATACATTTTCCCGTTACGAATTCATTGTCAAATAGAAAGAGAATGCAAAGTAAAACCTTGTACATTGCTCTCCTCTTATTTTTTACATTTTAAAAAGCTATATCTATGAGAAAGTATAGTCATCGATTTTAGCTTTCTCATAAAAGAATCTCTGTAAAAGGAGAAAAAATAAGGAAGCAACTTGAAACATTTTACTTCGCATCTTTGTTTTTAATAAATGAAAATTATTTCATTCGCACATAAAATCTGGGCTCTCCAATTGCAGATGCCAAGGTCAATTTCCCAAAAGAATGCAAAAAAACTATTGAGCCGAATGAACAAGACAACGACGATTTAAATCATTTTTCGTTAGTCATTTGGTAATCAGTGCTAATTTAAAAAAAAAAAACAAATGTTCGCAAAAACAAAACTTCCGTCAATTATAAAACAAATGGCGTAACTACAGGGTTTGAAAATCTGACAAGAAATCAGAACTCTCAGGGACTACATACTAATATTTCCTGCGGTTACAACCCGGAAGAAGTTTGAAGATCGGAGACCACAAGCGTGGGGGTTCTGTAAGAAATGACCTATTTGCGACCTACCATGTGTTTTCAAAGATATTGGCGATTACCTCTGATCCTGAATCTGACACTGAATGTAGGTCTTCCTATGCATTCTCCTCTGTCTCTGTCTCTGTGCGAGAGAGAGATGCTTCTCTAAATTGTTTACCGGAGAAGGATTACACAGCAGGTCGCCGTCTAAGTCTCTGTGAGGGGAGCAAGAAAAGCTCGAGCGGCGTTCCACCAACGACCCTCTAGGAATTTCGTGGCTGCTGCATATATTCATGATTTCACTCTCTTCATGGTAGGATAGTTGAAGCCAAAGCAGCCCACGAGCGAGGCAGAGCACCTTTAAAATCGAAGTGAAATGCGCCGGGGTAAAGAATTTTACGCGCTGCCTGTTCCCGCTTTGCCCTTCATCCTCTCCGACTTACACCACGTGAAACCCACAGTTTCCTTCTTTTTCCGTGCAAGTGGGGCGGATACTATACGCTTGGCCCGCGTGTATCCTTTCAGTTTATGGCCTACTGTGCTCGGATCTTAGCTATATCCTTGACGAGCCTCGAATTTATTAACCGAGCTACTCCAGACAACTTTTATACCTTTCTTTATGGTGCAACAAAAGCCCGAGCAAAGCGAATTGCCTAAGGTCAAAACCTCCCGCACTCCAATAGAGTGAGCGTTAAATCGGCCAGCAATTGTAGTTATTCATTTTATAATGCAATTTCATCCTACTATTGACAAAGTAAAAAATTTCGAGACACGGTTTTCACTTCTTGATGGCCTTGCTGTACATAACTTATATCCATGACTACGTAACATGTGGAAGAATGATTTGTGAATGGAGCATAGACTTTTCTTGAAATCCCATATATATGTATATTAACTGGCATATTGAATTATACAAATCAAGCAAAAGGCCTATAAATATTTGTGCCAATTGCTACGGATCCCAAGAGGTATCAATTCCTAAGTTATACGGAAAGGCGTTCGAGGGGATAGATGCACTGATGCGACTTGAGATGAGATTTTCTCAAATCTTGCCCGTTTATATCTTGCGTTTGTCATTTGTCTAAAACTTTTGTCCCGAGCTTGCGGTATAACTTTAATCATACACGGAAAGAGACGATAACTTGGTAAAACTAAAACATGAGTCCTGACAACCGGAATAGTTGACATAGTGCCAACTACTCAGTTAGTTGAACTATCCACTTGGTTGGTTGAAGGAACTAAAATGTCGTTGATAGAATACTCGTAATAACAGGAACCAACTCAAATCGTAATCCCAACTATGCGCTCAGTCAGTGGACGCAATTTACTTCAGTGCAGTTCTAGGTTAGAATTCAGAGCTCACAACTCACCTCTAAGATAAATAATCAAAACAATGAAGTCAGAAGCGCGATTCCCATACATTCATAATGGCATGGATCTTTACTAAATTTCGATACTGTAAAAATTAAGAGAATCTACTTCTAACAGTACATAATTCACTTGCTGCATATTTAGTAAGATCCGCGGCAAATACGCAATTCACACCACACATTGGCGTCTTTTGGACACCTTTGTCCTTCGCGTACACATTATTAGTTGCAAGAACCGACCAATTAGATTTAGACGGGAAGCCGTAGATTTAGACGGGTACCGGCGCCCTTCGAATCATGTTGACAACCATTGCTGGTGATAGTTACGCCACCTGACGGCTGTTGGTAGGCAGAATTGTTATTGGTTATCGGACCCAACGCGTCGGTCTTACTTACTATTTTTCGATAACTAATCGCGTAGTAGTTGCCTCAACAAATCGGCGGCGCAACATATGCTGAAAATGGTTTTCGCAACTACTTTCTTCTTTCCGTGTAGTTTCGCTCGATCTTGATCGAAATAACAAGCAATATCGAGCGAGACCTTGAAAATAGTTACAGATGTAAGGTAAACGTACCAATGGCGGGACGTTTAAAGCAATGTCTGTTTTGTATACCAATTTTCGCATCCATATATTTATTATTTTAGCAAATGGTGGTAAAAAATCGTAAGCTTAGAGTTTCTAGTTTCCGAAAAGCATACAATAAAAATATTTTTGATTGTGTGAAAAACAGTTATTAATTGAAACGCTGAAAAATGTAGAATGTACCAATGCTGGGACGGGTATTTTTCTACATGTCCCGATCTCGGGACGTGAAATGTGCGTATCGGTGGGCACATAAGAGTATTTGTAAGAGTTATTTTTTATATTTTCTTAATTGAATTCTTGATATATACAAATATTCATATAGAGTCCCTCAATTGGGACCTGTCCCGCCATTGGTACGTTTACCTTACATTCAATATAATAGAGGCTATGTTACGGCTTGAAACAGCTACAGTACAATTAGCTTGGTGCGTGATCTAGATTCGCGACCATTTTGGACAGCCAGCGTTCGAAGCGGCGAAATTATACAACATCTGTCACAGGGGTAAATGCTAGCGTACGTTATTCAACATAATTACTTATAATTTCATTGCAGCGGTTACTACCAAATTAATTGTTGTGTGTCGTGTAGGCCTTCTTATCTTCACTTTTACCGTGTACATTCTAGCCGTGCTTAACAATGTAGTCATTTGTCAACAATGTGTCACGTGTAGTCAACATCGGATCGAAGTCAACAGATATGAGTGAAGAGAGCACTTCTGGCGAACCAGGATGCTGTCTTTAACGCTTTTTATTCATGAGCGTTTCCAGACATGTTTGTTGTTTCTTGATGACATTATTTAACCATTGAACTAGGTGGACTAATTAACGGTGATCAACAATATCTGCGGTAATTACAGAAACACCGTTTCGTCAAATGACAAGGGTTTAATAGGACACATCAGCACTGGGGAAAAGAAAGTTTGTTTAGTGAGTACGGGTTCATAGTATAAGCCGAAGAGAAGTAATTACTACAATCATAAGAGCTAAAAAAACGGTTTTCTCCCGGATGCCGAATGAAATTTTTCAATACGACAGTGATTTTTGCAAGCGACAGCTTACTAAAGCTTTTTTTTCTGGATGGACGAATAGAAAACTATTTTTGTCAAAAAAACGGACGGATTTTGTCAGATCTGTTATTCAACGGTGAGGCTGAAGAAGTATTTCTGTCGACATTGTCTCTATCGACGTCATATTCAACGTCTTATACGTACACGATGATTTGGTACTTTGTTGAGACGTTTCTTTCATCGCTGATTGGAATTCGATACATAAGGATAGACGTAGCGGCCCAAAAAGAACAAAGGGAAGGAAAAAAAAGCCGTGGCAAAAATAGATGGAAGTAGGTGCAGTAGTTACGTGCTGAGGCATGACAGGAGTGTTGCTGGCAAGGCCGAGACGCTGTCTCGTCTGCGAAGGGAAGATGTAAGAACGAAGTCGATTGAAATAAGAAACACAAAGAAAACAGAGAAGAGAGCGAGGCTAAAGTGAATCTATCGCTTCGAAGATATCGAGTCGAAAACCCGTCGAAATCTGCCGTACAGACGCAAAGGGAAAGTGAGGTATCGTGCAGGCTGACGAGTTAACCGTTCGTAGGACTAGACTTTTTCAGCTGCAGAGCTCTCCCTATACATTGTAACCGCTTCAGTAGATCGATCATGAGTCTCTCCTCAAACTCATACATCCAACATGACTACTGGTCTTGTACCTCATGTACCCTAACAAAACCAAACCATATTTTTACTGGTCCGATGTCTGGAGTTTGATGAAGGGCTGAAACGAGAAGTGAATTCAAATTTGGTTAACTAAATTTACTTATTTACAAGTTTCTGATTTATAGCAACACACCAATGGGATTGCTTTGATTTTTCATCTAAATCCAAACTGGATGAGACTTGCCCTTTGAAATCTAACGCAAGCGCGCCAAGGAACAATAAGATGTCTCGAAAATAGTGGAAACTGAGGCTTGTCGGTTCTCCTTTAGATTCCCAGTTTTCTTTCTATGAAGTAAGTAAGTCTTTGAACCCCTTAATATCGAGATCCAAAGCCACTGTTACCTAATAATTAGCGATGTGATCTAATGCAAACACTACTTTGGGTTACTACCATTTTTGAAGATTCGGAACATGTGGCGAAATGTTAAAAATTAGGTAGATGACAAAAAAAGCAATACTCGTCAATTGATCCCGAAAAGCCTATTCGGTGACACCTGCTTTATTATCCATGGGCCTTATTCTCCCTGGACATTCTTTCCTAATAGCATTTACAGCGCAATACAAAATTTCTCATTGTGTATTGTTGTAAGAATAGATCGTTTAATCAGTATTATTTAACGGATCGGATAAATTTACTAATGACAAGTTTTTGCAGGTACGAGTTTGCTCGGGAATAACTTTTTTGTAGATCATTTTAAACTTGATAGGCTGATGGAACGAAATGTCGCGGCCCAAAATGTCGGGCTATACTGTTTTTTAAAAGCACTTCAAACGACTAAAGATGATTGCAATAGCAGGTCCTGAAAATTAATCTCAAGATCAGAGCTATGTAAAAAAATGTCTCCAACAAATGAAATTTAAAAAGTATAGTGTTATTATCATACTATAACTTATTTCAGTATCTCCTAGACTCGCATAATTGCGAGTAATTTTATAAAGTAACGATAAGTGATTAAATAATTAATTGACTTAATTATGATACGAAATCAATGAAAAACTAATCTTGCGAAATCGCATTGCTTTTCAATTTACTTTTATTCGAATATTTGTCTATGCATGACGCGAATGCATTTAATATGCCGTCCTGTCATGTACTGTTTTTACCCTAAGACAAACCATTTTGAAAACTAACGCGTGGCTGGGAGGGAAAATAAAATTCTACTGAAAGACTATATCTTGGCGACTTGATTTACTTGTTTACTGGTCTCCTATTCATTGCAAGGCACGTCAATAAGATCGTTCCGATCCCTGATCTGATTAGCGTCTCCGTCCAAGACCAGGAGTTTACTTTTCTCTCCTTCCGACCATACCCATAAAACCGAATCGGACCAATAACTGAATTGAAATAGCCAAACCTCGGTTCCGACGTTTTCGTAAACGGGAGCGTCTGGCGGTGATCACAGGGGCGGGAGCACGTCGTTTACCCGCAATTAAGACGATCGTCGGTACGATGCGATGCCTTCTCCTTCTGCAACGGATTTGCTATGATCGCGTCCTGCGCACCCTTGAAGATTAAAACGATATTGCCGTGCGGCGAACTCGAGTTAACCCAAGCAATTATTATCAGGCATGGAATTGGGCTGAAGAGTCACGATGTCGTTACTTCAAAGAGGTTTCAGGAGTTACAATAAGAGGAAGGGAACATCAGAAGAACGTTAACCACGATATTTCATGAGAAATTGATATAGGGGAGACCAGGGCTAGTTGAATCACTTTTAACGTTGAATTCATTTTTTTTTTATCTTTAACGGTTCACAATCCCAATGCCAGTGTTGTATTTAACAACCGATTGGATATGTAGTGTACAATTTTTAACATCCCGTATGATCCTGGCTATTTGTCGCGAAGAGTAATCCGAGATCCACCGAAATGATTTAACTTGCCCCGGCATGTCTAAACAAATCGCAATTTATCACCGGGAAAATCGAAAACCGTTGGAACTACAATGTTTCTGAACCCGAGCAATGTTTCAATGGTGACATTATAAAATATCGAACAGTTTTTCACTCGCTAACGATTTTAGCCACAAACCGTCGCAGTGACAAATATGAGTGTCATTGGAATTCGCATGGACAATTCGATAGAAAAAAAATGTGGTAAAATGGAAAATCTTGTTTGTTTCCGTCAAATTGCATGTAGCAATATGAAGATTCCATTTTCTTAGTTTTTTTAACAAACAATTGTTAACTTTTATCAAATCTTGAATGTTCCCGCTCTTGTGTAAAAAAATATTATAAGTATTATAAATTGTTATCATTATCCAGATTCTATAATATCTTGGGGTATTGAATAAAATGTATGAAGATGTCTATGGGGCCACTTAGAACAGAATAGAAATATATTTACTTTAAGACAGTAATCTATTAGTGTAAAAGTGGAAATTGTTGTTTAATTTTAAATGTAATTAGTTTACGCTAATCACACCTGCCAAGTACACAGGGTTCGAAAGGTGAAAGGTCTCATGACGTAAAGTTACAAAATCGAAGATTTTTTAAAAAGTGAAACCTTACATGTTGTTTCCACAGTATTTCTCATTTCTCACGTGGCTAATTGAATTTTTGAGATAGTATACATATACAAACATGCGTACGGACTTGTTTCTGCAACCACTTTCTCCGCGTATCGGACCATTCTATGAATGAGAATATGAAGTGAGAAACTCCACAAAAAATACACGAACTTCACGAAAACAGAAATTCGTTCATAAGGAAATAAAAATAATTCGACAATAAAATATTGTCACTCGTCAAGGTTCAGGATAATTTTCATGAAATTGCTCAAATAAACCCGATAGAATGTTCACGAATGGCACGATCGATCGAACTCAAATTTCGCACGCAAGTAGACTAGTAACTCCTCTTTAATTGCTGTGATTGTTAAGAAAATTTATCGGTGCATACTGATTATAGAGAATTTTTATTTTTTTTTTTTTAAAGCTGTCGTATACTCTCTAACTTTTGTAAAAGTTCGGCGATATGGCTAAATAGTTCTTCACAACTAGAGTCACATTAAATGCTGTTTGGTATTAGTTTCGATAAAATCGGTAAAGCGCTCCGGGTTTTATAGAATTTTGAATTTTTGTAAAACATGATAATTTTGCTATAAATCAAGTCGAAACTCAACAAATCATGTGACAACCGAAAAATAACATACAGCCCTGCTATGAATCAAATTTGGTGCTGATCGGGAAAGTCGTTAAGACTTTACACCATGTTGAAATTTGATAAAATAGCCATTTTCGCTGTAACTTCCGCAAAAGAAATTAAGAAATTAAGACAAAAGTTTGTGCCTGATTATAATGAGATGTACCGGTGTTTTATTTATTTATTCAAAACAAGGATGCAAAGTAGAACCTTGGTCATTGCTCCCTCATTAAATTTTGCTCTTTACGAAGCTTCCTTTATGAGAAAGCCAAAATCAATTACAATAGTTCCTCGTGCAGGTTGCTTTGTAAAGAGCAAAATTTAATGAGGAATCAATGAGCAAGGTTCTACTTTGCATCCTTTTCTGTTTAAACAGTTATCAGCTTTATTTCCCACATCAGCTTTCCGTAGCATAATTGTGTGCCGCTGGCCGAGCGGGTACAAAGCTTTTTACTTTGTATAATAGTTTTGATGCTCGTTGGGTTCAGCATTATATTTACTCCTTTGTAGATTAGATGCGGGTATAACTTATAATCCAGTTTATCCCACGCGAGTTTTTGAATATCCATAAAACGCTCGCCTATCACTTGCACTCTGTGACCCTCTTTATGTTAGTCCCGAGGATTTCAGGGAATTATGATTTCACACCTTCATGTGTCAAAATATTAATAGATAGAATTGAGCCGCTGTGATTTATTCAACCAGTCTGACTGGATCAGCTTTTGAGGGATCAACGCTTTCATTCGATGGTCACCGGATTCACCATGAATGGGATATCAATATTGCTTGGTTTGTTATCATTATTTTTTTGTTTTCGACTTTTCCGTCGCGATAATCGAAATATTCCAGAATATCGAGAAAAATGGCCCTACTATCCAGCCTGACGTGGTCCTCATATAATTCCGTCAACTATACTGCTCCGTCAGTTCAATCTGATGAAGCCTATAAAGGTTGCCTATTAAGACCCTACTTAAATAATATCGAAATTAAATTAACATACATTAATTTGTCCTTATTCAATCGAGTAATCCTGCACCTTTAATTACACAACATTCACATTTAAAGGCCAACTAAAAATCGTATTTTTCA
The DNA here is from genome assembly GCA_947507545.1 of Clistopyga incitator. Taxonomy (NCBI): domain Eukaryota; kingdom Metazoa; phylum Arthropoda; class Insecta; order Hymenoptera; family Ichneumonidae; genus Clistopyga; species Clistopyga incitator. The sequence goes on along the minus strand of OX382178.1, from coordinate 9,091,881 downwards.
GAGATTCGCAGGTATACTAATGTGTTTCAGGTATTCTGACACTTTAGCAGCGGTTTTTATTTTACAAAAACATGAAACATGTTTCTCCGACTGAACCATATGAAGTTCAGAAGTGGTACAATGGGGCTCGCCCTCTACCGGCAATGCAATTTTTTAAACTGATGAAGTTCTGATCCCAATGATATCAGCTTCGCCTTATCTAAATTGTGTCAAGTTTTATTATCTGTTTTTTATTCCGGTCCACAGGCTCGCCAAATTGGGAACACCTTGCCGATAACCGATCAGGCCCTAATAAAGTATGCCCTGGACCCAATTTCTGTTAATGTAAAAGTAGCACAATTTTCTCGTCGAATATTATGCTGGAGGTATTTAATGGTTGAAAGTTTTTTCGAGATACGAAAAAATGAACTCCAAACGTCGATGTCAAGTGTTAAAAAGTACAACTGTAACATAGATATTTGACATCTGATGAATTTTATAAAAACTTGAAACTACACTATTTCGTATTACCGGTTTCGTGTCTATTAAAGTAATATGAAAGTTACCAGGCTACTAAAGAAGATTGCGCTTCAAAATTAGCATATAATAGTGCATTATAAATGAAAGTGAATAGTCATGTAATGTCTATTCTCGCACAGCAGTTAGCAAAAGAACAGCACTAGAAGTACGAAGGTGTTAAAAATGCGCGATAACTGTAGTGCAGATTGCGTTTCGACCATTCGTTATTGTATTCCCCTTATTCGAGAGGGAGAGATTGCGGCTCTATTATTACGCTTACATTCTATTAGCAAGACTCAGCAAAAGAAGCGATGGGGCTTGGGTTGAGCACCCAACCTATTCCAAAGTTCAACTCTCCAACTCGCCGTAACGGAAGTCGAGTAAAGCCTGTTTATGGCACTTAGTAGCAGATGCTACATTCCGTAACAGCTTGCGAATGAAAACGATCTCGCCCAATACCTGCCTCCATGAAAACCTTCGCGTTTCACCAAATACCAAATAATTCACTGATTTGTCAAAACTTCCCCTTGGTACAAATGTTTTTACAGATTTGTATCCTGTGTCGAAAAGCTTCCACAATATAATGTATAAATTAAAAGACTGTATTGAAAGGTTCATCGACGCTTCGCTCATTTTATGGTATATTTTATTTTCGCCTCCGGTGTTTTCGTTACTCGGGCATCGATATTTATAAAAGTCAATATTCATATAAACAAATTGTATAAAACAATATAGGTTTTGGTGTTAACACGAAATATTCTGTGTGAGGGATGCAAGAGACGGGGAATGTTGCGCGAGTTGGCAGGTAGAGGGAGGGAGGGTTCTGCGATGCGTCTGTGAAATGCAACCAAGCTGTTCCGCTAGTAATAATGGACGAGAGAGGCAAGCGTTGAAATGCAAATTAGTGAGCGGGTCGCGGACAGTTTGATACATGTGCGGGGATTGTGGTTTCGCGCTTACCTCTCCGCGTTCGCGAGACGCACCCCCGACCGACCGTTCGTCCGAGCTCGAAGTTCAGCACCGAGGGTGCTGCCGCCGAATATACATACCCCATAGCAAATCGCGATCCGCACCGAAAACACCACCAGCGAATACTTGAATCCTGCACCACATACTACACTGTTATTATTAACTACCGTGCATCCACCATGCAGCTGTACGTTTTGTCAAGAATAAAAAAGCATTTGTCAATTTGCACCCTTTATGGAATAACGACGTAATGTAACAGTGAAATTATCACACGATGAAATATCACGGACGTTTGACCTCTCAACAAAATGTCACAATAAGAAAAAATCACAACGACAACATATCACGGAAACAAAGTGGACAAAAATCGTTTTGTCCACTCTGCAACTAGATTCGAAGCTGCCCCCTGAAACTGAGGCTCATTCTGTAAGAATTTTTCGACCGGAATTTGTCGCCGTCGCCGTCGAAGAACTTTAATACAAAAGTGTCCGCTGGCGGCGCTGCGTACGGTAAGTGGCAACTGTTTTATATGTTTTAAATATATTGTGTACAGAGTTCCCATTTTTTCGATGATTTTCGAAAATTTATCAACGATTTAAAGTTGCTCTGTGGATGGTTGTAAGTCTGGGTATCCGGCAGAGCGTAAAAGAATTGAATTGCAAGGAACAAAGCAAATTGCATTCTTCTCTGTACCAAAAAGCGCTAAGTTATAAATGTTAAACGTTCCTCACTATTTATTGAATATTAATGTGTTTATAATTAAAAACGCCAAAAACTTATTTATTTGTGCCGTCGTATAGCGTGTGTGCTTCTCACGTTTTATTACAATGAATTATAAAATGTTATTCGCAATTAAGTAAAATTAGACCTTTTAAATATTCATATTTTATACCGATTATTCATTGTTAATAAACCTTTATCGCTACAAAAGTGTAAGCTCAACTTTATTTAATTTCAACCAGGTGTTGGAATCCCCCCATATCCATTTAAAAATACATGTCATATTCCCAACCAATGGTTCAATTCCATTATAACTTAAATATTCGTCTAATGTTTTGCGTCAATAAAAAAGTGTCTCAAATTTCTTTACACTACGTTAATCGATATGATCAATCCATTATTTTCTGACGTCATTATCACCGCTGAGTTCTCTGATTTTGATTAAAACAAGCTTTTGGTTAATGTGTAGCAAATGTTCAGTATTCGAAAGTTTTTTTAATAACAAAGGTCAACATACATGGAGTACTGTTCAACCAATTAACACCAACTTAATATGGATTAACATTTATTATGAAAATAATAAACAGTTATGTTTATTATTCCAATTGTTTGTTTCGCCAAATTTATTCGTTTCTGCCTTGACCCTATTATACACGAATAAACCATTTTTAAAGGCCAACATCATCCGAGCAATTAATATATTTATAAAAGAAATATCGATTATAACTCGTATAGAAATAACAATAAAGACACTTGTGAATGTAAGAACTTTTCACAATTTCAATCAGTTCAATCGTGCAGTGTATATATATATATCATTCATGCTTCCTACCGATTGCAGCGCGGCGTACGGATGAAAAATGAACTAAGCATCTCGACGCACTTTTCTTGACGACACAATCCCGGCAGTTGGATCTCCTTCTGTCTAGGCTCCCTGGGCTGTACTTTCGGATACCATACCAAATTCGAAAAAGTGCATTCTTTTATCATTCCCAAAGATTCCTATACCGAAAAATAAAAAAATGTTCTTAATGCGCCCTTTTATCATCTCGTATCCTATCTGCTTGATATTAATTGCAACACATAATTATTAATACAAAAGTTGTATTTGATCGGACGATTTGTAGTTTGAGATTCGAGTCTATCGGTAATTGAGCAGGTGACCTACAGCGCCCCACAGTCGCGGCATCATTTTGCGGCCAAGAAAATAACGAGCGTGTCAGAAAGCTGATTCGCACAGATACTTCTTCAACTGTAGACCGGAGTTTCTGTTGTCGCGATTTCCGTCTATTGAATTATGTCTGGTATTCGGCAACAAAACAAAATTTTCGTCGTTGACGCCTCTTTAAAAAATTAAAAAATGAATACCGTATTATGGAATTAAATACGATTCAATAGATTGGTTGACCTAGAAATAGAAAACTGGCCTAAATAGCATTTTTATATTTTTTCCAGGTTTCCACTTTCACAGAACTTCATTTATGATCATTTACTGAAGTACTATGGATCGCATAAAAAAGAGGGAATTTTTAACTTACCTATAAATTAAACCTAATGCGAGTGCGCGAACCTCTATAGACCGATGGTCGTTGAATATAACCAAGTACTGGATGAGCTCAACCGATAAAGTGGTTGGGCCCACCAACATTGTCTTTCAACTTTCAAAGTCCTATTCTGAAGAAAGTATGCAGGTTGACTTTTGTTTTTCCATAGAAGAAGCAAAGGTGGATAGAAACGAGAATGCAAAGTGCGAAGTTCAACTTTGCACGCTTGTTGTGAATAATAAGTTCCGTAACTTCTTAACCTTATTGTCGATCTGGGCCAAACTTATAAGCATCCATCCTTCTTCGTAACCACATTAATGGGACGAATTTAATTACGCTAGCACGGAAGTTCCGCGGATAAACTTGTTGACAAGGGTTGGCGTTCTTTAAAAAATATAAAAGTTCGTATGTTTGCATTAACTTTCAAAAAATGATGCGGAATGAAGGGCTAATTGACTCGCCTGATGCGTTTCTGTCCCGTATTTTGAGTAGTTTCCGCGTTATTCGATATTTAAGACCAAAAACCCTTGGTACACGATGACCTGAGTTGAAAAATAAAAAAAAAATAAAGAAACCATCTGAAGCTAGAGAAAGCAATAATGTATTAAAGATCCAAGGTTTCTGTGACTATCGTACAGTAAAAGCGCAAATTTCAAATATCCCTTGTTATCCTCTTTTGAATTCCGTGCTCAGAGCACTCCTCGGTGAGACTATTCCGAAATCACCGGCAAAAGAGAGCTCGTATCAATCGGCAGATAGGTTATCAATAACTGGTCCACAGGAATGCTCCCCGGCTCGATAACATAGAACTCGTACTACTCGTTTTCAAGACAAATGTGAACCTAGTAACTCTGGACGTGCTATGAGTATCCCTTTTGTAACTGTTTGTATCCATTACAGGTAAAACCGATAATTCAAAATGATCATCACACGGTTAGCATGAGAATTAAGAAAAACGCAAGATAATGGATAATGGGGGATTTCTACAACAATGACACGCGAAGAAATAATACACGGGTTAATTGTGTCGGTATTCCATCGATTGCAATATTAGTAGAAAGTAATAGGGATGCATCAGGATTATCAGAAAATAAACAATTGGTATACTAGAAAAACCAAAGGACTTTTAAATCAGCCACGTGTTTTGTGAGCATTTTACGACCGTAATACTTTAATTAATTTATGATCCGGTGCGTGATCGGTTACTTTTAGATCCAGCTTCGGAATTATACTGACGACTATTCATGTATATAAAAAATAATACATGTATGTGCATAAATGTTATTAATTAGTCGGAAGATAATCGATCAAGTGAATTTCACCCTTAAGATGATGTGTCACTGCTCGGTCGGTAACAAAAACTGTAAAGCGTTGTTCTTGGTTATAAATTATGTTTCGGACAACAGACGAGAAGTACTGACTGCACCTGAGTACTCTACAGTGAGTACTTCTCGATTTCTATTTTTAAAATCAAACGTGGCGAACAATAATACTCTGAGAAGATTCAGCTATCTCAGTCGCACTTATGGCGGCCTCAGTGAGTATAACAGATCATCGTAACCACAATTTTATCTATTCGTTTTACCATGTTTGCTATCTATAACCATTATAGCTTTTTAAATTGAGTTCCTTTTATTGATTGGCAACACTTAATTTACTATGATTACAGACATAACACTCGTGATAGTAATCACCATAAGTTACCGGTAAATTTACTACTCTACTAGAATTTATTCACCTAGATAAAGTTAGCCAAAGAACTTTAATTAAAACTAATTTACAATATATCAATCGATTGGTGATCGTTTGGTGGTGATTGGTAATCTAGTTTCATCATTAGCAACCGATCTTCTCTCGTTTTTCATATCGTCGAAGCTGGGGATTTTAAAGTTCTCATTCATCGTACATCAGTGGAGCTCATTACCCCCAATTACCATACGAACCCACCTTAAGGCTCGATAGACTTTCGACTTTATTAATGCAATTGAGTGACCACCAAATGTTTTAATTACGAGATTCGCGATGACCCAACGATTTTTCATTGATTGGTCCCTAATTAAAATCGAATATTCATATGTTCTTAGCTTTGACTAAGTGTCCGTTTCCATATGACATGATCACCAACGTACTGCGCAGTAATGAACCCCCGACCCAGCGCTCATTTGGTTTTTTGATTTTCTAGTCAAACGAAGGACTATCAAATGTTTCAATTGGGTTATTCGTGACCACCAAACAATTCCGTGTCGGTTGAGCCCTAAACGCGACGATTTGGAAGCAAAAAAAAGTTTGGCAATCTTAAGGCCTTATTTACTTTTTTAATTATTGTAATTGAACGATTGACTACCAAACGATGAAACTCGACTACCAATCACCACCAAAAGACCACCAATCGATTGATATGTTGTAAATTAGTTTTAATTACGGTTTTTGGCCAACTTTATACATATAGCTAATTTATTCTATTCCACTGAATCATCGGGATCTAACAGAATACGATATCCGTAATCCAACTGTACCAATGTACATAATTGATTGTGATTGCTGTTCGAATTTACAGGATACAAAAATAATCCGTATACAATACGGATCCGTATACAATAATACGTAAATAGCCGGTTATATTACCGGTTATTTACGTGTTAGTAAAAAACATGTTGCCAATCCTTGAATACTTATTGTGTAGTTTAATTCTTGTGAACCATTACGGATCCCCAGAATACACAGAGAAAGCATTTAATCAAGCTTGTCCGTATTTATTACGTACAAAATAAAAATACAATATATTTATGGTTTTTTTTTCGATTGAAAAATAAAATGAAGCCATCTACACTAATGCTATAACGGCGAAATACATAACTTCCTTCAATATTCAAGATATAGAATATTAAGACATAATATACCTAAGTAAATTACAATCTTTAACAAAAATCATTTTGAAGGTTTTTGATCATAAACCAATTCATTTTTTTAAGTCATGGTTACACTTTTGTTGCAAAGCACGGAAAATCTTTGATCGAGTTATACTATAGGAAGAATGTTATTTATGTAAATATTCGCACGTTCCCACAGCTCTAAAGCATTAGAGATGTCAAAACTGAAAAAATAATAATAATTTTCCAGTAAACACAAAGTGGTATTTCGTTGCTGTCTTATTACAATTTCCTATTAATCAATGTAAATTTGATATAAAACCCTTTTTATATCAAACTTACATTGCTGATTAGGAAATTGTAACATTAAAGTAATCTCCACGTGACTAATGTCAACTGGGTACCGTGAAATTCCAGCGAAAACATAGTGATAAATTTGGAATTGGAAGTGTAGCATGCCTTAAGGTAATGCCAAAACGTAGTGAACTTTGAAGAAAATAAAAAGGAAGAAAATGCGTTCGGTTCAGCTGAAATACCTCATATACAATTTGAGTCGCGTTGTCAAGTCATTTTACGTACATGTATATATCAGATATATATCCCTTCATGGGGAATCTCCGTGCAAATCCGGGGAAGGCCAATCCATGGCCTGGGAATCCCGGAACGACGTTGCAACACTCCTGATCCCTACTTCTTCTTTTCTGATGGGAGGGGACGAAGGATATATAAAAAGACACCGTGCAGCATAGACAGCCATTGCACCGAATTTTATTCGTTGTAACACAGTCGCAACAAGTCGCTCTAACAATTCGATCTATCGATATCATCGTGAATTTGACTTCTAAGTTCATCGAAAACTATTAAACGTGAGTAATGTCATTCTTAATATATCTTCATACGAGTTTTATTGAAATTATGTCTGACGTACTGCGTTGAAATATCTGATACATTGACTATGGATCGATTGAATATTTTTGTTCCCTTACATTGAAAAATATTCGCAACTCCGCTCAAAGCATCAAATTCTAGAGTTTTCCACAAATCACACATATTGTCCTTTGTTAATAATGAAAAAAATGTGTGATTCGCTTTGCTTGTTCACTTGATTTGGGATTATATTCCGAACATTTTTTTTCTCTAAAAATAAAAATGTTTTTTTAAATCTTAAACTTTCTGTATTAAAATATAGTTTCCAACCCAGTGTATCATAAGTGCCTCCTCTGAATTACATTTTTTTTTGTTCAAACACATTGTACACACCAAATTGAAAGATAAAAAGAATGTAAAATTTCATTTGGAATTTCGACACATTTTACTGCAGTAATATATTTCTAACGAAAGTGTCAGGTTTTAAAAATAATTTATGTTCTCTTCCATCATGCCTTGAATCTTTTTCGTTCAATTTTCGAATAAATTTCGATTTAATGCTTTTTAATAAAAACTTTCGAAGGTGTAAATGCATTTTATTTAATTCAACCTTGCATAACAATGCGATTTAAAAAAAATACTTGTTCAACCTTCCGTGGTCACACTCTCTGGCTGTAATGCATGTGGTGGGGTGACTTTTACCCCATGTAACGTTAGTGGGTTTAAAAGATGGAAGATTGCTATAATTGCTTCACATTGTGATATATATATTTTTTCTTCAGTGTTTTGATATATATTCTTCACATTATAAGCTATTTTTTAAAAAATAAGAATCGATTATATGTATTTATTGACCAATTTTTCTGCTATATGTCTTAAATTCATTTTTCTCTATATAAACAACTTCATATACTAAATAAAATCAGCCTGAAATAAGTCTTTCTGCCACACATTGAATTTACAATAAAATCAATAGCTTGAAATAAATTGCATTGGTCATTATTTTCTAGATGGATAAAGCAGCGGCGGACAACAAAGCGAACCAGCAAAACCCAAATCACACGAAGTCAGGACCAGGCCATGATGCCGGCTATCATGGTGCCCAGGCCAACAGGGACAATCGGGCCAACCAGCTAAACCCAAATAACCCTAGATTCGCGGGTGGAAACAACTAACTTCCGCCTAAGAACCGCAGATCATGCCTGACATTCTTACTTTGAATCAAGAACCAAAAATTTCTGTATTAATGTCGTTGTATTTTACGGCCAAATGTATTTGAAAATAAACATGAATGTCAAATATTAAACCTAAGACTTGTTAAATATTAAAACCACGCACTTGTCACATTTTGTGTAAAGAAAATGAGTATTCAATACTATCGAAAAAATGATTAATATATTTCTCTTATCCAACTTCCACGTCTCAGTTTAATGGCCACTCGGCTGTTTTATCCAAAAACCCCATGGAGCGTAATGTTTGCCATTTTCTTCTCGATCGGCACCTCGAAACACTTTGATACTAACTCGCGACACTCCATCTGAAACACAAAGGCATCATTATGTATATCAAAACCATTGAATCAATACAGTTTCTCAGTTTTTCCTGTCCACTTCAATATTGTATAAACGCGAGCGATAGAATAATAAGCATTCCATAAGCACGGAGGATTGTTTTTCGTTCATTGATTGAATCAGCTGTAACGAATGGAGATTCATCCAGAATTTCGAAGATCGAGGCTCACCAGAATCGTCGTCGTTGATCCGCTTCCGAAAATCCTCCACATCGTTCAGTCTCACAGCATCGCCACTTTTCATCACGAAACAAAGCCACGAAATCCACAGAAACGTAACAACCTGCGAGAGGATAATTTGAACAGTATACAAAAACAGAAATTTCGACAAAGTTCAACTGCCAAACCGCGTTCACACAAAAAAAATCTATTTCAACTATTTGATTCTTTTTTTAGATGAAAATAGTGGAAACCAATACGTAAAAAAATCACATACTCAATACTTGCACTTGAATGCGTTTTTATTTTGTGAAATTATGATATAAGCACTATAACTGATGAAAATTTACTGTGAAATTGATTTCTCAAGAATTTGGATTACAATAAAGAGCATGCTTTAAAAAAATAGATTTTCTGGAAGAAAAAAAAATACACTAATCGACAGTTGCAGGCTTATTCATTGAAAGATATGAGTACCGATAGCTTCATCGTCGTGACTCGAGATACACTGAATCGTTTCTCATCTCCGTAGTTGTCTTACCTTTTATCCTTTGGTTGAGAATATCTGGAGCATGACCGGCAACAAAATGGGTTTCCGTTAGAGTGCTGAGGAGGAAAGCCACGTTACTTCTGGAGAAAGTATTTTCTCTTTGTCGGTTCGCTTTTTGTCTTAGCTGTCGTCGAGGAAATTATGCAACGAATATAAGAATACGTGGCCTTCGATTCCCAATACGTTGAAGTTAAACGTTTTTGTGTCACTAAGCATAAACAATTGTGAAGACCAAGGACAGACAATAGTTGCAAAAAATACATTCGAAATAATTCTCTTACTGAATGACGGTGATGACTTTTTCTAAATAGATAATAATGATATATTATCTGAATGGAAAAAATGAGTATTGAAATTACTACGATTATTATTTTCGAATTATTTTTATCTATTGAGATTATATTCAATTTCTATTTCATCTTAAGGTACTCAAAATCATCTTATAGGTAAAATACTCTTCAAAAACGCGTCGGGTCGAATTTGTGTATATTGAAATGCAAAAATTAAAAAGGTTATATCTCGAGAGTTGATTAATTAACCGTAATCAGTTTCGACACATAATTATAGATCTTTACACAGCTTTTTCGATATATCTTTCGCAAATTAGGTTCAATTTCTCGTGCCTTGTAATTTTCCATTTTTAAAAATGCCTGTAAACTATTGCTTTCGTAAATTCATGAATATCTGTCGTTATGGGACATACGTTTTGAGTTATCTAGTATCGAAATTGGTCTGAAATGTTTCTGGTATCATGGTACTTTGAATTGTTCTCAAAATCGCTGTTACCACGCAATCATTATTATATATTGTAATATAGAAAATTCGGCGTACCATAAAATGAAAAACGCTTAAAAAAAAATTTATGCGCAAAAAGAAGAATTACAGTTTCGTAATATTTTTGGACAAATTAATATCAGCTATATTCGATAATAATCGAGTCAAATTAGTAGTTTTAAAGGGGTTTTCAAAATAATTTTGCCAAAGGAAGATAATGAATCGCGCCATGACAAATTTCTCAATGTATTTTTCATTTCTCATTACAATGGAAGCCCTTACATTTTTGTTTTTTTTTTTGTCATTTGGATTAACGTCTACTGTATGTATACTGCCGCAATCTTGCATAACATTCCTCGAAATTTAAGATGGATGTTGCAGTATTCGTAAGTGTGTGCTTTGACTGGAGCAAAATCTGCAGTGAAAACACACAACCAACGATCATTGGTTAATTGGCCGATGACTAGGACGTCCACCTTAATACAACTTCGCTTCTCGTACGTTCATTGATTGCAAGTAAATGTACGCCGCTCTGTACATGTATAAGAAAACAATTGTGATTATAAATCATTTTGACAATTCGTTATACATAATCGATAATTTTGCCGTAATAAAAAAGACAAAAAAAATGTAATTCATTCATTAGTTACAACTCTTCTCATACCGACGATTATTCTCCATTTAATTCAATTAATATTCCTTTTCCATCATATACAATTCATTCGGGGCTCGAGAAACTCGCTAAATCTTCGCGCCATTTCATTATTATGAATGCGTCGCATTCATATGCTCGGTGGAAAATCCGTAGGTATGACTTCCGGTAAGCGTGATTGCACCAGAAATAGCGTATGTTGATTTAACGATTATTAACCAAGCTGCAGACGAACACTCATCTCACATACGATCTTAACATACACATATACAGTTTTTAAATTTTTATATCTATTATTTCTGTCTTAACAATCAATATCTGTAACGCTTGATATTATCGACATGGAGTTTGTCCAATACGCGCTTTGTAAATTTATACGATGTCCGTGTATAGTATATATTTTTTTGTATATATATTTATATTTATTATTTATAATACGCATTATTCGTCATTCTGCAAGACATTGTTGGAAGACTAGATTAATCTCAACGATTTCGATATACCTTGTTTATACACTCGACGTCTGCTGCACTTTAGAGCTTGACAATTAAAAATAAATATTGATATGTTGTAAACACCTCCCGGATTTCATCCCCCATTTTTATATTGTTGTTTCATCTCTAAAAAGCAACCACAATTTTTATTCATCTAATATTCTAGGAAGGTTGCCACGTGACATCAAATCATCATCAAATTAAAATGACCGTCGATTCACTAATGTGTTAAAACAGAAGTTTGTACTTCTTACTCGAAGAGTCGTGTAAAACGCCAAAATGGGATATTTTAATAATTAATTTCTCAGCCGAACCACCCCTGAAGACGCCTTAATATTTTGGTACAGCTAAATTTGACATTTGATCCTGTAACATATATAGATCCTTATTTGAGGCTGCATCTCGTAGTTAGTGCATCGAGACGACGTCCTTAATGTAACGAAAGAAAATCATATCTGCACATAAAGATCTAAAAAGAGAACTTTTTCGGAGTAGAGTTTGTTCACTATTTTCATTGAGGGTTGGCTTTAGTACTTCCCACATATCATTTTATATTAAATAAAAAAAAAGGGTTTTAATTGTATCTTCAGAAAAAACGACCATACTTGTCACAAAGTGGAATAAAACCATAGTAAAAATAAATATGAGACTTCCATCATAAACTTCCATGTCCGAAAGTCGCAAAAGTCCAATCAGACATCAAGTGTATTATAATCAGTGTAAAATGGACAACCGGGACTTCGTTTCGACGACATAGCCGAGACGTTACCGACTCGAGTGTTCATTACGTCACATTCGGACTCAGATCGTAAAACAGTGTCGCTCTTGTTATCAGCAAAAGGATTTCGTCGCATCCATAACTTGATACGCTCACGAAATTCCATCCCGCTTGTCGAACGATAAACCACTTCCGCCCGATCAAACATCTACTTGACATTTTATAGAACATTCGCGCGACAGACTCTCAATATTCATACTATAAGTTCTTCTATTTTTTTTCCTCCTTACATCGACGACATTTATTCACAAAACCCTTAAAATTCTTTCGCACATAACACAATCTCGTGGTTATTAACTACCTATACATCGTTATTGTTGATATTATTGTAATTATTATCATCATCATCATCGTCATCATCGTCAACAACATAGGTGAAGAACGACAGAAAAATTCTGCGCTATAAAGCTACTATGTGTAGTATAACTTTATTTTCTAATTATGTATAATGTAACTCATCTCAGTTTATACTCTCTTTGCGATGATCTATGATCCTCTTTCTGAGGATCTTGGAAGACATTAGATTATTCCTAGAAATTACATAATTGCACACAATCGTCTGGATCCTATATATGAGGAATTATCTTCCAATTCAGCCACAATTTTTTTGACTACTTAAGTATGTTTTATAATAAGCCTTGTTTTAGTTCCACATAGAGGCACTCTTTGTGCTTTCTTTTTTAGCTTTTTTAGTCCATCCATTCAAAAAATGCTGTACGTTTAAACTGAATACTCGACGTACGTGCCTATGGGGATGTTGTGACTATAACGCGATAGTCCAGTGGGTAATAAGCAGAAGGCTTGGGTTACGGGTCAAATGTTTTCGGTTGTAGCCGGGCTACGATATACTATATTGTATACAGTGATAAGTTGCGCAATGTTCTATGTGTAAACAATATTGAAGCTCGGAGCTCTCAGCGCCCAGCCAAGACCTGATGGGTGTTTGATGTAACACTGGAATTTTTTACTCGCGATATTCGAGTATAAAGATGTTCCAAAAAAAGCGGCATTGGTTTTTGCCCAGAAAATGTTTGGGTCCATTTAAGAGGCAGTGGCAGTTTCCCGACCACTTTTTACCAGAGTTCAAAATTTTGAAAGCTATTTTATACCAAAATACACGGCAGATAGGGCTCAAATTTTGAGAGAACATGCGGAAGTATTGCTAAATTGGCCTTAGCTTTTGGTTCCTCGATACTAAAAGCCGTTTGTTTAGGAAAATCAACAAACCAAAGAGTAAGATTTGGTGCAAGGAAGACAGCTTCAGGCGCTTAACATTAGGCGAAGAAATTTTCACCAGTGTAGCACTAAGGGCACTCATAAACATCGCTTCAATAGTAGAGTCATCTATAAAGTGACAACTATTCATTTTTTAGTCGATGCAACTGCTTTCATAATTAAAGTTGCTATTTAAATAGGTACATTTACTATTTGATGGTTATGACAACTATGAAAAAAATGCTGCCAATTGGCATTGGCATATTGCTTCCTCTCTTCCTTTTGTCGCAGTCTATCCTACTCGGATTGTATCAAACTACATTTATCATTTTTGGCTTTCTCAAGAAGCTTTATTTTGTGATTCATTAATTGGGTTCATGAATCGACTCAATCGATCGCTCAATCGGTCAATCGAATGAATTTACGCTACATATAATCTATCACCTTTAAAAAAATTTTTTGTCGTGTGACGTTGAGTTGCAAAATGAAAACCTGTTTGGTCCAAATTTCAACTCGATATGTCAATATTTACGGACTTTGGAGCAAAAATGAAGTTTTTTCGAAAAATGTAAAATTACATAAAATTCGAACGGCTCGACGCATTGACGCCAAATTCAATACCAAACGTTTTTCAATGATAATCAATTTTTGCTCTAAATTTAAGGTTGATATGAAATTAGAACCGCTGTACCGATTTTCCCCAAACTCAATACCGATTTTTGGACCACGATAGTTCAACATTTTACCAACTTTCGGCCAGAAATCTCAAAAAATATGAGAATTAGAGAACGTACAGAGAATTTCGGGAAAATTTAAAATGCTGTAAAAAACAAACGACTACATAGATTTTGCTAAAAATTGAACCAATTAAGGGAATTCAACTCTTTAATATGTGGTATAAATTTGAGTTTAATATCTCAAACGGTTTTTGAATTATGAAGGATTAGTGGTCTGCACATACACACACACATACAAAATTTTTTACTATCACAAAGCTTCCTGAGGAAGCAAAATTGGTTTTACAAACGAAAATTTAAAAGTTGTCACTTTATAGTTTCCATCATTTTTGCAGAATCTTACTAAGCTTCCATGGGAGCCAAGCTTTTTTTGCATTCATTTGTAAGGTTGATAAAATTATTGAAAAGTGGTCCATATAAAGCTTATGTAAAATTGGGAATTTTATGAGATTCATATTTCTTTCTTTTGTAGTTTTGAGTTACGCTGACTTTTCAGAGTCACAGAATTTTCTGAAATAGTGCACTTTGAATTTTGCAAATACGCAAAGAAATTAATCCCGAGGAGTACTCAAATTTGGCTAATTGGATTGAATATCTGAGAGAGTCGAAAAGATGTGGCTGAATTTACAGAGAATGACTCGTATAAATAGATTTATAAGTATGTATAATATTCATAATAACCCTCAGATATAGCGAGAAAATATGCATCATGTGTCATAATAACAATCTTTTGAACATTTTCTTGCCTGACCTATGAATAACATCCCCGATTTGATATATCGCTGCCACACGTCATAAGCTATAACTATTATTTCTTTTTTCCCGTTATTTTTATTGTTATCGTTTGTCACCACGACCCTTGAAGGAAGTAGAGGTATATATTGCAGTACGCCTGGCCTTCGACGTGTGCACACAAAAATGAGTTTTCTTTTCTTTAATAATACACTTATAAAATCCGGGAACCTAGGCAACAGTATAATAGTCAAATATATATTGTACATAATTATTATCTTTCTCATCGTTAATGAGTATTCTTTTTTTTTCTGGAAGACATTGATTCTCACACAGACCTCACGAATTATTATCACGATGAGTGTGCAAACTAGGGAATTCTAAAGTGAAGCTGTAGTACGTTGTCCGTTTCTTTTTTTTTTTTTTTCATATTTCGATTCACTTCTGTGAAGATTTGAACACTGATTCTCGCAGTAAAGTGAAGAGAAACAAAATCAAGAATTGAAATTCCACTGATTGATTCGTTTTCAAAGCTCTTTATGCTATGGACCATCAAGCAGCAATGATTGATGTCTGAAAAAAGCGCAACAGCGACGGTGATAAAACATCAATCGAATATAATAATCTGCACTGCCTCAATCACGTTAATCTCGATGTTACCGTGTATTTATATATATTTGTGTATAATATGGAAGACACTTGGATTTCAAATGGTTTACGAAGCTCCGCAAAGCTACTGAAGTGTACGAATAATTTTTCGACAAATTAGCAGCGAACTTGGCTTTGAGATGCTGCGACATAAAATTTAATAGCAAAAATGTATTGCAGTAGGCCCATATATGTTCGCTTTTCATTATCATCGGTCATAGATTTTGGCGAATGTTTCATTCGATAACATGATGCAGCAAGTGGCACAAAGCTATCGTTCTCATAGACCTGAGTCTCTATCCAACTGTAAAATATATTATTATAATCAATGCTTTATAATTTTACAGCTTATCGGTAAAGCAAAAACGAACGGCAATGATATTACTGCTAGTGGAAGACTTCATTTACTAACGATTCCTCTTATTTCATTTCTTTTCTTCTGTCCTTTCGGTTAATCTCTAATAAATATGATATTGGGACACAATTTTCTTCACTTTGTTGTCTGAGTCGGCTAATAAGTTTAAGCTCCTCTATGTCTCTAATAAGGAGCTTAAAAGGGCAGTCCAATTTGGAAAGCTGTGATGAGAGCTTTGCCTGAGTCATAGACTCCAATAACGCCAAAAAGGACACCAAGAAATATGATGAAACAGTCGTAGGCAACTTCGCCCGAGTCCATCGAGTTTCTTTTGAGTTTTAAATGAAAATAACAAGGCCAAATGAACGACAGCATAGTGCCGGTGAATGAGCCGATGAAGCCCATGAGGATACTGAAGTGTGGTATGAATATGGCCATCAATATGGTGAACGTAATGACACCGACGCGCCAAGCCAAGCCCCAAACTTTCAGCTCACGGTCAACGGTCCATATCGTTGGGAAAACGGTTTTCGGACGTCCTCGGAAAAAGGCTCTTTCCAAAAGCTCACAGGCTGCGTAATACGGCAGAGGATACGAAAGCATAGCTTTCACAACCAAACAAAAATTGACCAAACCTTTGAAGCCTGCCGAGTGCAGGTTGTTCGTTATTACCTGCTGAGTGTCGCTCTGGAATGTCAAAAAACACATCCAGCCGAAAAGCGACTTGAAAGCTGCTGCAGCTATGTGACTCCAGTTCAACATCCAGTCAAATTTCGAGCGGTCGATGAGGTTGCCCTCGAGAGTGGGAAGAAATATTTGGGAGGTGTAACTGAAGACAATGACACCCAGTGATATGGGAAACGTTTCCATGTCAATCGTCCATTTGACTTTGGACCAACCCCAGTCGCCGATTTCCAGGATACAGTAACCCAGGATAACCGCGTTTATAAATAGATGGGCCATCGTGCACCAAAAACTCAGCACTGATACGTGGTGCAAGGATTTTAGAAAACCCAACGGTATCAGAAATATTCCAACCAGCATCATCCAACTTCGGGTATCTATTGCACCCTCCGGGAAACAACCGATCATCAGATCACCGCAAACTACGACGTACAGAATACAGGTCATCAGCAGCTCTATGATTTGGGCTATGTTGACCGCTCTTGCGCCCCATCTCGGACCGAAACATTCTTTCGCGATCGATACGTAAGAATCGCGGACTCTCACCCGCTGTCCCGTCACGGTGTCCAATTCGTAAAGGCACTCCACTAAGATTTTGCCAGTATAGCAACAGATGTGGGCCACACCGATCATCGCCGCTATCGCCCAATAACCGCCACGTAAAACAGCGAACGGCAACGAGACGATGAACATTCCCTTCAGAAAAACAGAGAAATTACAGGCGTTATATATCCACCCAATCCTGTGGTTATATAGTGAGATACCGATAAAAACGGGAAGTCAGGCCAAAGTTTTCAGATAGAGAAGCGGCACGAAAAGTTGCAGATTACACTATAAATGCGGCATGTACCGAACATTTCAAATTTGCGGTGTCACCTGCGACTTTCCATGACACTTGCTCATCTGGAAAAATTTATTGCTAGATATCGCACATGTTTGACTGCTGGTATTACATGATGTTTCATGTAATACAGATTATTATTATTGGCCACTTAAGCAAAGAATTTTTTGTTAATTAGCAATGCAATTCACTATTCTGGATCATATAGGTATTTTTTTAATTGTGTAAAACCCCAAAAAACTTTATATGTAATTCATACCAGCATAAATCGAGAACTACTAATCACACGGGTTTTATGGGATTAAAATTTTTTTTATTCACGATACCATTCTACTTCGAACAAATAGCCAATTATCGAATTGAAGCTTTGCATAATATGTGATCGAAGTGGGGCGATCTTCTGCATTAAATTTAGGAAAATCGATATTATTTAGGAGAATTTCGTATCGTTATCATTCTTTGATGAATGCAAAAATCAAAAAATAAACGGAATATCGATGTTTCATTCTGAATTTAGTGAAGATCCGTAAAGAAGTTAATCCGTTTGTAAATTTGTCAATTCTCCGCCACTTTGAGTAAATTATCTGGTATTTTGTATTTTGATAAAACAGAATTAACAAATGTTTTACTAATGATAGACTCCGTAGGCTTAAATGTCTACAATTTATAAGAGTTGTAGATGCCTGTTTCTTATAGAAATAAAGATGATGATACAATTCGCTTCATAGTAATGATTACATAATAACAACATGTAGTGATTATAATGCAATGTGTAGACTTTTTATTAGCAAGAGAAACCTCTAATTTTCAATAAACCTTCATATGGTTCTTATTTTGAACAAATGGGAAATTGTTATTGATGCATGAAGAAAGTAACAAAGAATCGTATTTTTTTTTCTATGTATTTCTACTGATTCTTCAAATGTTTGAATGAAAATAAGTATTTATTGTAAATATATTTCTTTATATGTTACTCGTCTCTCCCATTGGACGTGCATGTGATGCTCAATTGTCAATCTGCCGCAATTGGTGGTTTCATTTCAATTTAGTGGCAGAATTTATTCCATGGAATATATTTATTCCCAAAAATTGTTTTTCCGGAATTATTTTGGAGTTGAACATATTTTGCCAGGATTTTACTCTACGCATATTAATGACGCATTGAGGAATTTCCAAGCACTCGCGAATTTTTTTATTTCAATATCTTATACCTGTATGGCGTTGGTGATGTTCCAGGCAGCCTGCCATTCATTTATCTTTACTCCCGGTGTACCGAACTCCCCGCCCTCGTCGTATTCGCTGAATCCACCGCTGCTCATACTTCCTGTTCTAACTTTGTCCCTGCAACATCGATTGTACAATCAAATCTCTATAAATACCGTGTAAAAAAATTTCTAATCTACCTCGAATATCTAATCTATTTCTATCTATCGATATGAAGAATAAAGTTTTTTTTTTCTTTGGAGGTAAACAATATTTTGATAAATTGTAGGTTGAAGGTTGTCGGCTCTTGGCGACCGGAGTAATTAGTACATTTTTGTTAGACGTTTCGACCCTGGCCTGGGTCCTCTTCAGTATATTTATTATTTAAACCTATAAATGAGTGTATAATTAAAATACAAATGTGTTCATCTGATAAATTTTGCCGGTTTTTTTAGTCTAGATATGAATTTAGTAAAGAGTTATTTAAAAAAAATAATTACTCTGGCCACGAATAGCCGACAACCTTCAACCTACAATTACTATTACCGCCGCAGCATATACAACATCTATGTTTTGATAAAGTTCAGGGTTTTACAAGTTCCTCAATTAAACGTTTATTGAGCAAAATTGTATAACCGACACAGTGAAATTTATATCAACATAAATATTGTTGATACCGATATTAAAAAGAGACTACACTTTTTCCTCACTAACGGAATATTTAGAAAAAAAATATATATATTATTGATTTGTTTGAATGTCAAAAATGCCTGAAGACACGAAATCAATATAACTTTTGTGCAACAATCTATAGAAACTTTTTTAAAAAATCTATCAAATACTTTTCGACTTGCATTTCTTCAAGGGTGTATCACTCAAACGTTTCCAAAAAAAAATATGTTCATTCTGAATATTAGTCGCTTCCGGACACAATAAAAATCATAGAAAAATCGGTTTTCAGGAATTATACCAAACATGTATTGATAAGTCAGTTTACAAAACTGCTGCAAACATTTTCGAGAAATACTATTTCCTCCCTTAGGGAATCACATCGCTAGTTTATCTGCACACACGTGAAGAAAAAAAAAAAAAAAAAACCAATCTTAGGGGAAATAAATTGACAAAAAATTCTGGATTTCGGGGAAATAACAGAAAAATAGAGTACATCTTTAAAAAAAAGGGCTACGTAAGGACAATTTAAAATCCCTTACCCGTTCCTTTGGTAGCTGAAGGAATCTTCAGCTACAGCACCATTATTCTGACCCCCAAACTCCTGCTCTCCAGTCATCGTCGTCATTTCGGTGTGTTCGCCACCTTCGCCAAAGGCCTGAAATCCGCTGCCTTCCTGCGGCGGAGCCTGATGACCATAGCCAGGCCCCGGTCCCCGTATCAATTCCATGCACGGGCTGTTTTCCGGCCATTTAGCTTTGACCGTTTCCCATGCGACACTCATCGACGCTCCGAGCGACGGGAGATTGAAGCCCCGAAAATTCGCCATTCCGATCTCTGTCGCAAAAAGGATAAAAAGGCCGGTTTTAGAGCGGAACACTATACGAATTATGCGCCAGCTGCAACATCTTGACTGCATATAGAACCACTATAAAATCGATTATTCTTGTGCACTACTCTTATCCCACTTTTACTATCCTGAATCATTGAATTCACAAACTGCACCCAAAATAGCATAAACTAGAGCAAATTTAGAAAACGATGATATAAAATTTATTTTATTAATTTCATAATTAATTGAAATACCGCAATCAGTGAGTGGGCTATATTACGTTCGTAATTATTTCTGAAAATTTTTTATATTATATTACATATTAAAAAATCACGAATTATTCGCCTTATTACGAATTTATCTGATAATTATGTTATAAATATAATGTACAAAATTAAAATTACTTGAAATTTCGAATTCTTAAAATATGGTATATTTAATATTGATATATTTTTTATTTTTTTATTAATGGACTTACCGAATATGTGCCGGAGGTTTGGAACCTTAACGAAGCACTCGATTGGCGAGAGAAAAAAAAAGCTTGACGCTTCTTCGAGACTCGCGGAAAACGGGACCTTGGCACCCCCGCACTCACGATTATTCTGCTAAGCTAAAGGGTTCTGAGGCACTTGTGCAGTTGATCTTCATGAAGTATATTGTTTAACGAGAATTCTAATTTCTAAGCGGACTACGTAACCGCATGGCTCACTACAATCTACCACGAGTCTTTCGAGTACTTTTAAGACGAAAATTTTATTCGCGACATTGACTGGAGGCGGTGTTTGGGGGTTGGGATCAGAATGGCCAGCATCAACCACTGCGCGCAAGACTCGATCAATGTGGTCCACGAGAACGGAGATCGACACCCAGCCTTGCGCACAGGGGATTGCATCAAGGCGCATGGGGTGCAAGTAGAGCCATCGATGCCATTTTAACAAGCATTTCCCTTGACACATTCGATTTATTCCACATGCTCTTTAGGGATAACTGGGATATGATTTATGTGATTCCGAACGCTTCCACTATCGTGATTTAATTCCCATTGAGTTTTATAATTTTCTGTAATATCCTTCACCTCGTTAATTTTTTTTTTATTATTGCCTCAATCATACCGAAAAAAAGAATCATTGGAAATATTGGTACATCAATTAAAACAAGATTTTAATGAATATTAAAAACCAATTTATTAATTAATGATACATGTGTTATAATTCAACAAAAATGATCTTTACTTCAACTTCATAGTTTGCAAGTCTGGGTGAATCAAATTTGGGCAATGATCGAGACACCCACACAATTATAAATCTATTTTCATACCGCTGCTCACGCAAATTGAATTAGGCTTGAAATTAGAAAAAGCAAGCAACAAAATAGTTATAAAATTAGAACAAACTTGAGAGATTGATATATTCCTGCTATAACTTGGTATATTCGTTTTTAAACGAAACCACCGACGATCACCATTATAATTAGCGGCTAGTCGTGATCCGAGTATCAGCCTCACAAAAATATAATTGCACAATTATCCATCAGAAAATGAAGAAAAATAGTCTTTTCAATCGAGTGTTTAAAAGTTTTTTGCCAACACTGCTAACTGCGAGTATTAAACAAATAAAATTTTATAAGTGGGCTTAAGTTACAATTAATTGAGGTGACCAATACTGTAACAACTATAAAATATAGTTATAGTAACTTTATCGACTTGATGAAAAAATGATTTTTAGAGTTCAAAAAATTCTCTGTGTTCACAATTTTTTAAAATCTGGCATCGGTGTTACTTCACAGGCAATCAAATTTAAAAACAATCGGATTAATAGTTTGTAAGATTGCCTTGCAGTCAGGCCGAAATATGTATTTTCGCGATAATTGCAAAATACAGTAAGTGATTTTTTAATCCTGCACTCGGTAGCTCAAACTAAACAATGATCATATACAAGAGGACCTAATCAGACAACCGCATGCGGTGAATATTACCGGTCGAACCGCGCGGGCGAAAAGTCACAGCGGCGCGACCGTTCTATCAAAAAATACGTGAACTTCGACAATTCTGAGATTTTCAATATTAGTTATGGTTGTAAATGTTCGCAACATTTAAAGGTTTATTAGAAGAAAAAAAAAAAGTCTGGGTGACCAGTCAGCTTAAAACTGTCACAACGTTTGTCGCATAACTTAAGTCTTTTTCGAGACTTACCGTAATGGTGGAGCCCCTTATATTTTTTGCGTAGAAATTTCGACAGATAACATAACATGAGATTTCAATAAATAATGAAAACCAATTTATTTATTTATTAACCTTAGGTATATTACATTTCAAAAAGAATTATCCACAATTAACATTATAATTTACAACTTCTTGTGACTCAAACTTGTGAGATTATCAGAGACTCACAAAAATCTTTTTCGAATTTTCTTTCGATGTTCACTCACGTTTTTGAACACCGTATTACTGAATTATACAAATACACAATTATACATCAGTCAACGGCAGAACCATGAATTTTTCAATAAGAGTCGTTAGCGCCATATGAAATTACAGCGCGAGATATTTCCACGCCGAAGATCTACTCCGGCGAAAGCACATGTAATTTTATAAATTAATTAATCGAACCATAGATAAACATGACAACAACCGGCTTTTCCAATAAACCATTGAAAATTTGCGTAGAAACATTGCTAGCTTCGGGTATTGAACGAATTAACTTTTATACGTGGTCTTGGCTTATAATAAATTTACGTGATTTCGGCATTCCACATTTCGTCACCGCGTATAGTTGGTACGTCTCTCTAAATGAAGCGATTAATGGAAAGTGTTTCTTATATTTTTTGGTAAAAAAATCTGTTCTCTGAATAGTAGACTCGCTATGGTAACGCAATCTGCGGTTCTGTCAGTGAAATGCCTTTGTACATGTAGGTGTGACATACAAACAATGGTACATTAATAAAAACAAAAGTACGTTAATAAAACTTTTGCGCGAAAACAAAAGAAAAAAAAACGGAGAAATAATAACAAATCGAACATTTACGAAACGTAGAAATAATAATAACATAACCCAGAATCTCGCACTAGTAACAAATAGTGTGCATTGCCCGTTTCAGTAACGAATGTTCAAGAATTCTACGAAACGAAACGAATAATAACAAACGACGCAACAATTATCCGGTGCTTCGACACTTCATAAAAATCCGCGTATCGACGAGAACGAATATATACCAAAATAAGAAGCATAACAAGCTATAGAAATAATAATACTCGGAAAATGATTCCAAGGACGCATAGCCATATCGCATTCCGTTAATCTATCGCAACGGAACTCTTTCTATCATTTCGTTTGTTTTTTCTTCTTCGTTTATTGGATTAAATAATTATTAATCGAATGTGACAATGAAAACTTTAACAATATTCTATCTAATAATTATTGCAATTGGGTTTGTTTTTATCTTCGTATAACATCGACTCTACCAACGTAGACTGCGAACTTCGAAGTCGATTATGGCCTCATTTCGAAATCTTTTAAAATAATTTATAGAACCAGGAACGCGGACGAACTTGTTTTGCTTTTATTTATTTTCATCCGCTAGCGTCTTTCTGCGTGTGAAGGGAATCGGTGTCGGATGCTATACTGTCGATAGCACTGTCTTGCAACGATATAGTTTCCGAACTCTTAGTTATGCCGACGTTAGTCATCGCGTTTCCTACTTCCGTACGATTTGGTTTTGAAGTTTGTTCCACGAGATTTGGAGTCGACGAGGAATGTATCGAAATATTTGACTGAATAGGAGCGGAACGTTGACCCGAATGTAACATCAATTCGGGACCCCCTCCGTAGGTGCTGTAGAAAAATTGCCAAACTTCTTCGGATATTTGGCCGTAATCTGAACCTGAAACAATATACAAAACGTGAGCTACGTATTTTCTAATGTTATATTGTGTTTTTTTTTTATCATTATGGCCTTCATTCGCATGCAGAGCCGACGACATTTTTAATAACGAGTGCAAAAAAAACTCCCCCCGTTTATGACCGAGCTTGCGATGATGTAGCGGGGTGAAAAAAAAAGTTTTCTTTAGTATAATTAGCATGATTTGAAGCATGATTACGAGCACGAATAGAAGGATTTTTTGTGCATGTGTTAGAAAATAAGTAGTGTTCTTACACTAATGAAATAAAGTTTTGTGCGTTCCTAGCGCGATCAAAGTTGTTTTGCCGAGTGTGAATTTGCAGTACGAAGCAAAGGCAATGTAGTAATTACACGAGTTGAGAAAAAGTTTGATCGCGCTCGCATCGTAATAAATACTATTTTATTCTTGTAGTGCCTGGTAATGTTCACAACTCACCTGCTTTTAATACGCTCTGCCCATTCTTATTTACAATGATAGACGTATTGTCTATGGGACCAGGTGGTCGTATCTCTTTGCCTTTGACGAAGCTTTGCCACTGGCGAAGCCAAGCCATAGCCAGCGCGTATATAGCCGAAGGATTGTCTGCATTGTATCGTTGGAATATGTCCATCTCATACAGCCTGCGTTTCTGCAAAGATTCGTGCTTCTCCTCGCAAACTGGGCACTCGTACAGATGTGTACAGGCGGGTCCACCGCCAAATCTATTGCAGAAATAAATTATTGATGATAAACCCTTGCTTTTACTTTTTTGTATACTCTGCTATTTGACATTAACGATAATCTTCCAATAATACATTCTTACGAAATTCACTATATTCCTATGTTTTTTTCCGTAAATTATTAATAAATTTCGATACGAAATCTCTTATTAATGGGCGTTCTAATCAAACGATTTAGAAAAAGCTTTTTTATACAAATAAAGAACAACATTTTATTTTACAAGGGGCAAAAAGTGAGCTCTGCATACGCGGAGAGAACATAATTTTATAAGCATCAATTAGTAATTTATGCTAAATTCGAACGGCATTTGAATCTTTGGAAATTCATGCACAAGTTGTCTTTGTGATATCGATGTATCTGATGGAAGTGACTATTGCGGTTTATTATGAACTGAACTCATTTTCTATAACAAGTCGTATATGAATTGCCCAAATAAGTGTATGTATAAATATAATTCTGTGACAAACCGCCAGTAAGAAATCATATGCTTGTACCACAGCTGAACACTTGAAAACGATCACAAGTCTCGTATTATCGTTGCGCAAGCTATTGGATACAGTTTTAAATTATCGTTTTTATGTGAGATTAAGTGTTGAATTTTGGCGCAATTTAAGATCGCCCACCGGGCGTTTGTCTGAAAAGTCGAATCCTAAAATATCCCTATTTTTAGCATTTTACATGACTTCGCATAGAACCGTTTTTCAATGCATGGTTTAATGTAATTTTTTACCTACGTAATGAATAGATCGCATCAACATAAAAATTACCATGTTTGCATGTATTTCCAAAGATATCAACGCGGTCATCAAAAAATTGCGTGATCAAGTACTTCAGGGTGGAATATTTAGCTAATCTTAGTAAAATTGTGGCTCATTGTCTGGCGACAAATAATAGGAAATGGCAAATGATAGAGATAAAGTACAATTAGCAACTATAATGAGTTCATCTGGTACCAATGTGTAGTAAAGAATGTTAGGACTCATAGTTTAGAACTCAGTTTTCGTTTTCGTTTTTTTTTTTTTTTCTTTTTTTTTAGCATTCAAGTACCCGTAATTATTGCAGTAGTGAAGCAACTTTTTAAGAGGCTTAGAAGACAGTGCATAAGTTGCTTTTAATTATTTTCGTACCCAAAAAAATCTTTTCTATAGTTTGTTTAAGAATGCATACATCCCTCAACATTAAAATCATTTGATGGAAAAATATCTTTTAACAAAATTCCCGAAAATTATTTGAAAAAAATCCAGGCTGAAGGACCTCGGTCGATGGCCAATTGTCAATATAACAATATTGACAATAAAATGCGATTACTACTACTCATTTGAAAAGTAAATTTAAAATAACCTGTTACCGAATAAATCTTCTTTGAATATTAAATGTATAGATTTTTTCACACTAATGAAATTAATCGATTAGGCGAATAAAATCAATATTTAATAGTACACAAAGTAAAAAAGTAGAATGAATTAAACCGGTATTACAAAATTGCAACTCTGTTTAGAATGAAAAGAAACTCGTAATTCTAATAGACGAGTGTTCAAAAGCGATGTTTATTTAACTCTCGATACTTACGTGTTATACATAAATTCCCAAACGGGCTGTGGAAGAGGTAGGCTGATTTTGTCGACAAATGCAGCCCTGACGGGATTGACGCCGCCGTGTGGGCACAAAAAGTCCGAGTTTACGATAGGTCCAGGTTCGGAAAAGGTGTTAAACCGATTGACCCACTGTCGTGAAACGTAGAAATTAAGTTCCGAGGGTTCTCGTGATGATATCTCCAACAGTTCGACGGTCTTATCGCGAATCTGAAGCATCTCGGGCGATCGTTTCTTATAAAATAGAACGTAAGCCTCGCAATTTTTGACGGTTTCCGGTGATACTTGTGTGACGCACTGATCGTCGAACTCAAACCACTGATTTACAATTGGATTGAGAGCGTAACACGTATAGTGCCCGCCGCCGGCAGTCCCATGGTGGCAAATCACCGATATAAGGTCATAAGTCGTGACTCTCGAGACGCACTCTTTGTGAAGATACGGCCTCATGTCCAACCCTTCCAGCGGGAATGAAACATAATTTGCTATTTTCGAGCTGAACATCAGCTCGTGACGAAACCTTTTCAGGTGTATGCAAAGAATTTCCGGTAATTCCAGTACCTTGGAGAATTTAATGCCGTTGCGAAGTTTATTGCACTTTTCGCAGCTATACATGTTGTCGCCTTTGAGCTCGTCGGCACTAAAAAATGCAGACAAACAGTCGTGAAGACTGACAACGGGTCCCCAAAACCAGGATCTCATCCACTGGACGAGCCACGATATCCAGCCGGACTGATTCGTCACGTAAACGACATCCGAGCATGGCCCGGCTTTTTGAGGAGTCAAAGATCCCTGATGCAGCATATCGATGTGATCTCTGCTTGGAATGGGTAACGATAAATCTTGGAAAGTTTCGACTCTCGTCGACACACGGTCGCACGTGAGGCACTGAACGCTGCTCAACAGTTTACCATCGAATATATCGCTTATTATACTACGTGTCTTCGTCTGTTTCTTCGTCCGATGCTTCGCCGGCGAGCTCTGTATCGATCTCTGCTGTTGCCCGAAGCCATCGTCGCCCGATGTTTTCTTGATGCTCCTGTTGGTAAATTTATTGCGCAGCTTTTCCGACTGGGAGACTCTTGAATAGCGCCTTTTTGTGCCGCGCTCACCTTCATCGGACAGAGAACTTTGCTCGCTCACTCCGGAATCGCAAGTCTCGTATTCACCGTCGGATTGACTCGAACCGTTGCCTTCCATCTCCGTTTCCTCGTCGTCGTCGTCGTCTTCGTCGCCGTCGTCCGTAGGAGCGGAATGTTCACCGAGGCCTTTTAAGCCCAGAAGAAGGTCGCGCTCGTCGTCGAGATGTTCTTTCAATTCTTCGTGCAATTGATCCATGAAACATCGTAGGAATTCTTGGGTATCGTGCTGGTGATAACCACGGAACATCGGATGAACTGTTCGAATACCAGAGAGAATACCGTGCGGCACTACGTATCCTCGCGTCTTTCTATTCCACATATCCTTTACAAGATTCATGTAACTCAGACACAAACCGGGCTTTCTGTCTCTCGCTATGTAGCTAACCATATGACCGCAATCCAGAAAAAATTGCGTCAATGGGAGAACGTTTGAGAGCGCCTGCAGAGCGGCATTCATGTAACAAGTGTTTCCGATGTTTTGTAAGCCTACCAAGCCTCGAGGTTTTCCTGAAAAGTCTTTGCTTTCTTCCGAGTCTGTACTTTCCGGCGTGTCTCCCGATTTTTCATGGTTGAATACCGGCTTTTCGGATTTTGGACCATGGCTGGAATATGCTCTGTTTTGGACAAAACGAATTCGGGTTGTTATTACACAATTTGGTAGAGTGATTCCACTTTCACATCTTTCATAGACTACAAGAATATATGTTAATCAATTTTGGTTACCAATGCTGAAATACAAGTTTACTCTGAGATGCTATAAGATATAAAAATTGGCCATCTTTCTCTTGGAATTAAAATTTTTCTCTGACTAAAATTTAAACCAGTGGTGATAATTGATTCATAAAGTTAAGAATTAATCAGCATTTAAAAGGTCGTTTGCATAATATTTACTACTAATAAAATATCATAGCTATACAACTAAGCAATGAAATTACATACCTCTCTGATTAGAGTTTTCAAGGACTTTTCATGATCATCAAAAAATGACTTCTACTTACACAAGAAAAAATATGTAATTTTGACCTCTGTTGTATAAAAACCCATGATAACTCAAACCAAAATATTATGAAATAATTATTTACCAAATATATTGAACTATCAACATATCAAGTTAAAAGCTGTAAGCACAGAAGCTAAAGTAGTCTTCTGGTTCAAAACATGGTTAAATGATTCCATGCACTAACAATCACAACAGTCTCTAAAATAATAATAATAATTAAGCCTGAAGGTCAGATATTGAACTTGGTTTATATACTTAAGGCCTTCTCCCTCCCCTGTTCCTTCCTATTCTTCTCCTAACTGCTGTTCCACTGTCATTTAACACCAATCAACTTAAAAAACTTCCAAGTTTTAGTCATCTTTATATTTATTCCAATGCATTAATAGATCGACTCTTACACCAAAATTAACATAAATATACAAAATTGCAATATAAAATATCCCAATGCACACGAAGATTGAAAAAATCCAAAACTGGTCATATTACTTTCATTTAAATTCACATTTATAAATCAATAATTAAGTTATGAATTCATTGTGCAAATGCAGCTTTACTGTTCTCATCAAAATTACCATATATATGCAAAATTGCGACATAACATATTACAACATACGTGAAGATTGGAGAAATTCAGAACCGATTGTATCCTTTTTATTTATATTCAGTTTTAAAAATGAATAATTCAATTATGTATCCATCTTTCAAATTCACATGTTGCAATGCTTGTTAAACTATGTCGAGTAAAAAAAAGGAATTTGCAAATGCAACGTTCCTTTTCTCACCTGTCTATCAGAAACTTCATGGCTTCGTAGTCACCATCCTCTGGCTTGAAATCAATGTTGACTGAGGCATCGCCCGAATACTTGTTGCTACTGATTTTCATGTCCAACTGATTAGGCGATAAGGGAGGCGAAGGTATGTGCCTCGCGATGACTTCTCTCTCGCAGGCGTAGCACCATATTCGATTGATGGAAAGATTCATGTGAGCACAATGATCGGGATACATTGTGTTGTGCATGGTACTGTGATCCTGGTGAGTCTCTGCGCAACCCACCCATCGACATTCAGGAAAGAGGCAGAGCCACAAGTCGGGCCCCTCATTTTCACACTGGCTACATTTGACAAATTTCTCTTTTTGCGCAAACACGGCCTCGATGATGGTGAGATCGCCGTGATTGCAAATGTGTGGACAATTTCTTGCTACGAGAGGCATTTGTACGATATTTCGTTGGCCCTCAACGAAACCTCCGATGTCGTTTAAATTGTTCTCTCGTACGACGATATTTTCACATTTGTTTGATAATTTTGTTTACTCGTGTGTCGTTTTTTTGTTGCTTCACAATTAATTACGACCGAATCATGTTGCTTTTTGGAGATTTTCGTCGCAGTTTACCTCTGCGTTCTAACCTGCGTTAAACATATTCGGCTGTGAGTTGTGACGGACGATGTTGACCACGAAAACGATTGTCATGGGAGATACGTGCTCGTCAGCATATTACAGACATGTGACGCGTTCGTAAATCAGACCCACTGTGATTTCACACTCGTGGACATAGTGACTGCTTGTTTTTTTCTTTTTTTTTTCACTAAACTTTCGTCACTTTCACTTTGGCTGCCCTGAGGCGCTTTGAGTCTTTCTAGTTACTCGGTCGATAATAAAACTGTCATTCGGATTTTGCTACAGACTGTAGAAACAAAATAATAGTATTTCTATACAGAATTCACTCGACTTTGATGAACCCTGCATTTAACATCTCTTCGTCAACTAATCCCACACTGAATGATTTCTACGAAGCAGCTTTACAGATGTAACGAGCCAATCAAATTAGTGTTTGGAGCAATTTGATTGGCTTAAGGGGATGCCGGGGCACATTTTTCTACCGACTTTAATTCGTCAAAAGGTGCGGTTACGTAGTTTGCAACTTACGTTGTTAATATATTACTAATATTATTATAGGATTATAATGTCAACATAGGCGCATTTGCCTGTACTCGAGTTTCGGACGAAAACACTTGAAAAATAAAGAAAATCATAAATTTGTGAACCTGCCGAAAACCAATATGGCCGCTCGAATTGTTAACACCACATTTTTCGTACTATATAAATATATGTAGGAATCACATTCGAAAAACGAGAATGCACATAAATGCTATGAGGTTCTCTGCATTTTTTAAGATCGTTGGACTGGCGATAGCTCAAAAGAAGCGCACGTAAATTGTAAGGTACGTTTACGTAGTCTGTCTGCCATCAGAGTCGGTCAAGAAGAGAGAAGTATACGATTATTCATATAACGTTTCTGGAAAGTTTCTAACAGGTACGTAGTGTATTTATGACAAATATTCGATTTTACGGAATAGACAAATGTTGGTAAGACAATCTGCTTCAGCATCATCCCTTAAGGTGATGTGTTATACTGACTGAGTCGGCATAAGTACACGTGAGATAGCTGAATCCTACCAAAGCGTTATTCTTCGCCACGATTGATATTTCGAACAAAAATCGAGATGTACTGACTGCAGAATACTAAAACGCAGTCTGATCTTTTCCTCGAAACATCAATTATGGCCAAGAACAACGCTGTACAGTTTTTTGTTATCTACCGAGCAGTAACACATTGTCTTAAGGGGAAGCCGGAGTAGATTGAGTTACCGACAGGGTAACAGAGCCTTTGCTACAAGATATAATCGCTTCAGGAATTCAAACTTGTCAAATCAGACCGTACCGCAATTCTTTGCAGTTTTCTCTACATTCCAGTACCCACGAAATGTCGATTACATCAACGAAATCCGCGTATAGTGGGTTCGACGGTTGCGTAGACGTTAACCTAAAACGAACAGATCACTGTACTGTGTCAGCATCGTTCCAGCACATCGCGCATCTCTCTAATATCCTGCACGACATACGAGAACGGTGCTGGCACAGTGCCTGATTCGGGACGTTATGTCGTCTAGGGTCCATGGTGACTTTCCTCCGACTAAACAAATTCAAAGAAATACATTTTTTATAGCAGGACTTTCACGGGGCAACGAAAACCCACAAGACTCCTTTAAATGCAAAAAATAACGTTGAAATGATACTTATATCGTTCGAGCAAAACCTACCCAGCCACGAAATCGTTTTATTTAGTCAATCGTTAACCCATCGTCCTGAAATCTTCTCAATAGTCGGTGAAATGAGAAAATTCTTTGAAACATCTTGTTTGTAAAAAAAACGCTGTTAATTTCTCTTCGCAAAATCATTCATTGTTATCGACATCTTTGAACGAACAAGAATACCCTGGATTTTAATATATGCTAGCTTTCAGATTCCGAATGTACATGACAACTTTTTGCACACTCTTAAATGCACGTTCATCGTAACATTTTCAGGTCGAATCAATTTGATTATTAAAAAGTATAGCACTTTACGGTACTAGTGCGATAATACGTTTCGCACGAGTTGAAAATGCTTATCCCATGAGTATCGTAAAAAATGTTATTTTACAAGGTGTGAAAATGGATATTTATGTGTAAAAACCACGTTTCTCACACCGAGTTAAATTTAAAAATTAGAGTTCGTCGAAAGACAGAAAAAAAATGTGCAAAGGTGCAAAATTTCCATCTCTTGGGTTCGGGCAGGTTCGGGCAGCTCGCAGCGCCACCATCGGTCATGAGCATCAGAAAATATTCATCATGAATTAGAAGTTCAAAATTTCAGAGTCGCCGCGCGCTACCGAGAAAGCGCGAAAAAACCGACCGAATTGTTCTGTTTGCTTTTTTCTTGTGATTCTGTGAGTTAATTTTGTAATTTTGTTATGCAGTTGGTTATATTGTTACGCACTGATTAGAGGAGATAAACGTTGTTTTCGCAAATCTTGTTGTAATTTCGTAATAAAAAGTCGAGCCGATTCGCAAGGTCGGAGTAAATTAACCTAATTGTTATGGCTGGAAGAGGAGCGAAAAAGGCGCCGAAGAAAAATGGATATAAAATGCCTGATCCGATACCTCGCGGCGAGATTCTCACAGATCTCTCGAAAAAACAGTGGATCATTGGCGAATCGATCGGCGTCGGTGGCTTCGGTGAAATCTATTCGGGTAAACAAACTTTCGTTTGCGTTCCTCTCCTTTCATGTTATTTTCAACAACTTAAACGTAATTTATTTTGTAGCCGCACAATATTCGGGAAAAACACCAAAGGATTACACGGCTGTCATCAAAATTGTGAGGAATAGTTAGTAAACTGTGTTGAAAAAATGTAGCAAAACCTTAATGCATCTACTTTTTAGGAACCACATGGGAATGGCCCACTCTTTGTCGAGATGCATTTTTACATGCGAAATGCCAAGCCAGATGACAGTAAGTATATTCACATTCAAGAACATGAACTTTTTTTATAATCTTAGACATTTGTTGGAGTACAGTGAAAATTATAATGAAATGTTCATAGAATGTTGCATCCATTTGCAAAATAATTATCGTTAATTGAGTCAGATAAGTGAAAAAGATGAAATGTTGAATTTTGCACATTTGTATATCATCGCTCCACATATTCGTTACATGAAAAACTAAAAATAACTCAAAAAGCCATGAACAAAGTTCCGCTTGTGGACACTTTGGTTTTAAACAGTAAATGATTTGGCTTTGAAAAGTACAACGTCAAAAATTGTATTTTAACAAAATTAGGGTTGCTAAGTAAAATCTACAACTTCAAAGTATGATGAATTTCATTGCTTTGATATATTTTATCGGAATTTGTAGCTAGTAACGAGAAGTCATTTGGTAAGCATTATCTGAAATTGTAGTTACATTTTTGATGGCATCTTCAAGTTGAAGACTCGATCGGAAAGGCTTCAATAAAATCAAATAATAATGTTGCATTTTTCATTATATTTAATGCCTTCTTCAATTTTATGTTCAATTGTAATGATAATACCAAAAGGAAAATTGGAGTTCTGAGCATTTAGAAAAGTGCCATCAACTTGTTACGGAGAAGCACAAATGATATGAAATATTAGATAATATTGGGCAAAAAGTTAACGAGTTATCAAGTAAATAATACCTCATTGTTTTGTCAGTTGAAGCCTGGAGAAAGAAGAAGAAGTTGTCGCATCTTGGAATGCCGAAATTCGTCGGTTCTGGTAGTCACGAGTGTCACAATACGAAATATCGTTTTGTGGTGATGGATCGATATGGCACCGATTTATGGAAATTGTTTTTGGAAAACGGACGGCGATTTCCAGAGCCCACAGTGTACAAGATCGCCCTGCAAATAGTATGTTCTTGGTTTTGCAGTAGTCTTAGAAAATGACGATATCCGTTTATCAGCGCACATGTCATATTATTTATTATAAGGTGAAACCTTTGAGAACGAGTTAATTGGTTTTTAAACCACGCATCTGATTTTTTTTCTTCTAGATAGACGTATTGGAGTACATCCACAGCAAAACTTACATTCACGCGGATATCAAAGGCGCGAACTTGCTTCTTGACTTAAAATCCAAAAATTTAGTTTATTTGGTGGATTTCGGTCTAGCGTCTCATTACACTACCAAATCAGATTACAAGCTGGACCCAAAGAAGGCTCATAATGGTACAATGGAGTATACCAGCAGGGACGCTCACATGGGTGGTCAGTATATATTTCAGTTATTTAAATTACCGGAATCGTCCATTTCTCTTATAATGGAATAACATAATTAGAGTACTGTAATGATCGGAAAGGGTATCAGTGTAAAATTTGTATACCCCAAGAATAACGACCACGATTTTATTCTCTTATAGTGCCTACAATGAGAAGCGACTTCGAAATTCTCGGTTACAACATAATTCAATGGCTATGCAGTTTGCTGCCTTGGGAAAAGGATCTGAAAGATTCAACGGCTGTGCAAAGACAAAAGGAAAAAGCGTTCGAAAATATTCCGGTATTCTTGAAACAGTGTTTCACGGATAGCATTCCAGCTCCGGTCAGCGAGTACATGAAACTGCTCGCCAATTTGAAATTTAACGATACTCCGGATTACGCGAAATTCCGAAAAATCTTAACAAAGGGCTTGGAAGATTTGGGAAGTAGCGCAGATGGAAAGTTGGAGTTCTCCGGAGGTGCAAAGGTGGCAGCGAAGCCCGTATCCACTCCCAGAAAAACCAAAAAGACTACGGAAACCGCGGCATCACGACGAAAGAGCCCGAGAGTCAAAGCGCCAAAAAGTCCGAGCCCCTGTCCATCGTACCCTGCTTCGCTCGACGAAAGTACACTCGGAATAGTCGTCGATAAAAAGCGCGAGGGCGTCCGAGGATTGAGAAAAATAATAGAAACGATGGAAGATGATTCGGACGCGGAATACGATATTTGTATCACGAAGAAGCGAAAGGTCAAGAAAGTCGAAGAGAAACCCGTCGCAAAGACCGTAACACCCAAAAGGGGTCGAAGAAAAGCGATTCTAATGGAAACCTTGGATTCTAGTGCTGGCTCCGAGCCTGAGGTAAGAATTATGGTTGCGTTATAACGGATACTGAAATTTGAAGCTTATGTATACCGATATATATATATTTTTTTTTTCAAAATTCTATAAAATCCTAATTGCTTTGTAAATCAAGCTCCAATTTAATACCAATTGACTCTTAACATTAATTTATTTGCAAAGAACTATTGTATTGATTAACTAAAAAAATGCGGACGATTGAACGCATACGAACAATCTCAAAAAAATTCAGTTTCAGCAGGTCGAATCAACAAATTCGTAAATGACATTAAGTTTCTCGTACAGATCGCATCAAAGGGTACGAGATCGAGGCCGAGAGCAGCAGCCAAAAAGACAAGTCGCAACGGTACGCGAAAAGTGATCGAGGAACCGAACTCCGAAGAAGACATGTTCGCAGACGACGCCATGTAGACGTTGCGAAAAAGTCAGTATTGGGGTAAAACTTCGTGCCTATGTAAAGATAATTAAATAGAATGCCCATGTATTGAATGTGGTGAAAATTTAAAGCACTTCAACTTGCGCGTTGCCAAAACCTTATCACGCGTGCGAGTAAAATCAGACTCTAAGATTTTTTAAGAAATACGCATTTGATGAGACTGTTTAGCGTTCGTAACGTTTACGATTCTAGTGCTGACTGTTGAGCAGTATCGGTATATTTTTCATATTATTATTACTTTAATGTTGTAAAAGTTCAATGAGTTTCGATATGACCGTGTGTTCGACGACAAAATGGGAACACTAAAGCTCGCAGCGAGATGTATCAACGCAGTTTGTAATAAAGAATCCATTTTTGTAATATATCTTTTGGTTTTCGTTAATCCATATATAACGAAGTTGAAAGGCATCTTCGATAGCATTTATACAGAGATATGTACATTTTATTTCAAGTTATCGCTAACGCTTAGACATATAGGGAAAAGAGTGTGGCGTTTTTCACTATTTCTTGAGCTTTTGGATTTGAGGAGCACTGATCTTCACTTTTCCAGGAATGTTTCTCGCGATGGTTTCATCTTTCACGGCTTTTAGAAGATCCTTTTCGCGGGGCGTTATGGTCTTGTCCCGCAAAAATACAGCGACCGCTGTTTTTGCTGCTTTGCCCCTTTTGCCTGTTCCCGGCATCAATTTTACCTTGAACCTGAAAGAATCAGTATAATTAAAAACAAATGTCGTGACGATCAACGGAGGGTTGGCTTCATCGTTCGTGTCGCGCTTTTGCTTTTTTTCTAATCTAAAAGAAAGCATCTCCTCGTTTCTCTGATAGATGATAAAATAACGAAGTAATTATGACACCTACAGAATCAGGACTGGCAGTCAAAATAGCGAATTTGCAGAACTTTCGCTATTCTGGTCCTTCGATATTTGGACCCCTACCCGAGTCAATGATTCGAAGTCAAACTCGTACTATTTTGTTTTTGACTAAGTAATTAAAAATAGGAAAATCCGCTGCGCCATATTCAAATGTTGTAGAAAAAATTCTCTCTCGCAATTTATCTCATAAAAGAATGTTTGCCATATATCCATTTAATATTGGGCAAAAACCATGTTTTAAACGAATTGATTTTCTATGATTACTTTGTTGATCATATTTCAATTCGCCATTACTAAAAATGATGCCATGTACAACTATAAAAAAATGTGACGAAAGTATCTTACTTGTAATTGAGTACTGTATTGTATGGTGCTATCACAGGTACAGCGAAGAGTAATTCATCTTCGGCGACGGGTTTCCCCGTCAATTGATCGAGCATATCTATTTCCGGCGCAGGCCCGGTATCTTCGTCATCAGCATTTTCCATATTTCGGATGTACTGCTGAACAGCCACATTCGGTTTACCCTGATTACCTCGTTTTTTTCCCTGTTTTGGACCCGACGGATCCTTGTTCTTGCTCTTACGCTTATCCTCCTTCGCTGCGCCTCCCGGCTGCAAATTGGAAATTTGGTGAGCTCATTTTTACGAGATCGACTATCGAGGATAGAATTTTTTTAAAATACCTTCAACACTTCCATCAAAATCCGCCGGTCCTCTTCATCCTGATCCTTGTACTTTTCTTTCATCTTCTTCAATCGCCCTTTTTGACCTCTCTTCAAAACGTTCGGTTCGTTTTGTTTTGATCCCTTCTCGGATTTCAATTCTTCCGTTTCCTCATTCTTTTTTGTCTGTTGCTCCACTTTCGTGGCTAATTTTTTAGAAGGTTTCAGAGCGACGGGTTTGTCGTCACCCAAAAAGACAACATTTTCTTCTTTATCGGGCTGCACACTCGACAGCGGTTGCGTGTTGTTAATCACAAGTTTCATTCTGTTGAATAATTAAAATTTATATTAACTACCTCAATAATCGGAGAAGGATCTTCTTACAAAATATATGACGATAATATATGTCTTGATGTTTTAGAGCATGTTCAGTATACTGATATGAACATTTCGGAAAAACTGTTCCATGAAAACAAAGCGTTCTTCATGTGGAAGCAAAACTTACTCTTTTTTTCGTAAAATAATTTTGAATTTTGCGAGCTTTGAGTTTAGTTGCTTCCGGCTTTCGGAGACATGATGGTTACCGAATCGTGTTTTGATTTCCATTATAAATAATATAAATTAAAATCAGTTTTAAAAACCCACGACTTTCTTTAAACTGAACTTACAATGTTTTTCCAGTGCTCAAGTATAGGTAATGGTTACCCACAATCATTAAAATTTTGCTGCACCTGCGCCATCCGCTCGAATAGTTCAAAAAATTAAGCAGTTCAAAGTATATACATTCTTTCAAGCAAGCAATGTTTTCAGAATCTGAAGAAAAGAAGATCATACCTCGGGCCCGAAAGATCAAACTTGATCTGAGTATCGGGGAATAGTGACTTCTCATCTCCTTCACTATCGCTATTTTCCTGTTCTCGTGGTTTCTCTATATTTTCTTCTTCGATAGGATTCAGGGTGTCTTTTGGTTGTGTCTCTTCGCCCTCTTCATCGGAATCACCTTCCAACTCAATTTCCTTGTCGGATTCAACGGTAGTTTCCGTAATAATACTATCTTCTTCCTGAGTCTTGACTCGTCGTTCATCTTTGTGCCTCTCGATAGAACTCTCCTCAAGACGGAACAAAAATCCCAAACCCATAACTAACTGGCAAGGTGGAAGGTAATTCTTCTTTCCTCGGATCATGAATGATCCGGTTGTGAGGTATTCTCCAGTAGGAGCGGTTTTCGAAACTTGATCACTGTTGACCCACCAGGCACCGGCGATTACCTTCGCCTCCCACGCAACGCTGTATCAATCAACAATTCAATGTAAAAATTTTTTCTGCTCCGAATATTTCGGGATTTCCAAGAATATTGATTGTACCTGTAAGCCACGGCCATGGTCCCTGCCTCGGCCAAGCTTTTGGGCGGCACCGACTCGCCGGTCGGATTTTTAATCACTACGGAACTTGCGCCGGTTAGATCCGCGTGTACATATAAATCGCCCGGTCGTAGATAACGTTTAACAATGAGCTCGTTTTGCTGTTGATCTCGCCCACCGATTACTACAGAAAGTTCATAATTTTGAATAGATTCCATAAATAATAGATAGACTAGTAAAATATCACGGTCATTTTTTTTTTTTTTTAGAAATTTCGTAGAATAATTTTTATAGTTCATGCTTGGTTTTTAGCAGTACATGTCTAAACTTTTCATTTAACGTCAAACAGATTACATCAATGTTCCTGCTTGTTCATAAGAGTAGCTTTATTATCATGGACATTTGAAAACAGGATTTCATGTCAAGATACTTAACATTTTTGGAAATGTCATTGAAGATGCTAAGTTTATATCAAAAGTATAAGCACTGCAATCTGCCGAGGCATTAAGATTTTATGCGGCTGTAATATTTTCAAAAGAAGTCCGTATAAGCTCCGACTTTCAAACATTTTCAGCAATCGTTCCGCCAAATAAATAACGTTCAAACAAAAAAAATATATATATAACATACCAAGATAATTTTCCGAAGTTATGAACCAGTAGAATTTCTCGAACCAATAGACCTTCCTAGCCTTATTGATGCTGTGTATCGTTTGAACTTCTTTCAGAGTCTGCTTTGTCTTTCTCTCAGCAGATTTCAGAGCTTTTCCCTGCGATTCGATGGTTTTTTGTTGCTTCTTAGCAGCCGATCTTTTTTGGCTGTAGTATCGGGTGGCATTCGCATACGCGGAATGAGCAAGGTCGATGTCGATCACCATCGGTTTTATGGCCTCTTCCATCTCGTCCTCATCGCTGTCTACATACGGATCGGTCAAATAGAGCGAAGCGTGATTGGTCTCGAGCTTCAGCTGCTTTATAGCCGAAGCTACGGGATCACCACGAGCTTGCGCTTCCTTTAAAAGCGCCTGGATATCCGGCCACGACATTTGATTTGCCAAAGCGCTCTGTATCGCTAAAATCGCGTTGTCCACAAGAGTTTGATTTCTCGTTATTAATTCTGCCTTAAGTTTATCGATCTCCTGCGTTTTCTCGAGACTGATCAGCCTGTGATCGTGATCCTTTCTCACGTTTTCCAATTTTTTCACAGCTTCCCTCTCCTGTTGAAGGGCTTTCATATCTAATTTTTGCCCCTCCATAGTCGAAAAATACTCGTCCACAGCTAAATCAAAAGACTCGAATTCCTTATAGGGTTGATCTTTATACTGTTCCAGCAGCATCGGATGAAAATCAACATTCGCCAGAATAAATTCTTCGCTACCGTCCTGAAGAGGCTTCGCTTCTTTTTTTTGTATTATGAAACCGTGGGCTGTATTATTTTTCGCGTTTTCTAGAATGGCATTAGCGTCTTCAAGAGCCTTTATCAGTCTGTCCATGTCGTTTGCAACGTTGAAGCCTTTATCGATTTTGCAACCGAGTGTAAAACCACCTTTTAACAACGCGTGATCGATCAATGCGGCTCCGAATTCTAACAATGGGTTCAATACTTTCTTCAGACTTTCGCCTTGTTTCGCGTTTTTTATGCGCTCAATTAACTCTTCTCGTGGTGGCATTGTTGTTATATGCGCGCGATCCAGAGGGTATTTTTCCTTAACCGCAAATCTACAATAAATTCATCATAAGTTTGATGAAAAGGTTTTATAATTCGGAAATTGAAGCAAGCTGTAAGACGCGAAAATGCAATTTTTTGTATGAGCATTCTAAAAAGTATTTTTTGTTTACACTCAAAGGGGCAGATTGATTTTGGGCAGGAAACGTTTTGTTGGGTGAGAATTGAAGAAATGAAAGAAATTACTGTTGTTAATATTAGGGATAAAGTTTTCAACCTTATCTTGTCGCCTTCGGTGTGAGGTCTCAAAATATTGAGGATGGTCATTTCATGATCAGTGAGAACGATATTGCCTCTGTCGTAGACCTCCAAAATAATATGATAAGCAGCTTCACCACT
Source organism: Clistopyga incitator (assembly GCA_947507545.1). NCBI lineage: Eukaryota > Metazoa > Arthropoda > Insecta > Hymenoptera > Ichneumonidae > Clistopyga > Clistopyga incitator. The sequence continues at coordinate 9,051,313 of OX382178.1, read as the reverse complement.
GCCAAACTGTAGATCTATCATTCTATCTGTTCCAATCTGTTTGAGACTCTCGAGTCGTTTGTTCTTTAGATGTTTTCTCATCTGTGAAAAATAAATAAATAAACATCGATCTATGCATCAATGAAGATGTGCATAACAGTTAACGAACCTTCATGGAAAATCCTGACGGAGCGACATTCTTTGGCCACTCAAATGCTGTCGTGTGAATTCTGTTACCCGATTCCAGCAGGAGAACACATTTTTCTTCGCTGCGCTGAAGACGAATAAGGTACGTGCGATGATCTATGTCGTATATTTGATTGACGCGCATGCCAACCAGCCTGTAAAAATTAAATTATAATATAATTGTAGAAAAGCTGCGAAATAGCTCAAAATATGTAAAACATCATTTCACGGTAAGGTGAAATATTTAACCTTGAATTATTTAGTAAAAATGGTTTTTTCGGCAGTTTACCTCTGCAATTCGGCTATGGAGCACACCAAATCGAAGGTGTCGAATCTCGTCTTCATTTTTTATCCTTTTGTCGCATGGAATAAGATTTATCTCTGGCACAATCCTATGCTGTATACTCGTGACAGACGTCGTATCTAATTTCATCCATGTAAAATGAATGAGGTTACATGGATACAGGGCTTATGAATGGTTAGGTGCACATGTATTTACGAAGAATGTGGGTGTATGTAGATGGACATACATGGAAGTGCAATCCTATGCTTCTCGTGAAGCTGCGCAGAAACTGGAGTACTTCGTGTGTTTTGTCGTCTTTTTAGGTGCATACCCCAGTTTCTGCGCAGCTTCAAGAAAAGGATCTCGAATTCTACGCGAGGCGCCCGGAAATTCGAACGCTCCAGTCTGACTCTAGTATTTAAAAATTTCAATATCATTTGAAATCGGATAAAAGGCGATCACGCAATGTTTTTCAATTTTTTAAATCCATAACCATGTTTCAGATAATACTGGATTAGAAAAAAAGTAGCTATAAGTTGTTGTTTTGAATAGAATTTTCTTTTTAATAAAAAAATATGAATTTGTGTGAGATATCTTTGAAAATCGACGATTACATTTTTGTTGCGCAATTGTGTCATGTTTAAAAAATCTGAAATTCTCACATAATTCACGTAAAACGGAATCACTTTCACATGTTTGGTTTGAGACGAGTCGAAGTTTTGACGCTAGGAATTATTTTTTGTACTTATAAAAAGGTTCCGTAAGCTGTTTATTTTTTTAATTCGCGCAAAAACTAAGCGTCTTGGTGGTCTGCGCTTGAGATCTGAATAGACAAGATAATTATTAGAATATTTCGAATTAAACAAACAAACGATGCACGCAGGCAAAGTTTTGACTATCAGGAGGCAAAAACAGACACCGCAGATTGGGTTTTTCAATTTTTATTATTGAATGATGTGAATAGTACATAAAATGTACACAAGATTAACGGTACGATTTCTGGTAGCGTGCCCTGGCACCCGGACCACCGAACTTCTTTGGCTCGCAGCGCCTCGGATCGGCGACGAGGAGGGTACGATCGTACTGGATCAGAATGTCCTTGACTTCCTTCTTGCTGGCTTCATCGACATCTACAATCGAATAAATCATTAATAAAAATTAGTTGTACGAATAGATTATTTATTAATACGTTATTAAAATGATGAATAAACAACCAAGATTGCACATTACTTTATAGCGAAATACGAAATCTATTGCAAATTTTGAAAAATTTGAATTTGTAACTTATTCTTTGGACTCTTTTTTTAATGAAAAGAAAAATATTAATCTTTGTATTAAGAAAGTTAGGAATATTTAATAATCTATGAAAAGAGTGGATTCAAGTGGGTACATACACTTTTGGTAGTAAGCGACAAGAGCTTTGGAAATGGCCTGTCTGATGGCATAAATTTGGGCTACGTGACCACCTCCATTGACTCTTACCCTGATGTCAACTCCGGAGAACTTTTCCTGTAAAATCAATTGTATATTTATTAATTGGTGATTAGGTGAAAAACGATTTGTCGCCTCAAAGTCAATCACATAGACATATATTGTACTGCATGTATACTGTACCTTTCCAAGGAGAAGGATGGGTTCCTGCAATTTGTATTGGAGCACACGGGGCTCAACCAGCTCCAGAGGACGGCCATTCACACGGAGAATTCCACGGCCGCGCTTGCAGTAAGCGACCGCAGTTGCGCTTTTCTGAATTGAAAGTAATTATTCATTGATAAATTACAAGTTACTTGAACACTCATCTTTTTTGTGTTAAACAATAAAAACAGAAGTAGTAAGAGGAAAAGCTACATTGAAATCATGGAAAACCCATTATATTGAATTGCGCATATGAAATATTGTAATTCATAAATAGAAATGCTTGACAATTATTTAGAAATTTTAACATTTTCATACAATATTTCATGGCACTCATGATGTAAAAATTTTGATAATCTTTCTAGAAAAAATTTTATATATCTACATACTATTGGTTGAGAGATTTTTTTGCTTTACTGCTTATATGTTGGCAAAGCTTAATTATAAAATGTATTAAGGTAAAAATGAATGTTTTTTCAAAAATAATCCACACTTCTTCAAGACAACAATTAACTTAACAATTAACGAATAGAAATGTTCTTGTTAATATAAGTTTATAAAGACCCATTTTTATACAAAATATAAAAAAATATATCTTCATTAAATAAGTTACTATAATAGAAGACAACCAAAATTTAGTTCATTTAAGAGAAAAAAAGGCGATGAATATTCCAGAATGAAAAGGCGATGTAATTTCTTAAAATTATTTTAAGAAATTTGTAAATACTTATTATCGATTATAATGAATGACATTCAAACTTCAGATAACGGAATAATCATGGAATACCTCATAAATGGATAAAAATATTCTGCAGATCAGTTTATAACGACAAATATTTAATCTAATTTTAACTTCTCACTAAGTTTAAGTTACAAAGATAAACCAAATTTCTTTTTTAAAAACATCTATTTAGAAAATAGGAATTTCAATAGGCATTACAGAAGTCGGTCCCCATTTGCCACAAATATTTTGTTCCGCTACAATTTTTAAAGCGATTTCAGGATTCCCTCAGAACTTTGCCACAGTCCGTATAATTACAAATAGAATTACTCCTTAAAGCGTAAAATTTTCCGGATTTGCCAACTAGCGTTTCTTTTTGGAAATGATTTCGCATGTGCAATTGGCACACATTTTTTTAACGATCCTCAGGTGACACAGTCATAAAAACTTGGTCCAACAAAAATGATGCAAGTATGATGAAAATCAAAATTCAGAAGGAAAATGAATAATTATGTATAATAATCACGAACATTACAGATATTCCGAATAACAATGATAAAATAGAAGCAGCTATGGGAATGTCTTGTCACAAAGGTTATGTAGCCACGCACGATCGCAACGAAGTCATTATTGATGGAATTAGCTCACCTTGCGTCCGAAGACTTGCACGGAGTGGTTGGGCTCCTTCTGCTTCGTTACCTTTTCGATAAAACAATAACATTTATTATAATTAAACGTGAAAAATATGTGTTTAAACGGGCGAATGATAAAATCTCACCTTCTGCATTTTGGCGAGCACGTCGTGAAAAGGAAGTGGGCTCTTGGCGGTGGGTTGTTGTCGCCTAAACCGGAAGTACTACTCAAAACAACATTTAAACTGTCGATGCGTTCAGAGACCCGGACGCTTATTGTAACCGCTAAAATATGTTTGTTATCGGTATATAATATATATTTTTTCTCTTTATGGTTTCCTCATATATTTAGTTAACGTTATTTAAGATTATCTGCACTGTACAAATGCGTCAAACTCATCCGTGGATGCAATTGGTCGATTCCCAGATCACATCTCCATGATTGATCGAATGAAAGTACTACGTGATTCTTGTTTGTATAGAATTCAAATGTGTATTTCGAATCGATGCTTTTACAGCTTATTAAACACGTGCAAAAAGTACCTAATTGTTTAGTGTTATATAATAAACTGTAAGGCCTTATAGATATAATTATTAACACAGAAAGTATTCAAGAATGATCACATTACTGAAAATCTTGGTAGTTGCTTTACGATTAGAAGCTTTACACGGGGTTGTGTATTCTGCGAATAGACATTAAGGTGATATACCTCTTATTAGTCAGTAATAAAAACTGTAATCGAACATTTTCTGCCACTGTCAATTTCTCGAATAAAAATTGACAGCGGCAAACCGCGTTTCACTATTCTGTATCATGCTGTTCTCGTGTTTTTCTGAAACTGTTCTGAAGATTTCACGACAAGAGGCTTCTAATAAACCTCTTTTAGATTGCTATGAGTGCTAGAAAGATTGCTGAAAAATAACAGTAGAAAAATAAATGCAGTTGAGAATGCTGATTTCTAATCCGAAAGTGATAAATAGAATAATTTCCGTGATCGATTTTGTTGCCGACGGTAGGAAACTTGACGGCATGTGACGGTCAGATGTCCGGCATATAGCACGCGGCTTGAGTCAAATAATCTAACCGCACACGTGTTTATTAAGATTCGTGGTTAGAGTCGATGTTATGTCGTATCATGTACAAAGTAAGCAAATAAGTGTTTTTGAAATGCAACTATATAAGGGAATCACTTCAAAACCTTAAATAAAGTGAATAGATGCGTGAGTGTTGTAGACTACTATTGGAAAAAATAAAACAAAATGGATCTGTTTGTTGTCAACCGGTAAGTTGTTTAATTTATCATTATCTGCTTTTAATTCTGAACAAGGTCATTGTTTAAAGCTCATATTTTTGTAGATACGAAGGTGAGGAGCCTGTGCAGTCTGAAAGTTCGACGAACCATCTCTCAGAGTTGTTGAAGAGAATTGAGGAGAGGAAGAAACAAAAAATAGAAGCGGCTGCTGCGATTGAGCCGAGCGATGGTTCAACGGAAGTGAAGAAACCAGAGCATAGTTCTCGTAAAAAAAGTAGGAAGAGGAAATTACAGAAGCAGCCGGACATTGAAGATGCACCACAAATTGATAAAGAGACTGTTGAATTATCAAATGAAACTGAGATATCAAAAAAAGAAAATACCGAAGCAAAAGCTCAGAATCAGGATTTTATGGTTCTCGGCTTTGGAGCACAGAAGCGGAAGAAAATAGTGAAAAGGGTTCTACCGCGATGGTTGGCACATCCAGAAATTATATCTGCTGAACTTAGTAGTGGTCCATCTGTCGACGATCTGGGAGAAAAGTTGGATAAAAAGCTTGTTGAAATTCTCAAAGCTAATGGCATTGATAAACTCTTTCCAGTGCAATCTAATATCATTACTTGGCTGTTTAAATGCAACAAGGATAGGCAAATGGGTTGGTGGCCCAGTGATACTTGTGTATCTGCACCTACGGGCAGTGGTAAGTTGCTGGTATTATATTTCCATTATTTTCATATCATTTGTATTGAATTCTTCACCATTTTTGTTAGATAAAGTGTATTCTGGGGTGTAAGATACCCCATATTTTTCTTAATCATAAAACTAGTCATATGGAGATAACTTAACTTTATTATACATTAGTTTCTTCGCTTGTTTATAAGAAAGAGCACAATGTGTGATCCATTCAATTTAATTAACATTTTGTTTGTTAGTAAACAATCCATTTGCAGTTTATGAAATGGAAAAAAAACAACAAAACTTATAGCTATAACTTTCAGATGGAAATTTGATACCCATTTAGACCACTTCTGAATACTTCTCGAATTAGGCTCCTTCCAATATTCAAGCTTAAAAAAAATTGTCTCAATCATAATTGTTAAAATTGAAGAGAACGTATAATTCCCGTTGCACTCGTAAACCGCCTTCACTGCCACATCATTGTAGCCTGCCTGGTCATCGTTTCCACGTGTCTAAAAGCTCTTCCGCATCATCATCTCAAAAAAGAAAAGATCCCCTTTAAATTTTACCCATTTTGGAGAAGATTGGTATTGCACTGAATCGGAATGTCAAACGATATTATCTTATTGATTTTTGTTTACTTCAGGAAAAACACTGGCATATGTATTGCCAGTAATCCAGCAGCTGCAGTCTCGGTTTGTACCGAAAATTCGGTGCCTGGTTGTGTTACCCGTGCAAGAATTGGCTGCACAAGTTCACAAAGTGTTCCTCACATACAGCGCTCATACAAATCTAAAAGTTGGTCTGATCTCAGGAGCGACTTCTTTCGAAGCTGAACAAGTAAATCTTGTGAAGAAAAGTGGGTATTACCTCCTTAAATGGTTGCCAAATATTTTTTTATTCATTCAAGTTGATGTTCGCGATGGCTCAGTACATTTTTTTACCGACATTAAATGGTAAATATAAGTTATTTCTTATCATACACTATACACTATACGTAGATTTAGCTTCTGTAATCTTCATTCAAATGGTTCTGGAATATGCGAAAAACGATAAAGAATCGACGTCCGGTCTGATATGATATGTCCAATTTCCAGAAAGATTACGTCTTACAGCAAAGATATATTCGGATATCGTCGGCGATTATATTGGTTTTTCAAAGCTCGAATATTACACGATTTTTTCTTTTTCACATATGTCTACGTTTCAGACCACAATTGGACCAAAGGCCGAAGCGATTGTGTTTATATTACATCTTTGTTAAATATAAAGCACATACATAGCGCAGTAATGGTGAATAGCGTATACTAATAAATCGCCCATATTTATTGATTGATGTCGGAAAAAAACTGTGCTGGAGCATATTCTTGAGAACAATTTATTTCAAATTTTCTTTTCTGAATTAAAGCTCAGAGAGGACAATACATCAGCAGGGTCGACATAGTCATAGCTACGCCTGGTCGTCTGGTCGATCATATCGAGAAAACCGAAGGTTTCTGTCTACAGGCTCTAAGGTTTCTCGTTATTGACGAAGCTGACCGAGCAACCGACTGGTTGCAATATATACCACTCCCTCATTCCCGTGCACCACCCCTTACACTGGGAAATACGTTTACGAGGTTCGCAACCGTTGCAATATCGATAACGCATTTATTACAGAGTGTGGGCACCGTTGAATGCTGACCAGTTCTGTATATTGCCAAGAATTTATGAAACAGTCGTACTGTTTCCCACAATAAAAAGAAAACGCATATACCTATTTTATGCTCTATGGATTCACTTCCAGTAGCGAAGGAAAACCTTTTAGATAATTAGCGAATGAAGTCAAATTCTTGACGTCGGTCCTAGTGGGTTGTTGCAGTAGAAAATCCCTCTTTTTATTTACCATAAAAAAAACATCAGAAACAGTCAGAGACATATAAGCGCAAAAGAAAAATATTCATGTTGCTCTGGAATAGCAATAAATAGCAATAAAATATTCATGAAATTCTTATAAATTTTTTAATAAAGTTAACAGAAAAAGTAAGCATTGATTGTTTATTCCTATGAAAAAATCAATTCGTGTAATTGTCTCGAAATAATAGACGAAATTTCTCTTGCGCTAATTCGATAGAAAATCTCATAAATAAAAATACATCAAAAGGTCAATCATTCACCGGTGTTTTCACCGCATAGGAAATGTCAGATAATCATTTTTTTTTAAAACCCTATAGTCCTTACCCGCCAGCACAAAAGCTCTTGTTCAGTGCAACGCTTTCTCAGGATCCCGAGAAGCTGAGCAGACTCGGGCTATTCCAGCCAAAACTGTTCACCTCGGTTACGATTTCGGACCGAGACGACGATGTCGATCTGGACCGAGAACTCGGTGATTTCATGGGTCGGTATACCAGCCCCGACGAATTGGAGGAACGCGCTGTACAATGTAACGCTGAATACAAGCCGCTAGCGCTCAGACAATTACTCACAGCAAATGAGCCCATCGAGAAAGCACTAGTGTTCACGAATTCGGGCAATACTGCCCATCGCTTGACGCATCTTCTCCGATCACTCTTGAGCGAGTGCAATGTTACCGTCGATGAATTGTCCGCGCATTTGGCACCTAAACAGCGAACCGATGTACTGAATAGATTCGTCACTGGCAACATTCATGTGTAAGTAACAAGTTACCAAGACGATTTCTCAAGAATTCAAGAGAATTCATCTATTTTACAAAATATTGCATGAAATATTGCAGGTGAACCAACAATCGCGGTATTGTCGCATTTTGCTTCCTTGCAAAAAAAGTTTTGCTTTAATGAAATTTCTTTTTGTTAAATTTTTATGTTGGGAAATCTAAAATTGTCTGTAAACAAGCAAGCCCCTACTTCCTACTTGTTGTTTTGCACATAGAATTTCGCTAATACTTTTAAGTGGAATCGGTGAAAATTTATGAATATACATAATCATTGTTTTCGATGAATGCAATTTGAACAGTTTTAGCAACTTTAATTTTCGAGCATCATGAAATTTCTTGGGTGAAACGATCGTTGATGTTTTTTTTGTTTTTTTGTAGCCTCGTTAGTTCGGACGCGTTAGCCCGAGGTTTGGACATACCTGGAGTAAAATTGGTAGTTGCCTACGATCTTCCAAAGCATATTGAGGGTTACATACACAGAGCTGGAAGAACCGGAAGAGCAGGAACGCCCGGCACGGCGATATCGATTTTAATGCCGAACCAAACGGCCGCATTCACACGAATGCTGACTTCCGCCCGGAAGACCGTGCCCACGATCGAGAATTTGGATGGACTTGATGTCGTCGCAGAAAAAATGAATTATCCAGAACACATCGATAAGTTGAAGGAAACTTTGGAGAAAGAGCAGGCTGAAGTATCGGAAAAGGCAAAAGGAAAGCGACGCCACGGAGCTAAGCACTGATGACTCGGCCCGAAAAAAATATAAAGAGTTAAAGAAATAAAAAAACGTTTTTAACATCGATAATAACATTTTATTGTCTGGAGTAATAATATTATACGTCATACGTCTTCATCGAACTCCTATCGGTTAGATGCATCAATTCGTGTCATTAATCGCATTTTATTCATTTCATTTCATTTCAATTATTAATTTAATATTAATTTTTTATATTTTGACGAAGGCGCGAATATTCACAATTTTTATTTATACAAAAGATAAACGACATTGTTTTTATTCAGTAATGATAGAGACAGTTCATTATTCTTCGCTTTATTACTATTATTGCCGTCTGTTGCATCGCATGCTTGAGACACGTGCTAGATTCGTCGCGGCACCGGATAAATACCGAATTAATACACTTTTTGTACGCACGGTACGTTCAATTTTAATGTGGTGCCTACGCAAAGCGGGATTCTTCGGGTAACTCATTACAACACGTGTTTCTCAGCGAATGGTACTCCTTAATACGGTGGAGTCTCTCATATCTTACAAAATGCGGAGACAATTGAGCTGTGGAAAGGGCTAATCATGTTTTTTACGCAGTATCTTTTGTTTGTTCTGCTCCAATATCGACACGCAGAATGCCCCACTACTTGCCTTTATAAGGTAAGAGAAGGTAAGATATGAGATTCCTCAGAGGATTGTTGCAGTATCTATTAAGGTGGGTCTTTTTTATGTTTTGAATTTTTAATGGGTCACTTGGAAATATCATGCTAATTGGTTTTAAAAATATATAATTAATCACGGGCCTGAAGAAAACATTAAACGTGCTTATTGCCCGCGATTTCGCGGATATCATTGACAATAATATATGGGACAGAGATGAAAATCAATCGAATTTTTTAAAATTCGAATGGGACCAGCAATAATGTCGATACCCTTTACTGCCAAAGAACGATGTCTAAACCTTTCTACTACTAAAGGTGTCTTGGCAAGTTTGGCAAAAATCCTTGAAAGAGTTTAGATTCGACAAAGATTTGAACTGTTGAAATTTTAGGATAGGGTTCAAGTTGTTGAAGTAGTTGATATGTTATGCGTTGTAAGCGAAATTAATGAAACGAGATTAAGATTGTTTTAATTTATATTGACTTGTGCGTATTGTCATTAATAATATCGACTGAAGTATTGAAAAAAACATGTTCATGTGCTCAAAACAATATATATATTAGGGTATTTGAAAGCAATCATTGAATAATACCTCATCGGGCGTATGTTTTTTTCAACCATTTTGAAATAACAGAACTATTTTCTCAAAATCATTTGGAAATAAATAAATGAATAAATAAACTATTTCGCAACATGATACCTATTTTCTAAAAGCTGTATGCATAACATTTTCAAACGACACATTAAAATTAAAAAACAAGGGAAAAGGTGACCACTCCAGTATTAATTGAGAAGTGAAGCTGTTGGAGTGTAATATTTTTGGTAGATGCAAAATACGGTGAGATCGAGGAGCTTTTTTTTCTTTGCACAAGCATCGTACATACTTATTCTTGAATTTTTCGTTGCGTTATGAAGAGGCTTGACGAGCAAGTAATACATTTATTTAAGTATAATATATATACCTATACATTTTGCTTTTGCCATTTCCTCATCGTTTAGTATGTTACATCGCAAATTTTTTAATGCCACATATAAAATCTAGTTTCGTCCGGCGCAGTCGATTTTTTCAATAGCGCCCGTTAATCGCCTCCACCGTTTTGTATTATATTTACATAGTTATGTTATTAATGATCGTATATAATCATAATATTATCATATTCGTGTATTTACATACGTAAAACGTGGTCCTATGTGATTCATATGTGTCGTTGCCATGTTATATGTATCTTATGTCGCCTCACACATTTTTTCTCAACAATATCTAATTCAAGAACTTCACCTCTTTTTTTTCATATCTGATATAGCACCTTTAATTCCAATTCATCCAAAACACTCGCTGGAACATAGATTCAATTTTTCATTTAAGTCAGTATTACTTAGGGGTCTTTGAAAATTGATAAGAGAAACAATTCAGTATATTTTTATATTTTTGTAAAAAAAATTTGGACCATTCAGTCAGGAAGATACTAAACTAACTTAAATTTAAAAATTATCCGGCGACACTGCGGTACACTATTAATTATTTATTGTCGTAACTCCTGCTTTGTCCACGCATTACAATTATCGGCTATAGATTCGGATAACATGTGTCGAATTGTTCATGTGCTCGACCCCATTTTTGCTAAAAATGTTTTTATTAGTCATTTGGATTTTTTCCTAAATTAAATTGGCATGCCAATGGCATATTTAAATATAGCTGGCTGCAAAGATGCATTAACAATAGTCGGCCCAAAAGTGTGTCTGGATTGAGGAAGCAAGGAGCCCAGTCTTATTTTTGCCAAGAATAGGCGAATATCGGTTAAATCGTTAATTTACACGGTTTTTTTTTTACAATTGATCTTTGCGACCGACAAATCAGTTTCATCGCTTATAATTTTTTCTCCCGAAACCGAATTTATCCCATTTCATACTAAAGTCCCCCAAAATCGCACTGTCAATTCTATGCTAATCCAACACCATTATTTACAAACTATGCCCGTCATATGATATATGGACACCTTCCCCGACACGGCCTATAAACAAACATGTGATGTTGATTTTTTAAAACAAGATATAACGACATCTCTCTTTTGAAAGTCGAGCGACTTTGTTATTTTGCTGAATTTCTCTAATATTTTTAATAATAAATAGAATGTACAGATATTTTTTTGAAATACTAAGTGATATTGGAAGTTTTTTTAAACAAAAAACGGCGATTAAACGATTTTTCCATGCCACATTTTTTTAATGATTTTTTTTGATTCAGTATATGAACAATTGTAAAAAAAGTTAATAACATATTCGTGAAGAAAATCTAAACATCGGTCGTCATCACGTAGCCAAAGCAAAATCGACATCGCCAAAAAAATGAAGCAAGACCGATTCTGTCATGCCGTCGTTAGAATATCTTCATAATATCACCTCCATTCTGCACGAGTATGGAAAACTTGCCTTCGACGTTGGTGTCCGCCATCTATTTGATAAATGATACACGGGATATCATGAGAAATATATTGCGCTAGATTAGCGAGCGTCCGGTTAGAGTTCCCCACTTTACTAATCATTGAGTCTTCACTAGAATAAGACTCACAAATCTCCAATAAAGAACTGTTTCGACAAGCATTTAAAATTTAGATCAACAATGTTTTTTAAGGTCTTATGCATCCCTTGATTCTTTATAAAATTATATTTATTAAAAAAAGTAGTTTCAGTGTTTAATTAAATCCTTGTAAGGAATCTGACATTTTTCTTCAGCAATCGAACGTTTTTTTGCAGACTGTTAGCAAGTCTTATAAAATCCAGTATACAAATGTGATGTAATATCAAATAGATGTATTACATTCTCGGTTACATACTCCGTTTCCATGATATCGTTTTTTTTTTTTTTCTTTTTCATGTGATATTATGTGTATATTCTCATTTGTATTATTACATTTTTTTCAATAATTACAGATGCAAGAGCTTGGGACGATTCAATTATTGTGCTTCATAGTTTAATATATGTAAATTGTAAATTGGAATTTTGGTGATTTGTATACCAAATTTTATAATTTTTGATATCAGTAGCCAGAGGCATTAATCACACAGGGAGGAGAACTCTGCGGAGCAGCCACTCGCGCATCGTCACCCATTTTTCCTACCCGTATATACTAATATCTCGTTACATTTGTAAATAATCTACTCTTCTAATATATCTGAACTAACAATCCGTCGGCTATTCTGCCCTATATCACTTGTTCTATTTACACATTGCCATCGAGTCAACGATGTTAGCATCTTGAGGACACCCCCACCCAGTCTGCCACGAAGGAATCAATGAAAAACAATGAAACTTTGAATAAAATACCTCATCATTTGATAACTTATTTTCAGGATTCCTTCGGCTGTTTATTAGCACTAACGACCATAAATTTTATGATTCAACTGTTCAACATGCAGCAACATTAACTTTACCGTTCGATCATAATTTTTTAAACACTTTATATAAGGCCTGCTGCTCATACCGTTTTTATACACTTAGAGAAAATTATGGTATTAGTAAATTCCATGTAGAATAGAACAACCTTCGCTAAAATGTCGTTATTACGGTTCCTCGTAATTCTGGAGCAACCAGAAAGTAACCTTCCCCTTGTTTTCGAGATGGTCGCTTTGAGCAACCCGGAAAATAACTTTCCTGATGTTTCGAAGTGCAACTCCGTCAAATGAGTTACTTTTTTAAATCCACTCAGAAATGATTGATTATTAGTTAGATTCTATCACTAATTGAGAGTACTTTTTGTGGCTTATTTTTGTGATTACTCGCACTAATAACTCGGGAAGTGTATTTTTACGTAACTGTTTATCAATTGATGGGTAAACAATAGCACAAGAAATAGTGAAGGTGTTCATTTCGTGTTTTTGATACCAATTAAAGTTTGACCGTATTACATTATTCTTTTAACATGCGATTAATGATTTTAAAAGGCAAGTAATGAAACGTATTATGTGTTGATTGAAAATCTTTGATTTTTCTACACATTCAACAAAAAGTGCGCGTATGTTTCTACAACCCACAGAAAAATTGACTGCTTTGCCCGAAATTTTTTTACGGATCATACAGGTAGAGTGTAACTATTGTTGCAACCATTTCTGATTCATTAAGAACCCAAAAACTTCATCTTGATTTTGTTCTTGTGCTATGGTTTTTTTTTTCTTCAAGATATAAATACAGTAGATACTTTTACATCTCACGTAATGCTAATAAGCTACACGAATCGTCCCCGGCATGTGCTTTCGTTGACACATAAATGCAACATGTGAGAGCCTCTACTGTGATTTAAAAAATCCGATATTTTCAAGAAACATAATTTATAAAAAATCCACAGCACGTACTTTTTAATAATCTTAAAAAATCTCACTAATTATGAATGATAATTATGAAGAGCCTGAAAAAATGACCCTCAAATCTTCTGTACGGTAATTTCTTAATCGCCCGAATGTTACTGTTGCAGCAATGTTGAAAAGGATTATTTCACATAAAATGAACGTTTAGAAATTAAGCAAATGATCGCATATTGGGCGGATTGTCCCGAGCGATTCCCATCATTCCTAGCGACTCATCACTCTTGGCTCTTATCGATGATATTGTAATATGTATTTGAAAATCAACACTCCGCTTTTCCTTCATAGCGTGAAAGTAGTAGATAGCACTATGAAGGATAGGATCGTGATGTCGAAGAGCACGGGTCGTCTGGGATTCGCCCCATTATGTATGACCCAGGGTGGTGAGAGCGATGGGACAGTCAATGGCCTCTCGGTGCGTTGACCCTCTTGCGTACTTCCACCCATGACCTGGGTGGTTCCAAAGTCATTGTTGCCAAGGTAATTTCCCTCCGGTGCTTCATCACCGCCATCGTACGGTCGTCGATTCAGTTTTTTTCTCCCGTTTGGATACTTTTTTCTCAACCTTGTGTCTGTGTTTTTGTATAGCGTGCCCGGTGTCGTTTTCGTGGGCAGCTCTAATTCTGGAAATTACAAAAATGTATTAATCACTTCTCTAGATTCTCAAGCACACGTTTTACAGCCTTGAAGTTGGAATAAACATTCATTGCGTTCTTGCAGATGACGCTTTGCTGTCGATTTTTCGTTTTTGCGTTTTTAATGAAAGGATACTTAAAACTTTCTCAAATATAGGACAAAGTTGTGCGGGAGCTTATTTGCTAAGCTTAAAGAATGTATATTTCATGAATGAATGAGTGAAGAAATTGTTGTGACAAAGTGGGGGCGAATGTGAAGCACCAACTTAACTATAACGATTTTTGTTTCGTTGGTAAATTGAGTGAAAATTTAAAACAAGTAAATATGTAGAATTTCGCATATTGCTTCCTCATTCTTCTGGTTCGTCATCCACGAGGTTCCCCTCGCAGTTTCCGTTATGGAAAATAGTTTTGGATGACTAGGGAAAAAAATGAGAAAGCAATATGCAAGAAGTTCTACTATGCAACCATGTTTTGAATAGATAAATAAGAAAAGGGGTGCGCTTGTCTAGTGGTTAGTGTACTGGCCTCTTGTTCAGAACGTCGGTAGGGCGTGGGTTCGAATCCCCGTGCTGTAGTTTCGTTGAAAATAAAAATCCGGACGAGATGAAGCTCCAAATGCATACATGAGACACACTCAGGCTTTTGCACATACGAAGATCACATGTATACAGTTGTAGTTCGTGTTTACATTACCAAAGAAACGTGACGTAGCGTCGGTGTCATGAGGCGAATTCGAGACCGGCTATATTGCATAGGTTTTTTGCAATTTCCCTATGGCCATGGCAGAAATGCTATGGCGAATGCAATATGGAGGAGGACATCGGCCGCACAGGGGTTTCAATCCAGAACTTGGACCGATACGTTGATTAAATATTTAAACCGTAGCAAGTTGTGCAACCGCTGTTTTTTATAAAAAAAAAAAAAAAACGACAGCAAAAAATGGAACGACAAATGGACACATACTTTGGGGACTGACTGCAAACAGCAGCAAAACGTATTGCTCTTTTTTGTGAATGCTTGAGATGTCTCTCTGATTGCAAAAACCAAAAAAGAGCGAAGCTTTTTATTTTCAGGACACAATTATTGGCCGTGTTGCATTTAATTAAATGTCTTTATTTTGGGTTTTGTTACGGTACTTTAATTTATTCGTCATCTACCATTTTATTAAACAAAGTTACGCCGTTTTTGAAAAATAATCTTCCATTTTTTACACAGTTTTCCTCATAAGGGAGCGAATATTTGCCAATGGAGAAGTGGCGATGTGAGAAATGGAGAGTATCAATGTGTAATCAATGTACAAGTTTTCAATTTGCATCTACTTTTCCGATTATTCTGAAGATAAAAAAATGGAGTTACTATAAATATACATGTATTGAGTGGGTCGTCTTTAATCTTTTGAATATCCGGCCTCTTTTACATTAAAAAAAAAAAAAATCCCAAATACCAGCCACTGTAAATACCCTATAAACACTTTTTTTTTTGTGTTAAAAACAATTTGTAACAAAATCTCATTAATAAAATTTCATTCGTACGAAATGAAATTCAAATACATACACTTTGAAGAATAGCTATTCGTCTAATGTAACGAATATGCCAACCGGTAGTTGAAGGGTTAATATCATATAAACTTGGAGTTAAAAATAGGGGAAATATTTCATACGACATGGAATCACAAAAGGTTCTCGATTTACAAAGTGATTGATTCGTCAAAGTGGTCTGAGGACTGTTGGGAGCGTAAAGCTCGGTTTAATCTCCGTATAAAAAAGCCCCGGCAGTCTTCTAATGGAGCACTTGGTGACTAGTGTGTGGTACCCACGAACCCTTACCGCCCTCTGGCTCCCTTGCACCTGTTGCACCTGCTTTCTGCCATAGCAGTCGCGGCGCACTAATTGGTGGGGTGGAGTGGCTGGCGATGGCACCGGAGGCCTTTACGGTAACAGTGGCCGTACGAGTTAATTTATTCTCACCTTGTAAACGAACTACGTTCTCGGCCTTCCCGAGGGCATTGACGGCTGAACATGCGTAACCACCGAAATCCCTGTCCTTCTTGAGGTCATGAATCGTAAGGTTCATCTGCCACGAGTATTCGCTCACAGCGAATTCTGTCATCGTGTATTTATCGCTTGGCAATAGTCGATCTGGAACAGAAGGAGAAAAGTCAAGCTGCGGTCAGACAAATATTCAAATAATCATGATAATAGAAATTATTATTTAATAAATAAAATAATTTATATTTTTTAAACTGAAAGGAATGAACCAATTTCTATAAAATTTAATTAACCATTTAAATTGCCGTCATCATTTTCGCCGCCACTATAGTGGAGGTGGGGAGGAATATTCTAAATATTGATAATTTAAATTCCATGGCTATTAGTTTTTATGTTAAAACTTGAATATTGAATTTATTGTACAGTTAAGTTGAAATTTATGGTATTTTAGACATAAACCCTTAAAATTCAGTAAAATATTCGTTTTTACGGCCAGTATTTTTCAGAATTTCTTGGAAAAGAAAAAACGTCTATTCTAAAAAGGCGATTTTCACGATTTGTTATGTAAAGATACATAAATTCCAATTCTCAGATCTTTTTTGTGATATTTCCATATGAAAGTACATGTAAGTCAAACAAAATTCATATACAATATATTCGGGCGTTTGCTGTTGGTTAAACGATAAAGGAAATTTTATTTCACAATCTTAATAATACAAAAATCCATAAATCATTTCTTAGTGCCCCAACAAAAGAGCTCTTGATACGGGTTAATTGTTTTATTTGCTACTAAACTTCAATGGTAATCGCAAGAAAAAACCGGTTGTTTTTTTTTGCGTTTTTCAAAATTTATTTTAGCATTTGAAGCAATTGTTCAATTTTTCCAAGATCAAATGTTCGAAAAATCTAAAGAAAAGTTCGACGTACCTTTGTCTCTGTACCAAGTGTTCATAGAAGAGGGCGAAGCTTCAACGTAACATTGAATAGTCACGTCGCTGTTAACGGGAGCAGCGACGAGTTGATTCGTAACTTTGATAAGTGGCTGGACTGAAACAGAAAAATAAAAATGGGGCTTGAGAAATTTTTTGTTGTTGTAATTAATAGTCAAGTATGATATTTAAAAAATATCTGTAACAAGGAACTCAATACTGTTACTGTTATGTATCGGAGTTTCAATCCTAGCTTTGAATTAATGAACTTGTACATTTCCATGCTAATATATCATTGTGTACCAACGTTTCCAGGAGTGAAATTGTTTCCCACGTGAAGCGTGGCAAAGTCGCGTTAGTCTGCATCGTCGCATATGAATAAGTGATTTGGGTGGAGTTTGAGTTTGAACTAGCTCGTACCTATCCGCCCGAGTGATAATCTGTATTTCACCCTTCTTGGATATATTACGTATTTCCACTAACTATGGAATAATAATACACGGTGAATACTGTGCGAAACGCTGCATAATTGTTACGTACATTGAACTTGAACGGAGTATCGTTTGCTGACCGATGGTGGAATTCCATTGCTTGCGATGCAGAGGTAAGTTCCCATTTCGTGCCGTACCACGCCAGTCAAACTTAACGTTTCGCCCTCCCACATCTTCCGCGCTGTGAACAATCAGAAATTGGTTTCATATACGAACACTTTAAAATAGTTCAAACATGCGATTAGTTATTTATTTATTATTTATTATATTTTTCAACTGGCAAATCCGTTTAATAAAAATAGATAAGGGTATAAGCGTGTTTTTAAACATTATTGTGATATTTGACAACGTAATAGTAGAATGTGTGAGTACAAAGAACTGCGAAAACCTCACACAGACATAAATCTTGCACTTTATCACGCGTAGATGAAATTCCTCGTGCTTGAAGAAGTCTAAACAAAATGGAGTCGGTGTAGGTGAAGGCTGTCGATCTTATTTTTGACATTGTTTACCGTGAACTTCACTTTTAAATAGGAGAATATTTTTTCGAAGTATAAGCTTGTATTCGTTCATCTCTGACTCTGACAAAAACATTTATTTCAAGGTTTAAATACAAAAGACAGAAGAGATTTTTTTCAATAAATTCAAGGAATTATGGAATTTAGTGAATGAAAGAGATTTTGTGAACTGAAATTCCTTCGTGCGATGTTTTCCCTCCAATATTGTGACACAACGCTGTGGTTGTTCTAACTCATTTTTCCACATCACACCAATTCAACCATACAAATTTTTTAAATCTCGGAACAGCACCAGAAATACATAAGGTTGAATAATTGACGCGTTTAGCAAATTGCTCAGAGTTTCGAGTCTCTGCGACATCCATTCTATACAAATAATTTATTTTTTTATGGACAATGTTTACGAAGCAGCATGGGAAGAAAAAAGTAGTTGTTAGAACCATTTCCAGCTTATGTTGCGCCGCCGATTAGTCGATGCAATTACTAGGTGATTAGTTACCGAAAAATAGTAAGTAAATGTTGTCTGGAGTTTCGGCGAATGACGGCTTGTTGGGTGATTTTTTCCTTTGTTATTGTGTTTGAATTCTTTAGGAGAGGAAGACGGAAAAACCCTTTTTTTAACGTTTCACCCTGATCAGGGCCTCTTCAGAAAATTTTAATTTGAATTTTAAAGAAATTTCTTTTATATAGATAACGGTGTTTTTGGATCTCCGTGTTAAAGGTTATGTCTGTGATGGTCATTGTGGTTATTTTTTGTTAATAGTAAGTAAAACCGACGCGTTGGTTCCGACAACCAATAACAATTCTGCCTTTACCAACAGCCGTGAGGTGGCGCAACTATCGCCAGCAATAGTTGTCAACACGATTCGAATGATGCCGGTATCCTCCGAGTTGGTTTTTACTATCAATCGCTTCCTGCCTAAAACTAATTGGTTGGTTCTTGCAACTAATAATGTGTACGCGAAGGTCAAAGGTGTCCAAAAGACGCCAATGTGTGGTATGAATTGTGTATTTACAGCGAACCGTACTGAATATACAGCAAGTAAATTGTGTACAGTTAGAAGTAGATTCTCTTAATTTTTACAGAATCGAAACTTAGTAATGATCCATGTCGTTAGGAATGTATGGGAATCGCTCTTCATTGTTTTGATTATTTATCTTAGGGGTGAGTTGTGAGCTCTGAATTCTAACCTAAAACTGCACTGAAATAAATTGCCTCCACTAACTGACCGCATAGTGGGGTTACGATTTGAGTTGGTTCCTGTTATTACGAGTATTCTACCATCGACATTTTAGTTCTTTCAACAAACCAAGTAGACGGTTCAACTATTTCGGTTGATTGTCAGGACCCATTTTTCAGTTTTACCAACAATTCATTTCTTTCCGTGAACTAATAATCGGCTCATCTGTAACTGGCAAAAATAAATGTTTTATTATCCTTTTTTTGATAAGGTATATATATATATACTTGCTATGTTTGTTAATTAAAAAATGTTGAAGGCGGTCGTATTATTTCGCCGCCCTTCAATTAAAAGCCACGACTTCGACTCATTCGACCCAACGACGAGTGGAAAAAAAAAGTGCAGGAAAAGGGAGGATTTTCCTTCGATCCTCGTCTCTCACTAAAGTAGCAGCTTCATAACTTCTCTGTCACTCTCGCAGCTGCAATGCGCTTGACCGTAGGTAGTATAAAGTGGAAAGAGTACACGAAAAGAAATAAGTGGTTGCGCTAACCATCGCACGGTTACATACGCCCCAAGCGACAAAATTGGTTGGGAGAACCAACTATTGGACGTCACGACCAAGCAATTGACCATTACCAACATCATATTGAACATCACAAACAACGTATTGAACCTTACAAATAACGTATTGGTTGTGACACCCAAAACTTTGTTCTCATAAGAAATTTCGTCACTTGAACCGTATGTAACCACACGATTGGTTAGGGCAACAACTTTTTTTCCGGGTACTTCCGTTCCCCGCCAGTAGCTGGAAAAGCTAAGAAAAGAGTCGACTTTAACTTTTCCGGGCGTTATTCCATAATTATCCTGGGTGCCTTAACTTTTCCAAATTTAATTAGACGAGAGAATGCATAGTCGGTCTCGAGTTAGCTTCGCGGCTCCAGAGCTACTTCACGTTTCATCGAAAACGTAAACACGGTCTACAGCCGTATACACGGCATTCCCACAGGTACAAATACCTGTGCGTGTCTCATGCAAACATCTGAAGCTTCATCGCGCCTGTATTTTTTTTTTTCGTCGAAACTACGCCACTGGGATTCGAAGCCGCGATTTACCGATGCTCGGGACCAGAGGCCAGTGCACTAACCACTGGCCTCCCGCGCCGGTTATCATATTTCATGTTTCATATTTTTTCTTTTTTCTTTTTAATGATACACAACGACATTCGTTTGAAATATTCGGTCCTAGGAATTTTTTAACACAGTCAAACGAACGCAATATGCGGTATATGTTTTTTTACGTGATTTTTTAAACGAATGGGAAAAAATAAAACGAGATTTTTTCAAATTTCTAAAACGTTCAAAACGTTCCAAAGTGAACATCTTCGAGATGTTCACCGGGCTGCTTAGTTAGTTTCGCAGTATTCGCCAGGCGCTCGGTGTCTGGTATATAAATTTCGGTAAAACGAGCTACCCGTGGACGTCTTGGGGGTAGAGAGACGTATACATGGCTGGGGCCATCAGCCTCTCGTGAGTCAGTGGCTAAAACGGATTGTAGTAAATTCTAGAGACCCGCGGAATGAAAGGGCGGGTGAGAGGACGGAGGCATAGTGAAAATGGGAGCGAGACTGTAGTTCTAGTTCCCACCGGATGTTGAAATGTAGGTAATTCCAAGGGTGCTCCACCACCACGTCTCTCACTTTCATTCCAACGAACACACATAACTTTCAACCAACCGCCAGATACTGGATGAAATTCTACGTTTGAGAATTGTCATCTTGCTTGACCAAAACGCTTTGCTGAAACTCCGGAATTCAAAGCTTTTGCGTTTATTCAGAATAATTAAAAAATGTTTCAGTGTAACTGATGAAGGATAGGATGTTTGGAGCTGAGTGTCAAGCGAAATGTTTCGTTGGTCTCTTCCAGATCTACAATTACACAGTCATTGAGCCACAGGGAGAAAAGTAATTTCAAAAGGGTAATACTTACATTGTTTCTGACCATCATCGCGTAGAATTATGTTTCGGCCGTCTTCTCGTTTCCAGGTGACTGTTGGACTTGGAGTTCCAGTGGCGATACATCGGAGGGTGATGTTGCCACCTTCACGGGTCACCAGACCATCCGAAGAATCGTCGTCCAGTATATCCGGTGGTACGACCACTTTCATGGTTCCCATCTTTTAGAAGTGCAAAATCAGAGGAATGTGCATTAATCAGTTATCAACAAAGACGAAAGGTAAAGAGCAGATAATATATGTAATCTTTCGCAAATATGCAAAGGATTGCATATGAGATTATCTCCGGTAACTCGGTCACTTTTTTCTCGATCTTCTGGGATGGATTTGATAAAGGTCATATCTGAGTACTACTCAAAACTGCTACTTGTCAATTATTTCAGATTTTTTAATATACTCGTTAGAAAAATGAGTATTTTTTTTTTTCAAATTCAGCTACATAATATAGGAAGAAAAAGAAAATTGTGCTTTTCCATGAACTACTTTGTTAAGAATATGGTACTTGAGAATTAAATACCTTCAGACTCTTCTTAATACACATTAATACAAAACTTCTGCATAGGCGATAAACTCTAGATAACGTTTCCGGATTAATAAATACTATGTATGAATGGCACGGAAGTATATGAAAGTCTTGCTAACTTCTATTTTGAAGTGCACTTTGCTGAAAGAACCGACATGGAAAGAGGGTTTTGGTAACGCAGAAAAGTTTTTACGGTAACGTAAAAGAACTCGTGGAAACGGCGGGGACCAAGGCTATGCCAAATAACCATTCTTGTGGCACGGTCAGATTATCCCAGATGACCATAAACCCAGACGATTTGCCACGTAGGTGTGTGGACGGCGTTGGCTGACTGTTTGCTTCTACACTTCGCGAAATTCGGTATACATTGCGCGAATAGGGGAGAAAACACTGCCTATATATATATATAGGCAGTACTATGGCATATATGTGTAGATGAAAGCGAGTAGTGCACTGAAGGGTGAGCCCGCAATCCGGTGTATCGCGCAATCAACTAGGATAAAGATAGTGCGACTAATCCGGCATGATAGAACGTATTTCGCTTGAACTTTCCTCTTATAAAAATAGCATTACGCTTCTGGTAATATTAGCAGGGGTAGAAGATTGCTGGCTTAGGCCTTGATTCATCGATAATCAATGATGCTTTACTATTGTTTTTGCTCAATTATTGAAGAAACTACTGTACAGGGCTATCTCTCAACGCATCGCACAATATTTTCAACCAGAGCTTTACCTTGATGAAGGTAAGTACATTTTAAGACAACCTTTTTGGGTAGGTATCCAAGTGGGGAAAATGTTTTGGGAGGCATTGAACGCAATAGCAATGTTCTAATATGTTGGATTCTACATGTTGATCTTTTTCCAACAACGAGGAGGAATTTTGTGGAATGTGGCCAAACGGTTTTCGCGCTACCGAATTTTTTGGCTCATAGACAATGTAGATGCCTCAAAGTTCGGTTGGCTACATTGCAAATTATTTCGGAAAGAATACGTCTTTCAGTGTATTTATTAACTAGGATTTTTTTAACATTGACAAGTTAACTTACCTGGCTCAGCATCGGATCGGTGTTCACCTGACACATGTAAGTGCCAGAGTCATTTTGTTGAACGTTTGACACGTGTAACATCCACGTATTGTGCCCATTGTGCGTCACGGACAATCTTGGATTGTGTGCGACCATGTGAGTGTGAATTGCGAGGATAGCTCTGGTGTCTGCCTTTATCCACGCTACCTAAAAATAGTTTTCATCATTGTATATTATATACACATGCTGTGGTCGCGTATAGTTACTATTAATTTTTTACCGGCTATAATATACTGAGTTTAAAGGTTCGATTTAAATCAACGATTGTCAATCAATTCTATCAGGGCCACGATAGGGCAATTGGTAACACACCAGGTTAGAATTCTGGGTATTTCCAGATCGTGGAGGAATTTTTTCACGATTTGTTACTTCTTCAAAAAATCGGTGGGTGAAAAATTTTTTGAAATATTTTCGATATGAGCATTGTTGTCGAGTTATTCATTCTTTGATTGGCTGCTGGGTTTCCTCGTTACTGATCAACGAGCACCTCCATTCGTGTTATTGTATTTTGACAGACGATTGATCGATGCGTAATCGTTTGTCGAATGAGAATATCATAATTAAAACATTTGGCGGTTTCTACTTTTTGAGAAACCCTAAGAAAATTGATTTCTATTGTAATTGTCGCATACCATGAAAAATTTACGTTACAAATATTTATCTACGATTGAAAAACTCTAGTCGTCTCGCTGAAAATGTATTTTTGATTACATCTTTCAAATATTCGGGTACAAATATTCCTAAATCGTAAATAAGCATTTGCATGTACCCATCGAGAAACTACATTTTTCAGGAACGTTTTTTTTTTAAAATTATTTTGATTGAAACGAGTAGATGTGTAGGAATGAAGCATGAATCTGACGAAATTAAAGGTACCTTGTAAGATTGAAGATAGTTGACGGTGCACGTGAACGCGACCTCGCGACCTTGAATGACCGTGTGGTTCTCCAGGGGATAAGGAAATTGGGGCTGGACCTCTGTTGTTATCTGACCTGAAAAAACAACTGTATTATTATAGGGATTATCTGCTGAGTACGAATATGAGAAATACAGCAGAAAGTCAGAAAAACCGCTTCCAGCTCAGCAGTGGTGCGCAACCTCGTGTATGATTGAGCAGTCACTAATTCAATTTACGGTCCCAAAAAATTCGCACCCACTGCTGTCGGATCGAAATAATTTAATATAATATTATTTTCTTATTAAGGAGAAATGGTATTATAAAAATTGCAACGCCAGAACTAACGAATTTTGATTTCAAGTCATGTCATTGAATGACACTGAGAATAAATAACCGGAAGTAGTTAACATAGGAATGCGGTACTTATTGGAACTATACAAGATTTTTGAATCGACGAAACCGCCACAATCTATTGGTGAGGTTGAATCAACCTTCTTACCCGCATCGCCTCCTGAAAATGTTGAGCCAAACTAAATTCCCTTGGGACAATTTTTCTTTTCTTCAGCGTACGAAAAAAACGTTACTCACAAAATTGTCACACATGATTGTACAGTCACTATTCGCTACGAGAACGGGCAAAATTTCTATGAGCAGCGCGTACTACCTTTGCAGTATTCATTGATGCACGAAAGAGCAGCAGTCGATTAGATATTCAACGGTGTGAATGAGAAACTGATAGGAACAGAGGTTTCAGAAGTGCGCACCTCGTGCGCGGAGGCATCGGGAAGTGTAGCACCCATATTCTTCTCGCATCGAAATTCTTGTATGCGTTCATCCAAGAGGAGGCGATAAATGGAAAAATTCTTGACTCTGTGCGCTAGCAATCGTAATCCGGAGACGGCCGTCAGCGAAAGGACTGGCGCGCCCGCGCGAAAAGGCGAGACCGACTCGAAATGTCGTTTTCATGGGGGGTTTTATAGCTTTGGCCAAAGGCACGCAAGGAATTCTAATTTGGCAGGTTTCATCCACTTTCCCTTATCGCGTCTGACTTCGAACTGGTAACAGAAATATTTATGAACCTTTCTGTGCTCCTCCGAGCCAGCCTAACCCCACTATTCCGTCCATTGGATGGCTTTAAAATAAAGTTTTATACCGGGTTCAGTAGTATCGACACTCGTGTACGTCTGTAAAAAAATATTATAGCGCACAGTTTATCGCTATTGCAATGGCAAAGAAATAAGTGACTACTGTAACGATTGTGCCATCGCAGTAGATTAAGTATAGCAACGATCAGACATAAAAGGGTTGAACTGCGGCAAAGTCATTAATACATATAAAGAAGTTCTGATCGGTTTTTTATTCATTTCGTTTCTTTCCCATGTATGAGACACTTCATGGCACTTTAGTGTCCCGAATGTTTTAAGTTGTGCAACAACTCAGAAAACGATTGTGCTTGAAGTTGTAATGTGTTGATAATAAAAGTGTACCAAGTTCTCACTGATGTTGCCTTTTTAATTTAATTTTTCGTTAATTGTAAGACCTTATTTTTTCAGTCAATGTTTTTGAGTATGGAAAAAGGGTTACGCGAAATGTAATGTAAATTTGATATTAATGTCAATTGAAATAATGTTAATTAAAAAAAGGAATTCCCAGTATAATTGAGATATAAATAATTGTGTTCACTCTTCAGTTTCTAAAAGTTTACTCTAAATTTCCTTCACAGCAACGCAATCCGAACATGACACGAAATGTAACAGTTTTATTCTTATGATATGTAGATATAACATGGTGGGAACATATTGGAAGTAACAGTTGTTATATGCAGGTAATATAAATATTTTCAATAATTTTTGTGTTACTGTGATATAACAAAAAATGTACTCGTTGTGAAACATGCTTCTAACAGTGTTAATATAACTTTACCGATACTTAGTTAATGATAGCCAAAAGTTGGTTAATCGTTAGACAATACGCCGGCAACAAATTATTATAACTTTAGTGATATACAGATAATGTTACAAAGTGCCGTAATATCACAGTTATAAACACAGTCTTTGCAACAGGTATCACCTCGTAAATATTAGGCTGGCTCATTTTCTACACGGAATGAGGTGAGCTTCTTAGGCCCTTGTGTAAAGTGGCATATTTTATTCACTTCTATTCAACGAAAGGTTTTAGGCGGGTTTCAATTTTAACTAAAGCTCTACATTTTAAAGGTCCCGTAATCGGCTAGGGTTACTTACAATGAGTTAATTGCAAGCAACGAACGTGCTTATTTTCTTAGCAAAATCGGAAAAAAAAAGTTGTTTCGCTCGTGTAACAAAATTCACTCTCGGCAAAATCGTGGACTACTGTCTTTTGCAGCATTATATATATTATTGTCTTGCCGCGTTAATAATTTGCCGTATCGATATATATGTATATATATAATAGTACGAATTGCCGACGCTCGATAATGAGGGTACATATTCGAGCACGTCAGTGCCGACCAAGCTCGTTAGTGCGATCGTCAGGGCAATAGCCGGCATGGCTAGATCAGCAACTCGTTACTTAATAAATAACTGATTGGCTATTCTTGTTCTCATTACTTCCGCATTACTTGCTTCAATATCGCAAATCATATTATAAAGCATAACTTCTAATAACCAACTTATTGACTTTTGACATTGGAATCGATTTACCAAGTTTGGTTAAGCTATTTAATGTGGTTTCGCAAAAAAGTGGGGATATAGAAAACTGCATGGATCAGTTGATCACCGCTAAATGCATCACTCCGGTGGGCAGGCGGAGGTAAAAATAAAGAATCTGAGTCAAGTCCAGATAAATTAACTGAAGCTACGGTAAAAAACAAGGTATTATTTATTTTACTCAATCAATGCACAATCAGGCGTCACAAGTTGTGAGATTCTAGGGTTTTGACGTTCAATAGCGATAGTATCATCAGTGATTAAAGGTATTTATGGAAATCCCTTGAAGATCGCACGCTATGGGTGATATCGATTATGGGGTAAAGCTTGGAGCGGTACTGAGTATAATCCTTTGGAAGCTGCAAGTACGACAGTAACACAAACATATATATCGTTCATAGGTGTCGATCGGAGTTAGCCCTCGAATTCAAGCGGAATTGGTCACAGGCTCATACCACAGGTTCAGCTTTGATCGAATTCGGGCTGGGTTTGCCTATAGCTATGGTCGAATCGGTACACAGAAGAGGCGGCAGGCCCCACGGGGACGTTGGAAATTGGTGTCTCCATAATTTGCTACGTTTGTCGTTGGTAAGCCGGTGCCAGGTCTCGTTGACAAGCGTTAGAAATCGAGTAAATTCAATCATTGGATTCGACAAGATATTTCCTTCCAGCTAGCCGTGGATGTACGACGTTTTACTACTACCACCATGACGATTACGACCACTATATTCTTTCGCGGAATCACTTTTCAGCAAAGAAAGTAGGAAAACCTCCGGGACGCGAGTGCGGAACATTTCTTGCTTCTGCTACCTGCCCCGAGGTTACGTCGTTTTGCGAAAGTGCCGAGTTAAATGTCCCGTCCGATTTAGAATCGTGAAGGTACCAGACGAGAAGGTATAGCGATGAGATAGTCGAGTAGGAATTCCAGAAATTCTCCGGAGATTGGACCGTTCGCCCACCAAGGAGACGAACTAAAGCCAAAAGTAACGTTCCCCTGGCTCCTCCACCTTTTACCTTCCTCATCCGATGTCCCACACCACTCAGTTTCGCTGCTCCTAGAAAACTATTCTAATGCCCGGATGCAGAATCTCTTTCTGTTTTTTCCTTCTTATCTTTTTCTCCATTGGCAACCTGGTAGATGGAGAATTGCGTTGAAACTCCTGGGGCGTGTAGCTTGCGGTAGCATCGTTTCACAAATTACAAACCGCCAAGGTGTTTCGAATTCTCGAAGCGTGATAAGACACGGACTAAATTTGAAGTGAATATTCGATCAGCCCCGGATAACCTTTTTCGACCTCCTACGCTTAGCACGAGCCATTCGTTTTTCACTCTCGACTGCCCTCCGAACAAAAAGTCAAGAGTTACGCGTCCAGTGGTGATCAGCTGACCGATGAAGTTTTCTATGTAGCGTAAATTTCATTAGTACGTTTGAACGCAATACTTCCGGTTGCTATATAAAAATGCGACGACAAAGTTCGCAGAGAGCACATGCAGCTTTAATATTATCCCATGCAACTTTGCTCTGTTGAAGGAAATATTGAAATCTTACGCTGTGTTGTGCGAAAATCAAGTAAAATATCCCCAATTTGTGAGTTTACATCTCAGCATTCATGTGAATGATATTCTTTTGATTTTCGTTTAATCGAAAGAATCTTCGTTATGTGTTTCACAATATTAATGAATTGGCGATAATAATCATCAAAATGCTGTATATAAACACATGTTTCCTTGGAGCTGTTATTATTTGAAAACCTAATTAATTGAGAATCAAGAAATTGAAATATTGCAAGCCAATAAAGTACTTCCTACTAATTAGTACTGGCACAGTTGAAGTGAACAAACCTTGGATATTGCTCCTTTATTGTTATTTGCCATCTTTCGGAAAGCTTCTTAAATCAAAGTTGACAAACCTACTTATTCAAAGTCGTGGCTCCGTGTAATATGGAACCATAATATTGAGGAAGAAATGTGCAATGTTTGATCTCTATCGCTTTTGATATTCGTGATCTGGTGGGCAAGAACTGTGGCGGAACTTCCGAAACGAAGCGAGCTGGTGAGTAGGAATTGCCTGGAATCTCTTAAAGTGGTTCCGGTCCACAAATGGAAAATTTTCGGGGTGCTTCAGAATTTTCGAATCATGATAAAACGCGGACAAAATTCGAAATGGATATTCTGCCGGCTGCGCAACCTTTTTCAACCTCCTTTGCCTGACACTCCATTCGTTTTTTAAATCCTTATTCCTCTTAAGCTGCCTTTTCCTTCAATCCTCAGCAAAATAGAGTAAGACTGAAAGTAGCTCTCGAGATACTAATCAGATCGGCGCACGCGCACCTATTGATTTTGGCTTAAAAGTATAGCGAAGCAGAGGCTGCAGTGGCCAAGTGTCGCGGGAACGAGTGAGCGGAAGAACGTAAAGGATAGAAATCGCGAGATTCAAAGACACTTTTCTTCGGGGGTCATGTCTTTCACCGGCAAATGCCAGTTTTCTCGGCAGGTATACATGAAGTAGTACATATGTACATAAAACTATATCTGCGGTACATATTCAACGCTAGGAAGGAAGGCAACCGAGTTTACGATTGTGACAGAAGCTGAAGTCGGATATTCTTTCACATCCTTCGGGATGGTCCGATACCTCAGAAATATTGTCTGGGTTGCTGCAGGTTACGGCAGCACCAATAGCAACAGAAAGATTGAGGTCTGCGGTAGTCTTTGGAAACGTAGTATGACGATTAATTCTTTAATTCAAATTCCCCTAATTTTCGATAATTTCAATATATCATTCGTTTCGTAAACTACCGACTATCAACTGTGGAAATTTGTGAAATCATTCATTCGTGCTGTCCGAATGAGCACTACGTCGATTGCCAGAAAAGAATTTAGCTACTCGACTAAATCGAATGCGCTTCGACTGGTCAGATGTGGCTGATTAGGCTGATTCAATTGGATCAGAGTCATTTTGAAAATTCTTATCTGTGACCTTACTTGTGCCTGATTAGCTACAGATGTACCGAAATAGATTTTCTCGTAGGACTTGATAGACTTGCCATACTCGAGTCGGATCAGAGCCACTTTGAAAATTGTTACCTTTGATCTTACTTGTGACTGATTAACGTAAAATGTACCGGAATAGATTTTCTGGTAGGACCTGCTGTCAAGTCTAGTTGCCATAGTCGAATCGGATCGGAACAGGATACATGACCGATACCTCTTATCTATTAGGGTTTGCCACATTTTAGTTGGATCTTAGATCGTCAACTCTCTTGACTGATTAGGCTGTCCTGATTCTAGCCGCTTCTGGATATAATTGGAGATTATTCTCTCTCTAGATAATTATTCGATACCGGCATATCCAATTAGAGCAACAAAATTGTAGGATACTTCAGCGGGTGTGTCACGGACGTTCTAATAACTTTGTTCGTTTGACAATTCCATCGCGAAACTCGTACAATTGTAAATAGAAATAGCTTAAATAGACATCGAAACTGACTATCCTTAAATAAAGAATTTATGTATGTAATATCCATAAAAACCTACTAAAATATATGGTATATAATAATGGATTCTTATATTCAAATACCTCGTATAAAGAAGGTCTTTAGGTGGAAATCACTTGAGATATCAACTTATCGGAGGAATTGTTTTCTTAATCGTGGCTGCAATTGTCGGAGGTATGTGCTATATTTTACCCGATAGTAGGACGCCTCTCGCAAACCCTTTTCCCCATCTGTATTGTCGAGCGATTATGATAAAACTCACTCTACCATCATGGTCAAAATTATACTCAAATTCTTTGCGACTGGAATCAGAAAAAGTCATATTCTGGTGAGATAAACAATTCTTTCAAAGTTGCCCGATGAGCCGCTGAGCCGATTAAAAGCTGGCGAGATTGCTTTTTTAGTATACAAACGGCTCATCAAACTATAACATGTTGCATGTAGTAAAATTTATTTTTCAATTTAACTAATCCAAACGCTTACTCAGCACACCACATGATTCACCAGGATACTGAATGCTCGGATTGAATTTAACCAGGACTGCGGACATTTCATACAGCAGAATAAGCAAATTCTCGTTGCACTATCTTCAAGTGAACTACATCATAACCCACAGAAAAAGAACTTCGTTGTTCAGTTGTTCGCCTGTTTCCTATGACTCGTTGCGCATAAATCCATCCCAGCATCACCACATGGTTTGTTATCCTTTTTCAAACGAATGAAATTTCCCAGAGACGGAAAAAAATAATGCAGTGAAAACCGGCAGACACTCTAACATCTCTCTTCTTTTCTGAACTCGCTATAACGGACACAAACCTGCTAGTGAAATGCGCAGGATCTAGAGAACTCCTGCCGAGTGGTTGGATGGGGGAAGTGGAGACTGCAATGGAAAATAAACGAGCAAGACGATTTCAGTTGTACTTTAGTGTACCACCGGGATCGTCTCGTTAGCATAATCTGGAGAGACTGCAAATCGGATGGGTTCTCCCGTCTCCACCTCGATTCATTCCATTCCCTTCTCGCACTCTCGCGCCGATCCAATTCCTGTATATATCGTTACTACCAGAAGATAGAGAAGAGACGTATTACAGAAGATATACCTATACCACGGTTCTCCCGTATCGAGCTTCCAGGCTTGGTATTTTTCCAATACGTCCCTTTCTTTCCCTCACTTTCTTTCTATCTCTTCTCGTTGTGTCGCCTCGTGCTGCCGAGAAACCGTTGAAAGAATCCCTCTCGGCTCTTTTCCCGAAGTAACGGTAGGAAGACAGTCCTATTGTGATTTATCTAAGGGCGTAACAGCCGCATTAAAATTGTTTCACTCGAGTTCTTTATATAACAACAACGAGTGTGTGACCGAGTTCGCTAGACTTGATCGTCTGACTTCAGCTTCGTCTTCTCCAACAACGGGCATCTCATTCGAGTTCTAGCTTCCCAAGGCGCTCTGATCTCTCGGCTTGAAACACAGAGATTGAATTTCGCTCGACGACTCTTGACACACCGTTCGTCTCCAGCTTGGACGATGTCGGAGCACCTGATGGCACTCCCATCCCTCCCACTTCCCTGTACCCCAAGCTCTTCTCTCCTGGACAAACAAAACCCAGCTCACCCGACACTGAAACGACCCGCCGCCAACTTAAACAAGACACTTTCGACGAACATCCGCTTCTTGTACTACGACTATGCTTACTACAGGAGGGCTTTCCTCGCGCTTGACTTCCTCTTGGCAACAGATTGCCCTCCGCTCATCGTTTACGTACTGCAGAGTGTAACGCACCTCACGAGAAGACGCAACTGAAATTGTTAAGTCATAAGAATCGCTGTAATAACAATCACCGCAAAAATAAAACAGAAAAGTATTTGCAAATGTGTGTCCTAGTCCGGAATAAATTCAACAACATTTTTCGTATTCAGTCTTTAGCTTCAATCGAAGTAATATAAATATCTTCATGTTGTATGTTCAATTTTTTTCAGCCGTCTTTTGCATTATTAATGTTTTCTCCATTTTTACATATTTTATCTCAGCAAGTGAATAATAAAAAAGTACAGAAAATGCAAAGTCGCGCGAAACCAACAACTCAGTCCGCCGGTTATGCATTACAGAAATTTTTCCTGCGAAGATAAAAAAAGGATTTTGTACAGAATTGAGAGGCGGGCTCTTGATACTCGATACGGTGGTGTTATAAAAAAATTAACATTCTTAAGGTAATAATAATAATAATAATTTTTAAATCGCTGACCTGAGAAAAGGCAGGCACAGTAGGTGGCGAATTATGGGTTTTAGCTAGTAAGAATTTTTCTACTGATCGCTGTACAATTTCGAAACCAATCTTGTATTCAATAAATTCACAGAGTGAAAATGGTAAATTCTATTCGATTTGTTCGTGCAGTAACAAATGTAGTTGACGGCAAGCATTCCTTTCCTACTCAAACATTCAGAACCCATGCATTTTGTGGCGAACGTTCGTTTTCTTACTCAAATCTTGGAATGTAAGCAAACGATTGCGATCGTCTTGAGAAGTTAACGAATCTGGAATGTAGTAAGCTCCTAACGTTGATAATAACTGACTGTTTGCGGTGGAGCAGAGTCGTAATAGTGCGTTGAGACTCGGATTATTCCGGATCTTTACATAAAAGGTCAGTTCTGCTGTATGAAATTCACGCATAGAAAAGCGATCCCAAATACAACTCTTATTATTATATTATATTATTCTTATGCAAAGAAAGGACTTTTCCATTCAATATAAGTTTATTAATATCACTCAAATCGTTTGAATCTGGATCGCGGGGCAATTAGCTCCTTGGACATTTGTTTTTGTTCCCTCAAAATTATGCTTTTTTGTTGAATTTCCGATGGATTTTCATTTAATGAACAAAATTATGGTCATACTATTAAATTGATTTAAGTTTTTTTTTTATAGAATAAAATTTTTTTTGTTTCGTACATACATATCGTAAAGTTGTATGCATTTATTTAATGAGTTATTTCTTCATATTCCTTATTCAGGTTTTTACGTTCTCGCTGTTATCTTTGCCCGTTTCGTCGTTAAAGACCGCCCCTAATGTTGTCCGCACCCAATCTTCTTAATGCACTATTCTATCCCATTTGCTCGAGGGCACATGGAATCTACGGAAAACCTGGACGATATAGGCGGCTTCATTTTTACAGAGTTTCTACTGGTGAAAATACATTAGAAACTCAGGCAAACTGCCTCCCGCTCAGCAGTCGGCGGGCAAAACAGTTCGCGAGACTAAGCGGTCCCCCATCCAAGTTACGGTATCGAGAAATGCCGCTTATTTATTACGGCGGTGGAAATGCCAAGGCCGAACACTACCCACATAGCATCGATATATTTCTAAAGCATTCACAAAATATTCCTTTGCAATAAAGGAATACTGTGGAGATATTTTGAAAGACGTTTGAACAATATCTGAAATATTGCAGGAATCTTGGAATGTCCGCCCAAACCATCGCGAATACAATGCTTTATCAATATAGCGAAGCAATAATGGCATGAATATAACGTTTTCCGCCAGAGGCTAATATATAAGAAATCCTACCATTTTGACTATAATTTTTTATTGCGACTTTTTAAACAGTATCGTTGAATGGTTTTGGCAGAAATCCTATTTGTTGACGAAAAAAAAGACTATCCCATCCAGGATTCGAACTTACAATTTAACGTAGTTAGTGTTCACGTCCAATTTATGATGAGTAAAAACTCGTCATGCTCTTTTAATACTTGTTAAATATTAAAAAAATACTTTTTAAATATTTTTTAGAAAACCTCATACCTATCAAATTAATTAATTACTCTTTTAATACTTTTTTAATACTTATTTCACGACGTAATAGCTGTGCGTTCCATTGGATCTTCACTGGTGCACAAACATTTTCATTGTGATTTTAGTCGACAGCGCTGATTAGTTCAAATCCAAGTATACATTTTTTTTGGAGCAACTACCTGATCGAGGACTTTCGTTCCAGATCTTTCATGAGACTCACTTTTCAAAATGTCCTACTGGCTTGATTAAATATACTTTTTTCGAGTAGGGCATCATCTTTCCTCGCAGTCAACTACCGTACGCCATAGTACAGATACAACGGTTTGTCTTCGCTCGCTGTCTAAAGCGTGGTTCTCTGTCATGGTGCAGAGTTTCCGTATTTTTGTTTGTCTCTCGTTCTTTTGAAAAATCGTAGTACGAACGAAGACGGGTGGGAGAATGAGAGGAAAAGAAAAAAAAAATTGTGCCGAGATTTCCAGTGTGGGTTTGTTTGTTTGCTCAGCCAGCATTCCTCATCTTCCGCTTTTTTCATATCTCTCGTTTCATTTATACATTGTATACACCGGCGCAGAAAAAGTCCCTACATGTTAAGGCGAATTCGTCTCTACGTACACCATAGTTAGCAAGGACGGTGTTTGGTCGGAAACATTTTTCAGCCGCGCGTCGGCTCGTTTTCCAGTGGTGTGTGCACCAACTGCGAAGAAGTTCTTCCGGCGATACTCGACTATGGCGATGCAGCGGTTGTGATACTAGTATATACAATACCAGCATGTATAACTGCGGTAGAATGCTCCACACTGCGAACTGTCTAGGATTTCCGCATGCGGAATTTCGCCACCATCGTTTGGCAATACATTGAAAGGAAAAGCGGAGGAGCAAGCACCGTCACCATCAAGTGGAGTGGGATGAAGCTAACATGAGGACTGTGCGCTTTGGAAAAAGGATAACACAGTACACTGCAGATTTCTTAGGCAAAGTGGACGATATAGGTTGCAAGCGGGAGGGGGTCGGCCAAGGGGGTTGGGGGGAGGGTAACGTCGCAGTGGATTGCTCCGCAATGGCCGTACAGGGGTAATACATCGTCGGACCCAAGGGGTTTGTAGAATCCACTTAAATCCGCCATGATTTAGTTAGGTGCGTCCGGGAGGTGCGCGGGCTTCGTGCTCACGAATTACGGCGCAGCTTTTTAGAGTGATAGGAACCGTTAAAAAGCTATTCACTACAGCGCCCCCGCCGCCACTTAATTATGCTCCGGCACGGACGAATGTATATCGTTATATTGTATGCTATTCACATGCCACATATTCCAGCGTTCTGCACAGCCTTTTGGCCTCTTCTCTTTTTGCCAGAGGGTTGCTCAGTTTGCTTATAGTTATCGCGAAGCCGTAACTATGCAACGAATCGTTTTGCCAGGGTTTTCGTATGGACCTGTCATAGCTTCCGTATGTATGGTCGTGCCATGGTTTTCCATGTCTAGGCATATGAGAGAGTGTGCCAGCTCCTTGCAGGCTCTGTGTACTGTCTACTCTATCGCACCGATGTTGCCTTACACTAGCACTGTATTTTGAAACTTTTTTGCCTCCACTTTCCACAATTGTTCTGATATCTTTGTGCAGATTTTTTTAGTTTCTTCCTATATTTATAATCGCTCAATGGTTAACATCAATAGATAAAGTATTGGCGAGTTTTTTTAGGGCTAATTCTCCGCTAACCCTCTGCTCTACTCCAAGATTGCCATTTAAATGAGCTACGATTTTGTACGCTATTACTCTGAACTTCCAAGAATGAACTTATTTCGATGTTACTTCGAAAATGTATGATAAGCTTTATAGGTTCGTTAGGGTTTGAAGAATCTGTTGCAAGTATAAAACGGGTGCTTTGCGGGCCATTTCGGCGAGTACTCTAATGTTTATTACATGATATCGTTCCGCGCGAAATCAGTTTCTCGTGGCCATTCGAGATGTTATCAAGACTTGGCATTGCTGGAAATCAGCCCAGCTCGTAATATATTCGATAGCTACTTTTAGTAGAGCAATCCAGACGAACCTTTTTATTTGTTTTTACACCCTTAGTTATATACCGTGTCGCTCTATGTTGTATGTCCTAGAATTGGTTGACATACAAACAAATATTTAAATGTCGTTCAAATTTTTTTGGTTACGAAATGTTTTTTTTCCATAAAATTATTATCTTGCCCGCGTAAGGGCAAGATATCTTGCCCATCGTTTAGTCACAAAATAAAATCACTTGCTAATCACTGGTTTGAGACTGGTTAATGACTGGCATGATGGCTGATTCAGCAAGACTCGTACCAAGCTCGGCACTAAAACGAAACCACTACTGGTATTTCGTCGAATTGTCACAAAAACAAACGATTTGTTGGTGTTCGATTTGAGACTGGTCGATGACGCATTATAGTTGATTCAACAATGGCAAGACAATCAATAGTTTATCAAGCCGATAGTCGGAAGAACTCCGTGCCAGACTTGGTCCTATTCTTAGCATATGACCGTCACTACCTTATTTTTTTTATGCACCAATAATTGTATCGAGATCGGCTGAAGAATGGGCCTATTACTGGGATATTGTCAAATTGTCTCAAATGTCAACGAATTGTTTGTCATCGATTTGAAACTGGTCAATGACTGGCATGATGGTTGATTTGGCAACTTCAAGACAACTGATCATTTCCAGATGGGAAAAATTGGTGCCGGACTTCGTCCAATTCTTGGGCTGTGACCGTCAATCCGCTTTTGTGGTCGTGCACGAAGAACCGTACCAAGATTGGCACTAAAATGAGACTATTACTGGGACTCCGTCGAATTGTCACAAAAACGAACAATGTATTCAAGATCGATTTAAGATTGGTCGATGACACGTTGATTGTGGGTGTTAAGATTAGATGGAAGAAGTACAATTTCTAATGCAAATGAAGATTGATTCACTCTTGGGCCTGCCTTGCCAGCCAAACTTTAGCCAACGCTTTGTCAATATTATTAGTAAATTATTATTTAAAAAATAATAATTCATTAAATGAGGAACTATCATTTACAAGCGACCGTAATACTTATATGTCCGATACGGTGAAACCGTTTGTGGAATAAGAATACAAGTTTCAACTTTTTATTTCCAAAGCCAAGGATAGCTGAGCGAATGAGGTCGTGAACTAGAAGTCGCAGAGTCGTAGGTTCGAATCCCTCGGAAAGCCGAAGTATATCGAAATACTAAAGTCAGTTCATAACAAGTGATTTCTCGGTCATGTCGTCTTTATTCGTGCCTACGTACCTCTAGATTCCGAAAAAAAAAAATCAATGTGATAGTCCCATGGGGAAACGAATTTCCCAGACTATCCATCTAGGATTGGATATTTTCATTTGCATTATTATGTTGATCAATTACGGGATACCGACTTTTGTGCCACTGTCAGTGATATTGACGATCAAAAATCGAATGCTCTCGATGAAAGGGTAATATAATAGGAATTTTTTCCACGTTCAGTGGATCCCATTTGAATTCAAACAAGTTTTTTTCTAGTGAAGTAGGCACAGTAAAACGTAGAGTGCCATCAGCGACAGTGGCGAAAGGCAGTTTTAGTATAGGGATGCCTCTCTATCCCCAATCCCTCCCTCTCTCTCTCTCTCTCGTAAAATTAATTCTTTTTATCAGACACGCTTTTATGGCATCACTGAGAGCCAAGTGTAGAGGAGAAAGCTCCGTGCAAAGAGGCATACCGTAAGGAGTAGTGGTGGAAAGTTGAAACGCGACGAGGATATTTGAGGGGCGTTGCACGCCCCGTCGACGTTAGGATTTTCCGGACACGCTGCTCACGAGCGACACTCAGCAAGACTCTTCGCTTTCCTTTCCCCTTTTCCTATACCCTTCCTATATCGTCCTGTTCATGAGAAAGGGGCTTGAAAGCCGTGCGGCGATGTCGAATGGCACGTAAATAATTTCACGTCACATAATTTCACGCCCAGCGAACGATACGTTTCTTCTCGCGTGGCGAAAGTCGCGTGCCTTCGTCGGATGAAACCAACGATGGAAAATGTTGGGATAGAATTTTATGGTTGTTTTTTCTTCTTCCGCACGCACTCCCTTGCTTACACCGTAGCTTCTCCCACTCTCTCTCTCCCCTTTCGGCTTTTCCGCGCAGCGTAAACGGCCCAGTGATTGGCCTTTTGTGGGCTCAAATGGGAATTTCGTATTTATTTACCTCTATACGATGTGTTGCTTCCTCAAAGCGGAAACTTTGTTTACATGAAAATAAGCATTCGCGAATTTTCATTTTAGAGTATTATCATTTTCTTTCTAGTTTATAATAATGGCTTGAATATTTTTGTTTTGTAAAATTGAACAAAGTGACTGAATGATTAACAGCTAAATTGCAGGAATAAATAAAAGTGAAATAAGAGTTTTTTGCATATTACAGAGAGGCAATTTTCACTCTCAACTAATTCATTCGAATGTAGTATGGGAGTTGTAATTGTTTTGCATCTTTTTTCTTTTTTTCTTTGTAATATTTGCATCAACTATCTTCCCAGTTGAGTCTATCATTTTTGTAAACAATTTCTTTTTCAATCGCTTTATTATAAGAGATAGAAAATTGAGAATATTAAAGAATGAAAATTTCAGCAGGCTTATTGTTATGAAAACAAAATTCGCGCCTTATACTATGCATACAATTTGTTACTGTTAATATTTTACTTTGATTCCCCATGGGACGCATGCAAGAAGAAAAAATATTGCAACCCCAAGAACCAATTGATTCTCAGTTGATGGTAGAAATATTTTTTTTAGGCACATCGATTTCCAAAATATGTTTTCCTGCATTTTCGTCTCTCTGTTTGCATCGCCCGAAATGAAAATAACTTTTTTAAAAGACTTTTCCTGACCCTTTGTATCTTTGATACATTTTTATATCCTAGCCTATGATTTGCCCCATTATTAATTGCAATTTCTCTCTCGATTTTCACGAGAGGGAGAAAATAAAAAGTTTTTGATTCTCTAATTGTTTTACTTTGATTTATTTGGAACGTTCGGATTTCAGACGATTCTAGTTTCAAAAGCCATTCATTGCGTCGCGCGAGAAATCACTGTAGAACCGGCAACAACCTGACTTCTCAGCTTTGCACATATCGCCAGCTTTTACCTCGGTGGCCAGCAGGCACTCCACCGAACCGCCATACCAACTTCTTCCAACCCCTCGCGTAACAGTATATTGAGGGTGACAGGGCATTCCACGCTGAGCAGCGGTGGAAATCTCATGAAATTCTCTCTCGGAAGTTCGCCAGCCGTGCGAGCTTGCGCGCCCGCGAGTGTCTCAGCTCTACAAGACGAGAGGCAACCAAGAGCGCAAGCTTCCAGCTCAGGCATCCGTGTGCCGTTGGAAGGGCTTCAGCGGCAACGAACGACGGAGGGACACGGATTTTCAATTTGCGACATCCGCCAGCGATCGGCTTATGGAAGGAGCAGTACTTCGCGTACGATTTTTCGCTCACAGCCGATAAGTTGATTGTAGTGGTAGAAAGACCAGAAATGGAGAGGAAGTGGCTTAAAAAATGCGATAGGCAGCTCACAATTTTCCGGTTCGACTAGATAGAGCATCTATATCTATCATATCCTTGACGATATCATTTTCTCTTTGCATAAATGGTAGAAATTTATATTCATGCATAGGTCTATATTATTATCATCTGTACTTTGGAATGAACGTTGAAATCAATTCGTATGAAATCACAGATTGAATTTTCAGTTCAATTTTTATTGCATACTTTTTTTAGCTATTATTATGTAATGAGTACTTACATGAACAGGTTTGTAGAAGCGCAATGAGAATCCCACCTATAGCGGCACGTGCTGCCATGAGACTGAACTGATTAGTTTTTTTTTTCAAAGTGACGATCGTTTCACATTCGGACAAACCGACCGGCTAATGGCTTCGCTATGTCTGTAAAAAGAAAAAGATAAAAGCGAGTTTTAGTATTTTCTGTATCACAGGATTACGTAGAAGGAAGGTATAGTCGCAATTGTTCTTGATAAATTTAGTTCACAGAGTTCAAATAACAATAATAAATCTCATCGTTACTCTTTCGAATAAAAATATTATTTATTTATTTATCATGATGTAACTTAATGTTGATTAGCATCTCCATTTGTTATATTTTTCAATTTGAATAACGTATTATTTGGTGTTGTTAATTTATTTTGAGTTGAAGGAAACGGAGTCACTCAAGAAAAATTGTAAAAAAAATTTTCTTCATGATACCCTTCGTTTAAAAAAAGTTACATTTCAATTCAATTAAGTACATACCAAGCATTACAATTCTGAAATTTTGTGAAAATATACAATGCACCAAAATTTTTTGAGGTCAGAAGTAAAATCTGTAACTTGTCGTTATTTTCAGAGGAAATCAGTGAACAAATTCTAGACTTTGATATTTCATTTCATCTCTTGAAGAGTGAATTGGAGTGGTTGGAGTGGAAATAAAAATTCTCACACTCATGCTAGAATATACTCTTCGACAGGTGAAGTGAAACATCAAACACTAAAATTTTTTCATCGGTTTCGTCTAAAAGTTGCGATTGGATAAAATTGTTACATTTTACGTCACACAATTTGGGTGTATTGTATGTCATTACAAAATTGCAAAATTATTAAGCTTGGTATCTATACACTTAACAAGGTTTAAATCTAAGATCTTTAAAAACAAGGGTGTCCATCTACAGAATCTTTTCTTATGATTTTTTTCACTCGGCCCGCTCAAATAAGAAATTTGTTCCGTGTGTAATTTACTTCTAGATTCTGATGGATAATTTAGAAATAACCAGTTTTGCACTATCCATCATTTTTTACTTTTGCTCATGATTGAAACAGGAAACATGAAACTCGAATAAAAAACGCACAACTTTTCATTGATTTGTAAAAAAAAACATGTGCTCTTATTATTACTATTATTATTATTAAAGCATTATACCCATTCATCGGCATATGCCATATATCGGAACGAAGAATTAAAACCCATTGAATACAGATAAAAAATTCAGGTTGAATAACCAAGTTTAAAATGAATATTTCCAGGACAGATTTTTCAAGTTGGGTGTATGGGATCGCATTGAATGTTCAGTAGATATGTACAATAGTGTGCTGTAGTGTAATTTAATTTCATTGGATGGAGTACAGCTGCCGAGAGTCCTTGCTCGTTATTTCAACGAGGATGCAAAGCTCTTCGACACCAGCTTTCCTTTACCCAGCCAGCAATGGACCTTTAACCGATGTTGCAAGTCTGCCTCGCTAGATGGTCGAGCGTTAAACGCAATTAAACATCAACGACCACTCTTCCCAACGCCCTCGTGCCAATGATGGGTAAGGGTAACGTCTGTCTCGGGGTTTTCGGTGTGGGGTTGCACCCTCTTAAGACCTGGCCTCCTTTCCCTACTTAAATTGCTAGGCACTTGGTCGGGAAGCCGTGACCGGGGTTCATGAAGCAAATAATCGGTCTGACATCCGTTGTTCCGGGGAGTAAATCAGTCTTCGTGAAATCGCGGCACCTCGGCTTTATAGGTTCTCGTTAACGAATCTATTCACCTCGTTGTACGAAGAATATGGACTGCTTAATATAGAAAATAAACGCTTTTCAAATGATTCTTTACACGTTTCTTAACGCATTTCATGCAATTCCAAAAGTCTAAAAAATCCGGTGAATTATATGGGAGAAATTACTTCCATTACTCGATACAATCATCGATATAAATGTTCTGGGATAACAAAACAAATTTACAGATTTATTTAAACATTTTAGAAATTTCGGATTTATACTGACAATATTGACCAGAAGTGTCCTTCAAAATAGTTGCGATCTTTCTAGAAATCAGATGATTGTCCCCGAAAGGGTTAAATCCCTAATGAAGTATACTGATTGTGAGAAAAAGCTTGGTCAAGAATACCAAACATTTGACCAAGGGAAATTTGCTACATCCGAACAAATTGGGTTATCCCATAATTACTCTGTAACGATTAACATGAAAAAGTTTATCTACGAATTACGCAACCTTATAGAAAAAGCAATCGCTTGTAAGGGTCTGAACTGTTGGAATGCAATTTTACTCCGTGTTTTAATTAGAATTCATACTGTCTTTTCTATTTAATATGAAAAATAGAATAAATCTGTATAAACTATAAATTGCAAGCTATGATTTGCAGGTTTCTACGTAAATCAAGTTGCAATCAAAATTAGATTTCGAAAATTCAAATTTGTTTTTGCAATTTGATGTATTGCTGATTCATTAACTTTTCGACGAACTGCATGCGGCGGTTCTAGTGTCAGTATTTGAATGAGGTTACAGAATTACAAAAATTCCTTATTATTTTCAACTTTTCACAAACCTTTCTCTACGGAAAACCGCATATGAAGTAACATTCTTCGCTGCATTCTCGTTCCTCTTATCTATAGTAAGCTGATGTGGTTTTAATTCATTCTACGATTTCAATAGTTACAATCGCATGTCTCATTAATAAAATATTTGTGTCGAACAGTACAATAATCATATGTAACTAAATATACTCGAAACAGTATATTCCATGTTTATGATTAGTTTAAACAGCTTCATGAACTCGACGAGAATTCCGAGGGTTCGCGGTGGTTATAAAGTCCAACTTTTGAATTCCAACCGCAAAGCTAAATCGACAAGTAACTTATGTGAGGTCACCGACGACGGTGATATATTTCAATGAACTGCTAGCGGCAATGAATTCCGAGCAGCAGAAAATGGAATTTTCCGGTGTGGGGTGAGGGTGGTGGGTGTATGATGAGGTGTGCCACCACTTCTTGCTGGTGGGCAGTACTGCTAGCAGCAGAAGTAGTCTACCTCGATACATACATACCGAAATAGTCGTACTCGGGCATCATACGTGCCTCAGTCACTCTTGGCCGATTCTGCGTTGCGGTACTGCCCGAAGTCGCTATAGTGAATAGTTGTTATATTCAGTACAGTATAGAGAATAGTGGCTATGTATAGTGTACTGGCTTGCGAGGGCATTCGATACTCACTCGTGGAACACCATAAGTCATGACTTTCCCGCGGCCACATGAATGTATGCATGAGATAGGAACTTTATGCTTTATGCATTGAAGGGGTTAGGGAGGAGAAAGGTCTGATAAGGAGATAGCTTGGTCCCGCGTGGTTTTACAGAAAAGCAGTACGGGCACGGATCGTTTATAGTAGCAGTCTCCGCATGATCACACCTAACACCGTTGCGATGTATGGGAAGCCTCTGGAGTCCTGAAGCAGCCAATCGTAGGAGCATTTGAATGGTCGATTATTTAATCGCGATCATGGCT
Organism: Clistopyga incitator; assembly: GCA_947507545.1. Taxonomy (NCBI): domain Eukaryota; kingdom Metazoa; phylum Arthropoda; class Insecta; order Hymenoptera; family Ichneumonidae; genus Clistopyga; species Clistopyga incitator. Next base: position 9,007,951 of record OX382178.1, on the reverse strand, counting down.
ATTGTCTCAACCGTGAGGGGTTTCTACCGATTTTAACTAAACACAGACCCCGTCCGATACTGATAACTGCATGTATGTAGAATGGTTTGACAGATAACTAGTTTGGCACGATAAAACTCGACATTGCAAAATCCGTCCATAGATCAAGTCGTCACAGTCTTTGCTGTTGCACATCGGAACCTTCCCGAGTACATACAACCTAATTGGTGGTCTAAGCATAAGAATTGTAGTCCACAGTTGTCACTCAAGAAAAATCGTTAAAAAACTGTTGTAGATGATACTCCTCGTTTAAAAAATTTTACATTTCAATTTTATCAAGTAGATTAATCTAAAAGAAATTTAAATATTATATATCTCAATAATCGTTCATGTTGTGTGCGTGTGTGCGTGTATTTCATATTTAAACAGGGTGTCCCGTAATTGGCGGATACGGTTAACAGTTCTAAGCGTATTATGGTCTCCCGAGTATGAATCTACTTTGCGTTTTGTTGTACGATAAGTAGTTTCGAAGATACAGCCATTCTACGACAGCCAATCATAGCACACCTTTAGCCGTGGCGTCGTGGCGCGGATAACAATAGGGAACTTCGATGTACTTCGCTTCACTGTGGTCAGACAACTGACAGTCAGTAGTGATTTCGTTCAGTGTACGAACCGAAGCGAGCGTCAAACAACTGACGGTTAGGCTGCCAGTCGCTCGTATAACACATAAAATTGTGATATTCTTTTCAGGATAAATTTAGCTAACACCACGAAGAACTCGAAAACTATTGGATTTCCAAATTCGGTTTTTCGATGGAGAACCGTCAATGGCTTTCTCATTGATTCGCATTCTACATAGAATTCCGAACTTTTACGGAATGTGTGTCGTCGACAGACCGTCGAATGACTAAAATTGATGATCCTCACAGTCAGGTTAATGAATATGTTTGATCAACATTATAGAAACAAATTCTTGTGCCAACTATTAGAATAATTCGTACCATGAATCAACATCACCGGACATCTTCAATTAATGAAATTTATTTTGTGAACAAAGATTATCGACAACTTCCCCAGATAGCTACATTATTTCCTTTAAAGCCTTAACGATAATAATTCGTTCCTTTCTTGAGCTCACGTTACCCTTTGTCAACAGTGTTGACATACAACATGTTGTGTTCCCGACAGCCTAATTACATTAGACGATTGATGTTTCAAGTGCAGCCGAATATGTTTTAACAGAATTCGCACGAATCGTTGAATGTCTAAGCGAACCGTGTAATATGTTATTCCATTCCGGTAACTTTGGAAGTGAAGAAAACTGGTTATTTTAACAAATACCTCGGTATACCCGCCGGTATGTTTCAGTTTTGTACCATCAAGGGACCATCAAAATATCTTCCCAGTCATTTCACCTTGATCTGAACGGGAAATATTTTTGTTTTTTTTTTTTTCACCTTTTCAAATTCTTTACAGTCGAAGCAATTTGAAATGAGTATTCGTCGTCGATATTTTTTAGTTTTGCACAAATTATTTTATTCACAGCGTTGCTTCCACCCCGAATACGGACCGTCAAAATATCTTCTCATTCATTTCGCCAATGCACTTTTTGCTAGTGTTAGACACTATTTAGGCCTGTTTACAATCCTCGGCTAATGGCCACTGAAAATCACGGTCACCAAGCGATAGAGGCTCACCGGCTATTGACGAGTAGCTTAACGATCCACCCTCTCTGCTCAGAAATCTTCTCGTTGGCTCCAGAGAGAACGACGATCAATCGGGAACAGTCGAGGAACTCTTGATCGCAGAAGCACAATATCTCTTATCCCTACTCGACTCTTATATCTTAGCGACAGGTCAGGTGACCAACTCTGACCTTCGTAACTACGATCAACAATTGAATAATTGTCGTTTTAGCGCACGAAAATCAAATTAAGTGTCCGCTTGGGAATCGTAGCTGCGCGCTGATTGGCGTTGGTGATAAGACGCTTGATGGTCCACCGCGATGACCTCCGTTGTCCTTTAGAGTTGAACCTTGGATTTGAGATATCTAGACGTTAAAGAAGAACAGCGGGAGTCAGCGGTAGGGAAAAATGTTTTTTTTTTCATCGAAAGGAAATTGTGTTGCTCTGTCATTATTAATTGATGATTTCAAATAATGAAAGTAATGACTATCTACATAATAATACAGAATATATCTTGATTGTCGGTTGGAAAATCCCACAGATATTTAAGCAGACAGTTTTACAGATGTTCACACAAAAGGTAATGACTATCCATATAATAATAAAAAGCGTATCTTGATGGTTGGTTGGGTAATTGCACAGACATTTGCACAGCACTCACACAGACATTCACACAGATTTTAACACAGGCATTCAGGCCAATGAAAAAGAGTGTCTGCGAACGTCATTGAGTTCCAGTAAGGTTTAGTAAGTGTTTGCGAGTGCTTAGACTTGTTTGAGTTAGAATGATAACAAACACAATAGAAAGTAATGTTTGGCCATTACTTCAATGAGACATTCCACACCAATTCTTGCCCTCGTGCTTCTTCATGGTGGGTCAGTGAAGAAAAGAACAAAAAATCAGTTCATTTTGTCAGTTCAGTAACATTGTATAGATCTTTTTATAAAAAAATAAAATAAACTTGTACGGTATTCCTCATTATTTTTCCCTTTCACAAAGTTCCCTCTACGAGGAAGTCAACAAGTACCCTTCCTAAAATCGATAATATATGAAAAGTATTTTTGCTGAAGGTTTTGTATTGTTCATTTCAGTTGAATGGTATGAAAGTGTGATATTAAACTATGGACAAAAATGCATCGAGGCGCTCAAACTCTGATATGGGAGTGTGTAAGATTCTCGTTTATGGGGTTGTTGTTATACGGGATAATCTTAAAATGATTCCTGAAAAAAATGAAAAGTTTAATGTAATACGATGGAACAAAAAAACTAAGAGGGCCATAGTTGCGTTTTCGTGTGAATTTTTAATATTTTTAACCACTATCAATGGGAATTTTCGAACACAGTTATTATTTATTATACCAGCTTTTAGGCCTCCTTTGATATCTTCAGCGATATTCTTTCCCGCCACCGCTTGAATTCTTGATGAAATTGACGTAAAAGTGAGCCTATAATCCAGCATGCGCGGCACAGAAATTTCATTCGATCTCGACTGGACGAAGCGGTGGGCAGTCGGTCGGATGTGGGTACCAAAATAGGGACACGGCGTTGTGCACTTTACTGGTATCCTTGTAAATAGTACAAATGCTACACATAACTCGTAAAAACATAAATATATTTGGTACACGTGCAGAGTATTGGAAATAACATTTTCAGGAAATTGTTTGGAGGGTAGATTCGATCAGTCATTCGACGGAGCGAATGATTTGTCAAGCTGGGCCTACGACCGCAAACAGCGTTTTCGCCGAATCGGTTGGCGTGCCGCTAGTAGGACGGGTGATGATTGGTGGTACAGAAATCCCCGATAACGATTATTGGCGATAAATAAATTCGTCGTACTTCACACAATTCGAGCAAACCGGTGGTTTTTGCAAGCGCGAAAGTTCAAACCATTGGCAAACCCAGCGCAGATTCTGTGCTATGCATCAACGTATAGCGAAATAGATTTGCTGAGGAATTCTTTCGGTTCCAATAATTTACATACATTGTTACTTTGTATTATTGATGGAAAAGAGTGTTAACACCTGAGCCTGACCGATGGAAGAAGATGGAATTATCACAGCCGGGAGTGGCTTTCGGATATAGGAGACCAGAGAATCGGTGATATCCCGGAAAACGGAAACAGGAAGGTATTGAGCACACCAAGCCTGCCATGGTAAACTTGCACTATAGCCGAAGATAAATACCGGCTTGTTGGTCCGCTTCTTCTCATTCTCCCAGTATCCTCCTGCCTCACTTTTATAACCGAATTTCCACAACATTTACCACCGTTAATGGATGCCAGTACCTCCTGCTGTTGCTGGAGCTGCTGCCACTCTCTTACTGAGAAGCTTTTTAAAGGAGCACCTCAGTGAGGGAGAGAGAGATTATTCTGTCATAGAAGGCTATCCCCAAGTAAATACCATTTTTGTTGGTGGCTCTTGATCCCCTCGTCCAGAAGGCTTCTTCTCTTATCCACTGGACGTACTACGGCTTAATGTACAAATTAAAAGTGGTTCTGACAGGAAGCTCAATATGCCTGGTACAGCATTGACTTAGGTCACGATTCGAAATAGATTTAACGAGTCCTGTCATCCGAACGAGGATATGATTCAGTATTATTCATGGTACTACTATTTTTTTAATACACATTGTATCAAAACGTTCTAATATATAGATATCAATACTGTAATTCTGCGATCTGCTTTTATAACTTAATAATGTCCCAAACGGCTGTGAAAAGGAATGTGAAGTTTATCATTTGAAAACATTTCCCGCAAAAATCCGGTGGTTTCATTTTACACACATGTTCATAGCTTTGTCGTGTACCCATAAAGTTAATGAAAATCCCTACGCTTGAATCGGAAAGCACGTTTTCCTGAAATACATGAGATTGAACAGTAAAGTTACTCCGATAGTTTAATTTCGAAGTTGTGAGATGGGAAACAATGCGCATTTTTATTTCAAACGAATTATAGCGTACATGCTTGCTGTGCATTTTATAAGATCAATAACTAAATGGTGAAATCACTAAAATATGTTCCATCGCCTTTTAGTTGAGTTGATAATCTTTATGGGATTGCGTTTAAACCTCTTAACTCTTGTAATCCCCATCATAGTTATTAGTGCTCTTTGAATGTTAACAACGCACATGGTGCTCTACCATTATGGATGAATCCATTGAAGGCATTGTGCGTGGGTTGTATGCGTTATTTGATGCTATAATTAACTCTTTGAGAGGCAGACACTATTCTACGCTCATAGCGTATTGATTAATGTGTGCATCAAAATCACTCGCGGGTTTGAATGTGCTGTAGATGATTTTTCTGAATTGCAGAATTTTCAGCTCGTCCATATAATACATTCCGTATATAACAAGTTTTTTTTTTCAGGTCTAATGAAACCCTGATGGAAATTGCGCTCACGCGTATTAAAAAATGTGAATAATAATGAAAATGTAATAAAGTGAGTTCACTGTAGTGCCCATTACTCAATTCTAGCACTCGCGATTCGTATATAACGAGATGGTATTTTAATAGCAAAAATTTCCGATACTTTCAGAATTGCGAGGTGAGGAATGGGAGGAAAAGTGGGGGAGGGACACAGGGAAAGAGAAAAATTGGATTAAGCGAGGCGTTATCGTTCGCGGGTTACTTGCGGGTATTGCAGGAAGTGTGTTACGTGTTCTCCTGTACCGCAACGTTTTCGTTCTAAGCTTTCTTTTACTTTTTTCATCCTGTTCTTCACTGCTACTCGTTCCAGCTACATCGCCGATACAGCACTATATAGAGTGCGGGCAAGTTCACAACCAGAAGCTCTGCTGTTTCCACGGACAGCGAGATAGGGGGTGCGGGGAGTCGTTTGATAAATTTTATGGAAGCAAAGGAAACAATATTTTCGCTCAACTGCGCGTAGATGTGCCCACGAGCCGTTTTCACTGTATTGGGCGGCTACTGTATAAACTCTTGTACGACGAAACATACGTATACGTGCTCATAGTTCGATAGCTCCGGCTGCTGGTTAAAGTAGCCTGGCTGTGACAGGTGGTTCGCAGTTATTCAGTCACCCGATACAGGGATTGGCTTTATGCGCACTTATATCTTCGTTATATTGGCTCTGTTCGCCTTGTCGAACATTGCTACTCACTAGGATGCTCAGAGGTACAGATGGGAAATAAGTATTTTCAAGAAGATGGAAATGACGCGGCTCACTTGACAATACCAATCGCTCTTGTTACAAGCAATCTGCTAGTGACACTGAAATTTTTCACGACAGTAGAATGAATGAAATCGACATTTTCCATCGGAAATTACGTCAAACAAAAAGCTTGGAGGCAATGAAATTTTTGTTGTCTTCTGTAGTGAGATTAAATATGCCAAAAAATGTATATTACTGTGACAGCCGCCTCGTGAGTTTCAGTCGATGTCGCTAAAGTTAGCCCGGTTTCCTTCATCGAAAATTTTGTCTACCGACAGAAAGCGTTTCGACGAAATTTCTTTTTAATATCGGCCGATAAAACATTTTCTTCTCGCGCTATAATGAAATAATATGTTTGAGTTAATTGTGGCATTCAATCAAGTAACTTAAAAGTAACATATCGCTACTTGTAACGAATGATTTTCCATAACGTCGATGTAGAAAAGTTAACGAAATCATTTCCAAGCACTCATTTAAAAAAACGCTAATACCCGCTGTCCGTTTTGTCTCGGTTTTTCGCTCTTAATGACTCAACACCCCTGACGCGATCGCGCTAACCATTTCAACAAGGGAACCGTTTCTTTAAATGAAATATTACAATTAAATTAACGAAAAAAATTCAATTCACCTGTAACGGGCCCTTAATACTCCATCTATGTCTTTTCCTTTTCTAAGCTGCGCTAACGACCCCATGATCCCTTGCGCTCTACGGCCGTTTCATCGCTGGCTCACTAATCTGAAGAGCCCAAGGCCAAGAACTTTATCACTTCCCTTCTTCCCGTACTGCCTTTGAGCAAACTATCCGTAATGTTCACTCCCTCAACATAGTCTGGCAGATATATTGGATATTCACACATATAACTCGTTTTTGATTTGGCACACACCGATTTATTTGGAATCAAATAAGTTTTTTTCTTCTCGGTGAGCATATGGAGAAAAAAGGAAGTGGGATTCGGGTGTTTTCTTAACAAATGTTTTATTGAAGAGCAACTTCACGGTGTATGCATTTTATGCAAGGCATGCCTGGAAAATTAATATAAGTTAAACTCATGCGGAGGTTGACAGCATCTTCATTATTATTTTAGTATAGAAGTAATTTAAAAAAAGGAAGAAGATTTTCAGTGACTTATTAAAGATATTTTGTCTTGCGGCCAGATAGAAAATTTCATTTCTTTCTTCGTAAACTTAACGCGCCACTAAAAGAAACAAATGAAACAGATGCCATCCATTTTGTGTTTTTTATTTATTTTTTTAATTTCGGTGTTCCATCCTATATCCCGTTGGGGTTTTATGTTTTTAGCTTCCCTCCCTTTCTCCTATTACTCCCTACCCGCACTTCGTAAGCTAACTTAACGTCCAATGCATCTGCAGCTGACTTAGCTACACTGTAGTGCATTTGCCACGGGGAAACTGCGGAATATCCGCACCGGTACAGACGACCATGTATTTTTCTGAGTCCTCAGTGTGTACACTAAAGTAACTTACTAAAGTACAGACGCGCAAGTCTCGGAAAAAACTGACCTATCCAAGTAACGACCGCAAACCCGTGTCAGTCTCAACAGGTTACTATCTATTCAAAATTTCAATTCTTATCACACGTATTATATTTTTGCGGGAACCAGGTGCCAATTGGTTTCAATGCTACCAGAACCATTCGATTTATTTAAAAAAAATATGCGAGACCCTTCAATATGAGAAATAAACCGTAGCATATATATCTCCGGCGCTTTATCTGAAGTGGGCATTCATATATTGTATTTTCTTAGCGTATATTCAAGTGCCCTCAATCCGACTGCCCGCGTATTATGTCTTGGCTTAGCCAATCTCGATAATATGTTTGCACGCGTACCATGGCGTACGTGCTTCTGAGGCTGGTACGTGTGCTCAGCAGATGTAATGAGAAATGATCCACCGACGTTACTATAACTGGCAGAGCGTATAACCTCCCTGCAGGATTTACGTTTGATCGAAGCGTTCTGTGTATGGGCAGGTCTCCACCGTCTCGCCGCCTCCTCGCATTGTCTCTAATACCGCACGAAGGATATCTCCTTCGCAAACCAATCGCGCAATGTAAACCATACACGTAAACTCCAAGCGTGTAATCGGACGGCGTTTGGATTCTCTGCGGTCGAGCGTCTGTTGCTTCACTATGACGGGGGTTAGTGCTTGCGTATCGGAACCATACGAGTGGTCGTTCAATTTTATTTATTTTTATTTTATCAATGTGTGAGACCATAGACAGTATATCATGCAATAAGGCTCGAAGGGTTTTGCGCAATTTGCACAGTTTATTTTTTTGGAACGAATGCATGAATACTTAGTGATATTTAAAATGGAAATTTTATTAAACGGATATTGAAAAGTCAATTTTATTTATTCTTATTTTATCAATGTGTCAGAATATAAACAGTATATCATGCAATAAGGCCTGAAGGGTTTTGCCCAATTTGCACAGTTTATTTTTTGTAATGAGCGCATGAATACTTTGTGATGTTTAGAATGGAAATTTTATTAAACGATCATTAAAAAGTCAGCCTAAAAATTTTCGCCCCTGGGGAAGAACGTGAAGCAATTGCGATCATCGGATGCGTCATGCATCTTTTCAACGCTGCCATGGAAAAAGTGCACTAAACTTATATGCGATTATTTTTTCAAACAACTTTGAATTTTTTAAACATATTCTTGGATATCTCGAGAAATATACTTACTTGGAACACTTTTCTGGTCCACGCGGATATGAAGGTGAGACGTGCTATCACACAAGGGTATCTTTGGTGAATGAATCTGTGAGTTGTATCAAGAACTTTTCAACGCCTCGACGCAACAGCGCTGCCCTCTGTCTGAACAGGACATTCTCCATGTGCGTTTTGTACCAGCGGCACAAAAAGTTGAATATGGCTTACAGTGAAATCCAGTGACCTAACCAGCGTCGGATATTTACTGGACGTGTTTCCCAGTCCAGAATTCCCTATTCATGGCGGAGGATAAGCGGACGACTGCCATGCCACATGTATACTTTCTGAAGAAAAGCTTCCAGTGAAAGGAGTTTGTAGAGTGAGAACCCACGGATTCATGCTAGATTGAATCCGCAAAGTCGGATATCTTGAATGTTTCAACATCTACGCGTTGGAATGTATTTCCGGATTTCATGGAAACCAGTTCGCATCAGCTCTCGGTTATTCCACCGTTCCAAGTTTAAAGAATTCTTAAATTTAAAGACCTTTATATATTCTCGTAAAACAGTAGGTATAAAGTTAATTCAATTTTGTAAGAAACAAGCCCCTTGCTTATTGATTTTTTTACACTGACATTTCCGTGAATAAGAAGGTGGTAAAATTCTTTTCAATATTTCACGCTATCAGAGAAAAATACATAGTTGAAGCAACAATACTATACTTCAATCGTACAGTGTAGTGTCCAGGTGATACGTTTATTTTTTATAGTTACGACAATGATAAGAAATTATAGCTGCAAACATAATTATAGCTCAACTAATCGAAAACATAAAATCCAGTGTAATTAATACGACCGTTCCCCCTGGGAATTATATCCGTATACGTTGGATGTACCATTCTATTGTATTTCTTCCTCTCAGTGTATTGAAATTCAATAGCGAGAGTTGTGACTGACGTTTCAGTGGCTTCCGAGCAGCATTCGTACGTTCATAGCCGAAAGGCATTAACTCAAGCATATGCTGCATTCCGGATTCATTTATCATTTATCATTTACATTAATCACATAGCTTCGTTTCTATTAAAGCGAGAATTAGGGGTGCAATAATGAGGAAGCAAATAGCGACAGATTCTATATTGAATTTTCGTTTCAAAGTCAAATTGCAGTTCAACCGATGCATTCAAAGTTTAAAAACCAAATCGTACTTAAGATATATATTTCAAATGCTGAGGATACCGAACCTGATGTATCTAAGCGTGACTATCGTTGGGGCAATAAAACTATCTTTAAATGTTGCAATAGTATATAAAGGCAGGAACGATATTGCGCGGATCGTCGGAGCACAGCCTGAGGGATGTCGTCGGGAGCTTTGTAGAAAAGCACGCTCGCCAGCAGGGGACAGGGTGAAAGTAAGAGAAAGAAAATAGGAAGAAAAAAAAAGATAGTCCGACGACGGAAAGAAAAAAACGTGGAAAAGTCGTAGCAACGAGAATTTTCTCGCCCGGTAAAGGAGATTGAACGGGCAATAAAATTCTCGCTTCGTTCGCGAGTCAAGCCGGGAACTGGCGGGGATCGGTCCTGGAGTAGTACCAGCAGCTAGGAGCGCAGTCTAAGCGTGCAAGCGTTCGGCTTTTACGATGCGCACGGCGTTTTAATTATTTTCCGTCGGGCTCGTAAAAGCTCCGAGTTAAGTTTCCCGCGAGTTACCATTGTTACCGCAGATATGCGTGTACCCATGAATGTACCAGCAGTGTCTGGTATACGCGACGCGATGGCCCTGCAAAGAAGTAGTGCTGGCACGCCGCTGTGGGTTGGGCAAAACTTAATTCGAGGCAATGTCTGCTACTGTCGTCTTCGTGGTGCACCGAGAGTGCTTCAACAAGTACATATATACATCGCGTACATATACTGTATGGGTCGTTTCATGCCACGATTAACAAATTACTAAGCCAAAAAAAAAAAAAATGTCATGATAATCTAAATAGTGTTTGCAGTGAGACAAGTGAACTTAAAACCACCATTTGAGATCAGATCAAAGCGAGCCAAGAGCTGAAGACACTGTTCATTACCTCATCTGGTGTATAACTCCGCTCTTGTGGACTTCCTGATGATAATATGTACCCCTTAATGACTGTTGATATTCGCGTGTCATTTTCACCTATCAACACTGGTGTAGATATTTTCATTTTCTTCGTTTCATGATCTATGCATATGAAGAGTGATCGTCGCACGCGTTCGGGCCAAACTAACGCTTATTGGTACCAAGAAAATTCATATCGGTCAATTTGGAGGATTACTGATACCGTATTATGGATATATCCTTGTTTGTTTATTGTTCTTGTTTGCTTTCGAGCAATGCATATGCTGTGAAAGTTATTTTTGTATCTGAATGTGAGATAACATTTTGTCATTATTTCTCTCTAGCACCCGTAAATTTCTAATATCGATCTCAACAATATTATTCTTTGCAAATTGCAAGAATCCCTACATGTCATTAATTTTACAGTAGTAGAGGAAATTAGTTTTAATTGGTACTAATAAGTCCTATATAAATAAGGATTAATTCAATGTTTTTATTGTTTAGACAAATATTAAATAGATTGTATTACTATACTGTTAAGGGATAAGTCGTTCCTGTTTATCAAGCGATTTCAGAACGATTACAATACGTATCGTAATCCGTAATGTTGTATAGGAGCTATTGCAATAAGGTTTATGTGTTACCACTTTACGTAGCTTAGTAATTGTACTGGATGGATAAAATAAAAAATAAAAAAATCAACGTGAATATTACTACATTTTTCGATATAAATAAATTTTATGGCCGTATCGGCACCAGGCACTACGTCATCATTCAACATTATTTGTTTTGCACCGATCGTTATTACTATAGTTGATATGAACTTATCGAGGCATCGTTTTCGTTTTGATTTTAATATAGAATTTTTGGCATAGTCGGGGATTGATTGAAAAATAAAAATAATATTTGGATTGCTTTAAGCTACATTCACTAGGTATATCAATTAATTGATATTGATCAAATGTTCCCCATGTGTGTTGATTGTGGGGTATCATGAAATTGAAACCAGTTGGAGCTTTTATTACAGGAAAATAAAACAACGGAATTTTGCCTCCTATTTGAAAAATATGTGAATAAAAAATGAATTATTAAAAATAATTTATTGCTGGTTATCGTAGAAAATTGGAAATATTCAAGCGGTGTCCTAATGAGCTAAAATCAGTCAGGGTCCTCTTTCCGTGAGAAGCTGCGGTGAATCGCTAATTATTTCATCGGATTCGGAGAGAATAAATTTGAGTTTTGGTGGTCTTCATGGTTGAGTAAATTTTGCAAAAATCATAAGTCACCGGGCTACGAAAACGTGGATTTATTTTACTGCAATAAAAAAAAACAACTAAAAATATATGTTGATTAATTTGAAATGCCACGAAGAGTTTTCTATCACTCTGATAGTCGTAGCGATTTGTAAATAAATTCGGGCGAAAAATACTTTCTGCATATTTTATTCCAACGCTTAGACATTTTCCAGTCAATATGTTGAATTATCTAAGCCAATTGTCGATCGTTTCAGAATTCACAATCAAATGGCGTGACTTCGACAGTGATAGAATGGTTACAATTTTGTATCAATTCACGCAAAAGTGCAAAAATTGGAATTCTATTCATGTACCGTGGAGCGACGAACATTGCTGTACTATTCGAGTCAGGAGATTCGCTCGACATCTCGTCTAGAGCTAGTAAGAAGTTTGCATGAAAAGTACACCGATAATTATGCAAGGGATATCGCGAAGTCGACGTAACGCACCAGCATAGTAAGTAGATTTGCATTCTTCAGCTCTGGAAGGTATCAGTGTGCTGCTTCTGCTCCTCGTGTCTTTTCCAGAAAGAGAGGAAGGGACGGAGTCAGCGAACACGCGACCTCGAAGCAAAAGCGCCTCTTCTTGCATGCGAGGGAGGAAGTAGGGAAATTTATCTGCGGGCCCGACTATCTGACGCTCAGCTTTGATTTAATATATGTGATGCCAGAGTGCACGAGATTCATATCTCGCGTGCGTGCGTTGAGGAAATATTTTGTTAGGATCAAAATAACCACTGGAGGTTCCGGCATAACGAAGAAGAGATGGTATTATGAAGATTGGGCGAGGGTGGATGAATATGTCATTTCTTATGTCAATTCTGCATTTTTTTCTGTCGTTAATAAAACATTTTTTTTTTATTGAAGGTAAATAGTCGCAGAAACAATCCTTCAAAGCTCGAGGACCTTTTCAATATTTTGCGAATCTTTTGTATCGGCAGAAAAATCTTGAACTTTGTAATTGTGGTGTCATTTGTCACAATCTTTGTTGGATTATAAAACATTAATAAAAGTGTTTCTATAGAATTATAAGATTGCAATAACAGTACTGAAATACGTAGTAATAGTATACCTCGGAAATACTGTGACGGTACACAATAGATAAGGAATATTTTTTTTCACTAATAATTATAGAATAATAAGAAGAATAAGCGAGTTCATTCTCTTATTTGAATATTATTGTGAAAAAGTGAAGTTCGATATTCTAACAGAATCAATTAGACATATCTGCATCTGTATCTATTCATTGTTTTGCATTTTACATAATATTGTATCAAAGAAAAGGTTACTTTGCAATGAAATGTTTCGCAATAATCTATTCAGTTATAAAAATATTTGTATTGCAGTAAAAATCTTGAAAAAAATTCTGCAATATTTTCGGTTGTAATACCCCAAAAGCTTGAAAATTATTAGATATTTTCCGATTGTTTCGTTGCGTTACCCCAATCGATGTTATGTAGGGAAACAAGAGGGAAATACCCGATTAATTTTAAAGCTCGAGGGGTATTCGGCTGATTATTTGTTCAACCTACCAATCCAAACGGGATTGTTGCATCCAGCACATATTTTTTTTTCTGCACCAAATCCAATAAATTGGCCCCAAATCGACTCCTCACTCTTCTCTGTATTAGTCGGGACATTTATTAAAATTGTTTGAGAGGTGTTTTCAAGAGATTTATCGCCGAATCGCTTTCTTTGCTCACTCATATCGATGATCGTGAATAGCACTTTGACATTTTAAACATTTGCATGGGTTAAGGTAAATGTACCAATGGCGGGACGTTTAAGGCAGTATCTGTTTTCTATGCCAATTGTTGCACGCGTATATTGATTATTTTAGCAAATGGTGGTAAACAATCGTAAGATTAGAGTTTCAAATTTCCGAAAACTATACAATAAAATATAAATAAAAATATTTCTGATTTTCTGAAAAATAGTTATTGATTAAAACGCTGAAAAATGCATATGTACCAGTGCTGGGACGGGTATTTTTGATTTTAAGATATTGTACATAATATTTGACAGTGTAATCTTAATCCTTAAGAATTTCTGAATTTGAAATGCCTATGGAAAGTCTCAACCAACTTTAGTGTGCGGGGTATCATATTAATGCTTATTCAGCTCTTCTTAGCTAATTGGTTTAGGGACTTGCTGAAAACGCTCGAACACAATATATCCGGAAATATTCTTATGGTGTAGGTTTCCAATTTACGATAAAAAACATGAATTTTTTTTGGCTATGTTAATTATATAAAACGGATACAATTGTAAGAGTCACTTTTTATACTTTATGCATTAAATACTTAATATCTACAAATATTCCTATAGTGTCCTCAATTGGGACCTGTCCCGCCATTGGTACGTTTACCTTATACAAGTGACAGAAAAATTATTGTTTATCGCCTAACAACCTTGGAGGAAAATGTTCGAAACATTATCAATATAATTTCGACCTAGTTGTACCACGTGATGTTAAATATCGCGCTCTTATTGGTCGAAATTGGGGTTGAGAAAATAATCGCAATAATCTGTACTATTACAACCTTGTCTGTGTAATATCCATTTTAAAGCAAAAAAGTAATTTTTCACGCGTATAATTTTTCCCTTCTCCCCTTCGTCATGGTTTCCTTTTCCTTCACGATAATGGACTAAATGTAAAAAGTTTTATGGCCCGAAAACGGGTCAAACTTGTTCAAAGTTTCTTCATCTTATATTACGTTTAAGAGGGTCAATAACGGTAGACTTTGGTCGACTTACTCTTGACGATGCACTTATCCGACGCAAATTTCCATGCTATGAATATTGTGAAACAATAAGAGATATTCTGAAAAATTTAATGCATCATAATGATATAAACAAGTTAATATATTCGACTGGATGAGGATACTGTTTTTAATCATTTTTAATTTAATAGTGCAAGTGCTTGCACTATTACTCTGGGGGAAAAATTGCTACCGAAAACCAGAGAATATTACGGAACTCAGCGGACAGTAAATCGTTACCTCCGCTTTTAAGGGTCTACATCTACTTACAGGTTCAAAAAAAGGTTGAAAATCTTTTTTTTTAAGGGAAAATATTGGTCGAAGAGAAAATAATTTTTTTCAATTTATTATCGGGGCTAGAGCGATGATTGAAAAAAATTGACAACAAATGAAATAAAACAATATTGGTGAAAAAGATGTGGCTGCCAATCGGCGATGCAATGTTTACCAGTGGATAACTTATCTCCAGAACTGTAAGATAAATCGTTATCAAATTTCCAGAAAATACGATGAGAAAAAATTAGAGGTTGTTGACACCGCCGGTCTTTAAAAATGTCTATTTTACAAAATTCAACCATAAAATACCCACAAGGAAAAAAAAAACTGAAATCATCAGCTACCTCAAAATGTTTTCAGCGTATTTTTCGTAAATTTGAAAACGCTCTTTCTGGCGGTTTTCGAGGTACGATATCGAGATAAAATATCGCATCATCGGTTAGTGTACATAACTTATATATCCTCGAGTATTAATTCTTCATTTTCATGAAGAAGTGTTGAAATCAAGAAAACGATATTTGGGTTCTCAAAAGGAAACTGAAATTTGAATGAAAAAAAAAAAAAAAAGTAAAATTGATAGTGAAATAAAAAAATTAGGATACAAGTTGTGCAGCTGACGTGTTATCAATTGCAATAAAAATGATGAAAAAGTCTGATGATGAAGTCCGCCAACTCGTAATAAACTGCGCTTTCGTATAATAATACCCTCTCGACCGTAACGACGAAGAGAGCCAATATCTCGAAGAATGAAGTGCAATCTTTTCTCCGGGAGTACATAAATTAGTCTACGTAAATTGGTTGAGGAAACATGGTGAGTTTTCCGCTGGCGCTGCTCCTGCTGCCGTTGTTGTGAAGGAAGGAAGAAAATCTAATTGAAAATTACAAGACTACGTGAGAGACTCTTTTTCTCTTTCTCCGCTGTGCCCGTCTCGCGCGGTTCTCCTGTTACTAACGAGTCTTGTACCTTTCTAGCTCTTTGTTATTTGCCCGCTCGCTTAATTCTTTTTGCTGTTTCATAAAAGTAACGCGGTTGTTTTTTTAAATTGCCATGACAAGCTTGAAATTGGGATTCGTCTGACTATATCCTGTCCCGAAATATGCGCCAATAAAATATTGATGACAGAATATTCTATTCGAAAGGAAACTGGCTTAAATGATCAGAATTTAGAATAGTTTTGTTTTGCAAATTTGGGGGCTGAATTTTTCCTTTATTTTTTATAAAATAAAAATCGAATATATCTATTCAAAAATAGACTTTTGAAACTTGTGAATAAAAGAATAAAATTGAGTTTCGCGATTGCGTTTCCATAGAAACACATTTACCAGTTTCTATTTTTTTCCACAACTGCTATAAAATACAGCCATTCAAAACGCTCGCGATCCGTGACTGCGACAATCATAACTGTCTAAAGTTGTATTTTCATCAAGACCATCGTCGGTCAATCAGAATGTTTGAAAACTGAAAAGTGACTTCAGCCTTCGATATTTCGATAATCGATATGCCACGTCATATTTAAGAGAGGAGGAAATAGAAATCCTTCGATAAGTAGACATTGAAAAGTTGATTTTTTAAAAATTCACATTTTGCCACAATTTCTATTCCAGGAAGTCTCCACCATTTAAGAAAAAAAAAAGTGACATATGAAGTAATAAAAAAATACTGACACAAAGATTGCAAATTTGTTAGCAAACAATACTAATGAGATGAAATAATGCATAATGTTCTTCTTGCGAAGAAATAATCACTTATGATTTTGTTTACACGATATCGTTACGATAGAAAAGAACGAAAAAATGCACTATTTTAAAGGAGACGGGGCTATCGGTCTCAAAATTATACAGACATAGTGTCAGAGGTCTTGGAACGGAATTAGTACGATTAAGATGGCATCTCGGTTGGATGGACAGCGGAACAGGATCAACCTCAAAGTAACTGGCAAGTGGGACCCGTGTGCGACATACATAGGTGGAGGATGTATGGGAGTCCGGCAAGCGTGTTGGCGGGATTACGGAAATACGAGGGTTAGAGCTCGTCCCGTCGCTTCTGCTCTTGGTGCGCTAGGTTGGTGCTGGCTTCACACTGGACCTCTCTCCGGTGTCGTGGCTACGGACTGCCGGCTGCCCCGGACTGATGCTGAATTACGTCCTAGCCTATATCCCCTGGACCTATTCGCCCTAGCCTGACCCTATAAATACACTATACTACGAGAGACGGAAGATCGTCTCGTCTACAGGAAGGTTACAGAGACCCGAGCTTTTCCCTGACACTCGGCCGCAAAATGAACCACCAAAATGTAATACCTTTCTCTCTCTCAGCATCAAAGATCCCCCTACCAAAGATTAAGGAGAGGCTGCATTGGGTTTTCCCTACTTCCTCAAAAAGAAGACGAGGCGTTCTGACATTCCAGGATTCGGAACCGCCTACTCCTATTAATACTAATTAAAATGACTCCTTTCAAGACCCCTTCAAATTCGCATGTGTCAGTGCATAATCATCTTGATATGTACCGGTTCGGTTACACACGGAGTCAACGACGCGATCCTGTCAAGAACATATCACTTCGTTTTTACGGACTGATTGAATTGTATGAAAGGTTGACACTTGTAATAATTTATCATAGTAGTCAATGTACTGATAAAACAGAATGGTTGGCTTATTTAAATCTGGTGAACACAGGCTACCAAATGATAACTTTTCAACTAATTACACTGGCGCGAGTATAATCTGAGAGTACACGCAGTATGTGCGTTTCATTTACGCTAAAACGTGCTTTATCAGTATAATCGGTAGACTATATGCACTACTTGACATCAATTATTTTTTAATGAACGAGAAAAAGCCGCGTCTATGGTTTTATAGTCAATCGGTTTTTGCTCGGTGACCAATATAAATCAGTAACGAATGCACAAATTGAATAAAAGTTGCCGGAAGTATCAACCACGAGATAGCGTCTATGAATTAACGTTCTGATTTAACAGGCTTTGATAAACCGGTTTGTCAATGTCGAATAATCTGAAAATTTCCCCGGAAAAGTACATTGAATTTTCATTCAAACCTGTGTATTTCTATCAATTGGATTTCTATTAACTTTTGTTCTTGATGTTGAGAACTTTCTGAATGCGCTGTAATTCCACGTGACTTAACCATCATTATCCCCAACAAAAGTAATGTTTCTCTTATTTGCCGTGTTTCAATGCTCCGGAAGTGATTGTCAATCGGACGAAATGGGATTTCCTAGAATGAAGAGGAGTGTAGCTCGCGGCGACGGGTATTGCAGCGGGCTTCTGACAGTCTCAGTGGAAAAAGAACGCCGTTGGGCGTGCTGTTACGCTCAACAAAAATAAAAAACTAAAGAGTATCGGTGAAAGAGCTTCGACTCCGGTTCATGCGCTAAGCCACACACGTTCATTCCAACCCCGGCAATTTCTCCGGGTGTTACAAATATCACGATGAGGATAGGTTCTCTTAACGATATTGCCTGTGGTCACTTTCGTCTAGACTATATCCTACACATTTTCTACTCGATGATTATCGATGCCATCACGAATACAATAAACCATAAGGATTTTCGTCAATGTTTGGCATCACAAACCATTTGGGGCAATTGATCATTTTTTAACAGATTTGTGGAATACAGTTCAATTCCTTTAGCGACACTGACGTCTCAAGGCATTGGAACATTATGAACTTAGATCAAATTTATCGGTCATTATTTTGCAGACTCAGTATTTTCAGAATTGCCGATATTTATATACTATCAATTTGAAAAACAATGTTGATTTTCTTGAAAACTGTCTAGGGTTACATTCTCCATAGGGCCATGATAACGATTTCGTCAATGAAGGTCTATGTTTATCTAGTATTAGAAATGTATTTCTTATAGGCGCGGGAAAGCAATAATTCATTATGTTTCATGATTGGCAAGTCATGGTTTGCATACCACTATAGAAAGCTGACCCTACACATAGAATTCTACACAGTCGCAACTGTACTTGAACTGAAACGAAACTTTACACAGTTGCAATTTGCTAAAAATCTCAACACAGTTAAATTCGATAGTTAAATTCTTAAAGTTAAAATTGTGAACAGTAACAATTTTGGATAGAGCTTCGATTCTCGAGGAGTCAGAAGATTAGCCTATCTCTGCCGTATTTCCGCACCTCCTCTCAAAATTCGAGCTTTATCTGCCGAGTATTTTCGGAAAAAGTAGATTTCGAAATTTTAAGCTCCGGTGGGTGAAGTGTCACTTCCGGAAGTCAATTGAAAGGAAATGCTTGAATACACATTTCTTTGAAGTTGCAAAAGAAGGTTTCATAGAATCAGAGATACTTTCTTTATAATCAATGGAAAAGGTTCTTTATTGACTATCACTACTTTTCATTGATGTTGAGATCATTCAAAGAAAAGATAGCATTGAAACTGAAGTATTTAATTTCATTAGCGACAATTTCCGTGAATCAATGGACTTTTTCCTCTTGGCTCAGCATTCTAAACTGGGATTTGCAATCGTCATTCAACCAGGACGATGCAAAAGACCTGCAATGTATGGAGTTTTGACGAATCATAAAAAGTTGCCATTATCAAATTTTGATTAGCCTCAAGTATCTTCTCCCATATCCCGTAGCTATTTATCATAAATTCAAGCTTGCAAAACGGTAAACCGGAATTTCTTGCTCTTTGACAGAATCACCGGCAGTCTTCAGTTTCATCCATATTCGGAATTTGACCATTTAACGGAGTCACCGCGCATATTAGCGTTCTCCATTTAGCTCGAAAACATTTTGTGCAGAAATTTCATTTGCATGAACGGTGGCGACACAAGCTCTGTAGACGGGTATGAGTGTATGGTCTGCTGGTTGCCCACACCAGTACTAACGAACAGCGAGTAATGAGTATAATGTACTTCTATATCTCTCCGAACATTTCAACTGGGATAATCGCATAATGACCTTAATCCGAATAAGTACAACTTTGTTACATGGAATACGAGGAAGGTCCGCTCTCGCACACAGCAATATTACGCTATGTGTTCTCGTACATCCTTAAAAGTCCTTGTACATGTTTTGTACACGTGTGCCACAGTCCATGTACAGACACACATGTTTTATTCCAGTTATGGCGCTCACATAGCATCATCGTACACGTATATGAATTTCGACGTTTACCTTCGCGAATGTGGCCGCGATATGTCGGTACACATATAAGTGTATTCACAGTCACAGGTTCTGCTGTACGAGGAGGAGTCGGTGGCGAATGAACAAGAGGGTTGAAGCCCCGCGGTACACACTGCGCCTCGTACCTTCGCGCTTAGCGAGCATTCGGAGGTGCATTACTGCATTCACATCGCTTGCATTTCCATCTGCTTAGGAGCGAAATCCGCTTTATGTTACGAGGGATAGAGTGCCGGCATCGCCTAATGATTGCGAGGCACAAGCTACGTAAGCAGACAACATACAACAGGAGGTACATATCCCCCTCGTTCTCCTACCTCACTCTTTATCACACTACCCTTGCCTTTTTCCCTAATCTTCTTTCTCCCTCAGTTATCTTCGTCATCCCACTTCTCCAGCGCTCATTCTTTACCAGTGATCCTGGAGTTTTCGAGGAGGACCGTCGAGGGGACAGAGATTTAATGCGACTGCAAACCTCTTACTGTATACGTGCTTTTCTCTTACTCTGCTTCACTTCCTCTTTCGCTGGTTTTCTGGTTCATCGGCATCATGATTTTTCAGTATTCACAGATTGAACACTACAAATCGCGTAAAAATTGAGGCATCAAGAATTTGATGTACTATATGCATCAACAAAAGAATGTGAAGCAGAAGCTTGGGTATGGATTTTTTTTTTCATCCCACACACACCATGCGTTTTATTTATTTTGTTTTATTAATGTACCGGTATATAAATTGCGGATGAATATACTGTAACTTTTACGGCTCCGTTGCTCCGTAAAGAAAACCCCTTAGGGTTATAATAATTCAGGGTCTCAATCGACAACCGCCACCAAGCAAAATAAACTAAATAACTCCTGAAGAGGTGGAATTTAAGAGTAATAGGATTCGTGTTCTGGACCCAATAGTTTCTAGTATTTTTTTAAAGGAGAGGAATTAACCTCAGTTATCCTTGTGCCATTAAGCTAGGATATACACATCATCGGTTTAGGATATGGGGAATTGCTTGAAAGCGATATGTTGAATATTTTTTATTAAAAGGCTAGTCTATTGTTATAGTCTACGGGAGGCGTGATTTATAACAATAAAACTACTAAGTGTGAGATTTTAAACAAAGGGTGTGAATCTAAAGTTGTGTATAGAGCTGATGACTATACGCGGAGCATGCATAGCTCAACGCCAAGTGAATTTACAAAACGTGCTGATCAACTCCTAGGGTTTGCTGAGTTGAAGGAAGGGCAATATTAAATTCTTCAGAGAAGTACACCTATGTGGTGCGACATCTTCATCATCGGATTAAGGTTTCGTTTGAGCTTATATTATCAGGTGTCTTTTTACGTTCGTTAGGTAAGAATGCTAACTACAGGGAGACAGATTGAGGCAAAAGAAAAATGAGGATAAAAAAAATTAGTTGGCTTTGGATGCGATTGCAAATAGAGGGAAATAGAGGATCAAGTGAGTTAGGCTATCTCCAGTAGTTCTACTAGGAAACCTGATTCTATATTTTTAACTTTATTATATATCGCCCAAAAGCCTATACTCAAATTACAAACAGAATAACGCTCTAGAAGAATTGTTCTTGAGCCGCGTGGGTTGGGTTATCACCAGGAGTTCCTATAGGAAACGCTGACTCGAGACGAAATTCGGAGAATTTATTATGTGTAAGAGTGAAAAAATTACTCGAAGCTAAATTGGATAATCGCAATCCTAATAGGATTATACGATTTCTTTTGACTGTGTCGTCTGAGTAGTTACAAGCTATGCGAATTCGTGGAAAAGACAGAGAGTCAGATACTCTGAGTCACTGACACCTGAGCTAACGTGAGATATTTTTGTGCAAAACTCAAAGTTTTGACTGTGTATTATCCTTGTATGGTTTTGAGTTAGTGGATGTACGCGCGTTGTATGGAGCCGCGCGCGACAGGAGCACGAGCGTGTTTACATTTTTTGCTCCTAGTCGCCGAGACGGACTCGAAGGCTATAGCGCGAGCCGAGAGGTGAAATACGGCGGGTATATCTATAGCTATCGTCTAAACATCGAAAGCAAGAATATCACGCTCGTATCGCGGCCAGGCCTTTAAATCGCACAATTTGTTGTGTTCGGGTTTATTTATTTAAATTGTATGTTGGAGACAACGCAATGTTGTGGCCAAGTACAATATTAAGTATTTTAGACGGCAGTTAAGTGGATCAACCTTGCAATTTTGGAAATATTTCTTCACCGTAGTGAGAAATAATTTCAATAAATAAATTAATGAAACAAAAATAATATTTTAGGATAGAGGAAAGTATAGAGAGTGACAGTAGGAGCTGACACAGTGTCAGGGCCTACTCCAGCTGGGCTGGCTCAAGGGAAAGGACCGTGCTAGTCAGTGCAGTACTGAGATGCACGGGTGAGCCTGGGCTATGCTCAGAGGTGAGTGTAAGAGCCATGCGCTGAGCTGGGGCTTACACTTTGGATAATTTGGATGTGTCCACGAAGGAAGATGGGTAGTGAGTGAGTGACTGCTCCGTGCTCGGGACTTATATATCGTTGTCCCCCCACTGCGATGTCCGGCGGCCTACTCAGGCCCGCTAAAACAGTGTGTGTGCGTGTTTGTGGACGCTCGGTGGCGTGATGTCTTCGGAGCTAGCGAGCGTCCCGTCACAACACCTTATATTAATTTATTTCACTCTGTGCCAGAAATGTTGTTTTATGCACGTGTCGCGTGCATAATTCCACGTTTTCACAGCATGTGAAATAAAATTTCGTACGATACTCGTGCAATAAACAATTTCTTAACTCATGTGATTACAACACTCGTTTTCGTCATCAAGTGTTATTGTAGATGCATTCGTAATTAACAAATACAATATTGGTTTATTAAAAACGAGCAGCCAATACTCATGTACTGACATTTTTGAATATGAGTTTCGTAAAATCATTGCACTATTTTCAAATTTGGAACATAAGTAGAAATTGTATTAATTAATTTTAACATTAAGGAATAGAATATGACGAAAAAATGGTGTACAATGTATGTAGTTGCCAGTATATGTTGTAGATATCTTATGTTTATTCTCCAACTTTTCGCACGTATGGAATATCATTCACGTAAATGGGTTTGTTTCAAGCTTATCACCTATTCTTCGTCTTTGAAGACTTCGTCTGTTTCGGTCACATCATCTTTCATGTATTAATGAAAATATTCATGATGAACATATTCATACTCAACGATAGCGTTTAACAAATACGTATGTTCAACAAAATGTTTTTTTTTTTTAATTTAGAATTTTATTGCAATCCAAAGTAATCCATGTTAAGCCTACTTGATTGTTATTTGAAAACTTAAACATGGAGGAGAAAATTGTTCTGGGAAGATTAAGCTATTCTTATACCCTTGCGACAATATGGGAGAGATAAACGACTCATAGTATATTATTTGAGGGATCTCGTGATGGTAGTAGTGCGTGTCTATTATGCTGGACAAAGTATACAATGACAAACGATACTGTTTCATAAAGGCATACACTTATTGCTTTTTTTCAATCAATAAAGAGGATGATTGATGGTTTTCAGCGTTAAATCTGCGACCTTTGGCTCCTGCAATGGCCAATCTCGTACTCTGTGACTATGAGTATTTGGCAGAGTTCTCTGCACCCGTACGATGAACAAAGCCAATGCTTGCATATCTGTTCTACTACAGTGGTAGTGTCCACGCTGTAGAAACTCGCTGGGCTTACCCAACGTTGATTCCCCTTTGCACCGTCTGACTGTAGTACTTGGAAGGTTGAAAGCGTGTGCCAGCTGGCGATTACCGTGCGATAGACGTGGTAGAGGAGCGAAGCAAAGACGATGAGCAAAGCAAAAGGGAACGGAGAGTAAGACCTCGTTTCATTCTTATCGCATGTAGGATTTTGTCGGGTTAATTGCACGGGATTTGAAACCTGTATTAAGGTATCGTACTACCGGTGCTTCCGCTGACTTTCGCCGCAGAAATAAAATCCTGAATTCAGTATGCATGCTTGAGCTGAGCAGAGTTTCCAACGAGTAAAATGAGACAATACAGAAATAAAGTTATGTACAAATTACCGAATATTCTGGCTTACAAAATGTTTCGAATATATATATAATTTTTTTTGCTCTGAAATGGGTAATGATATATTCGGTCCTTTTGTCTGAGTCAGTTAGTTCATTGGCGAGGTAAGTGTACTTGATGTGATGAGGAAGTAAAAGATAGTATTACAAACCAACTGAACGATAGGCAAGGAAAATTTAGACTGGCGAATTTGTTGAAACTACAATTTTTCAAGAACGGCAGCATGGAAATTGTTTTCAAAACTGGCTTAACGTAGCGCTGGAAGGTCATGCAGCAACTGGCGTATGAAAGGTGCTGATATCACTAAAGATGTGCTCGACCGGTGGCGATGCGAGTGGGCAAGAAAAACCGCTGACTTATCGAAAACTCTCACGGCTTGAATTATGGGATCATTTTGCGCGACTCATATATATACACTAGGGGGTTATTGTGACTCGCGTTGAATGCCACACTTGTTCATGTTCTAAAAGTAAAGGGCTTTCGAACGGGCAAGATCATTTGATAGTATAGATACAAACACAAACTGTTCGATTTGCTCGTTTCCGCCGTAATAACGGTTTTATTAATCAATACTGATCGAACCCGCCTCGTCAGCCCTTGCAAATGAGATTATGTCATTTTGGTAATGCAATTTCTGATCAATATACTAGTCACCAGTGGTATTGATCTTAACTAATAAAAAAACTACATGTGTAATTGCAAAATCTTTTGATTATTCATTTCTATAATTTCGTCGTCGATATATTCATTTCCAGTGTTGGGTTCCACCCGAGTAAACAGGATGTTTTTTAATAGGTGAGAAAATAATTATTTAATAAAAGTCACTTCTCTTTCCGTTTCCCGTTAGACCCGGATGAGCTAGAACACAGTCTTATATACAGTGAGGTTTCAATTGCATTTCGAGAAATACTTCCGCCATTTGTCTTCTAGCGGAGCATTCTGTAACTATATTTCAAACGATGCCACTAGATGCCGGACGTACGGAGAATGAATTGTGTGGTTACGCAACCAAATACCGATGGACCCAACCAGCCGGGCACCCATCCAATATCTGACCCTCAGATCGGTAAGGTGGTCACTTGTCCAAATACTAACCACCTAATTCACGCAGCCAATGAAACTAGTGTCGTTGTTGGAGTAAATATGCGGTCGTCTCAACGGTAACTCAAGTGTTACGTTCCAGACGGACATGCAGATTCGAATGTAGACTATAAACGAACCTGTCGATTTTATACCTCTCGGGAATCTCTCCGAAGTGGGGTCCAAAGACAGTAAAAGTGGTAGTGGTGTGAACGATGTAGTATGCGGCCATATGTTATTACAAAGGTATAATCTCGGTGGAAAGTAGTAAGTGTTTTTCGAGTAAGAGATTGTCAGCACTCAAATTCTTGTTCGTGACGTTTCGCCCCTAGGTGAAGACTTTAAGGTATGTTGAAGAAATATTGAGCGACGCTGAGAAAAATGACCATGACATGAAAATGGTTTCCGAGCAATTAAAATAAAAATGATTTCTGTACATCTTGCGCTTTTTCACCATTCAGCGCTGGGTACTGCAGTTTTGCCCTAAGAGGTGACCTTGATTCGCCTCATGGTCACGTCCGGGCTTGCCGAGCGGATTGTTTCTGTTTCAAGTGCCGCTGAAGAAGGGAAAATTGCATCGCATTTCAGGGCTATTCCAAATGCACTGTTCCGGTAAATGCCATCAACGTGTTTCTAGGTTGTCATTTCAACAAGTCATTAGATCCGTCCATTCGTTCACTCACAGCGTACGATTAAAATATGACATTGTGCTATGAATTTGATGGCATTCCGGTGACTCGTTCAGTCATCGAATGTCACCATAGCTGTCGTGTGGTGGCGGAGAATATAATTATTGACGGCATGGAGTGCCGCTAGCATTGCCGACATTTGCTCGCAAATTGTCCGACTCGGCGAATTCCTGGTACCATCACCTGTTTTGGTTACCATTTGTCGCGGGGATTCTATTACACCTTACATAATGCATTACATTTTATTAAACCCGTAGTACGTACGTAATCGACTTGATGAAAAACCGAACAATCTAAAATTGGATCATACGTTGAGGATTTCAAATTATTGACGGCATGAAGTGGTGCTAATTTGAATTTGCCCCGATGCTGCCATTTGGGCGCAAATTGTCCGACTCGGCGAATTCCTGGTACCATCGCCGGCTTTGGTTACCATTTATTGCGGGGATTCTACTACACCGTATATGATGCATTACATTTTTTAAAAAATACCTTTGTACTTCTAATGGACTTGAAAAACCGAACAATCTAAAATTGGATCATACGTTAAGGATTTCAAAAGGCTCAAAATATAAGCCAGTTAATCAAGATTGGTAGTTGTGGGTGTACGGCGTTGGTGATCTTTCGCGAAAAGCAGCTTTGTTTGCGGCCATAACTTGGATGGGTGACCGCTCAGTCGTGCACCGGCAGGCTCATCAACCAGTGAACGGGCGGTCAGTTTTTCTGAGGCCTCGGTGCACATACTTAAGTGAGCTACTTTCGTGTACCCACCGGGAAGTCAGAAGAATATACGACCCTCTGTACCGGTACGGAATTTCCGCAGTTTCGACGTAGCGAAGTTCGGATAGGGCATGATAAAAGCGGAAGGTTCGGGGGGACCAAAGTAAAACCCTCGGAAATGGAACTAAACAAATCCGGAAAAAAAAATCTATAAACCAGTTAAAAATGAGTATTACGATATTAGATTTGTCCTTTGATGAACGTATTCTCTTTCACGAATAGCGGCAGGATCGCGAGTTATCCAGCGTGGTTTCCATCAGCAATCTCGTGAGGGCAGGATAAAGGAAGGAGAAAAAAGGGAATCCGAGAAATAAAATAAAAAGAGCAGTGTTTTGTGTGTACTTTGCCGTGTTTTTTCGAATAATTGGTTTGGCTGAATTGAAATGCGCCCATGTCCACCGTTCGCTTTCCCATCCATTGCTTTGACTGCCAGCGGTGAGGCCTGCCTCGACGAGCTCGACCGAGTATCATTGAAATTTTATCACAGCCCCTTCCACTTCTCGTTACTGTGCGAACCATTCATACCCCTCCACCATTCTTCCTATACACCTACGTTTCTATATGGAGCTGGACAAAATTAACGTGTGTTTTGCAGCGAATTCTGACATTGGGATTGCAAAAATTTTCTTTGAGTATTTGGCTCTTTAATCGTATCTCTCTAACTTTATCCTAATCATTTGTTATCTTTTGAAATACAACTTGAGTAGCCAAAAAAAAGTCGGCAGCATATGTAAACATTTTATACTAATAGTATATGTAAAGATATACGTTAGATTTATTTCAGCTATAACAATTATTAATTCTTAAATACCTGTTTCTCGAACTACATTTTATTTATTTAAAAAATCTAATCTTAGAAGACCTACACAAATAGTTGATCGGGAATATTTTATGAATTTTCTATGGAAATTAGGAACATGTAATATTCTCTGTCCAAGTAATTTGTTATCGGCGTTCATCAGATCTATTTTCTTTGTCCCAGAGTACCATGCAGGAAATGTTTACTCGATAATAGGATGTTTATTTATAACTAATAAAATATAGATAGAAATATTGAGTTATCACTATTCTGTATTATGTATCATATTTAAATATTCGAGTTATCGATACTCAGTCGAACGGTGTGCTTTCGAAATAGACGTGGAAATTTCAATAACAGAGGTCAGAGTATGGAACGGTTGGAAGTGCTGACATAAAAATGAAATTATTCACATTGAATGAACGAAACTGAGACACGTATCGTTATGAATCTTGTATGCCAAATGGTACAGTATTCCCGAGCAAAAAGTTATCGGATTATTTTTATATAGCAAAATGCCCTGGACGTTGTTCCCGAATTATTTTCCACATTTAACAAAGTTGTCCCTACAAGGAATTATTTTTATTTCTCGCTTCGTCATAGAGAAAGCTTTGTGAATGGTATAAAATAATGAGGAGGCAGTGTGCAAGGTTCTATTTTTCAGGCTTGGTCAATCTGTTGACAATCCAAACCTGCTACCCATGGATTCTCATTTAAAGGAAATACGAGAAAAATCACAGTTCTGAAAAACGATTTCATTAAAATTTGTACGTGTAAAATGTCCTTCGATCTTGATATAGAAATATAGGATGTCATTTCATGCAATCACACTATTTACAAAAACACTCCAGAATTAATGAATTATGATTTTTTGGCTAAATTAAATAGTCGCATTGTCGAAAAGAAAATGACATCTCGCAACTTTCTAATGACTCTGTCGATTTTAATAAAAATTCTCATAATAACGCAAGTGATGTTTGCTTCACTCACATTTCAGTAAGTTCCCATTCATTATTTTCAATTGTTTCCGAATTGTAAGGGTTGGTTCAAACCCAGCAAGTTTAAAAAAAAAAAACTCCATAACTTTTGTACCGCGATTTTCGTTTTAAGCTGTATTTTTACCTTGGTATGGTTTCCGCTTTTCTCATTCCTTTGCAAGCACATTTCCTGATTTTCCATTTCGTGAAGAGGGTGTTCTCTGCAGACACACTTCCTAATGCACTACTTCATCTAGTTTGCACGAGGGTACGAGAGAAACCTCGCCGACTAAGGCGACTTTATTTGAACCAAGTTTGTGTTTTATGAGAATACATCCGAAACTCAGAAACACTGTCGCTAGCTTTGCACTTTGCGTAAGATGCTTTCCTGAGCGGTCACCCATCCAGGTACCAGCTACAAGCCGACCTGTTTGGTCCCAACGACATCCTTATCATAAAAGCGAGAGGTCAAAGGTGGCGAAGGGTTTCCGTCGAGTGAAATATATGCGGGAAAAAATTTACCAACGGTTGATGGGAAAATTTCTTGAGATCGGAAGGTTACGTGAGATAGTTGACAGTTCATTTTCGTTCGTTCTGAGCTTCGGCCGAAAGGTTTATTTCGAAAAAAGGATACTGCAGCGAAGAGAAAAAGGGCCGCAAAAACTGCGAGAGCTGCGAAGAAACGAAAAAGCAGAGCGATGGATCCATCGCCACCACCGGCACCTACTTTCAGCTCGTCGACATGTATTTATATTGAGTGTGATGGGGGTGCGGCGTTGCCGCACTTTCTCTGGTGATACGATTGAAGGTCTGAACGCTGTCAATAACCCAGAGGTATTTTATTGTCCGACCGTGGAGCTACCATTTTCTTTTCACGAATATTTTCGGAAAAGTTCGGTTCGGTTACGTTAGTTTTTGATTCAGAACGAACAGAAATTGCCGGAGAAAATCGATTTATTTGCACATATTGGATCGGTTGCTCTATTCAACCCTTGTGAAATCGTCCAATTGTGGAAACAAATTATTCGAAAATGGGACTGTCAATCCAATTTCAAAAGACGGTGATCGATAAAACTCACTCTTCTCTATCCGGTGTAGAAATTTAATCAAAATGTAGCGAAAACAAGTTTCGTTAATGATATCCTTAATGAACGCCGAAACCATACACCGAAATCGCGGTCATCGCTGTCGATATAAAAAAAAGCTAATATAATATAGAGGACACAATGAATTCCAATTGGATTTACTACAATGAAAAGGCAATAACTGCTTCCCACTGTCAAAAATATTTTGGAAATCAATATATCTTTACCAGAGGTTTTTATGGATGAATCGGTATATTACATTTAGTAGTCAATTATTTAGTATCATTTACAGTACTTTTATATGAAACGTAAATGTGTTAAAATATTCAATATACCTTTTATACATTTTACATCATACCTGTACAAGAGTTAATATACTGCATTACGCTTATGAAATTCCGACAGAAGTAAATTGATATTAATTTAATCTTTTTTTATCACGTGTTGAATAGTATAAAGTATGTGGCAAAGTGACAAAAATAACATTGCCAAGATGTAGTAAGAAGAGAAGACTCTTCAAAAGTTCATCAACGACCACGGTCTATCAAAGAAACTCAAGACCGAGGCTACATTATTTTAGCACACATGAGACATGCCGGAAGCTCTCTCATTCCCTCGACATATTTTTTACCAACCCCCAACATATCCATTAAAATATAAGAGCGAAGCGAAAATATGACCGAGATAACGTCGCGAATAGAGGGATAAAATGATAGTACCTCCCTCGTGCAATAATTATTACTTCCATCACACTTTTTCTGTGTTGCCCGATCGGATGAACAATTAATGCACCGAGGGAGATTTTTATAATTATCATTTTTCCTCTCTCCCTCTCGCTCTTTCTCTCTCTCTCTCTCTACCTGCATAAATAAATGTAGATACGAAGGTCTGATTCTCGCATTCTCTTTGCTGCCTCCCTTTTTATTTTGTTGCTCTCCGGCGAATACTCGGGTGCGTTTGATGGTAAATCTGCATTATGCGCCCAGGATATGCTTTCCTCCCATTTTGCGCTCAGCTATCCTCTTTCACTTCTGTTTTTGCACCATTGCAGCTGCTCGTTCTGCATCTTCACTGTTTTTTCTTCCTTTTTTAAGTTGAATTGTCATCCGTACTGGTGCGTTATTAAAACAGTCATTCGCGCCATTCGCCCGACGTATTCTACCCCTCAGAAGACAATGGTCACAGTGCCGATTGTGAGTTTCAGAGTTCTTCTTCGGTTAGGAGGTGCAACTCCCTGAGAGCGAGTCTCTAGCTCGTTCTCGTCTGTCTGCCCGAGCGTTTCGCGTGGCTTGAATCCAGAATACTGGATAACACTGTGATTATGGTGCTGGCGCGCGTCGCGTGCTCCAGGAAGCTCATTAGGCATGGCCCGAGGTGTTTCTGGGCCTTGCGCCTTTTCGCCCGGCCCTCGTCCTCGCCTCTTCGTCTTCCTCGCCTTTTCAGCTATATCACTGCTGTCACTGAGCTCACCGACGTTTCTGGCTTCTCTCCCTATATCTCTTTCCTTCGCACCTCTCTCGCTTTGCCACTATCCACCTTTCTTCGGTTACGTTCTCCATTTCTCATCGACAATTAGAATTCGTGGCTAGCCTCGACTCGCTTTTTCTTTTCCATGGATTTTTTTTTCTGCGCGTTGATGTCTTGTGCTTTTTCGAGCAACGCCTTCGAATCGGCAAAGGGTGTGTTGTTTCGAGGCTATGGAATTTTTCATTTGTTTATTCTGTGTTATAATGATTAAAAAGCGTTATTTTGGCACAACCTTACGCTTCGTAATTCAAGATATCAATGCTGGCTAGAGATTAGAAGTAAAATGAGAATGACTAAAATTATAAAAGAATTAACACTTCACAGAGAATGTTTAGTTTCGTTAGAAGAATTCCGCTGAGAGAAAAGAGAAATGGTGACAACCTCATAGGGAGGTTGGCAAATTGGTCGCTGACTCAACGAAATTGAGGTTGAAACAACCGCAGGACCTTTGAACCAGTGAAATCAATTTTGTTGAGGCAACCTCCTCATCCGGTTCGCCCTATTTAATCTCCTGAAGAGGTTGAGCCAACGTAAATTCCGTTGGCTCCATTTTTCTTTTTTCTTAGT
This sequence comes from Clistopyga incitator, assembly GCA_947507545.1. Taxonomy (NCBI): domain Eukaryota; kingdom Metazoa; phylum Arthropoda; class Insecta; order Hymenoptera; family Ichneumonidae; genus Clistopyga; species Clistopyga incitator. The sequence continues at coordinate 8,976,270 of OX382178.1, read as the reverse complement.
AGTTACGGGAGTTAAGATTTGTTGAAATATCTAGACGTGTAGTGTGGGAAATATCTTCGATCGTTGCAACTTTCGCAACAATTTTGTTCTTTAGTTAAGTTTGGTAACAATGTACAATGTCCTTGGCATCTGTTATTATGTCGAAAGAAGAGTACTTTTTTATAATAATGCAAAAAAAAAAAGAAAGAAAAATACCGGAAAAATTAGTTTTTGCATAATAGTGCGCAAAAAGTGTATAAAACCGCGATATTGCGCGTGCGCAGTCTGTTTTCTTTTTTGTTATTGCCGCAACACGAAAAAGGGGGGATTTATGCAAAATTTACAAAAATTGAGTTCAGGATCTGCGAAATTTCATTCTTCACGATATTTCAGTATGAACGAACACTTTTGTAGAAAATCGGGTATTATTTCGTCCTGAATGCAATTAGGGGTTCCGAAAAAATCTGTCCACACGGCGAGGAATTCCGGAGCTATATATTATTATATTATATATTTCCGGGTGGTGCAAGTACCGCGGGGGTTTCATTGTAGCTCCCTTACACTTGGAGTAAGTATGAGAAGAGTTGGAGAAATTTCGAGAGAATCTCGTCGCGCGGGCTCCCATGCTTTCTAGTTGCGCGCTCACTCACTTAACTCGCGGTTACAGAAAACTTTTCCCTCGCGGGTGACTGCCAACTAAACTGAGGACCTCCGGTGAAATGAAATTATGCCCGACTGGTTTTCTCCTCTGCCTCGACTCTTGCACAAAATCAGTTGGATTATGGGATGGCTAAGGTATATACGGGACATCCGCCCCGTGCACCCACTTTGTGCATAAAATTACGTCGGTTTATGACAGAGTCGTTGGGCGTTTCCACTCTTATTGCTACTTTTGCAGGAGGTACTGGTCGTACGAGTTCACTCATGGGTGGTGAGGTTAGGGTGGCTGTATGGGGGGTTCAAATGCAAATGCAACGATGCAACTTGGTCGTATCGTTGAATCCTGTGCCGCCGTTGCTCTGGAAGTTTGATAAGCGGGAGACGATTTACCCAGGTGCGCACAGTACCAAACCTCCCCAACCCTTGGCAAGTAACGCGCTCGGCTTTCCCGTCAGATTCGGTCGGCCGGATTAGACAGCCGGGAATTAATACTCCGGGATATAGAGTAGGAAGAGCGAGAACGAATGACAGAGCTATGGAGTACACTGACTCACTAGATTAAGGTATAAAGTTCGGAGAAATGCTTTACGGCACTCTATCCATCATTACATTCGCGGAGAGAACCCCCACTTTATTATTCTCTCTGAATTAATAGGCGAGTCGTGCACCTTTCGGAAGTTTTCGTTGTTATATTCGGTTATTACCATGGTAAAAAGTCAACCTCCTCAGGGATGAAGAATTTTTCTGGAAGGTTATGCAGAATTTTTTTATCGGCTAAAATAAAAATGTCGTGGATTCCAATAATTCTTCTTTCGCTAAAAGGTCTTTCCTAGGTGGTTCACTTTTTAATAGTCTTTTGCTTCACATATTCCATCTATTTGTAATTTGTTTTCAGGATATTTCTTTAGGAAGGATGTTTATTCAAATTAAAAACTGTCTTATTCATGGCTTATTTCATGACTGCATTTGCATAGAGAAATTTGTTGTTGTTCACTTAAAGAGAGTTGTGAGGGTTTCGTCAAAATTAACAGCCATAAAGTGGCCGTTGAGTTTTCGTTTATTCGGTAAGTAAGAGTTCTAAATCGCTTGTAGAGGCGGGAAGTGGATGGTAGTGAAAACTATGCAATCTCGGAAGAGTCCAATCTTTCGCTTCTCGGGGATTAAGTGGCGATTAACCTCGGCACATTACGCTATAAAATTCAATGAAAAAGCTTGCAAAGTTGAATTTTTGCTTCCTCATTATTTTTTTAAACACTATACGAAGTTATCTCCATGAGAAAGAATGAACAAAGTATTTGTATGCGTATACATGTGCCCATGTATGTATACATACAAGTTTTTCCCAGATGAAAATGTTTATATTCCGAGAGCGAATCCACTAATTAGTGTGGAATTTGGTACACGGATGAGGGAGGCATTCCTCTTTATTTATGATATTTATGGTAGTAAATATAATAAACATGGAGTTGAGCAGGTAATTAAGTAACAGGTAACCAAACATTTGCAATTGGCCATTTTCGAAAACAAAACCTCGCCTGTATAATTATTTCAATATTTTATCCATTCAACAAATATTTTATACGAAAGCAAAGCATCAATTACCGGTATGCAGTTCCAACGAGATCGTTTATCGGCCGCCATTTTGTGAGATTTAATATTCCCGAATTTCGCGACTGTTATAAGCCTTACATTTTCTTATCAATAAATCCTAAAGCTTAACAATCCTATCTGAATATGAGAGAGAAGGGGATATGTGACTGCGATACCGTCGCGAATATGGGAATTGAAAGATGGTATGTGTCTCGTGCAGCAATTACTATTTCAGTATCGCTGTCATTCTCTTCTCCAATCGGATGAATAATCTGTTACGTCCTACGTAGCTTTTAGTATTTCTCGAGCCTAAACTATACTTCACGCGCCCGTCTTAGTTGAAACACACGTGCATCACTAGCGACCGTCGTCTGGGACCCTCTTTTCAACTCAAGTGGGATCCCTCTAACCTAGAGTGCAAGGCACTAGGCTCATGTATAACGCACGTGTCACAAAATCCCTGTGCGCATCGTATGTGAAGCAAGTTATGTCCCCAAATTCCGTGCTGACCCACAGTATTTACTTTAGAGACATTTTTAATCAACACCCTCATTATAAAAGTCTTCTTCGGTGACTTTCCTGACAAATTTATAATTTCCGCATTTCTTAACATACCGCCCGAATTACTATATAAGGACAAGATTCTATAGAAAAGTTAGTGATTCTCTCGACGACCATTATGCCGGACGGCATCAACGAAACTTCATGGAGCGAGCAAGGCTTCTCGACGAAACTCTGTACACTAGCTATGCGAGGCTAAGTCTTCGAAAATTGTATAACCTCCGGAAAGCTACAATGAATTAATTAAACATTGTAAGCACAAACGAATCAAGACTTCAATTATCATTTTGGAACCTGATCTACCAATGACAAAAACGCCATTTTCTGAGTCTCCACTGTTCCCACACATCCGAATTAAGGCAGTATGGTGTGATCTCCGTTTCTGATGTAAAGGGCTAAAGCTTGGACTTGAAAGCGAGATCGCCGTTACGTTTTCCCAAAGTGCAGCTCATAAGAGTAACGTAACAAATCAATGCACTGAAAGATATTTTTGTAATGATCATTGTTGATTTTTACGACACGAAGCCAGCATCAGCGTACGTTATTATGGAGCTTTCATAAAAATAGGCAGTATTACGAAAGTACCGGGCAAATTTTTACTTAGTATCAGTTTTTTAGCTCATTTACTGGTTTCGAGATTAGTAAGATTGATGCATTCCTGATCCTAAGTCGACTAGCTACAGCTCTCAGCCCGTAAACTGGCAGCCCCAAGAAAATGTCTGTCATCCACAGCTTCCGGAGATTTTCAGAAGTGCTACGTGAGTCCCGGAAATCTTTTGCTTTCTTAAGAATTTAAGTGGCGATTAATCCAAGCTTCGGCGGAAGCAGCACGACTGGCACGCCAAGTATTGCCAGAATGGTCGGGGTAGTGTTGCAATAAGCATAAAAGAAAGAAACCGAGTAATAGCCAGAGCGAAGCCAGAGAGCAATAATCGCCTTTTCGTATCGGTGGAGTGTGCGCTCAGGCCAAACGGTGACGGGGCGGAATGAGGTGAAGCGAGAAAAAGGAAAGAAAAGAAGGTCTTTTCAATTGAATGAAAGACAAATAACGTGAGTGAAAGTCCGCAAAGAAAAAAGAGCAATGGCATGCAGTGCTTGAGGTATTATTCCACCCGAGAATTGAGGTGAAGGAGCGAGTAAATGAGCAAGATTGAAATTCCACGCGAAGGTTTTGTGAAAAATTTTTCTTATAAGAAATATGATACAAAGAGACGAATAACCCTGCAACCAGCGAAGATATATTTGCCACAAATTAACCGAAAATCACTGCACTACCGTGAAATCATGAAAACGTACCATATCAGAGTTTCGGATAATTAGCGTCAATCAAAGTGACCAGCAGAGCTTCAGTCTATGCTAGACGCGTGTCGCCGTGTCCCGCGGTCTCTTTTGTATGTGTCTTTCTTCATCCTGGCTCCATTACTCATAGGATGTCCAACGGAAGTCCGACGGCAGGATCAGTTGCACGTTGACACCGCCGCAGCTAACGTTCGCAGAAACTTGAAGGCACTACTAGAACGCAGCAAAATATGCTTAGACGCCACATATACCTGTGATGATGTAAGCTTAAAGAGCATTACTGCAGACATGATACAGGAAATTTGGCTATTCATACTTGCAAATGATACAGTACAGATATTGAAATCAGAACAGTTAAACGAATGCTTTTTATTGTACTTATCATAGACTCCATTTGCATGCAGATATATCTGTCATTGATACAAAGTGACAATTATCAATCATCAGTATGCTGCTATTCTTCATTCTTATAGTAACCATGAAATACTTGCTTTACCTGCAAATTACCGCAATTATGCAAAGGGTGGTATGGTCTAAAAACTGATGGTTCGCAATCTATTCAACAAGTTGCCTTAATCAATTTTTAATAATCAATAAATGATTTCATCCATTTGTAGGTAATCAATTCATTTAACAGGTTATCCAGAAATTCTTGAAAGCTAATTTAAAACAATGCGGTCTTTACGAGGAAAAAATGGGTTAAAGCCGCAATGTTGTCGATAAACAGCGTGATACAATACATTATAAATTGAGTCGTAAGTGAGAGGCTATTTTAGGCGAATCATCAAATATCGTTAACGCGCAAATTGCGTACTTTACGTGTGAGGAAAAAAAATAATTCAGTTCATGAACGTCACCTATCTACTGCAGCGTGGTCGAGGCTGTAAGCCACGGGCCACTGGGCGTGCATCACCCAGCTTTAGGTTCGGGAACTGCCTAACCGGCAGAAATGCAGACTCAACGAGACTTTGACGATATATATACGTGGTATAGACTGCGGTATATCTATGTGCACTTGACGCATGTGGAAGTGCGCTTCTGCAGTAGAAAGAACCGGGAATGTTCAGCCACCGGGAGAGCTACCGGCTACCAGTGACCGTCGCAGTCCCTCCGCGCCAAGTGTGCACGAATAACGCGCATTCGTCCGTATAATCTTTTTTTTCCTCCCTTTTCAACACTCTTTTACAATCTCGCATTTTCTCGTTCGTCCATCTTTTCTCGTCTTTCTCACTTTTCCACCCTCGTTTATTCTTGCATTCTCACTATTGTTTGTCATATTGAAAATGGATGACAATATTTGCTTATTCATAGTGCCTTTTATGAATTGAATGTATAAAATAACGATTATCGTTATTTACTACGTTACTTCAAGGGTGTTTTGGCGTTACGCCCTTGTAATGTACTGTGGCGACTATTGCATTATAGAAAAGGTAAAGTCTGCGGTCTGTGATGACATTATAATAGCATACCAGATTAACACGCGTATGCGCTAGCATGGCGTCGCTGTTTGTACGCTCTACACGTAAACATAGACATGATAGGATTGGAACTCGGTATGCAAGGGGTTTTTAGGTTACTAATTTTATGTAAAAGCTGCAGGATAAAAAATGCTATAAATAAAGGGGATTCCCGGAGCACGTGGGGTAAAATCCCAAGGGGTAAAGGTGGGTGTCCCGAGGGATAGAGAGGAGATTTCCCAATGTTAAACGGGGCATCCGAGCGGGGTGAAAAAAAATTGTTGCTACAGCAAGACACTTGCTGCCGCAGCAAAAAGCTTTTAGCAAATATTCCCATACCAAATTTTCTTGCTCCTACAGCAAATTTCCGCTATTGTGTTCGATTTCCTGGCTGAGCAAACAGCTAGTAAAACAGATCTCATTTGCATTGTTTTTATGGTAATCCACCAGTAATTCCAGGAAGTATCTTTCACATCATCGCAGTAGGCAGTAATATTAACATCATAATATTAATCAATATTGCAACAAAATAAAGAAATGGTAGAGGTCTTATTCTTTTAATTCCATAAGAGCTGCTTTTACGATAGCAGTAACAGGGATGCAAGCGGAGGATTCAACATGGCCGACCGTATGAGACATCGTTTTGGCATAGAAGTGAACTTGATTTGGATCGAATTCAGTGCTCGAAGTTTTTTAGGTAGCTTAAATTGCTTACGAATTGAAACTCAAAGTTCGTTGAAATTAAGGGCGAATTTGATATGCGGACGCAAAGCAAAAACAGGTGTGATTCGGATACATTTTGTTCTTTAGAGGGTTTTGCAGTCGCTGATTAATACGATAACGTCAATTTTTCGGAAAATTCCAAACTCCATAAAATTGGGATCGCTTCGGCAATTTCGATAGCAAACAATACGAAGTACCTCCAGTTAAAAATAAGTATTTGCCAAAATAACCTAAATTTAATGAAAGTTAGGTCCAAAACGCGTTATTTTGAAAAAAAAAAAAAAAAAATGAATCTTAACTTTTGGATATATTTCATTAGAAGGTAATATAATTGTAGAGAAGCTGCTGCTTTACATATCTCTTTTTCTGGATTATTTTTTGTCTATTTGTTTTAGACTATTGTGACTTTTCTACCATGAAATCCCCAAAAACGGTTGTTTTCATAAAAACAAAAAGCATCCAAAATGACATCTATCGGAAAAATCATTGTCGCTTATGGACTACCAGCAATAAGATTTGTCATTTCAGCTTCGCATCTAATTCTTACCATTCCCTATGAGATTAAGGCAACATCTATTAAACAAACAAAAAATATGAGAAAATATTATGTTGTATCAATTGCAATTATAAGTCTGTTTCGTTTACGTTTATTTGATTAAAACCAATACGATTAATTGGCATTCTCATCCTTCATTTCAATCAATGCTGCCAACATTCAAGTTATAACGTGTGTATTCAATCCAAATTTGTAATTGCTTCCATTGGTATCATAAATACTCTATTAAATGTGTAATAAAACATTTTGGAAAACGTACATCCATCCAATTTTATAACAGTTTAGTTTGATGGTAATTTTCTATGTGGTAGTACCAAACGGGCTTCATTGAAAGTCGTACACTTTATCGAAAGAAAGTGAAACCAATAGAATTCCAACCAGTGTCATTTTCCGCTTTTATACTAATTGAAGCAATGAAAATATATATTTCCCTTACATGAAATTTCATTTCGATAAAATGACATGGATTGAATACACTAGTTCTTACATTTAACCACACATTGGATACTAAGCCTCGTTTTCGAAATTACCTGATAATAGTCTGTCCTTTCCTATATTCAATCACATGTTTAGAAATTTGATAAAAGGAACTTGGTAAAATTCGACACGAAAAAGAAATGGTTTAGTGAATCTGGGAAACTGCGTCGGATAACATCACCTCGAACTAAAAGTCAATGGGTGAAATCATTACTGCCATCAGCGGACGTTATGACATATTAGACTTATAGTCCAAAACATGCGGTGGCGTAATCGGCCTTTGTATGAGGAGCAGACTTTGATGTTACAAGAGGGAAAGCTAATCTAGAAAATCAAGTATTTTCGGGCGATTTTTAGCAGCCAATAAACAACCTTTTGTTGTGGTGACCACTTTTGTCTGTGTGTGCAGTCGTACGATTAATTTCGCTTTCTAAGGGCCAGCCGTCCACCTTCACAAAACTAGAGCATGATAATACATCGAGTAAAAAATTTCAACCAGGAGGGTTTAAATTATGGTTCAGTCTTCTGGATAGAAAAGCGCATTTTTTTGTTCGCGTTTTCCTCCGAGTGCAGACATTGCGTCTATTACAGGGTCGGTCTGGGTTATTCTGTTTTTTCCCCAAAACTCTTTTATTAGTACTTTTTTTAGTATCACCGGCACCAGACCCCCATGCAGCTGCAACTGACTTTCTCTTCCATATTGCATTCACCTCGAGACAGAGCCGAGGACAAAGAGAAAACTGCAGAAAACTTCTGTCGATACAGTGGGCCTCGAGGCTGCCTCCCATTTCCGGAGGGAATCGTCTTTCGCAGAGAATATAAACACCGGACTACAGGTATATGTACACATAGAGTGGAGGTACATTGCGTTTGAATATATTTTTTTATATTCTGCGAAATGACGGTAGTAGAATTCGAACCCTCTACCGGTCGATAGTTCTGGTTTAGAGGCAAGTGTACACCAGCCATTATGGGACCGTACCGGTTATTCTAATTTTACAACACTTGTTGTAAATTATAGTGTTCTTGAAAATCGTGGGAATTTCAGGGGCCCGTTATCTACCTGGGTAGTCTTTTTGAACCCGAAGAGGGACATGGAGTGGCAGGATTAGTGAATTTTTTTTCGGTCTATGGTTTTTGTTTGCTTATATAATAATTTATGCGAAATCGAGATCTGCACGTGACCATCCCGTATGCGGGAGAGAACCCTTTTCAGTGAGATTGAATTAGTGTTCTGTTTTTTTAGGCAATTTATCTGTAATAGTTTTATAATATCGAAGCAGTTCTGCCAGCAGGCACTGGTTCTCCTTCGGGAATTCGATTACTGTTCAATCGCATCTTTCGATCCTTGTTTATTAATTCTTTATCATTAATTAAACAAAGTAATATAAAATTCAGTCTTCATTTTTGGGTCACTGATGATTTTAGAGAACCCCCCCGTCGTAACGCCCATAACAAGACTGTGTCTCTTTATTTGAGCAGCCGGCGCAAGTACAATTGCATTGTAAGAGTCACCTCTTGATTCTCGTCCTTCACGAAAGGATTAAGAAGTCGTGGCGCTTAGCGATTACTAAAAAATTCCTATAGTCGAGCAACGCCAGAATAATTCTTCGGAATTAACTCGGATTAAAGAATTGTGTCACAGTACATAAATCGGCGCGAGGGGGGGGGGGGGGGTTGCATCCATTGGAGGAGAATAATCCGGATCCTCTCGATTCTTGACACGGTAACTGCGGCGACGGGATCTTTTTATAATGTACCGAGATTTGAGCAGAGAGCCGAGATTTGCATGAAAGTAATTTCAATGCAGTTTTTATACATGTTTATCTTTTTTTCCGTCAACGTAATTTTTTAATCGTTTCTGAACATTTATACAGTTAAATGTATGCACCCCCAACCCCTAACCGGCAAACGCATAACAGTTTCTGGATAATAATGTTTGGAAGCATTTAGCAAAGCTCTCGCTCGACTGTTTAGCTAACAGCTATACCTATCCCCCCCTGCCCCTCACCGCGGCCGTTGTTCGCAGAGCGCGATCGAGCAGAGCTTGTTGCGGAGGAGTGCTGCTATCACTGGCAGTGCACTGCTCACTGTGATCTACGAACACGTTCGCGACGGCATATATCGCGTCCCGTTTCTCGACGCGTCTCTTTCTATAATATACGCATATGGTGTGAGTGCGAACACTTCGAATCCCTAGCGATAAGCGAGAGACGAGCTCAGAAACGACGAGAGCCCGAGACCGCGCGGGACGTGAGCGGCACTCCAAAGCCATTATCGTCACGTCCTGACTTCTCTCGCTCTCTCCCTCTCCCTCTCTCCTTCTTTCCATAGCGGTGCGCTTAGTCGTACGGATTACTGTCCTAGGCAGACTGGCAGACACTCCGGTCTACCCGTGAGCGACCGAGCACGAGACGTGCCGCATTTATTTTTTTTACAAAAATACTAAACATTAAGGCGTAATACCTGGAACAGAGTTTGTCGAGTGCACAATGTACCAGACCGGATAGACCGATGCAACACCTCGGCAACTTTTTAGTCGTGTACTGAATCACCGCATTCGCATTAGAAGAATGAAGGGTACAAAAACGCCGAGAAAAAGTTATGAGTTAAAAAAAAAGAAAAACAATTAAACGTACAAATGTAATCCGAAGAAATTTGTATAACGATTTGCTAAAAGTTTCATTGTTTGCTGTTATATTTTATCATTGAAATTATTATGACATTTTTTTAATATGTTCAGTTGATGTTACGAGAGGCAACATAAAACATAATAGAGTGCGAAGCACATTTGACTAGCCTTTACAAAGCTTATGGCATTTTTTTCATAGATATCGGAATTTGATTTAAGTTTTATAAGTTAAAAGTGGCTTGATGTACTAAAAGCTGAAGTTCTTCACACCGATAGAACAGTTATGGTAGGTAATAAAAATCGGTAAAGTCATTAAAGTTTTACGGGAGGTTAACTTTTTTTAAAGTGGAAAACGTCATAAGTTCGTACAAGTGACAAGATATCGAACTGAATTTTTTTGCATTAATAAAATAACGGTCGAGGTTGGATAGTACAAATTTAAAAAAGCTTTTTCGCCCATTTTAAAATCTTGCTATTTTTGCTTATTTTTGTTTACTTTCTCGATACATACGAAGCGTGTGAAAAAAAATATTACTATCCAAATAATATCGACCTTTGGATTCTTATGGAAATACATTTTACGAGTGTTCTAGATTTTTTAATTTATTCATTTTTGTCTGTTTATCAGTCTGTATCCACTGGCTGCCGAGACATTATCTTTTGAAAGAATCTGTGTATCACAATTAAATTTGGTATATTCAGCATGCACTTAAATCCTACTTTTTGGGCAATCTTAGGTGATTTCAAAATCCCCACTTTATTGAAAAACCGCAACCGCAAAATAATATAGAAGTTCTTATGCTTCGGTGTGATTTTTTCGATCTCGAATAATTTGCCATTTCGTTACAATACAACAAAATATATATTTCGATATAAAATCTAAATTATTAAATAATCAAGAGACGGAATCTCCGATATAAAGCAAATATTTCAAACTAATAAATTTGTAATTTCCGGGAAAAAAGTGTCGAGTTGACTTCACGAGTGGGTAAAGAAAGTGAGTAAAAAAGTGAAATCGAATGTGAAGAGGGTTCGGTTGGTCGACCTTGACTGAAGAAATTCTGTGACATTTATTACAGCAAAAATACATGAGGATGTGGGCGAAATAACTCGGGAAACACGAGATATACACGAGAAGTTGTTTCATTCGTTTTACTCTTCCAGTGGCTCCACTGCGACACGCCGGAGGGCTAGTGTATAAAGTAGCAACGAGGGTAGCAGGAAAAGGAGTACCGTGAGACGTAAACCGGCGGGGAACCACCGGAAGAAGAAGAAAAATAAGAGAAGCCAAAGCCAGCGCAAGTAGTAGAAGCAAGGTTTATTATTTGTTAGGCGAATAAGGCAGGTCTGGTATGCCACGAGGGAACAGCAGTATCCCCCTTTGAGATCGGATAATCCGGAAAACCGGAGCAGCAGGAAACCGAGACAGTTACTTATTTCCCAGGCGTTTTAAAGCTTCTCTATATCCTTTCTGTTGCGCAACCGCCTCACCTTGCACGCCGCTAAGCTATACCGATATTTTTCATCATTTACAGACTGCTAAACCTCCATAAGTTTTTCCACAAGCCCTATACTGCTTCAAGGACTGTACTATAACGTGAGATTTCGCTTTCTAACCGGATGTGATTCAGAGAGAATTTCAAACTCAATCTTAAGAATTTTGAAAAGCTCCATACTGGTCAAATCAGTGCCAAATGTTTACCGGTATTTCTGTTAATGTTGGTCACCCGATAATCAATTATGTTACCATTTTTTATAATGCGCGCTGAAGAAAAACTATTGTCAATCTCGTTGTGAAGCTGACCGCAAGGATAGTTAAAATAACCATGTAAAAGTTCTTTCAACCAGATAAGATTGTTTGATCGACATGTAAGACAATGTATTGATGAGTCAATCTATTTATTTGTTTCATCGTATCTAATATCACAAGAAGTGTTAACCAAAACCGAAGTTGACAAACATGTGATCTGAGGCTTTCTTATTTATTGCCCGAGGAGTGTATACGATTTTTCTCATAGACGGAGCCGAAAAGTGGAAACTGCGTTCCGCGCAGCGGGACGAAAGTTTCGCTTTCGGCCCGGAAGTGAGAAAAATATATTTTTCTTTATACCTCGGTCGAAAGTGCGCATATTTTGCACCTTTTCCGAGCAGAAAGCTGAAGATTTGGGCATTGGTTGAGTTACGCATACGTCTTTTGCTACAGCGGGAGCGAAAACTTTTTCATTCGCACTGATACAGTGACGTAGATACACGAGGCGGCCGCCAGTCTGCAATCGCTGTCACTCACTCGATTGTTTTTGTTATTTTTACCCATAACCTCGAAGTGAAAAATAATTAGCAAGACAGAAAAATGAACGAAACATCCCCATCCGAAGAGTCAATGGACGAGGAAGAAGTATTCAGAAATTTGGATGCAGAGGTGCAATTAACATTTAGAACCTAAAATTTTTAGAATGTTAATAAGCTTCAGGAATTGTTTTCTAACTATATTTATATTTGTTTTTCTTTTTTATGTGATGCCTGCCCCGCCGACCAGCAGCACTCGCTTCGCTCGTGCCGCAAATGTCGGGCAGGCATTAATACATGCAATTTATTTTTATTATTTTTTTATTTTTCCGTACTTTCGACCGGCTATAAAGAAAATTAGTATACACCACACGGGCAGAAGTTGGAAAGCCCTGAACTGCGCGATATGATGTCGAGGCGGAGCCGAGGGTATCATGACGCGCCCTGCAGGAATGTCCAACTTTCTGCCCTTGTAGTGTAATGTACTATTTATTTATTTTTGTTTAAATTATTTCTATCTAGGTTGCAACCACTCCAACCCGAGGAGAAATCAGGAGCAGGCAGCCTGATCAAGTCCTGTTCGGGTATGGCCAACGCGGGCCTCACGTGGTCCTGATATACAAGCAGTCAAACGTGGTGCAATTCAAACGAAGCGAACCAGACGAATATCTTCTTTATCATTTCGTATCAGTACGTTGTAGGGATACTGTGTTAAATTACTAATCAGAGCTTCTATCTAGCTGTAAAATGACTGTTTTTTCTTCGTTAGTATTTTGTTATGCGTTAAATGTTGGAATAAGAGGTACTTATTTTTTCCATTCGCTATATTTGTGACCGCTTTGTTATAATCGGTCATTTTTCGAAGAGTTCTTTGATAGCACGATGCGACCGTTTGGTATTACTACGTGGGTAGGTAAAGCATGCACCTTCTCTACTAGACCGAACTCCCGTTCAACCGAAAACAAAAATGAATTGTTTTTTCTTTTCGTTCGCACGTTTGTGTTCGTAAGATAATTCAATATTTATTTAGTACGTGCCCACGTGTACGTCATAATACAACTGAAAATTAACAGCTTAAGTTTTTATCGACGTAATAGAGAAAATAAATACCAGACTTTAAGACACATTTTTCGTGCTACTCCGTTTTTTACACACCGGCTTACACGCGACTAACGAGGTCACGAAAGTACCTCGTTCGCTGAGTGATTAAAAATCCACCAAACATTTTATAGACCCCGCATAAAAACTTTGTTTTGCCAATTAGACCGCACTAAAATTGATAGCTTTACAAAAATGCGGTCTTATCAAAAAGCCGCAGTTGAAGTATTTTCGTCGCTGCAATAATTAAATAAGATAGTTGCTCTAGCAATTAAAAATCCACCAAAAACCGTACAGAAAAAAATTGCTTCTATGAATCAATTATTTTTTTTAAACTTTCCTTTCTGAATACTTGAAATAATCTAAAACCTCGAACAAAGACGTGCAGACAACATGTTCGTATGTACCTAGGTTGTTTCAAAGAATTTGGCAATGATATTCAAATGAAGGGGCGGTTCTCACTTTTATAAAATTAAGGATATTTTGGGAAATAATTTTTCATACATGCAGCGATATTTAATGTTTGTAAGTTTTCAATTTAAACGAATCTGGAAAGGACTTTGAATTATATGGAGATTTTTGTTTTCGTTTGTTATCCCTCGAGTCATAGAGACTAAAGTTACGAAGTACGAACGACTATGGAAATTGCGATTTTCAACCGTTCGCTGAATCGTGGAAAATTCTATTGGCACGAACCGAAGTGAAGTGAGCAACAAACGATTCTGTCCGATCGAATTCGGCAGTGCCTACTTCAATTCGATCCCCGTTGATAGTCAGTGGTGCGCAGTCCCCCGAAATTTAGCACAGTTTCGCGAACGCTTTTTTAGCATTGTGTTCATACTCCTTATCTCTAGTCCCCGTGTGTTGAGGACTTGAATTTTGCTAAAAATTAGTTGTCAAAATGTTTACAACACAGATTGTAACGGATCTCTACCGTATCGGTATGACTTCTCTTTCTACCTCTCTGTTTCATTACTTATCGGTAAGCAATACATAGGTGACCGCTGCGCTGCTATTATCGAGTATCGATGATCAAAAATATCAGTGGAGATCGTTAGCATAATTAATAATACTGTTCTCCCATTCAATGGGATAATGTAAGTTGCGCTGCGAAAAATGTCTAGGTTATTACAACTACATTTTCCTTGAAGATGGAAAATAAAAAGGTTGACCACGAAAAAATTTCCTTATTACTTTCCACTTCGCGCAGAGCTTCCATTATCAGAAAGCCAAAATTAATGAATATGCATCCTTAAATAGCGACATTTGTAAGAAGTGAAATCAAGTGACAGAGCAATCTGCAAGTTTCTACTATGTAACCTTTCAAAGAAATGTAGATGTTCAAAAATGTAATTTCGGATTCAGCGAAAAACTGTCAGGTAACAAATTTCCGCACACCAAAACAGCAGTGCGCAGTATTGCCAGAGAATATTTTCGCGAGTCCATTTCTTTAGATGAGGGTTTGGTAGAGATGACCGGGAACAAGTGCATAAATGCCGAGTATATCGAGAGCCAGGTGCGACCTCGATAGAATAGTCGTCTGCTGCAATGGTGAACATTGCTCCATGTGTATATACGCATACAACTCACCATGCCTTGGCGTGTATACCTCTAGAAGTCTCGCGATAGAACGAGTAGCGAAGTTACGTTGGTAGGTACGACGAAAAATCTGGCTGCCTGTGGCTATTTCGTCGAGAACTGGCTATGCAATTCCCGGGGCGGAGGGGGTTATATGAGGGAGTAAAGTGAAGAGAAGCAGTAGTGGCAGCAGTATATGCACAGCCGGGTATGGGGTGGCCTGGAGTTGCGTACTATCTACAATGGTAACTTTCAGCTCAAACTCCGCGGTATCTAAGTCCGTGTATACATGACAGTAAATTGAATTTTGCTGGATGGAGTGATATCCGCAAGCATTCCCACTCTTTCTCACCCCCCTCCCGCCCCCCTGTCTCTATGCCGCCTTCCTTGTGTATCGCAAATCTAAAACAGACGTTTCTTTCAATATATACCGGAAAGTCTGTGTGGATTTGGCGTTTCGAGTGGCGAGAGAAGGGAAGGGGGGGGGGGGGGGGGCGGTGAGGGGCTGCACATGCGAGGATAAGTCAAGCATAGATGTCCTCTCAATCCTCGTCGCACGCACCACTGCCACTTTTATTCTGTATGCTCAAATATGTATTCTCCATGGCCGGATATTTCAACAGCGGAAAAGTATCTGGAGATATAAGCTGTGACAGGTTGAATCGAGCGAGCATACAGCGTTGATCCTGACGAGAAAGGAATCTGTCTCCACCTCTCCTCCCCATTGCTCCTATATTATTCTCTGGAACGAACTTCTGCGGCATATCTACCATTGTCTTGACTGCTGTTTGCTCTTCCAGTCGGTTTGAACGTGCACAGAAAAAGTTAACTTTCTGTCAGTGTTAATAGGACAGTAAAAATGAATTATTCATTTTTTCTCATGTATGATTTACAGTTGGCATATTCTCTGTTAACAAGAGATACCGAGGGAAATTGGGAGAGTGCAACTATCTTCCGTCTTTTGTACGGTCATTCACGTAATCAAATAGCCTTCGGGAAACCCACACTTAATGGTTTGTGTTCCGCTATGTCCTTGCTATATATATGCGTAAATCCGCCGTTTCAAGTTACCATATTCAAACGTTCGTTGCAGTGATTGTATTAATGAGATCAAATTGCAAAATTTCTACAGAATTAAAAAGTGTGAATCGATTTTTGTAGCCATCGTCAATCATAAAAACTGACAACCAACAACCCGCGTAAAAAAATTTAAAAAGTAAATTCTTTTAAAGTAGTAAAAAAAATTCGAAGTGTATGACATATAGGACAGTTTAAGATTCTGTTAATACTGGGTTTGAGTATTAAAAAACTATTAAATGAATTTCACACGTATGAAGTATTTTAAAAAGTATCAAAAAAGTATTAAAAGAATATTAAATTTATTACACCGGTATTAATATTTTTTTAATACTCAAACCGAGTATTAACGGAATCCTTAACCATCCAATACGCCATATCCTCAATACTCTTTTTAAATACTTTTTTTTAACTTTTTAAATACTTTCTTTTTATCGCGGGAAAGTACGCAATGTTGCTTCGATATAGTTGAAAATTATAATCCTGAGTAGGTCAAATAACTATTAATGTTTTTCCGTTTAATCCTACAGAAATGACGTTTAGTCAATTGCGATTTTAATGTTGAAATTATATAAAAGTGCAACAAGCTGAATATTGGCTCGGTCAGAGTTTTCAACTTGAGAACAAATTTATTTATTTAATGTCTCCCGATTTTGAGTAAAAAATTAATGAAACTGAAAAAAAAAAAAAAACGCGTATTTGGAGCAGCTCTAATAATTTTCAGATATTTTTTTTTTTCGTTCATCGGTATTAACGTGGAATTATCAGTATGGTACAGCGCCATGGAGTAGCAACTTCGGGAAGTGAAAGTGGCAACAACAACCAACCATCTTCTACAACGTAAATGCGTCGGAGTTCCAAGAGCTATATATGTATAAGGCCGTGCCCTGTTTCTACTCCAAATGGGTAAAGCGTGTCATTTTACGATGTTTCCCGCGAGACTATGATTTTTTATTTTACTGTGCACACTCTAAATCGGAAGTTGTGGACTCTGTCAAGACCCTACAAAGGACCCCTATACGTTTTTTGAACGTCGGTTAAATTACAATGGGTACTAACTCTCAGTTAAAAAGGATCCACCAAGTGTAAAATTAAATAGTATCAACAAAGGTTTCAATTCCGACTTGAAGTTGAATAACCTCATTACAGCGTTCAGGCAAATAAAACGAAGCAAAATTTTGTTCGGGAAGGACTATACCAGATAATTTGGTAACCGTCCACCCGGGATTTTTTTTAACTCAATTTTAACGATTTGTTTATTATACTCGTAGACCATTTCAAATAGTTTACGTCAGTACGATATCAACGTTTTATGATTTTATTCTTGCATAATATTCTATCATGAGTATACTTCTAATTTGAAAATACGATAAACTATTGCTACCACATTATTGAATTAAAAATCCCGACCCCTATGTTATGCCCGCGACAGAATGACATCTAATGTCCCATTAGTAGAAAACAGACCACAAACGGTGGTATTTCGTGCTCATAACGAAAACGAGGTCACTTGTCTACCACTGAAATCCAGTCTCGACTAGGTTGAGCTCGAAGAAGTGGCATGTAATGACATTTACATAGAATTATCGCAGACCATTTACGAAGTAATAGAATCGTTGAAATTATCGCTGAACCTGACACGCGCATCCGTGCGAAATATATGCTGAAAGCTCTATGTATAAGCGGAATGAAATACCAGCACATCCTTACCAAGTATAGTTTACTTTCCGAAACTTGACGGGGATTTAACGCAGCCATATGGTCTCGCGTGCCATTAAAGCGCTGATATCGATTTGTCAACTGCAGTACGACACTAAAGTGAAAATACGAGATTCCTCGTTTTTTGCTGTGATGACATATGTGTTAAGCTATGAATTTTTGTGAACGGCTGCTGTTTCGCAGATACATTCTCAATCACGTACGTATGTTCAACGTGAAGTTGCCATGAAAGTTCAATCATCTCGAGCGTACATATACAAAACATTCTCCGTCATATCAGACATTTACATTTAATGTAATTTGCTAGTCTTAACTACTCCTCCAGAGGGAAAAAGTAATGTTTTCAAATTTTTCTCGGACACCTTGAGAATACGATTTAAAAAAATGAAATGAAAAGTAGCTACATGCGTATTCGCAACAGGCGACTTTCTCTTCACATTTGCTACTGGCGTGAAATTCTTATCGTGAGTTTCCTAGGGCATGATAGCGAACTGCACGAATAAAGTTTGCGAATTTTATACATTAATTTAAATACATTAATTTAACCAAACTGATTCAGTTAGTGTAATCAATTATTTGGTTAGTCTCACCAATAAGTCAGTTGGCGCATATATTACCAAGCCTCTTGTTTGGTCCAACTAAGTATTTTTTCTGTGCTTCGTGGCATTTCGTTTGCGAGAGAGTTCTCGTCGCGTTGGCCATCTGTCGGCATGCGATCGCACTACGGGAACTTTCTCGCGCCCAGGCGTGGATCTCGCTCTCGGGGGAGCCTGAGGTCTAAAAATGAAAAAGTGTTGTGCTGGTGTAGTGGATAGGTTTTAAGTGTTTGTTGGTGTTGGTTTCCGTTTCGTTGTCAGATGGAAAAACTGTAAGCTATAGGAAAATAGGTGGACGTTTGCGTGCAACAAAACGTTAAAAAAAAGAAACTGAATTGACAAAGATGAATGTCTCATACGTAGACACCTTTTAACATATAGCTACGCATGTATGCGGTAGTTTTATAGATGAGAAAAACGAGCAGGCGCAGTTCTTGCGTTTTGCTGGTGTATATCGAGTGCTAAAAGTGCTATAGTGAAAGCGACGCAGGTTTCAAATGAAATTTGATCGAAACGTAAAGCTCTCTCGCCGCGATCGGAGTGAGAGGGAGATGAAATATTTGCAGTAGGTTTAACTGCCACTATCGATTTGCATTCGCGAGCCATCACTATTCACCGTGTACGAAAACACTAGTGTACAAAGCTCCTAGGAGGGAAGTACGCCGGCAAGGACACCAAAGTGAACTGTAGCTATATACCAATATGTGCGTGGTTGGCCATTGGGTTTGTTGAAAATGCTACGATGCGTGGTGATCGAACTAGGTGAATGTCATTTACCAAAGGATTTTGATTTGTTTTGTTTTACGTTGTTAGTATGGTTCTCCAGTAATCAATCTATACGATACACTTTTTTCTACTTCCGACTGCCTTCCCAGTCAAACGACAATTCTGGGTTGGCGGTGATCAGTTGACCAATGGCATTCCTTATGTCACTACTTTTCTCGGGAACCACGACTAATAGCTTCTTTAAGACGTCTTCACAAGGTTCAGAAAACTGGTTTTTGCCACGGGGCTTGATGCTGTTCGTGGAATACGTTTTTCCGTGTAAGCGAATTCAATTAAAAACATAGCTAAGCTTATTAGGAAAATATCTAACTAAAGTTCAACTTTGAATGACGAAACAAATGACTTTCCAGTTGTAGGGATAACAAACTTTCCAAGAGAAAGCCTGCTCAACAGAGAGCGTATATTGTATTTGTATTTGGTCTAATTGTTGAGACCGTTACAGGATTTGTGGCAACAGCAGCGACGGCAACTGCGTCGCTCAGAGCACAGAGGCTGTAAAGTTTTACCGTTTCATTGCCTAGCTGGTAGCATCACCGTCGGTGCCGGGAGGATCCACACAGGAAATGAATCTATAAAGTTGGCGCGCGGGGCAAATGGAGTTGGGGCGGGGGGATAAAGAGCAGGCGAGGAGATTCGTGCAGTACGAATCTAAAATGGACTCGGTACTCCACTGCCAGTGCTGGGGTTACGCGAAGTTCTTGGTTAGCCCCGTGCGGCAATCTCTCGGTGCGATGGCTACTTTCACGAAAGTAGATCTCTTCTGAATGTCAGTCGATCTCTAGTCCCTAGGAAACCGAGCAGCCTTCACCTTTTACCATTTGCTTACACTATAGTACAAACGTTTAAAAAAATACGGCACGTACAGATGCAGTATATACGTCGTCCTGCTGAAATATATGTGAAATTGAACACACGTGCAATGAATAATAATATACACGGACTTGAATTTTACGACATCATGCAGCATTTAAATGATAAACAATACAATCGTTATGTTATTAAACAAGATCCTTTCATTTTTTTAAATAGAAGGGGTCCGGTGATTTTTCTTCTGTGTTCCCCTGCTGATATTTTATTTTTTGAATAATAATCATTTATTATTTATAACGCAGCACCACGACGAAGATGATTTTTTTAAAACACGATGTACCATTAAAAAACTGTAGTACATAAAGAAGTCGTTGATTTTTTAAAAATCATTGTCTCGTGTTTGGAACACTTAGATTATCAAATCCTATTATGTTCAGTGAAGAGTTCTTTTTGATGGCGATTTGGAAGCTACAGGAGCGAAGGGACACGGTCTCCACTTCTCTGGTTTCTCCAAATGTGTGTAGTGCCAACGTATAAACCTTGAGAGTACACGGTGGCGAATATATCCGGGTACCGTGAAGGGTAGTGGTAGCAGACATGAAAGTCAGGCAGTCTAGGCGGCAGCTGGGTCTGGCGCTACGTTCTATCTACCAGACTCGGGCTACGAGGAACGGAGTACGGTGTGTGGTACACATCAGGGAAAGCTTGAGGCAGCGAGCTTTTCGAGTAGGAAAGAGTAGAGAGAGAGAGAGAGCGATGCTATGGTGGCAAACCCCTGCCAAGGTTGAAGGTTCCAGCAGAAACAGTGGCATCGCGGAGAAGCGAGTAGCCGGGGAATGACATGGACGGAGTGCGGCAATTTCGAGCAATACCAGCGGCATACCGGGCGTTTCAGGAATGTGGCTTAGCATTTTCCAGCTTCCGGAGCACGAGCGCCAAAAGCAGAAGCGTCTATCCTCTTATACGTTGCAGCTAGCGTATCTCTTCTCCTCTAACCCGTCGTTTCTTTCAGTTCCTAAGGTTGAGCAATACAGCGGGATTAAAATCCGCTGTTTTTATCCTCCGTTTGTACTATTTTTTGCGGCATTCTACAGTTAACGATTAAAAATGATGGCCTCATCCGGATCAGCCAATGGTGCATATTAAAAAACGTCGTTCAGGGCACTTGTTCGTAATTGATAATCAATAGTCGGTAGCACTTATTCGTATCGAGTTGAGGTCTTACCTAGAGCACATACAGCTTCCACTTCCAGGTATAAAGGGCGCAAGCCGTAGGTTTCAGAATTCTGCAAAAATAAAAGAAAATGCACATAAAAATCTAAACGGTCGTGCAAATCTCCGATAACACAGTTTAGGTTCCATCAAAGTATTGACGAAATGCACGGGATCTATCCATAGTCTATATTTTTTTAAGCGGTCCATTTTAATTAGTGGGTCATGATACAACATAGCAACTTATTTTTATACAATTTTAAGCAAGTACGCAACTAGATTGGAATACGTGAAAAAAAAAATTCTCATACATAGATATCTTAGCTTTCAATCCAGTGCGAATCGAAGGAAGCAGTTGAAGTGTAAATAAATATTGGAAAATAAAAAATAACGTTTTTTAGGAAAATGTAGCTATTAATTTACATGAAATGTCCCTTTTTTACATAATTAAAAGATTTAGTTCAAACTGGCTTTCCTCGGAATGCATATCGATAAAATAAGGAATAAAAATATAATAATTATACATAATGCAACCATAGTGATACCCACATGATACTTTGTACTGGTGAAACGAATGAATTAGTAAAAATGTCCATGTACTTTTTTATATTTTATGGTGTAAATTTGTTTACATTTTTTTTAAATTTCCGTTTGTTTTAAATTTATATGAAATCGGTAGCATGTTCATTATACAGGAGCGATTTTTTAATGTCACAATGTTTACTTTTCCTTTCTTCTTCTTCTTCTTCTTCATTCCATAATGTTCAATCTGATTGATAATACAACATACATATTTTATAAGCTTACAAAATCTTTAGAATAAGTATACAGGCAAGAATTAGGAAAACTCCTAAATATTACTGCTGAGAATATAGTGTCTTGCGTTGGAAGAGAACTCAGGTATAGTCGAAGAAGTGCAAAAGGGATTTGAAAACCCGTAGGGAGTGCGAACGCTTGAGAATGATGGAGCAGAATTAATGTGGAAACACAAGACTGGCGTGTATATCAAACTTGGTTTACTCTGCGGAGACTGAAAGTGTCGCGGTGAACTAGATTCGGGCGTGAATGCCGAGCTGATGTTTGTGGAAGCTATGTACCCTAGAATTTTATGACCGACCGGAGCCTCGGTGTGAAACGCGTAGATCGTTTCGTTGGCATCGTTATTCTCACCAAAACCCGAGATCAGGCGGTGTAAAGGTACGTGCGATAGGGATACGTCGATATCTTTTGAGCGTTCAGAGGGTCTGAGGTGCGAGTGTGTAACCAACAGACTTTCCAACAGCCAACCAATCCAGTTAACCCTTTTCCAAACTTGCAAAATACCGCTTCAGTGTTCGTAAGTAATTTATTCAGCGCATCTTGGACACTACGATCGTATATTATCAACTTCATCAACCTCGTGAACTTTAATGCTATCGAAACTGCAACTCTTTAGTCATTGATTGTTATTTGGTTGAAATTTATGCGATTAGTATCTGTTTTTTTTTTTTTTTTCTGGCACGGCTCATTATTTTACAGACTTCAGTCGTATTGAACGTGATTGCCTTTTTTGGCATTCTACATTGGGTAAATAGCTTTTATAATGTACTGGTGGATAGTAGCAATCTCAGGGATCTATTACTTATGGAGCGCGTTGGGTTGATGCCAGCAAGGCTCCAGCTAAGTTGGTAACTAGGTTCTACCTGGTGCTGCTTAATGAGGTAATTTCCATTTGGAAGCATGGCTTTAATATCTCGTCATCAATCCAGCAATAAAATGTGCAACACTACATATCTGACGTTAAAATGTTCTTGTCTGAAATATCTCCAATGGAAATTTATAGCTTTCGTGGTTTTCGTATTTTTTTCGGTTTTCTGTATACAATATTCTGGGTTTTTTAATTGTGATGTGTTAATATCTATGTCCATCTTAGGTTGTATTAAGACTATATGCAAGGATCAGCAAAATCGTGAAATTTTACTGTCTGTAATTTCAGAAATATCAAGTTTAAATTAGGTTCATACCCGGACAATCATTAAACAATGTTTGTAATTGAACATGGCGCAAGTAATTGAAGAGGATAAAATTTTTCAACCTTTTTTAATTATAAATAAAAATTCTGTAAATTTTGTAATTCTTCCGAGAGTCATTATGTTCGACTGGCTTCTTCACACATGATTTAATATTTATGGATGATTGATATAGAATTCAGAGACGATACAAATAACAAATAAAAATACGATACAAATTTTGTAAAACGAAGTTACTATCAGGGCTGTCAAATTACCATAAATTTCTTCAAATCCTTGGAATATTAAACAAATAAGACAGCAAAGCAAAAATTTGGACATTCCATTGTCACGCTTTTGATCTGCAATTCATAAAGTTTCCTTTATCAGGAATGTAATCTCGAAGCTGGTACTTCTTCATAGTTTAAGTGGACAAGTTTGATTAGCTGAGAAAAATTTGATATCTGCTGTTTTTCATTTCATTTGTGATAATATATTTTTCTTGGGATTTCTGTTGACAGAACCCGGTTTGTCCGATTGTTTTGTCTCGTAATTTTCCATCTGTGTCACTTATTATGCTTTATTTCCCTTACTTTCACATAGTATTAAACTCGCGGTATTGTTTCTGGATGTATCCGTTAAAGCGCTCATGTCTTAATAGTACCATGGTAGTCGACTGAGAGCCATTGAACCTCCCCCCGAGGGTGGCACTTGTTGCCGGTCTAGTACAGCTAGAAATCTTGCCTCGCGGTTCGATCAGTTTCCGCTAGGAAATGCAAAATTCATGTCGAAACCCACCCAGGAATTCCAATTTCAATGTTTCGACGTACAATCACAGCTAAGGACAGTCAAACGAGCAAACGCGTGCCACTGAAGCGAAAGTCTTCTTCGGGAAACTCGACAACCGAGTCTAATTGCAAAATTTATTCAATGCAATTTCACGACACGCAACGTCATCTGCATATCTCATGCACAGTGGATTGTTCACGTTCGCGTACAGAACGTGCACGATTAGAGGACCTCACTGACTTTATTACACAGACGGTTGTGTGCATATGCGAGTTGCAGCTTCCGCCAGTGTCTCCACCGGCAGGAATTGTACCTCACAGGTTTGCTCTTGAGCATCCCTAGGCAGAGGTGAGAAAGGAATGCATTGAAGGTGAGAATCACTAACCGTAGTTTCGTGTGTAACGATTCTCCATGTTAGTCAAAAAGCCTTGATGGGCTCCACTGCGACAAGATTCGCGGTGCACATACATGGAACTCCATGATACAAAAAGACAAAGCAAAGTGATATGAATATAAAGTTATGCACATCATTGTCTCGCAAACCTTTGTCTTTCATGTAACTTGATTGCGGAATCCGGTAGTAATTATACATCGAATTAATTACGCAAGTACCACATTTTTTAAAAATTATACGTAGTACAACGGATCTAAAAAACAAATTGAATTCTTTAATGCGCTGATGAACAGTTTCATGATTTTATGATTTTAGCGTCACAAACTCATGAACTTGTTGTAAGGTGACTTGTTAATATAAGAATATCAGCACAAATTATATGAAACAATGAAATTAGATCTACATAACGGCATATTGATCACAGGTTCAATGGAGTATAACTTACGTCAGAGAGTTCATTTTTTTTGTTTTAAGTGTTCTGGGCAATGGAGTCATATTGACGTATGGAAAATACATCGCAGCGCTTTCGCCGAGTTAACCTGATGAACTTAAGTTAAGTAAGTTTATTAAATTACATCTGCGTACGTTGCCGCATTCTCCAGTGTAGTCAGTACCAGGCAAACGCAATGGCGGTGATATTGAAGGGTAAACATGAAACTCCTACCACCGGACAGACCTACTCATCTGCGAACAGAACGGAGATGAGGACCATCAGAATGCGTGCAAGGGTAGAACAGGTTGGGCTGCGATCTGGGTTTGGGAGCGGAAAAAGCTATAGTGCCGACCGATGCGGGTTCTAGAAACAGCTACGGATGGTCCAAGACTGGAGACTCAACAGAGACAGTGAGCAGCTACTCGTTCCGGAGCGAACCCATCGAAATCTGTAGGGCTAGGATGAACAATCTCGAGAACGCGATCAGGGCAATGGAGGGCGAGATTATCATCGAAGGAGACTTCAACGCCAAGGCGATCGAATGGGGTATACCATAGACAGACAGTAGAGAAATGAGTTTGGTAGAGATGGCGGTCAGATTGGATCTGTCGGTGTTCTGTCATGAACACCGGATCGATGATTACGTTTTGGATGTCTGGCACCAGCAGCTCCATCATCAACTGCGACCACCATTGAAAACAGGAAGGTCCTAGTAGAGGACTTCACCGCAAGCGAACACCAATTCATCAGGTTTGAGATTGTATCAGGAGCTAGCCCTGGAAAACGTCAAACCGGACTATTGACCAACAAAGGTTGGCGCATAGCCAAACTCGATGGGAGCTGCCACGCATAGAACTCAGCCAAGATGGTCCTCTTCTCCAAGAAGCAGTTTACCTGATCCCAGCGAGGATGACGCGGTGTTGTTCTTCACTGGTACAATGTAGATAATCGAAAAAGGGTGCAACGCAACTATGCCTAAAAGATCTAGGAAAGTGCAAAAGCTTCTAACTATCGGTGGTTAGACACCACTGTAGAGATGCGGTCGAAGTGCTGCAAACTCAGGCGCAGATCGCTTCGGGCTAGGGGAAGACGCTATGCGCCGGATGCGCCAGAAGCCACTATGGCGCTCTACAAAGCTTCCAAAAGACCTTGGAAAGGCCATTGCCAGCGCCAAGACACAAAGGTTGGAGAACACTCTGCCTCGAGCTAAACACCGATATGTGGGGCCTTGGATACAAAGTAGTCACAAAGAAGTTGGAAGGTCTTGGTCCCGAGTGCTAACAAAGCGTCTTTTACCGGAACCACGTCGCGTTAATATTGCCGGGGTGACCATCGAGTTAAAGGAGTCGATGGAATATCTAGGCCTCACAATGGATACGCAATTGTCATCCACCGAACAGATTCGCACTGTCGCGGACAAGGCTGCTAAACTCATCGCAACACTGCCAAGACACTGGCCCAATGTAACCTTGCATAGCCCCTCTATTGAATAACGGAATGGTGTGCCGAGCAACATCAGCTTTGAAGTATCGAACTACGTGCTTTCGCTTATGATTTACAATTCGGTCTACGCATACGGCTGCTGTTAGAGCTCCGCTGAATATACAGAGTTAATTATACCTATTGACATATCCGTGATACAGTGCGGTGGCTTAATGGTCACTGGCCTCTTGTCCAAAGCATCAGTAGGTCGCGGGTTCAAATGACGATCTCGTAGTTTCGTCGAAAATAAATATACGAGCACGATGAAGCTCGTGAAGATGAGGCATATACAAGACATTCACATATTTGTACCTGTAGGCGTCATATTTATACATCAATCCATGTTTGCATTTCCGACAAAACATGACATAGCTTCGATAGCAGACTCGAGACCGGTTATATTGGTATAGTCTTTCCGCAATTTCCATATGCTCCTGGCAGAAATTCTCCCGCGAATGCGACATACACAAATTATTGACATATGTGCACATTCGATGATATTGCTGAATTGGAACGATGGTTCTCATATAATTGGCTCCCGCTAATAGCGGCTCGCTGTGATTATGTGTATTATGACGGAATAAGAACGGAAAATAAAAATATCGCGATGCCGTCATCGAATTATTCAGAATATCCGTATAGTCGGAGGTCGAGGAAATTACCAAGATAATTATGACAAGTCACAGGATGGGAGAGAAACTTCCGGTATGTTGTACGAGACAATTATCGTAGGCGGTGAACGGAGTAGAGCCGGCTGACGGCAATAGCAGATATTATATTCCTGAACTATGCGGATGAGAAGTCCAGCTGAGGGATAATGATCGATCTTTCGCTGCAGAGGCAGCCTTTCCAAGATATTGTTCGATGGTTCAAGATATCCAAGCGTTGCTAGCCGGATCTGAACCACGCTTTTTTATTCTCGCTTTTCCGAATCTGCAGTGGCGGCGTCAGAGTTTCTTATTTCGAAGTTTGAAGCGGCAAGGATTTTAGTAAATGGTACTATCTCAAGTATTAGGCTTTCTGTTATTGACAATTTCGATTTCTTTTAAGTTTGCTTCCCATTAAATTGCTTAAATCGATTTTTCCAATTATTTCTACTAATCCATTGTTTACTGCAATAGATTTGGGTTCTGCAAACAAGTCTAATAAAAATTGTAAAATAAAAATTCCAAGCTCCAGAGGGCATTGTTAATTTCTATGCGGTTCTTAGTTATAAGAGTGATACTCCTGTGGATTCAGTATCAATTTGTTGCTCGTAAAAAATAAGGCAATAACGGAAGTAGTAGAAACATCAAATCTCTTCGAATTTTCGATTAAAGATATTCAAATGTATATAAAACCAATCACTACACTTAATGTGAACGATACTTGGGATAATGGTATATTGTGTAACAAGAGCCGAAAATTGGCTATGCTTCGCGTACATGAGTAGCTACTTTTACAATTTGTAAAATAAGATTCCACACGAATTTCGTGCGAGAAACGTTTTCTTAATTCGAAAACGTTTTATCACACTAGTATCATAATAGTACATTATGCAACAAGGGCTGAAAGTTGGGGATTGCGCCGAATGTGAGGCTTGGGACTCGAACAAAGCAAGAGTTGCAATCAGACGAGACGTAAACGCCAACTTTCATCCCTTGTTGCTCAATGTATCACTCTCAATCAAGACTCTCGATAATTGAAAGAGCGGAGAATCTACCTCTTTCCCACTGGATCTGTTTTGATAGTATGTACGCAGTTTAGTTATCTCCCTTGACTTTCTGGGCCTGAGACCCTCGCCCCGATCTCCTCCTTGCATTCATTATCGAAACTCTTGTAGTTTTTGTTGATTTTGCAACTACTTCAAATCGGCACAGTGCCTCAGAGTGTACTTACAATTTTACGTGAGTTGTGAACCAGACACTGGCATCAAAGAAACTTTGAAAAAATTTATTCTCATACTTCCTTGAAAGTCCAGAAATCCACCTGCCCTCGTATCCGCTCTCTCGTTTTAATTTTATTATACTAATTATTTCTGATTGATTCCATTAGTTCTTCGAAATTCAATACGGAGACTTGAGCCATCGTATTTTAGGCTCCTTGATCAGGCAGTATCTGATCTCCTATCACTTCGGTTTGCTTCCTGGCTTCGAGAATAGAAAATGATTGATCGGCTGATCGGTGTAGAATATAACTAAGGCAAGGTAGAGGCGGACGCGCAGCTAAAAAGTCAGGGAAAATGGAGACGGCAGAAGACTACACCAGGATCTATGTTGGTAGATGTACTATGTCGAATGGAAGAGCGACGGATGCTCGGGATAATGCGATCGTGTCTGAGCCAGGCAACCTAATTTACGCTCGCTACTCCATCCTTCTTGTGCTATTGCTTGCGTCATTGTTCCCCTCGTCTTCTACTATCTGGTCTAACTTTGTCACGTTTTCGTACTCCTCGGAGCAGAGAAATAGTTGGCAGAATAAGTTTGAAGCTCAAACAGTGGATACGCTGCGCCTAATCTCCCTTGACACCCCTAAATACACAATTTACAAGAGCTAACATTGTTTCCGTCCTGTCGCTCAATGAACAGAATATCCTATTTGACGAAGTTTATAATCAAGATTAAAAATCGAAAGATAAATGAGACGATCGATATAATCAAAAAAACCTATGAAGTAGAAGCCTTTAAAATAATAAAGAAGGTTGACTTAAAAATGTTCATTTACTCTTATTTAATTGAGTACAAACATATTCACATTTTATTTAATTAACGGGAATCGAACCTGAAATCCTCCGGACGTTGTTGTAGCCTTAGCTCATTAAAATAGAAGGCCTATAATATTAAAATGACTCAAATAAATGCACTCGAGTTAATCTCAAAGGTTCCGCGAGAAATTGTCATTGTCGTTAATTAATTTTATAGAACTATTGAAATGTGAGAAACTCAATTCCATTGTTTTTTTAAACCATGTATATTACTTCCTCATAATGTTCTACTTTTTTTCTTGGTGTTAAATATATCTCCGAAACTGTATAGACAAATTTATTTCCGGGAGCCAAGACTAACTCTGTTTCCATTTTGTGTCCTCCATTTTCGCGCATTCTTCACATTGTGACAAAGCAATTACAGTTGCGCTCGATCTGGAGTGTGACGTGAACTCATTTCGCTGTAGTGCATGTTATGTTCTGGAGTGGAATTACCGACGTTTGGAGAATAGGTAGAGACGACGCCTGGAGATTTGCGAGTGCTTTCTTCCTTTCTGATATCTCGTAATCTTCGTCGGAAAAGTTCTAGCGAACAAAGTTTCTCACAAGTGAGATTACTAAAATCGCGATATTAACTCCGGAGAAGAACAAAGACATAACAAGATATTTCGAGTGCTCAGAGTGTCATTCTCTCTTTCAGCATTGGTGGTCTTGAAAAATAGAACGGGGCACTAAGCAGTACCATCAGCGCTTTTATTCACAATTCTAAGGACCCTTAGATGGCTCGAAACCACATCGATTTTGGTTTCTATTCTGAAATCTACCAGTCGAGTGAAAATAATGCTTGGGGAGAAGTGAAATTCACGCTAAAATTGGATTTTCAAAGTGACAGACATAATTGCAGTTAGGAATTGTAGTCAAAGTGAGCATTTGTTATGATTTCATGCGGACATTTGTTGTACATATGATTTTATATGTTCACAGACATCATCTATATGATGTCTGCTTTTTGATAATCGTACAGGCACATAATTCTTTCCAAAAATTGGGTAACAATGTCTTAAAAAAAATTTGTTCGTATAGTGCCTGACCTGGCGTGTGAGGTGATAATACAGTTTCGGAGTGTCCAAAGAAAAGTATTGGCTTAATACGTGTTATACAATACAACAAGCATTCATTCAAAGTATGTAATAAATATGATGCAAACCAAAACATGTCAGGACGACCAAGCAAATTTTTCATCTCGAAAAAAATACAAATCATTTGGTTACGAGTTCTTCCAACTAATTCAAGTGTTCAACATTTGTCAAAGATTTCTCGGTCCCACTTGGCAGCCATTCAAATTTAGCCGTTACAATGTGTTTTGTGTCATCGGAAAATACAATCGATCCCCATCACTTGATTAAGCCAATAGCACCCATACAGATACATGTCGAACAAACATATTGATGTATGGATATATAAATATAATTACCTTTAAGAAGCATAAATACATGGATAAGTAGTATAGAAAAGGTTTATATTGACATGTATTTCTGAAAACATAAAATAGGTGATACGTCACCTGAAAAATATTAAAAGTATGTATTTGGTTTACAAAAAATACATATCAACAAGTATACCGACAATTATATTTGAAATATAACATTTTTTGTCCCAAGTATTTAAAAAAAATCCATTTCGATGTTTCTTTGAGTATACTTTTTTCAATAATGTTAGCCATTATAGATTTGTAGGAAATCTGTGCATTCACGCTGTGTTACGAATAGACCGAACTTTTTGAACTCGTGAAACAATGACGTTTGGTGTGTCAGCCGTGCACAAGTTTCGAGGCGTCAGCTTCTCGAATACTGCAGGATCTCCGAAAAGGGCTATGTTATGGACACTGAGCTCACGGTGCGAATAGTAATGCAAACGCGTGCGTGTTTCTCATTTCGTTATTCCCAGTCTGTGCTCGAGTCTCGCTTCCTCCTCTCCTTCCAACCTCCCTCATCGTAATATAATATTTTTCTCTCTGAAAAATATTGTACTTAGTCAGATTATGAGAATTACAGACCGGAATACAGAGGGAGGATATATTTAATCCTTATGAAACACGATGGCAGTGCCGGCTTAGTCGACGCAATGAGATACTCCAGCTCTCTCGACAAACGCCATCAGCGTTGGCAGGTACTGCCAAATGTACAATGTGAGCGTTAAATAGATACATGAAAGGGGAAATACGAGAATCGGAGAACAAAAAGCTACAAAGAAGAAGAGTTCGACGTTAAAACTTGTGCTAGAATCGTGAAATGCATATAAATTATTATTAAAAACACAATCGTGCAGATCAAATGTTCGTTTGTGCTGAGCTCTAACGCATCGTTTTAATCAGCTTTTTTGTTTATTCAATTTCCGTTAAGTGTCGTCTAGTTGGGTACGACGGTTTGCTACTTTCTCATTATAGAAAATACAGATTTATCTTTTTCAAATTCTCGGAATGCCTTTTAGCAACTTTTTTTTCGACTTTCTCATATCTACCCCATAATTGGTGATATCAAAGTACATTGATATACATTAATGCCGGGCCTTGACAGTTCTCGACTGATCCGTGTGTGTGTGTGTATGTGTTATTGTCACTTGTCGAAGTTCGGTGAAGTTCGTACGAATTTCACATCGATCTGTCATGTCAACGGCTGAGATGTCATAACCCGCTCAGTCATCTTTGCGGTGATGTGATGTTAGACGGATTATGCGCTGCTGTAAATTGAATTACGATTCGGACCAAATCAAAACATTAAAAGGTTGATACGATTGATAATGAATATTTTCATGTTTTTCAGAGAAGGTAATGTTTGTTCGGTGAAATTCGGTTCTATTATTTTATTATAAGGCTGCCTCTCTTCCACAGCCAAGAAAAAATGAAAATAATCAATCAGCAATCTGCAATCAGAACAGCCCTGAAGAAATTTTTCATGAAAGGACCAAACGGTCGAGCGGTTGCTTCGAAACCAGTCCTGAGTTACACTGCGTTTGTAACAGAGAACATTTCTCCAAGAATTGATCTTCGCTACGTCATTGATTGATTGGTCACGATTGATCTTCTCAGTTTCACTGCACACCAATTCTGCAGCACAAATATTTTCAAATATCATACCTAAATCAATCCATCTCTTTAATGCCTGAATCATTATAAAATATTTTACATTTCTATATAATTCTGTTTTGAGCACCTTTCGCAGAATTGAGACCTAGCAACGGCCAATCTTTAAGAATTGTTCTTTGGATCATGCATAGAGTGAAAAACCCATGGATCTGGTCTCAATGGAATCAATTAACCGAGGTGTATAACTTAAGTTAGGAGCAAAGTGCAAAGTGAATGCAAGATCTTGGAAAAAGAGATTTTTCTCTTCTGGTGATCTTGCGTTGCGTTGAACTTGATTACGTTAAAAGATAGCCGAGATCAAGAAAAGTCAGCAAAAAGGATGAGATGTTATACCATCACCTTGCTCCCAAATGAATACCGGTGTATCTCTAAAAGGCACTTTATGTGCATTTTTTTCGGACTGTCGAAAATACTATTTCAAATATGACTTTTTTTTTTAAGTGCGTCGGAAATTTGGAATTATTGAAAAAATATATATTCAAATAATAATTGTGATTTTTCATCAGCTTCCGAGCGGAATATTTGGGATAACTGCCAGGTTACCTGCCAGGTGAACAGGATTTGATACCGAAAACGGAGGAATTTAAAAAAATTTTTTAAATTGATATTAATTTGGAGCGAAAAAACTATGGCGTGTTCCTCTATGACTGTTGATTTTTCAAAAAAATCGCCAGAGTGATACGGAACTAGGTACTGGTTTAAAAAAAACAATGTTTGCGTGGAAGTCTCGAAAACGAGGGAATTATTTTTTTTGTATTCAATCGTATCTGTCGTTCGTCAGTTTTCGGCCAGCCGTGGTATCTGACACCTGAAACCAAAATCGAAGAGCTTAACCATTCTCGGCCTAAACCAATATTTGGATCTACTATTTTTACCGCGAATCCTAAGCTCTTAGGGGGAGCGCAGAAAAAAAAACAGGAAGTAAAATTCTATTGTTGTTGGGGAGAATCGGACCCAGACCCAGTGCATATGAATCGAGCACTGCCGAGCACTGCCGAGGACCGGCGATCACTATTATGCTACTGCTATTTGAAAAAATATGTATTTCACTCGGTGCGAGAAACGCGGTTTTACGCACGCTTCTCTCGCAGAAATCCCTATCTTCACACCTTATGAAATGAAATTTCCTACGATACTGGTGCAATAAATGTTTAATTAACTCGTCCGATTGCAATATTTGTTGTCGGCTCGTACTGCAAGCTCGCACACGTTAGAAAAAATTTTATCGCACTAGTATCATAACGAACTATTTGTCAAAAATTGAGGAAACATGTCATTACAAAGTTGTGCGTTATTAATATTTTTACTTAAATAGATCGTATAGAAAAAAACGCATACACCAGTAACATAATACCGTTGCGGTCGCGGACTGTCATGCTAGTGCTTTTCTATATATAATCTTACTATTTAATTCAATTTGATTACAATTTATTTACATATATGCGATGAATAAAATCTCGTGAATTGACACAGGGAATTAAAAGGTAATCGAGAGGCTCCAAATCTGTATGAAGTCCATGTAATAAATTATAATCTATAGATAGTTGAACGAAATTGATATCAGAGTAACATAAAAGATACAGTGATTTTAAAAAAATATATGTGTCGCGTCTTTAACTCTAGAGTCCAATTTTTTCCTGTCACCAAAGAAATTCGCATATTGTAAAAATCTTAAATGCGTTCACCGGGATATTCATTTAAAAATGCCCCACTTCAATGGCTATAGGAAACATGATCTTTACGCCCGAGAGATCCGCATGAGCTCTTGTGTGTGGTCCAAACGAGAAGTACTGGAGAGTGCCGCGAGACCGAAAGAAGCTACAGGGTCAAAGCGAGAACGGGACCAGTTAATACAGAGTGGACACGGCATCAAAGCCAAGTTAAATTAAATTCGTGAAGTCAAACGCGAACGAGAGTAGTGTGCGCTCTATGGAATCGAGTGGAGTAGCGTAGTGTTGCACTGTGTATATCACATCAAACAACGTTATGAAGACTATTTGCTGATTGTGGTACCGTGTAAAGTCATTCGGAGCTATGATCTCTTGCTTATCATTGGCGGTGCCATTTCTTTTGTCTTTTGACGTGAAGTAATATGTCAAGTAATTCGCCGCAGTTCGTTGTGAGACTGAAGTTTAATTACACTGAAGCGACATTTTTAATTTGATAATATCATATCGAACAGCGCCAGAAAACTATTCGCTGCTTGTGGTACCATGTAAAGTCATTCGGAGCTACGATTTCTTGC
Organism: Clistopyga incitator; assembly: GCA_947507545.1. Lineage (NCBI taxonomy): Eukaryota > Metazoa > Arthropoda > Insecta > Hymenoptera > Ichneumonidae > Clistopyga > Clistopyga incitator. The sequence goes on along the minus strand of OX382178.1, from coordinate 8,942,015 downwards.
TTATCATCGGCGGTGCCATTTCTTTTGTCTTTTGACGTGAAGTAGTATGTCCAGTAATTCGCCGCAGTTCGCTGTGAGACTGAAGTTTAATTACACTTAAGCGACGTTTTCAATTCGACTACATGTTAGGATTCTTTTCGGTTTATTGGCAGAAAAATATCGTTGTGTGCCGAAGGTTTGTTTGTAGAACTCAGTCTGATTGAAATTGTGAGTCGATTATATTCTTGTTATCCCAAGTAAAAATTAGGTTCACGAGTAATTACCTATTGATCTTTTAAATGAAAAATATAGTTTTTAGAATAACGAAAGTTTTTCCTCTCTAGATCACTTCGAAAGTGTAATCGGTATCATAGTTAAACGTTGCTTCGTCGCATGATCAACAAAAAAGGACTGCACTGCGGAGAATACGTCAGCAGAGATTGTACCTATATTAAACTAACACAGATTTCGCTATACTCAATAATATTCCCAAACCAATTCAGGGGAAGTTTGCATTCGACACAAAAGCGACATTGTTCCACAAATGAATTGAAAGATCGATAATGCCAATAACTCGTATACCGCAATATTCCGTACTTAGGAAATATTGATTCATCAATTTCTCGTGCAGAGTGAATTATACGAGATGACCAACAGAGCAGGACAGAATAGTCCAAAAAGCTCGTTTCTCTGACGCAGCAGAAGAAGCAGCAGCGGAAAGTGACGATACTATTAGAGAGAAACTACATTGGCGATGAGGTTGCTTTGAAAGCTGAACGTACGGCTCAAGAGTGAGATGGAACGCTGTACAAGAATGGTAGTGTAGGTCCGCGATAGTACATTTCGCATTGTAAGTAGTGAATGCCGTGGTCTATGAGGGCAGACAGTCGAGCCAATCATTCCGGCATTGTTGGACCCTCGATTGGGTTGGGTTGCTTTGGACGGCGGGCATAGAGAAGGGATGTTGGATCTAGGATCAGAAATGGGATAGGAAAAGCCATTTATAGAGAGTCTATACATTACGGCTTATCAAACGATAATTCGGTAAGCCAAACTCTGGCGCTCCTTTCCACACTGTGTCATCCGCTCGCGGTCTTGATCTAAGTATCATTCAGTCGATAGCTACATCATGGTTGAACGAAGCAACCGCCCGAGTATCCTTAACCTATCACTACGATAAGTAACCTGAGATTGGAACAAGAATTTCTAACCTGAATTGTTTTCAATGTGATTTTTTGAATAGCCTTGTCGATACTGTTGAATGACAGGAGCCGGTCCATAGAAGGGAAAAAAGTAACCCATTCGGAAGGGTTGTATATACCGTTTAGTGCACGGCAAGCGATACAGTTGTTAACCCGTCCGTGGTCATTAACCCAGATGAGAATAAATAGGAACATTAACGTTTGACGTAAATTTCATTGGCTAATAACTATTCGATGTGATAGCTTTGAACCTGCTGCGTCGTTACAGCTTCAATGGTACAGCGTTTACGATCGCAAAATTGTTAAAATATGGAGACTGTTCTGCGGCATTGACAAACCACACGATTGGCAGACCAACGACTTCGTTTCATGATCTACTTGAATTTCAAATATGTACACATCGATTTATGGTTAAAATATAATTCGTTCCTGAATCGAAGGTAGTGAGTGCTTAATTAAAAAGTCGTTACCGTGGCTTGATTTCGGAATCCTTCGACTCTTCGGTTAGCCATGAATCTTACGCGATCTACCAAACGTGTAGCTGAGTGGTAGCCATACAGCATCTCTCTTTTCTCCTCAGTTTCTCGCTGCATAAAAAATGTATAACAAATAAAATTGTAAGAATAATAAATAATTTCAAACGAAAATTATTCCGTTCTATACGGACAGACAAAACATTTTAACAATGTAGAAAGGGGCTCCCGTATATTTAATGTCAGAGGTATACATTTGATTGCGGTTGGTATATTAATTAGTTTGCAAACGTATACCGCAGAAAGGGTAAAGTTTCTATTATGTGGATTGATGAGAGAATGAAGGGAAAAAGCAAAAAGGATATACAAGTTTCGATGAATGATTGTTGCGGGGTTTGAGAGGGCAGGACAGGGAACCCAGGGAATCATCAATATGCTACGGGTTACGTCTCTTTTCATAGCAGGAGATACAGTTTGAGCGAGGCAGACGAACAGAGCACAGTAAGCGCATATTAACTACGTCCTGGCATCTCTGTTGCAGTTATGGAAAAATGTGTACCTGGCACTCTGACTATAAAAATATTGAATCCAATATGTACGTGATTCGTTTATCAATGGCACACCCTATGACGCTTTATATATTCTCTGTGAGATTTCTACTTTTCGATTTTGTTTCAAATCAACCAAACCTTTCGTCATAATACTCTGAATCCCGAATTGCAATTCTATACAGGCACTCCACATTCACAGGCTCTCCATTTCATGTATCGTAAGTCCACGACAGATGCTATGCATATTCTACCTCATCGATGCACATTTTGTTCCATTTGAATTCAAAAATATATGTCATTTTGTTTACAATGCATGTTTACAGCTCAGAGCAGTTTCGGCTACCGTCTAACACTGTCTTTTCTGGCCGGTTAATTTTCAGTTTTTCGATACATTTTTGATAATTTGTCGTAAGTAGGGTCTACGAACAGCGCTCCATGAACGTTATGAACATATGGTCGTGTAATATCAGAGGTTTTCCATATTCGGGCACCAGAGGAAAAAATGCTGAAATTGCTACAGATTGCCAAATTTTGAATAAAAGAAAATTCTTGACTTTGATTTTTAATTATCTATGCTAACTTCAATCAGAAAAAATGAAAATACGCGCCATTTTGTAAGATGAGCATTTGCTCAAATTCAATTACGTAATTTTGAACGATATTAATGGCAAAATAAAGAAAACATGGTGTTTTAAGATAAATAGCCACTTTTATTTTACTGATAATTTTTATTTATATTACGTTTAAAGAAACAGCAATTTTGTCGAAATCATTTTGGGGGCCAGGAATTTTAACAACACTCATTTGATTTCTTTTGAATAACAATAATGACTCTTTCTCTTTTGATCGAATCTGAATTCCACTCAACAATTTCGACAAGCAACTTATTTTTATCTAACAATATTCAAATAAATTAAGTCGGTGCCAATATCCGACGTTTTTTACCTTAAACGTATACATTTTTATCGTTCTTCTGTCTCTAGAAAAATGTTCATTATTTTTTCTTTTTGGGATCCGAACCGATATGGAATGTCTCGTATAATAACCTGCCGGCAATCTTAGTTGATAAATAAAAAATCGATTAAAATTTCTGAGCATACCGCACCGGGTAGCAGAGAAGCGTTACGGAGTACCTAAAGTAAAATAATGTGGATCAGGGTACAGACGAGTTTGAGCATAAACGAATAGAATTTTCTCTTGTAAAACATCGTGGAGAAGGCGATTTAATTTTTCTTCGTTAGTTGAGAGAAGAAGTACGTGACGGCGTGCCCTGCTAGACACTTGCTTGTCCTCTTTTTGTGAAATCACAACTCTTGCTTTCAAAAACGTGTCTACTTGCAGTAATTCTTCACTCCCTTTCTGTCAAAAAAAAATGTAAGAGCTTTAATCTTCCAATTAAAGTTTTACGCACGAAGTGTCCCTTTCGCCGCTCTCACTACTTCCGACATCATAGACAGAGCCATGGATCCTCTAAGATGCGAGGGCCGAACTGGAATCAACAACGAAACGGAAAGAGGACGATTTTTATGATGTTATTAATATTTATCAACCCGTTTTAAGGTGAACTCCTAGGAAGCAGGAAGTGCAACAATGTTTAGTAGTCTCTGATATGATTTACATATTTTTACAATGCTAGCAAATACGTAGTGAGAGAATCAAGTACTCAATGGGATATACCAGTATAAGGTATTTAGAAAAAAAAAAAAAAAAAGTTCATTTCTTGCATTTTTTGAAAAATTATACCTTCTATTCCATTAAAATTAAAAAAAATGTATACATAGTATGTTTTGGATTATCGGGAATTGATATTATCACAGATCTAAAGAACATTGATATTTCGTCGATGCTTAAAAATTCCGAAATTTCGAAATCCATGGGAAATCGACATATATATTGATTTGCTGATGCTGGGACTTTGTGACTGATGTATGCAATCGTCGAACATCGATGTCCGAGCCGTTTGGGCGGTAAAATATATAATTCGAGCTGTATTCAAACAGGAAAAAGGCTTTCCCCGTCTGGTGCGACGATCGAATAAACCGTTGGAGAGTTTGTGGGTCATTGACGGCCTGGTCAGCTTCGGGGTTATCGCGTGCTTCGATGGCTATACCTCCAGCATCCCCTATAGGTCTCTCGTAATTTCACTCTGTATGATTTAGCACGGTTGTGCACGTATAGCACATATAGGTTCATAAAGGCGAAGTGGGAGGGTGGTCCTTCGATAGTACGAATATAGCAGGACGGTGGCGAGCAAAGCGAACGGTCATGAATCGCGAGACCGTCAGCATGCCGCAGTTAGAATCGAGTGCCAATACGCACTGGAACTGGAGCTCACCCCCTGGGTGAGGGATAGTGCGATGGGATGCGGCGACGTGGGGCCATCGGGAATCACACGCATTCCCGCAGCATCGAAACGACATCCCTTGAGCGAGAACGCATATACACGCACACATCGGTAAACGGTAAAGCCAGCAGCAGGCATATAGTGCGTAAACCATTGTGCCATCATCATAACAAAAGGTTCCGGAGAATCATCCCTTCATTAGCACATTCGCATCGGCTTGATTTACGGTCGACCAAAAGGTACATGTGCGTCGAACGCGTAAGTAGATACCTAATCATGTATATGCATCTATGTAAATGTGCGTACATCAAGCATTTCTAACTGGGTGGGTTACTTAAACGAAATTGCTAATCAAGCAAGTTGAAATAAGTTTAGTCAACTTCCATCGTGAAAAGGTTTACACACAGGCAAACCTGTTTTAATTTTATTGGGAGAACAGAAATATTTGATATCGGTAATCCTTCAAATTTCGATCACTTTTACATTCGCTCGGTTCAGGCAAAAAGTACCTATCCGTTATATGATGTACGCGTGTTAATAGGCGTAGCTCATGAAATTTCGCATAACCTCGTAATGACACTTTTGTTTTTTGTTCATGTTGTTTTATTAACTCAGGCGATTCACTCTTTTCTTCGATCAACAAAGTGTTTAAAACAAAATCAGCCATCACCAGGTGAGAAAGTAATTTATTATTAATTATGAAGTGGGGATTCAATGTTTGCGGAGCACATTTGTGAAATTTTCAGTAATGTTGGGGTGAAACTAAAGAACTTAACAGAACCTAAAGAAATGAGGAAGACCATTACATTGACAGTTGTAAAAATACACTCACATAAAAAAGTATACTAAATCGGTAATCTAGTAACACGCATAGCGGAACGAAATAGAGTTTCCTGGTATTTTTATACCTCCATTTAATTATTTTTTTGCTTACTTCAACATATTTTCAAATGAAATAATAACTGATATACTGTAATGTTATTTGCAAATGATATTTCTATTTTGTTCATTACACGTACTAAAATGTCCCTGAATAAACGTTATGATTCTTTATGTAAATCAGTGGTTAACTTTGTTTTGTGAATTAAAAAAGGAATAGTTAGCCCGTATGTTTTTTCATAAAAAAGAAAATTAAGCCTCAATTAGATCAATCTGTTTGCCTGTAGTTTTTATATGCAACAGAATGTCGATGATACCAATTTTTAATTTGTATAGCTGATTTTTTGACAGCGAAGGAACAAAAGTTATGACAGATAATGTTTACAAATTGGGAATGAACCGTCACTCTTCTGAAATATTGTTTGACTTGGAAGTCTTGATAATGGGTTGACATCGAAGAAACTCTTCAGATGGCAATTGCTTATTTTACTCGAATACATATAATGTTGCGGATTATATCGAAACTTTCCTTCTAGGGTGACGTTAGTTCTAAGTCTTCGCATCTTTCGATTGCAAAATAAACGGTACTTTCATTCGGTCGCTGCCGGTTCCTGAAGCCAAGTTTCCATATACATATTGGTGCCTTTGACGTTTCCAAGTGCTTTCCCACACCACTAATGGCACTTATTTGGGAAACTATGCTACTGAAGGCTCCTGCTGCTGGCCCGGCGTACTTCCATTGCCGCCATGACTCTTGAACTTCTGTAGGATAAATTCAGAGGAAGGTTGCACGCCCCTTTCTCTATATGCCAAGCACTTGCTCACTTGTTTCTAGTATAGCTGTAACATTTTCCCTTATCCTCGCACGATGGTCCATTCAACCACAAGTCTCGCTTACGTCGCCATGCTCACGCGGTATATACTATTACGTATGAGTATATTTTTTTATCGCTTAAACTGTGGCACCAAATATCTTGCTGTATCAACAATCACTTTCTCTCCGTCCATATTAAATCTAACAGGCGTGAAAGACGGATGCTCCGCAGACCGCAACAGACTAGAATTCTGGAGGCTTGTTTTAAATGTTAAGTTACATGTTATCTATGTCTATAGTCGAGCTAAAAGTTTGGACGCATTTTTTAAAAATTACTTTATCAATATCGGTGTTCACGATAGCTAAAGAATCATTGCACCCATCAACCCTAAACTTTTCAAACATCTTTTATACATCAAAATGCAGGGTATTATTATTGCACAGTTTTTTTTGTATCGATGAAAATAGAGCGTTGTTATTGATTCCTTCGTTCAAGCATCAGACAATTTTACACAAAAAATAAATTTGGTCGTCAAAATCACTTGTTTCTTTCAGTGCATTCGATGATAAGACAAGTTCGGATTTTTGACCGCCGATTCTCCGGAGTAGCTACTGCTGCTCTTTGAATGATGCATAAGAACGTAAAAGGAGAGAGTAAAGGATAAAGCACAGAGGAAAGAGAAAATAGCAGAAAGGTAGAGCGGAGGTCATTTTGGGTCTGGACGAGCCAGGGTGGAGCTGGACGCGGAATTAACGTTCCGCAACGGGACCCCCTGACAAAGCTCCAATCGGATTATCAAATTAACGGATCAACTCTGCGGCCGCAAGCCACTCGACGAAAGAATTGTAATAGCCAATTAGTTTGATTCAGCCGCTGTCGAGAGATATTCACTCGACGTCTCTTAGTTCCGATCACTGCAGTGGTAAAGCAGAATATTCCAACTACTACGGTTAAACGTAGATAAATTTGCATACTGTAACTCTGCATTCTCAATTACTGCTTTAAAGTTCTTACACCATTATGGAATGTTTTATAATTTTAGATGTGGTTTATTTTCAATAATGTTGCATAGTATTTTTCGGAATATTGACACGTGTTATATGAATAAAGAATCTGAAATGAATAAAGCTTTTTCGCTTATACAATTGCTCGTTTACGGAAACTGTCGTTCGTGAGGTGTACGGAACAGAGCGGAAAACCAAAACAGTAAAACAGAAGCAGGAGGACACAGCAAAAGAATAAACGAAGCCCGTTGTAGAGGAGTTAAACAAAACTTCGTTTGGGTCAAGAGTCGAACGAACAACCCACGTCGAGTTACGCTAATGACCCAACTCTTCTAGCGATAACTCACGTGAAACGAGTACCAGTAGTAGATACAATAGGCTCTGGAGAAGAATTATATTCACCATTATTTACCTTACAAACATTGTACGAACAGGAATAAGTTTTCGAAACGTAGAGTTGTTCGTTCGACTCCTCTTCAGCTACATGTGTCTTTGATATCCATATTATTGCTTTCATTTTATGTACTCTCATTTAATATGTGTCGTGCAAATAGGTGTGACGATGATGTCATGTCCCGTGGAATAGAGAGAATTTCAGGCAGGGATTTGGCATACACGGGAAATGGAGGACATACCGTGGAGACGAGGAGCGTTACAAGGGAGTGCATATGAGTTTGACGGTACACGTTCATTTTCTTTCGGAAAGGAATCCCGTGGTAGGTCCAGGTAATTAGGATTCCCCTAATGTACACGATACATCAAAATGCGTTCGCTGAGCAAGGGGTGAGTGAAGTGGTAAGCAAAGTGGGTGGAGGTGGTGGTGGTGGTGGTGGTGGAGCTGAAGTGGGATATCAGAGAGTAAAGAGACGAGCAAGAGGAATGGGGATATACGAGCTACAGCGGAGGCACCACGAGCCGCAGCTAGCATAGTACACAGCCATAAATCTGTGTGAGCAGGCAGTGAACTGGCGTCAATGGTGCTTCGCCGATGACCGAGAGAGCGTGGACGTTCGCGGTTGCAGAGCATCAACCAGGGCAGAAGGATGAGGTGGCAGAGTAGCTGCAGTACAGGGAGCAAACCAAATACATATATATACCGTACATGATAGCATAAGAGATAATACATACTGATAAATATATCCAAGAAGATGAAATGCGAAACATCAAGTGCGACGGTGAAGCGTTGAAACGGGCTAACAAAGACGGACATTCGAACGGATAGAACGTTGGAAGGAGTGGTCTTAATGGACACGATGTGGAATACATGCCACCAAGGGGTCGAAATCGGTAGAACAGAAATCGGCGAGGGTTATGTGGGGTGTGGAGGGCTCCGTCTCTCGTTCTGCGATGTGAAACGAGAACGTCCATACGCTACACTAGCGTGCAGACGTACGCGAGGATTCAGCTGATGCTGAACGCTGCCCTCTGTATGTCTGTCTCAGCCTCGTACTACGTGTCACAACCCGAAGCACGATAGACAACTAACCCATACAGCCAAATATATGCATATTCAGGACTTGTTATAGCAGCGATATGGCGAAGTGAGGTGAGCCACGGCTCTGTAGCGTGACGTACTCTGCTCTGCTTTCCCTGTCGCTTTGCCTCGCGGAAGAGGCGCTGGTGTACCCGGAGATACGAGGGGATAGCCGGTGACGGACTGCCGGACATCCGACCTGTTACCCCGCGCGCTCAGTCCGACGTCGCCGGCGGCCACCCGCTCGTCACTTCCTCCACCAACCCCCCAGGAACTAACCACCACCCACCATAACACCATTTCTAGTGTGCTCCTACCGCTGCTTACCACCCCCTACAACTGTCATCACAGATCGCACCGAAATCCGTACTAACCTATTCTGATATTCAGGCCCTTTACCTGATCAATATCTTCAAGGATATCCAGGCGGCCCTCCGACTCGCTTGAAGCTGAACTTCCTTGGAGAAGCGATTTACCGATTTTGATTGCATTGCAGGAAATAGGGGGTATGTATCCGATGTATCGATATGTCGATCTGCATCGTCCCTTTCACGGTGTCTCTGTCGTGGAGCCTGTCCCTCTGCGTTATTCGATTGACTGGTGTCTTCCTTCCATGGCATGATTGGAACTCAGAGGAAAGCTACTCACCCCTGAACCACAGCAATGGTGATCAAGATGAGATATATCTTGTCACGTGAATGTTCAACACTATTGCAGCCAACTCGGGAACCAATAGTGCCTTGTGCGCGACGAATATTCCATGGATACACACGTCCGTACGTGTCGTCGCTACTAGGAAATTCAGGGTGCAACAACCAAGGTTACCGCGAGAGAGCCATTGGCTCTGACCATAATATCTCGCAAAGGGAAACGATCAATTGAACGTACAATAACTTAGTAGTGTCAAGGACCGATAGGCTTACTAATTAGTTTATTCTGCATGGATATTATGCGTTTGAGTTGGGTGATAGATAAGAATCAAAGATGATGCACTCTTTTGTAAGGTGCTCAAATGATCGCATGAATTCTATTCGTAGTTGGTCACAATAAATGTCGAAAGATCTAGCAAAGCAAGGATTTGATGTAAAATAAAGTGACAGCTAATAGAGGAGGTTACTTGCCATGTGAACAATAACTCAACATTACCACTGAGGAAGTGCTCTGATTATCAGATCGCTTTCCATGGAGATTTGGATGTCAATTTGCATAACAAACAAATGAAAAATTATGTTATATGACACATTATGTTCACATTTGCTGGAATCCGTTGGACATCGAAATCAACGGTGAAAAACTTGTAGAATTTTATTGACGTAGGACGAAGCATAAAAGTCATCGAAAGGAACTGGAAAGATCGCGGTATTTCATAATCTCCAAGATTCTGGAAGCTTTTCGCCTTTCCTGCTTTTGAATGCATTAAGTTACTTGAAAACAGGTGGATCGTTAAAACTCTTTTTAATTATCCCGCTCTGATGACCCGCTCCCTATATCTATGAAGTTTCTGTGGCATTTCGTGAGGGTCCTACTCGGCATGGCAGTACAATGTATCCGATAATAATAGAGGAATCACAGCTGTGTAAGAGCATAAAGAATCTCTATTTTTCTTGGTTTTTATCCCCCTTGGAGCCCCACTCATTGCACCCTCAGGCAACTTTGCGAAGGTCGATGTGGCGGTGGCTGATGCTGCTACTGATGCCTTTCGTGAATTGTAATCAAGTAGCGAAGTTGGCAATGTAATCTAATCGATCGTCGAAGAGGATATTATCCCCCGGGGTAGTGAGGCTTTGAATTCCTGTTCGCCGCTGGATATTGCTAGCCGATATTGACCGTTGAACGATACGTTCATTCTATTTGCACTTTTACCGGTCCTCACAGCTTCGATAAAACCATGCTCTGCATTCGAATGAGAAAGAAAAAACAGCAACGATATATATATCCCACCGTAGATACAAACCTAGAAAAGGTTGGGAGGATAAACGGTTTTGGTATTGTTTAAAAAAAAAGGATACGACGGTGAGTTCCTGAGCGGATCGGTATAGGGTAACAGTGATCGCTAGTACAGATAGCGTAACTCCTTTCCGTACTCTACCCAGTAACTAGTTCCTATTGCCAGTATTACCTCTACTACACCAGAGAGGATGGATAGAAAGAGGCACTAGATTCACCCATCCGGTACAAGCGATCCATATTCCTCGTTCCTGCCAAGTTTACCCAAAATGAACGGATCCGATAGCGCTGAGCCACTCTCGTACATTTCCCAGCAGCATCCCCCGGACGCCTCGCATCAAAGCAAGCGAACAGAGGACGAAGCAACAAAAGTGTTTTCATTGCATGCGTATAAATGTGTATATATATGTGTGTGTGTGTATGTATGTGTTTGAAACTAAGCGCTGTACCGAGGTATCCCCGCATTTCCGGTGCTGCTTGTTCGCAAAAGTTTCTGTTGCGCATACACAAAGAGGCCTTACTGACGCAACAGAGGAACGCTACTATCAGAATCAGGCAAGGTCGTTCGGCACGCAAACTACTCAAACCCCACGTACGGCAGGTCCAACATTCATAAAATTGCTTTGTACGTTAACGTCTTGCGTCCTCCAATGCCCGGCCAAACTCGCTGGCCCCACCGGGTCTGCCAATAGTTCTCTTAATAAGCATTCCTGCTCCGTTCCTGTTGCAGTCTGCGACTCGGCTAAACCCAATTTCCAATTCCATGCTTCTTACTCTCGTCCAACCCAACATCCGAATTACCCGGCGCAGCTAGAAAACAGACTCGAATCGAATTCCGTGGTTCCTTAATTTTGGCTTGACATCGACGCCCAAAATTTCTACCTCGCCAGAATGATATAATCGAGGGTTATCATTGTGTCGATAGCTAGAGTTGTCAATCTTGAATACATTAAGGACATCCGATCTAGCAGGTCGGTGCGATAAAATTAGAATTCTCTATTTTTGGCCATGAAAATCACTTGACGTCACCGACAGCGTAAGGCAACTGTACATTTCTCATTGAACCTCAATTAAAGATGGCGAATATTCTTGGTCAAAAGCCAATTATCGGGTTAAGCAGTATTTGTATTGAAGAGCGTAGTAAAGTAAAAGTGTTAATTTGAGCAAAAAGTGAATTCGAGTTTTTATCGCTATCGAAGTTACACGGAGAAACAAAGAATAATTAGGATAACTACTATTTTGTTGGCTATAAATAAGTTGCTAGAACGATTTACTCTGCACCTATAACCACTTTGAGTAGTTTTAGCAATTCAAAATGAGTTTACACGAAATGAGTTTACACGTGAACCATTTTGATACTTGCCGCATTAAAAATAGATTTTCATTTTCGGGTTGGGACGACTCGTTTATAAAAGTCATCTCAACCACATGTCAATAGTCATAACCGCGATTTACAGGGTCAGAGTAATGCATCTGTTAATCTGCAGTACTTATTTGTGTGTTGAGACAATTCAGGACTATAATAGGTGTAGCTAGTATTTTAAAACCACAATTAAGTCAATGGTGAGATCGACTAACTCACCACTGACTTAATGTAAAGTTCGCATAATACGTCCGCACAAATCTACTTTTTGAGCCTGCCCGACTCATTTGTTTGCTCCGTGCATGTCGTAATTTGTAAGGTTCTATTGTTTTTTTTAGAAGGGTGATAATTGATTCAGCGATAATTTGTCTTCTTCAGCCTGTTATATTCAGATTGAATGCTATTAGATGAGTATGAATTATGTTCGTATCTCAGTAGGGTTTCTGTTGTATTGCCATTCGTCGTGCGTTCATTTCTCCGTTTCCATTGGAGTTGTTTTGCCACTGAACCGTAGTTCCATTAGCGTGGTGGGAGTTGGATCTGGTCCTGTGACCGACGTGTTCGTCCTTCCGTAAAATAAAATGATTCATTTCGTGAAACTTCCACGGATGAAACTCTGGTTACATACCCAGTGAAACCAGCAACAATGAGTGGAAGAGCACTGCTGCAAATGGATTAAGGGGGCAGTTTTGTAAAAAAAAAAAAAAGAAAAATTTTCATCACTTACATGCTCATATACATTTGCTGTTGCTAGTCGCGTGATAAATAGAAATATGTAATTTGAGAATATGAGTGAACAATTTTCTTTGTCGCTTTAAAGTTGATTTGGTGAATTCGTTTTTTGCGTAAGCCACAATGTGGATCACTTTAATTTCGAAGGAAATCAAAACTTTCGAAGATACGCTCGTTCAAAAGTGAACGTTACATTACAGTTTTTGCAGAAATGAATATTTTGATCTCGGGCCCTTTGTAAAAATGGCCTCTGTTCATTCGGTAACATTGTGGTGAGAAAAATGAATGTCACAAAGCTGTACGTGTATTTCAGTTTAAAATGCGCGTAGCCCTCCAAAGGGCGGAAATGTGATCAATGAGAGAATCGGTTAGCAAAAACGGTTTAGACGCTAATCAAATTCTTATCTTGTATTATATACTTTTATATTTTTTGTCGATCTTAAGAACAATGAAATAAATCACCCAAAATATTATTTTTCTTACTAACTCGACCTCTCTAAGCGATCAAACCGCTATGACCAATCTGCTTGTTTCTTCTGGTTCAGACTAACTTGGATTTGGAGTGATATGACTTCAATTTACGTATGCTAAATGCTTTCGAGTGCTCATTAGAGTTTGAAAAAGAAAAACTTTTTTTTTTCAACATGGCGCACCAGACATGCCGTATGTAGCTTCCCGCTACGTGGCGTTGCTAATCGTCTGTTCGATCATCGTATTCTGTTATTCTCTTGTTTTATTTATGACATCTGCAATCCTTACAATACAAATTGTTTTTCGTGTGAATAAAAGATTGTAATGGTAGCTTCACAAAATTATGCGATCCATTAGTACACCTCAATGTATTGTTGATCGGACAGACGACGCCAGCGCCACGCTGCGGATTAGTTCCGTCGGCGACATTGACTATATATATATTTCTCGTATTAGAATTACGCTGCGGGTCAGTGGCCTAGACCTTGCCTAACTCGTTGCAGAGAAGAGTTATTGAATTAGAATGAAACGAAACTGTTTTTACCACCACTTAATTTTAATCCGATTCGATTACGCTGCTATTTATAACCAAATATCTATACTAAACATACAGCACATCAATTGGAGAGCCCCGAAAATGTAATACGATTTGTGTTTACTTTATTTACATTATCGATATTCTATATGCGTTTGTCATCTGCTCAGACGCATCAACGCTTGCATTTTGACTCGTGCAGTAAAAACTATGTCAGCCATTATACCACGTACATCACTCCAAGCATCATCCGCATCACTGATCAATGTCCCGATACTCAAAAGCATTTTCATGGGTTGCAAAAGTCACCCGTGGCTCTTGAATTGTTTGTCACCGCATATTACGTCTACTCGGTTGAAACTTGAAGAACCGTAAACTGATCGTTTGGATGCGTTCATTTTAGTGTGGTAGACTCTGCTATTTCATTTTGTTAACATTTGAGAAGCAATGATAATAATTTTCAGAAGCAAATCGAACACCGCGAACCAAAACAATAACAACTTAATGGAGAATGTTTAAGATGTACACATATACTAATGGAATCGGACATTTCCGTTAATTATTATTTGAATATACGAGTTTCCATGCTAGTAATCTGTTTTTATTTCTGCTGTTTGTGGTGTAGGTGAAATATGAGTCGCTTCGCTGCCGCGCGGATTGAACTAGCAGATTAAAATTCAGCGCTTCAAAAAAACACTCTGCCATGCTTTGCTTTCATAGTGGTCCACTTAATTGGATTCTGTATTTGATATTGGCGACAGTTTGAAGAAAAAAAAATGTTGCGTGAAAACTGCGTGCTTGAAAACATGAACTTTTTACCTATGTAAATTTCAAGCTATTGAACCGAAATGCGTACTTCGAGTATCTTTATCAGCAAGTTAACTTGGTATCAAATTTGGCTTGAATCTATATTGAAGTTCAAAACTTTGAATACTTAATACATAAATTAATAGATTTACCTATTACACCGTGAGTATGGATCGAAGTGTTCAGCTGAAACTCAGCGTTTTAGTAGAACCGTTGTACGTTAGTTATTGTGGTACAGTGAACAAAAATCGACAAAACAGATTTCCATAAGAGTTTCCGTTTTCTTTACATGCGAAATACGATAAGCATGTGCAAATTACCATCGAATTGAAACTTTCTTCAGGAATATGAAGGTGTGTTTAAATACCAAAGTAGAAACAGACACCTGCTATCCCAGATCTGTTGGTACTAAGGTATTTGTTAATTTTAAAATAACTGTCGCACGCTGGCCACTGGTTGAAAAACCGCGGGATGAGCGAGCAAGGCAATTAGTTTCTCCCACCGTGTGTGAACAGCACAGATTTGGGTAAAAGCTCCGCTCGATAACACCCGCGTTGTTAAATTGAAATCTCTTTTGTGGGTTTAGCTCCTAAGAAACGTTGCCCCGCTTGGCACGTATAGTCAGCTGAGTTTTCTCACTGTTGTGGTCAGTCTACGAGTGTTAATTACAGGGTTGTTAATTTCGCTGCGAAAGATTGTCGGTTAGTTTTTCAGGTTTTAAGGTTTTAAGGTGTGAAAGACATAGTGTGGACATAGAAGTGCTAAATTACAAACAAGTAGCCTAGACTATCCTTAATACGATATAATAACCCAATTATCATGTCGTCAAACATTTCTTTCTTTTTCAAATCATCAACCAAATTTTCCGTCATCATTTCACCCCAATCAAGGCTCTTTATTTATGGAAACTTCTAAACGTACATTACTTCATATAGATACGTGAGATAATGAGAAGGGTGGAAAGTCGGTGAAGAAGCAATTTTCTCGTACTGACGGCTGCAATACATAATTGGAATGTTTTTGAGAAAATATGTAAACTGAAGGAACAGGATACGATTCAGAAACAATCAAGCTTTGAGCTCCTAGAATGCTCTTCCCATTTTGCCAAGAAAACTCGCTAAGTTTCTCCTTGCATCGCAACCATTAGTTATCCATGCGATGGTATTAGTTTTCGTTTAACGAAATTACGCATTGAACGTGTTGGCTGATGAAATTAAGTAAAGAGGAAACTTTTCCAGCACAGCGTACCAAACATAGCCGCACCGTTGCGGGCTTACCACGGTTCCAATCCTGTTTTCCACCATTGAAGCAGATGGGAACCTCGATTCTCTCACGAAATTGGAGATGCGAATGGGAAGGAATGGGCAACGGTACGATAAGAAAAAAAAGGGATCGATAAAACGTAGTCTAAAAGAAAATAAGGAAAAAAAAATATAAACTCCAAAGTACATTGATCTGAACTACAAACGAACGCTTCCACTTCTATAAGTCTTCGTGTTTTTCAGCTGCCTCGACTTAAGAAATCGGTACGGAAAACTTTTCTTATTTAAATTAGCGCCAGTGGCTCTATATCACTCCGGAACGTACTTAATAACTTGACGAGTTCTCGATGGATAAATGGAGCGTGGCGCCAAGAAATCTTGGTGTTACCTGGCCAAGGGAAGGGCATTACGGTCACGAGTGAGACTACCCTTTCCTCTCCACACTAGCGAGATCAGGTTCTTACCTCCTTGGGAGAGGAAAGGATGCGGTGAAAATTCGATGGTTCATGAGCCGCAAAATGAAGTTCGAACTATGAAGTGCCGTTGGGGATAAGGAGTGCCGTTCCAGTACGAAAAGTCGGTTGATTTCAGGGCGTTCTTCGGGGGCTCATATGCTCAGAAACCGTAAAGCTGCGCGGTGGCTCCAGTAGAACGGTGCCTCACCGCGTCCAACCAAGTTTTTAATTGTGCCCGAGGAAAGCGAGCGATTAGTGGATTATAAACATACTGGAAACTTCTGATGGGATCAAGAGGGGCGAACAGCTCTAGCTGGTCTGCAAGGGGAGGAGAATGAGAGTCAAAGAAGAGAACGGGAGAGGAGGTAAGCACCGGCAGACGCTGCGTCGAAAGTTCTTCTCGTATTTGGGCGGCCATGGAAGGTTGCATACACACGAGTAGTTCAGTATGTATAGATATACATATATAAAGATATACGTATATACATATATATATAGGGGGAGAGTTGGGCGTCCTCAAACTGCTTAAACGACCTTCCTGTAGCGCGGAGTTTCCCTTTCCCTTCGACAACCTCACGGTGGTGTATGGTCCTTCTCAAGTTGCCACCCTTGGAAACTTTCTTGCACCCTCGACCCTCAAACTCTCACTCAATGCAGATTCCTTCTTCAGCCGTCCTTCTCTTTTTTTTCGCTTCCACCTTTTCTTTCTTTTATAATGTACAGTGGTACTTGCCGCTTTCCGCCCTTCCGAAGGGGAAACCCTACTATGTGAGCCCTCACTATGCGACAAATGCAAATAGAAGTTTTACATACGGGTGGCGCGAAGCTCGGCATTGTCTCTAATGCGTAATGCTACTACCGAACTACTACTACTAAACTATCCGAGTTAACAAAAAAATCATAAAAATATTATTGTTGCATTGCACATGTGTAATTTTTTAACTGTATAAAAACTAAATACTTGTCAAACGGAAGAAAAAGTGGAACCTTGCACATTGCTGCCTCATTGATTTTTCCTTTTTACAGAGTTACAAAGCTCTATGATAAAGTATGCTTAACGCATTTAGCCTCCTCACAGAGGATTCTTTGTAAAAAGAGAAATATAACGGGAAGGCAATGTGTCAGGTTTTTCTTTGCATCTTTTTTTCGTAATCCTCAAGAGATAATAAGCGAAGGACCAAAGTCCTGTAAAATCCTTATCCTTGTTGCGATAATGTCGTACTGTTCAGTCTCCACTGATAGAAAAAATTGGCTTTACATGTTCTCATTCACTTTGTTTAAATAGTCTGTTTATTTCATACGTAGTTTTACTATCGGGTACTCCAAAAAAAAATGGTCAAACAAGAATAAGATTGTACGAGGCGACGAACTCAATTCAATTATCCCTCTCAACATCAAATGAAAGAGCATATGTAAAAAATGGTTCACTTTTTTTTTGTGCAGTCCCTATATACATGGGTCCTTGGCCGCAAACTGCCATTTGAATATCCATTTTGAGCGTGCAGCACCATCGCCAATATGACAATAAGGGTTGGAGAATCGAGTGCCATTGCTCACAGTGGGGCGGTCCCGGAGGTGGGGTGCAAGCCTTTGTTTCGAGGAGTTGCTCAGTCGCCACTTACACTATTCGTTGGGGCCCGCCAGTCCTCAAACTCGAGAAGGACTTGGTAGAACTTCGGAGCGTACTGGTACCTGATGAAAGTGGTATACGAATATACGTATATGCAATTCATCGACCTCCCTGAAGACGACTGTTCCTGTATTAAGATACTTGAACGCATAATTACTCCTGATTAGGCCAAAGTCTTCTCCCCAGCAGCCGTAGTCTGAGTACTTTTGTCTTTTCTAACTTTGGTTCCGCTGTTGACGCACTGTCGAGCATTTGTGTCTGCGCACGAGCTGGAGATAGCCCCGTGTGAGCTTAGGTGCATAGAGAGCACGCCAAGCGCTAGATCGAAAACTTGTGTAAAATCAGGGATTAACGTCGAGCTTTTCTCTACCCCTCGACTCTTATCAATTCTCAACGACTCTTCTTCTGTCCATTTTCCTCGGAATTCTCTTCCTTTTCGCTTTAGAAACTATTCGACCATCTAAGAAACGTGAGAAAATTTGACCTGGAATTGTAAAAAAGTTTCAGTTTCATCGATAAAATAATTACGTGACTGACATGCTTCTTAGTCGCTTGATGTACTCGTATCTCGCATCGAGTTTAACATTTTTAGAGATTTCGATAAAAAATAGATACAGAACTCATTTTGAAATTCAGGGGCTATGTTGCATTAGAAACGCAACTGAATAGTTAATGGTATCAACAGCTTTTTTAGCTGACCAATCAGTTGGATGGCTTCTCGTTAATAAAGAGAATTGGTAATAAATGGATTCATCATTAGGACCATCTGAAAATACCTTTCATAAGACAGTACCACTGATGAATTATGGACTGGGTACGCCAATCGATGTTGTGCCGTATCGTACGCGACAACTGAATACATTTTTATATAAATAGTATAGAATGGTTTGGAAATGATGAACTAAAATGGAATCACACTATAAATATATTTTACTCTCGTTTCTCTATTTGACCACTATTACATACCAAGTTAGTCTGCACAGATTGTCAATTAATTGGTTGACAATAACTGGTCCAATATGTTCAATTGTCTCTTCAATAAATCGAGCTGAATTGTAGTGCAGGTTGAGTTTTATTGATTAGCACAATCGCGGTGAAATTGTCCAACGGAAATTGTTTGACACGCGAAAAAATGTATGCGTCATATCTAACCAATGCGGATAGGCTCACACTTTGTTCATTCCCGCAATAAAACCTTCTTGCTAATGGTTCATTTTGATAATACGTATTATTCAAATGGGAGCAAATGGTAAGCATAACGAATGAGGCTTGACAGTGAAACTCTGACTTCGTTGTCAAATCGGGCCAGATATTATGGCTGCTATAGTATTCAAATGTTGAGATACGAGTGTCAAGTAGTATTACAGTAAAATCCTGATAATAGAGCACCCTTCATTCTCTGCCCACTGTCTCGTTGTCGCTAAGCTCCTGGCGATGGCACTGCGGCGAACGGAGCAGGTTTTGCGCAACGGATTATATCCGCGTCGTATTTTGACGATCGCATTTAACTCTATGAGCACGATGGTATTCAAGCCTCGGTATGTACGTATAACCGGGAGTCACTGGCAGCAACCACCACCACCGTCAGCAACATCATCACCGCACCGGCACCCATGTACCCCGTAGAACTTGCCGGTGCATTCACTGACGTGATCGTATCCTGGTACATTGGGCGGCGCAGAACGCTGCAGCGGATTACGCGCCGAAAATATAGACTATAGAACTATAGCGGAGCAGTATACTATACTGCTTCGGTAGAGGGTAGAACAGGCCGCGGAGAAGAGTAGAGGCCGGCTGCGTCCACTGTTATACGGTGCATATCATATTCACGGTGATTAATGAACGCGTTGATACGCCGCTAGCCTACCACTGGGTAATTTATTAATATCGGACGGTATAGATCATGGAAGCATTTCGGGGAAAGGTGACGAACCAACATGTCACACATGAAATCCAAAATGAGATGGCACTGACTGCTGGCGTACGAAAATCTGAAGATCGATATGCACCGAAAAAAAAATGTAAATTGTAAAAAGGGGTTTTTCACTCTTGGCGACCAACAAAAATAATTTGAATCGCGCGAACTACTTAGGTAGGTAAAAGAACTATAACTATAAGTGTAGGTAGAGTATCGATAGTAACAATAACCACCTTATATCTTAACTTCAACTCATCGGTTGGTTGATACGATAAGTCAATTGACATTTGTCGTATTTGGATTGGAACTAAGTCGGTGATCGGGAGACTATTCATGGATGCCAATCGAAAGAAGCTTTGCTTACGATTCCGATTTTCTTTCAGCGACTAGCACACGACGTGTTGTTTTCAAGAACTTGTAATATATATATAATATTTATATATATATATATATATATTGTATCTAGCTGAAATTTGCACTTCCTTTCGTTTCTGAAAATTCCGAAATCAAAATTTTTCAAGTCTTCGTTTGAAGAATGTTCTTTGAAAGACGCTAAGAATTCTCGTTCGTTTTCTTCTAGCGAAGGAAATTCCACAGATCGAGGTTACATATAGCTGGTGACCGTACGGAAAATCCGAAGTTTATCCTTCCTTCCGTTTCCGAAAATTCCGGCATCGAAAATTTTCCAAGTCTTCGTTTAAAGAATGTTCTTCGAAAGACATTAAAAATTCTCGTGCGCTTTCTACTGGCGACTAAAATTCCACAAGTCGATGTTACACATTGGGATACCCCAATGTCTTTGCGTGGTCCCCTTAAAAACTTTTCACATATATATTTGTCAAAGTTTGAAAACTTCTTTTTTCGGGACTCTTGTTTCAAAATTTTTTTGAAAACTTGTTAAATTGTTTTTTTTTTCTGTTTTCAAATGGCGTTAGAAATTCTCTGGAATGTATATTCAATCCAAGCTCGAAACGCGAAAAAATAAATAAAAACAAAAAATAAGTAAAATCTACACAAAATCATATGTACACAAATTAAATTATCAAATTGTTGCTGCACAAGACAAAAATAAAGTTTTCCAAAAAATTTGTAACAAAATCTATTCCTTTCTAACTTTTTGTATCATAACTATTTGAAATATATGTTTCATAGTACATATATATTGTATTCATGACCTGAAATTCTTTTTTTTTGTTGCAAGCCACCGGAATTTTGATTGAATCAAACTTTTATTTGAAAACGTATCCGAAATACGGCTTTAAGCCTTTTTCATCGCTTTCATTGAAATATTAAACGTAGCAAGCGTGAACTATGAACCGCGTTCAATCTTCAGGGACGTGCAGTCATTTCCGCGGAAATCCGTGGTCTTGTATTTTCAATCACGGCTTAAAATATGTCCTCGCACTTGACAACGCTGTCCGAGGTGGTGCGCAGCTTGGAGCGAGAAAACGGCCCGAGTTACGGGTAAAACAAACGAGGAAAAAAAGTGATAGAAAATAAAAACGAGGAAGATGGAATGGAAAAAATAGAATAGCTGACAGAGAGGGTCGGAAGTCCACTCACTTCGACCGTTGGGATGGTTGTGTTCGGTCCGAAACAAACCTGTGTCGAACTCCGCGAAAAGTGGCGCGTCGTACGAGCGTGAAAGCATTTTTAGTCGAGACTGGTCGCTCGCGTTAAAAGCCATCGCTTCGTTGTTCTGAACTTTCTGGCCTGGTACGCCACCCACCGTATGCTCTCGCGAAGCTACACTCTCCGGCGTTGAAGCAGTTTACGCCTGCGACACAAACAGCAGTTGACGAAAGAGTAATACTCACGGTATAGAGACAAGTGGAGAAAAACGAAAAAGTGTGGCAAGACCGGAAACATTTGTTACGACTTTATGGTTTCGCTTACACAGCCACCAGCGGTTTCATGTTTACTATGATTTTGATATATTTTCGTTTTGGTCGACTTCTAGTGAGAACGTGGCGGGTTGGTAAAAACCGGGTTTGTGGACATCTCATTACTTTCCACGTCATTCCATGTTTATATGTGCCACAAATAATATATCATTTTCTTTTGACCAACGACAAATTAATAAGAAAATCTATAAAAATGTTAGTTCGAATAAAGCAGAATTCGCTTCCCATCAAAAATTCATTTCCAAATTATACGAATATCGAAGTAATGAGTATTACTTTCACCATTACCTATTATTTTTCTGTAGATGGAATTGTAAATCGCTAAAAAAAAGAACGCCTGCTGCGAGTCACGATTCTACAAGACTACTTTTCTGAAAAATGACGACCTTCCATTTTGACATCTTCGTAGAGGAAACTTTCGGAAATTTTTTAATAATTCTATAACTTTTGGCACGTATTGTCTGTGGGTGTATAACTTAAAATATTTCAATCTTTTTTGTAATCTTATTCGTGTACGATTTTTATGTTGGAATCCTATAATTTCCAGTATATTCGTTGTTCATACACCTCTATTCATTTTTTCAATTGCATTTCCCGCTGTTTTAATAGTTCCCCTCGATTCTAGATAAATTATTCACGATTGACACTTCATCGTGCTATTGCGAGCCGTGCGTATTCGAAATGTACCTGTAGCTAGTGACCGTACCTTTCGAGGTGGCAAAAGCGCATTTTTGCAATTGTCTACCAGCTCGCCTAACGAGTGACCGAAGCTTAGCGAAGTTTTTAAGCATCAGCTGCGCATTCTGCTTTTAGCGCGGGAAATGAGTATAAAACGAGGCTAGACTAAACTAGATCAAGTTAGTTTCAGTATTTTCTATTCAAAATACTAAATCTAAATCGAAATCTAAATCTCGATTGACGATGGATTTCGTTGTATCTCTATTTAAGTATGTTCCTAAGTTATGAGGCTCTAATCAAAGGCAGGAAATTGTAATATTGAAAAAAAAATATATGATTCATTTTATTGATGTTGCTCAAATGTTTTCCTAATGTTAAAAATGTCATTTTTGTTGTGCTTGTCGAGTTATATTTTGCATACAATTGTTAGAATCTCATATGTTGAATTACAACACAATTTCAATATTTTGATTTCTAGATGACTGCCTCCATAAAATGATATCTTATGAGGGCGGCTTAAAATAAACATACGAATCAAAAGTCGCGAAATTGCAGTGTTTCTTGTGCAAATTGATTTGTTATAGATGCTGACAGCGGTCCATGGGTACTGACGTTTATCTGGATGAAGGAACGCTTGAAAAAAAGTGAGCGCCTGAAAAAAAAAAAACTAGTTAAATAAAATGTGAGGTGATTGTGCCGGTGAGTATGAAATAAAAAGTCAAACGAAAAACGCCGAGGGGGATATTTGTGCAACGAGCAACGATAAATTCGCCGGATACGAGGTATTTTCCACTGAAATCTATGACAATAAATATACAACGCTGCACACTGCAGGCAACACGTCCTACGCAGAAAACCAGGAAACAGAGGTGCGTGAGAGCACGGCTAGCGTGGATTTTACGTATGCGTTTTTTATATACATAACCCTTAATTCAGTGCGTTGCCTCGCGTTTTCATGGGTTTGATACAATAAAAAACGCAAAAACGATTGTGCAGGTTCGAAGAATCCACTGAATATACACTGTTGTATGCGGTGTTGAAATCGATACCAAAATATTGTTTACATGAGTCCCGAGTAATCGTAAAAGAGTAATCGGTAATTACATCGATTTTATTTTACTGTGTGTAAGCTGGTAGAGCCAACATAATCACCAACTAATTTAATCCTCATTGCCACTTATACCAAGTTAGTTAGTTAGAATTAAATAGATAAATCTAATGATTTTCAGCTTATACCCTCTTTTGCTTATACGTCAAGCCGTATTTTAACATCAGCGTTTACAGGGATCACTTCCTCTGATATTTAACTTGATATATAGACAAATTTTTTAATTAAAATTTTAGTCCGTTTTTGGACCAAAAACCAGCAAAGATCTATACTTATATCTTTTCAGTTACGTGTATGATATGTCTAAAATTATCGATCATCAGAATTTTCTATTGAATTAAATCTGAATCGCATTACAGGTCGACTAAAAAATTTTCTGTTAATGATCTTGAGCCATTTTTAATAATAAATTTAGTATGATTACTCACAAAAAAGTCCTAAATAAAAAAATTGCTTAATTGCAAAGCAGATTTAACGTTATTAACACTCGAACACTCGTACATTCATTCTATCATAGTTTTTATCACTTGCTTAGCATTTCATTGAATACCAAATCGTGCGGAGCCATATATTATACACCATAAGTTTCGGAACCTTTGACATATGACTAACCGAAATGTAAAATTGATTTGTTAAACTTGTCGTGACGACAATAATATCACCAAAATGAGAAAAATATGCAAAATGCAGCCCATTCTCACGCTCGCGATTCCGTCTCGTATCATCACGCGCTAGAATTCGAATTGAAAATCGCGATCTTCACAAATTATAGTAGATTACATTTATGATACGAAAATATCAATTTCTATTCGTGTATTTCATCACTGTACCCCAGTAAAATCGCGATTAAATCTTCACGCCAGTAACAAATATGATGAGAGAGTTGCGTGTTGCAAATCCGTCCATAGAAATTTTTCTCTGGTTCTTTCATTTCATCTGTCCACTAGCGTTCAGTTCAAAGCCCCGTGCGAATGGATTTATCGATGACGATTATGTTAAAATACGTTTTTATTAACATTACAGAGTACTTAAGCATTACACAATTCGCGACAGTATGCTGTGCACGAATTTTCCATTTTTCAATACATTTTACCTCAAAATATTACTTTTCCCACAATAACATCGAGAACGGTTAATGTGTATATAGATACGTTTGAGAATATAAGTTCGCACGCGATCAAATTTTGCTTCGGATTTATTTACGAATAATACACCAAATTCGCACACGACCCAACAATGAATTAGAGACCGGACATTCATGCGAATCGCAAATCCTCCAGATGTACGATCAAACTGATTTCCTACGACGTGCAAATAATTTTGTTAAGATTACAGTGAGTAGATTGAAGAATAAAGAAACAAGCCTAATGGCACTGTTGAGAGACGAGGTTGACACAATAATCCGCACTTTTTTAAATATCAGCTGATCGAAATAACAAAGACGATAAACGAATGTTTATCAGTGGAACTTATCTCGTTACACTGTTCATACGAAAAGTAATATTATTGCAGTTGTAACAGATTGTCGTGAGTTAACTGTTAATCACCGAATCATTCGTCTGAGTCTGGCTTTCTCGAAACGAGTCGAGAGAAGTCTCGTTAAGATTTATCAGCTTGGAAGAATAAAGTTGGTTCACGAGTTAGAGTAAGAAGAGGAGAAAACGAGATAGCGTACGACTATAATAGTACACACTCACACATACTCCATTTCCGGAGATTTCCCAATGGAGTGAAGAACCAACAGCAAGTAGACGAGTCCGTGGGCCGGCACAATACTCAGCACCGTTGCAGTGCGACGTTTCGCCGTTAAGTATTTGGTCGCAGCCGATATTCCAAAAGGTAAAAGCTTTCTTTATCATTGTTCTTACTGGTAACTGTTCCTACTAGAAAAAAAAAAAAATGAAAAGAAAACGGGCTTCTCGATAGAGCGCAGCAAGCACAGGCTGTACAACACTGTTTTTTCTTTTGCCCAAAGCCTCATTGTTGGAAAAAAGGAGACCTGTGGATTAAAACAAATATGGAGATAGAAATGAGCGAATCGCAGAAAAAAAATAGGACATGAATAAAAGTGACGGAAATATCGAAACGAAAAATGTATATTTAGCGATCAACGTCGATAATGGGTCAAGTGCTCGTAAAAAATATTCTCCCTCGCTGCGTAAATCTTGTTTAAATGTATATAAATACGTGGAAGATCGTTCGCGAGGTTTTAACGCGTTGCATGTTTTTATACCCTCTCAAACTGTTGTCATAAGTGATGGAATTTCCGTTTTTTCCCCTGCGTCGTTTAATAAACTTTATAACACAACACGTACTTCACTGTTGCTATTTGCATACTCATTAAGCATAATTTTCTGTCGCGAATTCGGGATACATAAACGTGGCTCCAACTCTTTTCTGAGCTATTTATTTATGGTACGAAGACATGAAACAATGCTCGGAATAACTTGATGGTTATTTTTAATGCTGCATTACATTGTGGACAATTATGTTTGGTTTCTCGTTTGTTCCTGCGATAATTGTTTCAAGAATTTACAAATTTTATCCGCTAATAAATTCAATTACCTATGATTATTATGTTGCGGGATGGAGAAGTAAGTAGTGAAGCTTGAAAGACTGAGCTATAAACGACTAACGAGTCTCCTTCGACCGTCTCTTGGATGTGAATTGGATCGTTATTAAGAAAGGTCAATGGAGCATAATTCTGTTATTACCACATTTCAAGATCACGCTCAAACGAAATTTAATGCTTCGCTAAAAGACCAATAAATGAGTTGGCAATAAACATAGCGTTCTGTCTACTTTGTCTTCATAAAAACGTAAGCATGATTTAACGATTGTGTCGAAAAGTAGATCAAGTCCAAACTATCTGTCATGTCAAAACCATTCATGTTTTACCCTTTTTTTCACGAATTGCTAATTCACAGTATAATTTTCCACTATTCAAACATCAGAACGTCTATCCGATCGCATAAAAAGACTGCAATACTTATATTTGGAAATCACAATACGTGAGTATTGTAATCTACATTTGATTATACCGATATTGTATTCGTCAATGATGAATGCACGTGAAAATGAATTCTTAAATAAAAAATATGTAGTCTTGATTTTAATGAGGATGAAAACGAAGAATTATTTGAATCAAATATATATTGATTTGGCGTTAGTTACTGAACTGAAATAAAATTATTGACTTCAAATAAATACAGTCCTACGAGGCTGGCATTCCAATAGGAAAATCGTAGAACCTGAATTAAAATTATAATTCAGTTCAGTCTACTAGATTTTTTTTTCTACGCGTCGAGATCTGTCAATTATTTTTCTGGGCTTTTGCTATTTTTTTAAGTACTTTTTTTTTCGTCCTGTGAATTTGACTGCACCCAGAACATAGCTCATTGCAATTTTAGCATCCTGCTCTTTCCAGTTGCTAAACCATATCGAATTGCACATCCGGTTTAATTCATATCTTCGACCAGTGGCGTAGACCGAAGCGCGAATATCATCGTATTCCCATTTCAAATGAAATTCATAGCGGATACCCGAGCCCGAGGTTGCAGACGAGGCATAACCACGCTAGCCTCGGCGGCGGCTGCGACATGAGAAGAACTCGGAGCATCTGCTGCGCTTTAGACTTTTTGCAATAAAGCATTGCCTACCTCTATATATAATCTCGCACTACACGTTCGTGGTAACCCTCTCCGCTGCTTTTCACTCTCGTGAAAATTCACGCGAAAAACTTTGAACCCTATTGTCGGCTTCCAGACAAAAAGACCTCGCAATAGTGCATCCAATCAATATTGAAGCAAAATTTGATCCCCATGCGCACAAAAATAAAATGATTTGAGGGAACTCAGGTGCAAACATTGCATATAAGTGAAATAAATTTGCTCCCTTGTAGAAGCTTTACTGGCCTCCTGTTATTCCGAATTTTCCATTTTTTCAATTGTCTAGTGAAAAAAAGATTCACTATTGTGAATGTGCGTGTGTAACAATAAAATTAGTCTCTCATAATTCGTAAAGGGTGTTAAGTATTAAACAGAAACTTAGCACGGGAGTGGAGCAGATTTTCCTCGACAATTGAGGCACGTTCATTAAAAATCAATGAAGTCACTGACGCTTTATAAATTTTTTTTTTTCCCGGAAATACAAAATCGCGGGGAAACTCGATATCGGACAGATTTCAATATGTCGGAGTGAAAGTATTCGTATACCTGAAGTAACAAATACATCGATAGGTGTTAAGTTCTTCCAGGAATGATAATATTGGTAGTATTGATTTTTAATCGATTATTGATGGTCTATTTTACATATGATGAAATTTTTGCGAAGCATATCTCGGTAATTGGTGATGCACCAGGCTCGAATTCTCGGTGTTCCCGGTTTGAAGCCAGGTCATGGCAGAATTTTTTCACAATTTGATTCAGTTAAAAATGCATCGCTTGTGGCTGCTTGATAAATAAATGAAATTTATTCAGCAGCCACAGTCGATACTCGTAAAGATTCGAATTAGTGAAATTTAAATTAGGTTCGGCTTCGTGCGCGTAGAATCTAGCGATCATTGTTTCAAATCGTAGATGTGCTTCGCAAAAGTTTCATCGTAATTAAAATAATCCATGAATAGTCGATCAAAAAATCAATACTATGAATATTCCATCACAACCTAAACATACTACAGATAATATTGGTTAAACGGTATAGAATTATTTCCAAATGCCACAAAGGGTTTTAAATGAGAAAGACGGAATTAAGCAATAGACTTTCTGATAGGAATTATGATAGTGTGGTGATTGTCCGGTGAAATTTGGATAATAGTGAAGAAGCAAGATTCTACTTTGCAGTGGTTCTTATTTCGGCCTAGGAACTCAAAAAAATTTGATGGTATTATAGCTATTCCGGCAAAGAGTTAAAAGAAACGGAATTTTCCCCATGACATCTACAATATCAGGAGCTAAAAAGGGATCTCGAATTATTCAATATCTCTTCTATTTCGTTTAAAATCTTACACATTGTCTAATGAAGAGAATAATTAATTAAAAAATATGTTATTCGAAACAGTGTCTTGAGTGCGGTCACATGTTTTAGACATCGAGAAGCCTGTGTCACTGACAAGGTTAAAATACAGAAGATGATCCGTGATTAAAAAGAAGCTTACGATTTACTCAAAGGAGGAAAAGTCCTGGTATGACGTGAAACGCGATCTACGTACAAACGGAGGGAAGTTTTTTAGTGCCGAGGGACTGTCGGGACGAAAGAGAGCCGAGGATCAATGAAAGTACGTAAGGCGCATAAGAAAATTGTTTCACCCCGATTATCAACAGGTTGTGAGCTTTTCTTGCTTGAGCATATTCATTGGCAAAAATCCAGAGTAAAAGAAAGACACACTGAGAAAACTACTAGGTCAATAATGAGTAATGCTACCAAGAAAAAACTTAGCAGGTGCAACGAAGTTATCGATTAGGCGTACTAAATACTTGGTTGTGCAACCAAATTATTGACTATATTCATGAATAACTTCGTTGTTCCCACCAATTTATCTTGGCAATATTTTAGATACATTTTTGGTAGTTTTAACCAAGCCGTTTTCTCAATGCACAATAATATATAATCACATATCAATCAATATTATATCAATATATAATCACATATGTCAAGAAAAAAAAAGAAAGCATGGATTCTCTGTTTATGTGTTTGAAAGATAATTATTAATTTATTCAACGTTTTTGACGGGTTGGTTCTCCATCCAGGTGCTCAAAATGTAATTATTTATTTATCCACCTGTATCAACCCTAGACGGGTAGACTGGGGTCCTAAGGGACCCCAACGTGACGCCTCAGCTCTGCCGTGTTCGAACTGTCGATGAGAACGGGCTTCACCCTAGTCAGTAATTCGGTATTGGTATCTAGGTACGTCACCAGACACCTGTCACGGTCATTTGCTTGTTTACTTTCGTCTGCTGGAGACTAATCTCGAAGGATCCCGCTGGGACCTGTTTTAAATTCTGTATTAAGCGTGCTATGAAACTAAAATAATGATCTTAATGCAGAATTTCAATAAAACTTAAAAACATACGGAACTGTGCCATCCGTCGGCGAAAACGCATCCGCCATCCAACTGATTCCCTGCATAACTCACGCAATACACTTCTCAACGGCTATAACAACGAGCAGCAGAGAACTTTCAAAAAGATTTGCTGCGACCCAACTAGATAGCCTTAAGCCTCTTTGTATACACCCACCCCAAACGTAAAACTGAAATTCGACCACTTCAAGCATACAACCTACCAGCGACTGGAACGAATAAACAATGAAGAATCCCTACTATATCCAAAACCGAAAAAAAAGTTTAAAGAAAAAAGAAAAACAGTATCTGAAGGACGTCGGTTGGTGGCAAATTGTCAATGTCGCATAAGTTATAATGCACAGAAAATTATTATTATTATTATTGTGTAGATGTTTTGTCAATAAATAACGTTTAGTACTACTACTACATACTAAACAAATGAAAAATGTTGAAACGCAAATAAATATATATTTGAAATTTCTAATAGATACTTTTTGAGAAATAATGGAAAATAATAATAAGTGTAATAAAATAGAATCAAAAACGCATTTTTAAGACTATATTTTAATAATCAAAGCGAGGGAAAACGATTTCGTACAATGCTATCCATTCGAGTTTCCTCTGCTCCATATTCACAAAATTCACTTTGAGGTCTCCGAATAATTGCTCTTTTTGAGACAAATTTAATTCACGACTTTTTACATCGTCTAACTCTTCATTGGAAAAGAGTTTATGTTTTTTTTTTGGTGACAATATCGGTCCTCCACTTTTTCCGACAAAGCCCTTTATTGACTGGAATTTTGAACGCTTCGAGAATATTGAATTCGGGTTTTATGTATATCATCATGGTCCTTACAGTCTGACGTGCAAACTAGTAGGGTGAGACATTCCGTTTCGACCACATGTTTGCAAACAGCACACGAAAAGGTTGAACGGAGTCACCAGGACCTTCTATCCGTAGTTCGTGCCCAAAAAAGGTCCGTGTACAGTTAACGGGTCCCTTCTTCATCCGTGAGTAAAAAATGTAATTATTTCTTTATTAAACAATATCAACGGGTCATATCCTTTTTGGTGATCAGTTGCACCTACAAGTTCATTCCGATGGTGGATCTCTGAAAAAGGCTTGACTGACTTCAAATTGAGATAGAAATACTCATTTGTCTGAGGCATAGAAAAAAACCACAGAAAACCCAAGCCAAGTGTAGCACGTTGCAGATTCCTGAAGTTTCAATGTGTACGTCAACAGCGTGGCACAACTTACGACAGTTTACACAGTTTACAGTGGTATTCTGCTGCTTATGGAAACCATTTTGCCCTCAGCAGGAATCGAATTCAAACCTCCCGAACGTGTTCTGAACTATCTCCCTATCCGCAATACTAGCGGCACCGGTATTATTATTGTTGTTGTTATTATTATGGAATTTTGTTGAGGTATAGCCAAGTCGACCAACAACCGTGAAGATAAAATAGCTTCGGAATTGAACACATTATATTTGGTCATTTAATCGAGAAGACGATAAAGAATCAAATATATTATAGTATAAAGAAAGTGCAAGATTTTTATCGTATAGGCCATATCATTGACTGCAAATATTTTCTCCATTTTCAACTTGTGAAATTCAGACAGCTCAGATCGATGAAATTGGCTCTACAAGATTTCATTCTAATGTAAAAAGAGTCGTTCCGGTCAGAGAGTAGGAATTTCCATTTGAAGTTCATTCGCAGAAGGTGCAAGAAATTTCGGTAAGAAACTTACTGAGAGAAACAAAATATTCTACACAAGTGAGTATATTTTTTGCGCTGGAACTTCAAATAGAATTTCTTATACACGAACAGAATACAATATTCATACAAATAGAATAAAACGATGTAGACTCAATATAGTCTGTCTTTACACCGTTCGCTGTGTGTCGAGTTGAAAATGGAAAAAAATCTCGATCAGCAAAGTGAAAAAAAAAAAAATCACTTGTGAAAATAATTTATTAAAAAATGTTGTCACATAATTCAATCAAATTATAGGTCTTTGAATATGCAATTGTAATTATTTTGAAGTGCCTCGGCATCGTTGAGCGAATGTGGTCAATAATCCGGAATTTTCATAAAACACATCAAATAAGTACCCGTATTGTAATCGATCAAAGTGTGCACAATACTTTATACAGGTATTCGGATCACAGGATGCAAACAACCATGCATTTGATGACGGCTCAAAGAGAATCAAAGAAAGGGTTTTTCTAGTGGCTGCGCTGTGACTACAGACTGGTACACACTTCAACCGTAGCAGCAGCATCAGCAATAAAAAAAAAAAGTCTCGATTTACCGGTGGAGAACAATCAATGCGAGTGGATAGGTACGGCGTTGAGGTGAGATGTGGGATATGAGTGAATAGTGAAAGCCGCGTCAAAAATCGAGCGGTCAATACAGAAATCCATCACTGAGCAATTTAAAGGAACGAGTAAAGTTCAGCGGGGTTTGAAGCCTCCTGGTCATTCGCACACAAGGCGAAGAGCGATCGAAATATAAAGCAATGAGAGTTAACGGATATCGAGTGAGGGGAAGAACAATGGTATAATACTCGTTACGGTGGTAGTGCTGTTGAAGGGGAGGAACGATGGCGCTGGTGTTCATAGTGGTAGCGAATCGGTTGACGCACTTTGAACGCTTCTCGCTGGTAATCAATCAACGAATATTGTTTTATTTATTTTTCGATTCACCAGAACGGAATGGATATGTCGATGCATTGTCTGACCTATTCTAAGACCTCGTTTCATTGCTGCACAACTTCCAATACACACTGATCAATTATTCACATATGCCTCAGGGTAAGAACCATAATTATTCGCACACAAGTAGCTTCAAGCAATATCTAATTATCGATTTAATGCAACCAATTTTCTGAGGATTCCA
This sequence comes from Clistopyga incitator, assembly GCA_947507545.1. NCBI lineage: Eukaryota > Metazoa > Arthropoda > Insecta > Hymenoptera > Ichneumonidae > Clistopyga > Clistopyga incitator. The sequence continues at coordinate 8,909,514 of OX382178.1, read as the reverse complement.
GATTGTACAGATTGATGTCCAGAACAAATATCGCGTGATCACTGCCAAACCTTACTCTTGATTTGCCCCACATTTGTACCAATCAGTTTAAAAGCATAAATCTGTCAAGGTCCATACGGTTTGCCCCCGTTTCGCTTTTATGACAGTTACGACGAATAGAAAAAAGAGGTATTCTCTTTAATGCGCTTAAGCGGAAAATATTAATGGCCCTTTGCCCGTGGAATTTACACAGTTCAGGAGGTGGGAGTTGAGGTTTGTGGACGTAGAGGACGAGGGGAGCAAAAGAGTGAAACCACGGCCGGGTAGCACGCTTCCGATGCCCACGCTCGTGTGCTTCCAGGGAAACTTTTTCCATCGGGGTATATATAGCTAGCGGCGACGACAAGAGACGATTATTGCTTCGTGTACGTGTCAGAAGGTTAATGGCTGTCAGGAGCAGCAGCAGGCAATGCCATGGCAGCCGCTTTAAGAATCTCAGCCTCTGAAAAAGAAAGCTTATAGGTAGGAGGAGGCCATTGAGCGTCCCCTAAGCGCAAAACAATAAAGCTAATCAAACATATAGCGTCAGCAAAAGACACCTAAGCGATAAATGAGATGGCACGTTACTATTGATACGGAGCGCGTGTTGAGCTTAATTTGTTCAGTATCACGTTTCATTATGTTTGCGATAATATGTTACTGACTCCACGATGAGTCGTCATTTAAACATTTTCAAATCGCAGAAATTAAACAGAGAACTCCAACGACCGAAACTGTACGCTCGTATCGCACAGTATACCAAGGTGGAGCTATAGTTGTTCACAATCCACAACTATGCACAAAAGATCCATGAAGAACTCGTGTACGCGCTTGGAGCTTGATATCCGAGGAAAGTTCAAAGATAAACGGCAAGCGCCGTAGGAGATGGAAGGGAAGTGCAAAACTGCGCCTGATGCAAGCGTAAATGAGGTGTAACGTACGGAGGATGGAAGTTACGGTAACTTTCAGTGTCGTAGACGGCTGATTGTGGTTTCTCTACTTCCTTCTATCTATAACCTGTACTAGGATTTCATCGTCACAAATAAGTTTACTTAAGGTCTATTCCATGCATCGCCTTCGCAAGAACTTCTGCAAATTTTACCACAAGGAGTTTAGGTACGTAGCACTTTATGACATCGAGGAAACAAAAGAACGTGAAATTGCTTCGTTAATGCGCCAATTACAAGAGAATCATGTCAGGGATCAATAAGGACAAGCCAGTAAATAGGGGGATCGATATCAGATGTTGAGATGATAATTCTAGTGATATCTGATTATTCTAAAGTTATTACCTCTTCAAAATGGGCTCTAGGCTACGAAACCAAGACACGACCTTGAAGAAACAACTGCAAGTTTCTCACACGCAGTGCTTCGACGTAGAGTAAACTTCAGAGTACCGCCAGAAATCCATCTTTGAGATATTCGGTTGCCAAGAAAACTCAGCCTTTTTGTAGGATCGAACGCAAAATTGTTTTTAAAATAAACAATCAAATTGTCTTTACGATAATTATCCTACGAACGGAAAACTCAGCCTTTTTGTAGGATCGAACGCAAAATTGTTTTTAAAATAAACAATCAAATTGTCTTTACGATAATTATCCTACGAACGGAAGTTTTAGATGATGAGTAACGAACACGTTGGTAACAAGCACGAGACGAATGCAAGATGATATCAGATACACAGTAATCCCGGTGCGTTTCCCAGAGTTAATCAGCATTACTTGTGGCCACAACTTAGATGGATGACCAGTTTGCCGCGCTAACTGTTGAGCGGAAGTCCGATTTCTGCGTTTTTAATATATTCTCATACAGTAGAAACTCAGTAATAATAAAGTCCCCTGTATTGGCCAGGTTATCTGCAGTTCCCCTGTGACCTCTCGTGCAAATACCGTACCGTAGTGCATTAGGACGAGTGGCTGCAGATATCACCTCAGGAAGGTTACTATGCAGCAACGGGGAAAGGTGAGAAGGGCATCGTAAAAACCTAAATAAAACATAAGGAGGAATATCCCGATAAATAAAAATGAAAAAAAAAAAATTCAAAGAGATAGCAGGTCGAAGACATCGGTTTTACATTGTGAAAATGTAATGCACACTTGATGAAATAGCCGCGGGTTCCCCGCGTGCACTAAACTTCGACATAGAATGAACTGCAAAGTACCATCATAAGATCGTCTCTGAGCACTTCGTTCACCAAAAGAGCGAAGCTTCTTGTATTTGCGGTGTCAAAATCGACTTTTAGCGAACCATATAACCAGTTCTTGATTTAATTATCCGAGAAATAGAGGCTTGAATGTAGAGTAACGAGCGCGATGGTAACAGTCACATGGAGAATTCAAGGAGATGGCAGGGCGAAGTTGTCGAAGCACCACAGAAGGGTGGTGTACGTCTTCAACAGGTTTCCGGGCACACGAGTCCCGGGAGTCTGGTGTGGGGAGGTTGGCCGAGAGGTGGTCTGGTAATCGTTGGCATTCGTCCAGGACCACTTCAGAGTGAAATCGACTTCCGGTGTGCATCGTCAGTTCGAAGGACGTGGAAATAAGAGGGATAGGAAGTGATGTTGCCTGATAGGCTATGAAATGCAAGAACCGTTGACGAAGCGCAGAGTCGTTTATCACCGATGAAAAGTCACAAAAAATCACTCGACGAAAGATGGCTGTCATAGGACAACAAATGTCACGGATATTATTGAGATACGATAGAAAGAAAATACCATACGAAACTGCGAAAAAATCAACCAACATGACAGACAAATTTGAACCTTGAAAATGGTAAATCAGAACGCACGGGAAATTTAAAAAATCTCTTACCTACTAAGTGTTTAATTGTCTCAATTCAATGTTGCGGGTAAAGCCCTAGCAGTGCGATAGCTCGCCTGTAGATGATGATGCGTCGTGTTTTAAGAGCGTTGATTCCAGAACTCCGCGGTTTATTTTTTCGGCACTTCTATCGTTTGGATTTGCTCCGACGGCGAAAGCGAACGTAAACACGAGTGACCCGTTTAAAGATGATCTCAAGACATTAATATCCGGCACGACCCTATAACCATATCACCATATCATGTTAACGCGGCGGATAGAGGCTTGTCGGAGCAACAATGCGGAGGGGATCACCGGCTGGTTATCTTGTGTTTTCGGTTCCTTCGGCAACATACAACGTATCAAGTGTATTCGCGACTATGGCCTCTTTCAAGCGATAGAAGAAGAGAGGGTTGCACCTTTTGCCAGTAAGCGTGAGCACGAGCTATGTTCGTCGGCTTGTATTTTCGCGCGCGTGGTTCCGCTCGTGGGGGTGTCGCGGTGCGACTGTAGCACAATCGCTACCCTCTCACGCTCTCGCGGTTCACTCTCCTCTGCTGCTTGGCCTCCTCCTCCTCCTCGTCCTTCTCCACTTGCGCGTCCTCCTCGTCCTCTTCTCGCTGCTCTCCGCTACGACCCTTCGCGGTGGGGTGCCGGCGGTTGTTCCCTCCCTCGCGCGCTGCTGCCCGCCGTAGCTATCGCGCCTCTCTCGCTCTCTGGCAGTCGTACTAGCAGCGGCAGTAGTAACGGTAGCAGCGAGTCAGCCAGTGAAGCACCGCCACTCGCAGTGGCTATAGAACCGACACATCGCCAGCAGTAGCGTAGCAGGAGCAGTCCAAGCCGAGCTTTCTCTGCCGCACTCGCGCTTCTGTTCGACTCTCACTCATCGTATCTCCTTCCCACGGGATCACCGACAGCAGTACAGCACCCCTGAGGCTCCCCTCCACAACTGCCCGCACCGCGTGGCCACTCCCACCCCGCACTACTTGCACAATCCTTCTCACTCCCTCCCATGAGCTTTCCTTAGGCTCACTGTATCTCCAAAATTCTGGTACCCTCTCCCTCGGCACCGTACCACACACCAGCTACAACACCCCGCGGGTGCACAGAAGCTGTCGCTCGTATTCACGATGGTTGTGTTTCGGGTGCAGAGCTGAATGTCTTCTCGAACGGCAATTGCACCGCTCCTGGATTCAGTGAAACATGGTAAGGAATTACATAGCTGGTATATCGGAACGATTCACCGCCGCATATACTATGAATGGAACTGTGCAGGGCATAAGTGTTTATGTGTGTCTACCTATCTGTAATCTACCTATGATGAAAAGATCTTCCGCAAACACTGGCAAGATGGATGCGAACCTTTAACCGCACGGCTGATCATGACAACTTACTTTTTTACACTTACAGAAAGACCAAGCACTCTCGGAAATCGCTCGGAATTTCCATTCCACTGCACTGTCAAGCTTTAGTGCAGCATCCGAGGTGTCTCTCTCGGCTGTTCTGTGCCTCCGTAAACTGCAGCGCCCCATTCGCTTTTCCTGTCCGTTCAGTATAACGTCAATGAACGTCGTACGGCATTAAGCTCGCTGTCAACAAAACAGGTCACCCACAGTCAATGTAGTGGATTCATCTGCTTCTGAAGAACTCGTATCAACATGCGTGTGCGTGCCAAACATCAGAAGCGTCATCATGGTCAAAGTGATTATTCCGCTTAAGCGCCCAAGCAATTTCCGTTATCTTCTCGGACCGTTGGACAGTCTCGATAACCCCCCTTTCGACCGTACCTATTTTCAGGCTGACACCACTGCGAAGGATCCCCCGTCGCGCTGAGACCTCAGGTAGGCTGCGTCACAGTTGATTTACACCACGGCTGACGACACCTGACATCTGACTAATGCTGCGATTCTCCATCCCTACTATCCACTTTACTACTGCGATCCGTACGTAATGTCCTCGCTTGAGACGCAATTCTAGTCCATCGAAAAATGAGGAAATCTCTAATCTCGAATAAGGTATAGACGAGAATCGAATTCGTGACGAATCGTTAACCCGTTTTCACTGTTGGGAGGCTCTTCAATCTTCTATTTCCCATTATCAATCTTGTCGTTACTATTCTCACTCCACTAGTATTGAATCAATGTTTCTTGCTGATCGTCGAGGTCTAAAAAATACGTGAAAACGTATCACATTCGGCTTTCGGAACGACCTTTTGTACGACAATTTCCTGAGCCTTTGAGGGATACTGGGCGCAACCCGCAAGGATTTGCAAAAACGCGAGTGATTAGTTTCGTTAAAGCAAGTGCCGGGTCCTGGTTTTTGTCCTGCATAGTTTGTCGTCCAAGTCAAAAATTCATCGTTAATGAGTCGGTGAATGTCAAAATTTGATATCGTCAAGAAAAAAATATCCTTTAGGTTTTTTACTTTCGCATCCGCGCATCACTGGCCCATTAGAGCCTGAGCCTTAAAGCTTGCTTAAAAATGTTTACTTATCAACAAATTCTGCATGTGGAAACCTTTATTGTAGTTGACGAATCGAGCCAAAATAATGAAATTAGATTTTTTATTCGACGAGAATTCAGGGCGGACATGCTCGCAGATAAAGTAAACACGCGAATACGCAAACACGTAATACCAATTTCGGTATAAGGTGATTGATAACAATATAGACTTCCGTTCATATACCATTCTAACAAAACAATTTCGAATATTTGTTTGAGCTTACCGTTGCACTTTTTAGAAATAAAAATAGTGCAATAACATGTTTTGTTACACTCGAGTCTTGATTTTTCATCATTATCAAATATTGTTATTGAGGCAAACGCATATATTGCAATTATGATACTAACGATTATGGTCGAATGGAATAAATTATATAATCTTGCGAATTCACATTTTAATTCTGATACAAATTCACTCGTACATTCAGGGTCAGCCGACGAAATTATCAAGTATTCTCTACTCACCGATGAGTGGACTGTGCATTGCGCACAGAAGTGTTTCGGAGCATTCGAAGGATTTATTTCATTGAAAAATTATCGTTTATTGTATTCCAAAATTCAGTAATCCGGGATTACGTTTATTCTGTCCTCATCCACTTCTCTTATACTATATTAAAAATAATATGAGCGAATAATAAAGCGCAATTATTAATTTACTTTAATAAACAAAATAACTACTTGATCACTGTACACTTTTACAATGTGCTTGAACTTGTTGGTGATTAAATTTTTATAGTGGGCCCTTAACAGAATTGGGACATACTAGAAAATCCTAACTAATTTTCTGCACGGGTATAGTCCGGAAGTTTTTACACTCATTGGTGACTGAATCTCCTGACTGTGATATGCGAATGATTATTGATTCCTTTTTTCTATGCAATTTTGTTTTCAAACACTTTTTGCAATTGAGAATTTTTCAATTATTACGAAAGGAATGACGAATTATTTATTCGTATTTATAATTAATAATAATGATTAATTATTTACTAATAATAAATAATTAATCATTATTATTTATCTACCCGCCCGGTAGAGCACTAAGAAAAGGAAAAAATCACGATTTAGGATAAAAGATCGAGAGAATAGAAAACGAGGTATTCCCGAAGCTCGAGAATTCGAAATACTTAATGGCGCGATGGAGAGACGTGGCCAAGAATGCACAGTTCGCTCAACGGTGGATTCTGAATAGCAGGTAGCTGTGCAGGCGGACACTCTAAGAATACGAAGGTTTGAGCGAGCGCAAGGGAGGGTAAAATCGAGGATAGCTGCGATGCCTCAAGGCATCCAACGTGTATCGCTCGCCAATATCAGCGAAAATTGAAATAGACCTTATATTTCTTTGAAGGCGAGGGATATGGACTGGGAAAGTCAGTGAGTATAGGCGGAACGCGAAGAAGCACATACTCCAGTATACCAGATAGCGTATTGTATCTGAAGTCGTGTAAAGTGTACTGTATAACCCTCTACAATATCTCTATTTGCACCGATAGTATATGATGTCAAACAATATTAGGCATTCCATGCTAAATCAGCATGGAGTACTACCATAAATTATCTTTTTAACATTGAATTCACAGTACATTTTTTTGAAGTCAATAAAGACAGTTTTTTGTTAATAAAAATTCTCAATTATTAAGCCGAAACAATTTTTCTGAAGAATTCCAAAAATAGTGTGAAGTTATATTTACGGTCATAACACAAAAAAAATCAAGTTGTTCTACTGTAGTTATTCATTAGTTGACATTTTGGCGAGGTCCCGTTCTTACATTTGCGGTAATTAATTCTAGTTTCATGCTTATGCGTAATCCTACGAGTGGTATAATCTCAAGGAAGTAATTATGATATCAACTTTTTCCAAAATATGGTGTATGAGTCGCCTCAGCAGGACAAAACGGTTTGCGAATCACGATATTACGATATTGTAATCTCAACTTCATGAATGCTTATAGCATTCGATATATTTTTTCTATGATATTTGCAGACTCTACAGCTGTTGTTAATATTTTCCTTGTAGTTCTCAATAGAAAGAGCCGAAGATTATTGATAAGTATATTTCAGTACAATTGCAACCGAATCAATACTTACGTGATAGACATTTTTTTATAATTCATGATTTCAGATATCTTATTCGAAGGACTGACAGTGATATTAAAGTCTCCGCTGTTTTGAATCGCTCATCGTTCACTTTTCCTTTGTAGGTAATTCTGTCTTTGCGTCTTAAACCGTAGCTTCATAATCAGCGGCGTTCCAAAAATTTACCTTGTACATGTTTTCTTCTTCATATTGTAGTCAAAGTATCAGAAAAAGAGATTTACCAATGAATTGTAATACCAAACCACAACCAGACGAACAGATAGATATAAATGATTTAATGCTTTTTTGAAATGCAGGATAATTAAAACAAAATTAAGCATAAAATTCAAACATCTATTTACTTCGAAATGTAAGTGACAGTTTTTTTGGGATTGCCATACTTACTCATTTCACATACGTTGTATGTAATGAGAAAGCAAAAGAAAATTAAGACTGTCGATTTACTTTGGAATGCCCCATATATATCATCCAATGTCTTCGATATCTCTATTGAGTATTGATGTTTTACCACCTTCACATATAATAACAAAGGTGAAATGGAATTTGGTGGAGTGAGAGAGGAAAAACATATACAAGACAGACAGAAAAGCGATAGGAAGAGATTCACATTGAACGGACTCGCTATCCTCAAGGTAGAATTCCCGGTTTTAGATGTTCTTTACAATCGGATTTCTCGCTCTATCTTCACACCCCTTCTCAAGTCAGTCAACCAACCAACTGTGAAGTCGCAGCTGTAATGAAAACCAGCCCAACGTCCATCAATCGCTCTGTACCGTTAGTGGAGAGAACGAACCGTTTGTTTTGTTCAATTGAGATGCCGAATTGCGAGAAGGTCGAGATACAGCAAGGGACAAAGACAGTGCTAAGGCGAACATTGAGGGAATAACAGGTTGTGAAAATGTCGACGATTGAATAAAATAAAGGAAAAAAGTGAAAAGAATGAGGGAGAGAAATGTCGTCTGGATGGCGACGGTTCGCTGAAGAGGATAACCAATTGTCGTCTACGTGAACGAGAAAGCAAAACTCGTTCCATTTTCTGGTTTCTTCGGGTCATTGGACATCGAGCCTTTGATGTGGAACGATGATGTGTCGGGCAATTATGACGTTTCAACACTTTTACCACAGCCTTATCGTTCACTGGATCGGAACGATATCAAATGTGGAAATATTGTGGACATCAAACTATTCTTCACGATTGCTTCATGAAAATAACATAGGCCTCGCATTTACGTAGACACATAATGAAATTAGTACTGCAAGCTATACGAAGCAATTGACACCAACTCAGCCAATAGAATTTTCGTAGTTCTCAAGAAATTCTGTAATTCATTTGAAATTCAATATTATGTTTATATGATAAGTTGACTTAATTCAAGAGATTAAAGGATTTACGAGATGCAGATGTTATTATTACATTTTTTATCTGCCTACTATTAGGAGCACATAGAACTTTCGATAAATTTATTATAAAAATTACGGGTATGTGAACTCAATGAATGAAGTGAGTTTTTTTCACCCTTAACGTCATGAGCAATGCATTCTACACACTTGAAGTATGATATCAAGACTTTAATACATACCGTAGATCATTTTTTTTCTGTCGACATATTAAAAGTTATAGAAATGATATATATATCATATAGTAAATATATATCATATCATATAACAACGTATGTCTCGACTTTCATGTTACCTCTTTCAATGAATGGTTGTTGGAGTATTTCTAGATTTTTCCATTCTAGCTCGAAAAACGTTTTGTTTTCAGAAAATATGATATAACTCTTAGTGAGCGTGATACCCCCATTCTTCAATATGTATCATTTCATTGCTCGACCTAGAATTAAAAAAAATATATATTACTCATTTTTTCACAAAACCCTTCAAAATTAAGAGTCTTTCAACAGCGATAATGATACCGAAAGTGAAAATTCCGGTATAAATAGTCGAAATCATAAAACCTGACACAATAACTGATAGAGAATAAAAAGAGTTAAGATGCAGCCGCGCGTTCTTTTCTACTAGCAGAGTCCACGCCGTTATTGTATTACAGCTACCTCGAAATGGCGAAGAGAAAGTCTGCCGCAGATTCTGCGAGGGACGATAATAAAGTAAGAGAGGAAAGTTTAAGGCGAATTCAGCTATAGATGAGAAGGAGGAGCTGGCCGAAGGTGTGGTTAACAGGTCTCAGAGCTTAATTGCCTTTCAATCTTTATTGCGTTATCTCACAGACGGGAACAGAAAGAACTAGTATAAAAGTCGCAGTTAAATGTAGTGGTAGCGGCGATATATACGAAAGAGGAGCCGTGGCGGGATGGTAACAGTTCAGAAAGAGTACCAAGCACGTTTCATATTCTGAATTGCGCTTGTAACCTCGGTTCAAGTGCCGCACTCAGAGATTGAGTTACCCCTGAGCTGTGGTGCGGTCGTTCGTATCGAGTCCACTAGGTTTGCACTGAGTTCTACTGTTGATGCGCTGATGCGGATACGGTGTTGGTTAGTGCACATATACTATATTATGAGCTGCGTATACAGTACTGAATATAGGAATAATCAAACTATATCATTCTAGAGCTAAAGCGCGACACCAACGAGCACTAAAATGTGACAATTTCAACGATGGTACTATCGGCGAGGTGATAACTTACGATTTCATATCATATAGTCAATACACTACCAATGCGTTTTCGCAGCGCTGGATTCTAAAAGTAACGCTCCCCGACATCAAAGTATACCCGAAAATTACTGACGCCATCAGGGCAATCAAAAAACCGAAGACAAATTTTATAGCGATTGTACATAATCCGAATTGTTGCAATTTTATAAAGAATGCCGGGTACCGCCCTCAGAGATTGAGTTACGCCTGATCTGTGATGTGGTTGTTCGTATCGAGTCCAGTTGGTGCGCACTGAGTTCTACTGTTGATGCGCTGATGCGGATACGGTGTTGGTTAGTGCACATATACTATATTATGAGCTGCGTATACAGTACTGAATATAGGAATAATCAAACTATACCATTCTAGAGCTAAAGCGCGACACGAGCGAGCACTAAAATGTGACAATTTCAACAATGGTACTATCGGCGAGGTGATAACTTACGATTTCATATCATATAGTCAATACACTACCAATGCGTTTTCGTAGCGCAGGATTCGTAGCTCGAATTCTAAAAGTAACGCTCGCCGACATCAAAGTATACCCGAAAATTACTGACGCCATCATGGCAATCAAAAAACCGAAGACAAATTTTGTAGCGATTGTACATAATCCGAATTGTTGCTATTTTATAAAGAATGCCGGGTACCGCCCTCAGAGATTGAGTTACGCCTGATCTGTGATGTGGTTGTTCGTATCGAGTCCAGTTGGTGCGCACTGAGTTCTATCGTTGTTGCGCTGATGCAGATACGGTGTTGATTAGTGCATATACACTATATTTTGAGCAGAATATGCAGTAGTCAATTTAGAAATAATCAAAGTATACCATTCTGGGGCTAAAACGCGACATGGGCTAGCACTAAAATGTGTCGATTTCAAGAACGGAATCTCGACGATGGAACTAGTGGCAAGGTGATAACATACGACTTCATATGATATAGTAAATACAATGCCAATGCGTTTGTGTAGTGCTAGATTCGTAGCACGAGTTCTAAAAGTAAGGCTCGCCGACATCAAGGTGTACCCGAAAACTACTGACGTTCCCAAGGCATAAAAAAAATTAAATAAATAAATAAATTTTAGCGATTGCACATAATCTGAATTTTTGCAATTTCATTCAAAATTTCACTATAAGCACGGAGAATTAACGTAATTGTATAAGTTATGTTTTTAATTTTTGATCCAGAGCTTTCCTGAATCTTTTTATGTCATAAACCTTCGGTTGTACTGATAAAACAAATCCTACGGCAACTTAAATATGAAAAAATTGATAAATGCAGCCAGTCAACCGAGCTGCAAATAGATATTTCAAGAATGAACAATTCAAACATAGGGAAACAGTCTCGGATTCAGAGAAACTAACAATTAATAGTTTCCAGAGATGAAAAGATCTCCTTGTGGTGGTAGAAAGATTAACCACATAAGCAATATCAGGATTCGATTTTTTTAAATATGCATAATACGCGTAGTTTGATACATAAAAGATATTTTTTCTTTAATGTAACCAGTTGCAAACTAGCATAACGTGAAACGGAGCAACACAAATAGTCATATTTTTCTAATTACTCGGGAATTATAATCCTGTTTTTTCATACATCCATCTCGCTTCGTACCTTCTTCTTTTGTGCAACTATTCCGTATCGACGCTACAATATTCGCATCGGCATTGAAAGGCTCTCATCGCCTAATGAACATCCGAATTATTTCACGTTTGCTCATTATTTTTCACCCGATCGCAATATGAATCTTCACGAAATAACCTCTGGCTGCGGGAGCCTTTCCATTCGGTTGCTCTCTCTCTCTCTCTCTCTTAATATGTACTAACATGTATCCAATTTAAGAATTTATCGTATTTTTTTTATTCAGAAAAATTCACTAAAATTTCATAATCCAGAGTTAAAATTTGAGGCGTTACATAAGGCGGGAATCTGGCGCTGTTAAAGCCTTCTCATGGTTTCCTCAGGTCCGGATTTGTACCGGATGTGAATACCTTTTATTCGTGCTATAATTGGCTGTGGCTAGACCACACGGGGTTCGAGGCTAAGTTCGTATTTCACAAATTTGATGTTCGAACGCTGCAGTACTCGTTCTCGCCTAATCAAGAGACGCGGCAGCGTCTCGAGACAAATATATATACACTACCGTAGATCATTTACTCGAACCAACTTGTTTGGTCACTTTTTTCTTAGGTTAATATGTTAGACTGATAAAGTGATAGCGTTTTCAACTCTTTTTCAGATATAATCGGATACGACACTTCAAAATAATTCATTTTAGAGCAAAACAAGAGTTCTACCTTCAGTCGTTTAGTATTTGTATTTCAAAACTCCTCCAAAAGTTTGCACTTTTCCAGTGGTAGACCGCTCCATAGTTTTTGGTATCAGGTTACCCTGTCCATAGTATTCGGTGCCCAAGTTGACCCTTCTATAGTTTTCGATGTCCAAATTGACCTATCCATAGTTTTTAATGTCCAGATCGACCTCTCCATAGTTTTCGGTGTCCAGGTCGACGTCTCCGTACGATTCGTTGTTCAGGTGGTATTTTTGTAGGAAACTTAATGCTCTACAAAAAAGGTATCTTAACATTTTTCAGAAAATTCACTCCTTCAAGAGTCATTCGACATTAAAATAATTAAAATCGACATAAAAAATGTCGAATAACTCTTGAAGGATCGAATTTTCTGAAACACCTTTTTTGTAGAGCATTAAATTTCCCACAAAACAATCATCTGATCTTTGAAAATATTAATTTATCTGGTAGTTACAAAAATAAAAAGTTCATACAAAAATTTGAAAAAACAAATCAATATTTGAGGCACGATTACAAAAAAACGGCTCGTTCTACGTAAATTTACTAAGAGAGCTTTTTTTGTAGGAAATTTAATGTTCGTTAACAATATCAATAGATCAAATTTTTCAGATTCATCATTTACGAGTTTTGGGTAATAAAGACGGAAGATGTAAAAAAATCGATAGTTGTAATGATACACCCCTTAATATTAATATTAAGGGCTCAAACTTTCAGGATAATTTTTTTTGTCGTCATGAACAACATTTTCAGAGTACCATTTAAAAAAAAATATTGTTCGTTTTTGTTGGCCCAGTTTAATATATATGCATATAAACTCGGCAAATACTTTAAATAAAACGTCACCGATATAGAGAGGGAATTAAACACTTTAATTCATGAGGTTTCATACAAATATGATTCCCAGAAGGGGAATCCGTGCGCTCTGGCACAACTGACGCCATATAACAGATAATGGAGAGATTTACAATAACAAAGGTTACACATTACTAACTACCACAAAGTTATCAAGGCCGTGAGGTCGGATCGAGCCGACTCGAGCACACGGGCTATGACGGGGGAAGACGGAAAGTGTCTCGACTCCTGAACAATTGTTAACACCAAACATATTGTTGGGGTGCACAATCGGTACCTTACAATCGTAATAAATCACTGGCCCACCTCGAATATTTCAAAAGAGTCTATTCATCTCGGCCTTCCTTATTTTTACAAAGTTTCCAATTTTACGAATTCTCACGAGTCACGGGTTATCCTCGAGTATTCTACTTTGACTTAATATTCTCTATCCGAATTAGTCCGCGTCCAACCAACAAGTGACGATCTTTTGCGCATGCCGATTACGCGGCGCTAGGCTGGAGCCAGCGCGAAGGACTACCCATCCCTTCGCGTGACGAAAAATGGCGATCGGCGTTTCTCTCGAGCGATCTCGACGTTGTCGCGGGAGGCCTATCCTCATGCGCTGCAATCCTAGGTGCTTTCTTTCTGCTGTCTTGCTGCCGATAATTGGCCCGTGTGGTAGTTGACATTGGGGCTCTCCTCCGCGGGTAATGCCGTTCGCCTCGACGCATCGAGAGTATCATGAAATAGTCGAAATCAAAAAGCATAAGTCGGAATTTCTTAAATCAGTTGGTCCTTGTCTGCTCGAGTCGGTCGTCTCTAGCGAGAGAATTGCGTATTTTACATATTGTAAAATAATATGTACTTGACATGCTGTACCAATTTTTAGTTGATTTTATGACTTTTTGTGCCCATGCATAATTTATTGTTCAAATTCCTGATACTGTTTGTTTTTTTTATGTTTTACACAAAGCGTTTTTAGGGGGTCCTAGTTTTCTAATAGTACTTTATTTCACTCAGTTCGAGAAGCCCGGTTTTACGCACGCTTCTCTCTGGAATAAATTCTCTTATTTTATGAATCTTATCTAAATTGTGATTGATTTATACGTTTTTTGTTTGTTTTTCTAGTGACCGTCATCAACCGCCGCGTATTTAAGCAGCTGATTTTCTATCAACTTAAGTCTAGTCTTCACAAGCAGAAACTTGAGAAACAGATGCCGAGAATTCGCATTTGCCAATAGCCTGAAGCATCGGTGGTATTGGCCAAGTTTAATATTACTATCAGAATTCCATCGTGCTACGACCGCTTATACCGCAGTTCAGCAGAAGCTAGAGAGCATAACAGGAGGTTAGGTTTGCTTACTCCGTCGTGGAGGTGAAAACGTACAGAGAACAACGGCAGGTTGGGGTTGTGGAGCTTCCACCGATACACCGAAACTAATGTCGCGCAGACTCAACTCTCACCAATCTGTGTTAGAAAATGAATACTCACATCTATGTCCCTTATTCACGGTTCTAGACCATCCCTCTCGCTTCCCTTTATGTTCTGACTCTGTTCGTTTTCATTCGACCGCAGAGCTTCCGTGGTAACTTGCGCTCAGTAGATTGTAGCTTTAATGCAACTGGCAAATGAATACCTTGATCGAAAAAGATTACATACAATAATTCCAATAATTTTCTTGAAAACGCCTTTAAAAAGTGGTACTTTTCATGGGGGTTATGGTTATAACACTCTTGACAAGTTAAGTTGGTTGGCATTCGCCGTTGGCGATTGTTTCCACGAAGTCGAAAATTTGTGAGTTCTCTTTCCATTACAATTCCTCAACACTTCAAAAAATATTCAAAGCGTCGCTATTAAAAATCTGGCGTTTACGATTCGTGTGATTTTTCCCTCGCTTCAGCGTCTCGCACAGGTTGAAATAGTCAACTTCCAATTCCAAATCAGACGTCTCTCCGGTCTTTTCCTTTTTGGCCTCGGGTAATTTTTATCTTTGGGACCGCGTGTAATTTTGACTTAGTTTTAGTATGCATAAGCACCGAGTACCAACATGGGGTGGAAAAGTGTCTCTGAGCACAGTAGGATCACCGGTCAGGGAAAAGTACACTACTACTTTTGAACGTGGGATTGATTCGTGTCCTCGAATTGCGAGAGTAGTGAAAATTTCCAGACTTCCTCTCACGGGTGCGCGTCCCGTATCTCCGTCTCGCCTTTAGGTGCCTGGGATCTAGATGAGAACACATTTCAAGGGGTAACCGAGTCCTGCTGCTGGCGAAAAACCGGGGTGTTCGCCCACTCGTCTACTCCTCTACTCCACACAGCCTCCACTGGCTCAGAGCTCGAACTCTGTTCTTTCCACAAGAAAGAAAAGGATCTATAGAATTCAACGCTGAGAGAAATTGAGATAGCCAAAGTAACTATGCAGTGATAATTGTGTTATATTAATTCAGGTGAGTATTTTCGTAGTAAAATTATCAATAACGTAATTAAATTAATTCTCTTCATTGTTAACGTAACTACGAAAATAGTTAACACGACTATCGCAATTTCTCTCAGTAGGAGTTCGATAATTTGGTCCTGCCATTTCAATACGTAAACGGCATATATTTCAGTTTTAGCGCCATAATACGTGTGTCTTATATATTTTGCGGCTATATATATTTTCATGTCGGGATAACCAAACTCGTTTATAATTTTCAAAGCATTTATTTATTCACATTTCCGGGAGAATTATTGATGTCTAGTAGGAAAACTGTCAATGAGAAAGTGAGGAGAATGGAAGCGCATAGAAGAAAATCTATAGTACATATAGAAATGGCGTGACAGGAATGCGGAGGAAGAGAATCGGTGCGTCGTGCGAACGTGGCTCGAAATCCCGAGCAACGCACCGAGCTCAAACATCAATCTCCTGTCCCAACAGTCCGCGCTGCGTTGACTCATGGTCCCCCTTCCTTGCTCAGTCACCAACCGAAGCGCGAGAGTGTGTGTGTAAAGGTATCGCGGATTTCGAAGCTCCAGCTTCGAATTTATTAGAGACGACCCCTCGGAACAATAAACCGCGAAACAATCCGAATTTACATGGGACACCAGCGTAAAAAAAGGGAAATATGTGGAAAGCTCGAATGAGAGAGAGAGAGAGAGAGCGAGAAAAAAAAAACGAGTGCGAGATCGCGACGGCGCTCCTCACTTTTTTTCAGTATCACACCCGTTCTTCCTCAAAAGAATCAGCGAACGAAGGAAAATCGGGCGTTCTTGCGATCCAAAGAGCGTCAAACGTATCAGTGGGAAAAATACGTTTAGCTTTTGTCAGGAACGGGCGCAGCGAAGCAGCTCGACACCGGAAGGCCAGGCATGACGAGTCAACGCTACCGACGGTGCCGTCAAAGAGTAAGGATTTCATCTGGCCTGTTTTTTTTTTTTTTAAGAAATTTCCGACCGGCATAAATACGAAAAGACATTTTGTTTAGTCCCCGCCACGAACAATTTCTGACAACGCGGAGTTTCGGTTGTTTTTTTTTTCGGTGGATAGCACTGTATAATAATATCGCTTCAGCTGCACAATATATAAGGCAGTGTGACCCAAGAACCACAGGTTATCTTCGGAACCTCGAATGTCTCATATAACAAAATATAAAAATATATTGATTCCTTAAGGAAAATAATAAGTAGACAAGTAGAAGTTCGCATGAAAGTTTGTATAGTCCTTTTAGAAAGGTTGGTAGCGGAAACCTGAATTTTTTTCTATCTCAGTAAATGCACTATCATCAGCAATTAATTTTCGTAGAATCAATTTTTGATAAACAAGCTTGAAAAACTTTCGAAGTAGAACTTTACATATCGCTTCCTCTCTATTATTTTCTTTATGCAGAGCTACCTCTGTAAGAAAGTATGATGATCAAAATTGGCATTCAATGAGAAGCTTTGCGAAAGGCATTTCGAAAAGTCGATTTTAAGTCTATTCATATACAAAGCATTATTTGGAATTGTGAGATCTTTTCTGCAATAGTCTTATATGAAAGTACATCTTAAAATAAGGAAAATTCGTAGAATCGATTTTCTTCGTACTTTCCATATTCTTTCACATATGAGGATGCGACATTTTTTTGTTCTCTTTTTAGCCATAGATCCGTGGATACATCAATAAAAATGCTGCCAAATACATTGGCATATTGCTTCCTCTCTTCTTTTTGTCGCAGTGTATCCTACTCGGATTGTATCAAATTAGATTTATCATTTTTGGCTTCCTCAAGAAGCTTTGTTTTGTGATACGTTAGTTTGGTTCGTGAATCGACTCAATCGATCGCTCAATCGGTCAATCGAACGAATTTACGCTACATATAATCTATCACCTTTTTTAAAAAACTTTTGTCGTGTCGCGTTGAGTTGCAAAACGAAAATCTATGTTTGGTCCGAATTTCGACTGGATATTTCAATATTTACGGACTTTGCAGCAAAAACAATTTTTTTTCGAAAAATTGGAAATGTCATAAATTGTTAACAGCTCGACGGATTGACACCAGATTCAATCCCAAACTTTGCCTAATGATAAACAATGTTTGCTCTAAATGAGGATCTCGAAAAAAAAAAATTTTACTACAACAAAGCTTCCTGAGGAAGCAAAATGAAAAAAAAGGTACTTTATCTATAAATATTCTAGCCCATATGCGCTCTCTCATTTGCTGTGATATTATTTGATTACGTTTCTTGCACCTGAACACTTTTCTCTAAAACGAATTATTGTTTATCTAGACAAAGTTTTTTTATAAATTTAATTGTTTCCCGTATCTCCAGAATACAAGTTGTTCATCCTGTAGCCGAAATGAAACTCTTGTACGAGAATTTTTTAGTTATCATATAACACAGTTATATAGCACAGCCCAAAATCGAAAAACTTCCTAATAGGGATAGAAAAAATAATAAGAAACGAAAAATTCTGAGGAGACAATATGCAAGGTTCCACTTTGTAACATTTTTGTATTTATTTTACTTATTGCTTCGATATCCGCAGTCTGCTCTACAGAAAAAACGTTCGTCTGAGCAGTTGCAATTTCGTTATCTAGTTCACTAATTATGGCTAGCAACTTTCCAAATTTTGGTTAAAACTTGGATTTGTCGGAGCCACGCGATCCGTCAAATCGAAGGCTTCTTTGTATATCCGCTCGGACTCTATTTTTAAGAGTCGCAAGATCGGTATCGAGCCTTTTTTATTCCTGCTCCGCGCAATCACATCTATTTCCCAAATGTTGCGACTCGATCTTCTTAGTCGCGAATTTACGCTTTGGCGGTCCCAGTTCAAAGTTCATCTGCGCATTCGTTGTTATAAATTTATAGCAATCGGAAATCGCCGCGTTTTATTAATACTCATAAAAAACAACATTATTGTGACAGTTCCCGAGAACTGTCAAAATACAATAACTCGACAACAATACTTATATCGAAAATGCGACATATTTTGCCCACTGATTTTTTAAAGAAGGAAATATAAATGAGTACTCCATTTATTCTAAAAACAAATCTGAGTCACAATGGTTAGGGTCTGAAACTTGTTGGATTGATACAGATTGCCTCTATTCTTATCATCAGTAAACAAAATGGGGATGGTAGGTCAGACACTTCTACATTGAGTTATAGACTCATGTTCAGTCGAATAGAAGTGAACTTATTATATTTATTCTTACACATAGTCTTTGGAGCAAATTGGGGAAAAAACAACGATTGAATAATCCACAGTGCAGCGCTGGTATCGTATGTAACATCGCATTGGCGCCGAAGTTGACTGGAATCCCTACTCTGGAAATCATGACGATCGACCCTGTACGTTGCGATGGAATTCGAATTTCGATTCATACAAAAAAAAAAAAAAAAAAAACAAGACGTATTCGCTCAAGATAGCTGGGGAAACACGCGAATTGGTTCACCAGGAATTCCGAGCTTGAAAGTTACTCTGGTTCGCTTCCTCACTTTTACAACCTCCAATCCACGGTTAAAGCCCTTGCACACGTTAGATAGGAAGATACGACTTCCTGATGTTACTACACTTTCAGTCTGCACTACTTACGTCTACGATACTTGCTGAACTTGAGCAGGCTTCACCTTTGAATCGATACCTTAAGAAACTCAGTTTCCTCGAAAAACCATTGTCATAATAATTTTATTCTATTGTTTCGATATATTTTCCATGTTTGCCGTCAGTATAAACGGAATACGCATGTTTTTGATAAAAAAGAAACGTCTTTTACTAAGCCAAAACACGCGGTTCTCAAGGACTTATAGTTTTAAAACAAAAATTTCTATGCAATAATCACGTTCATCAAAATTTATATGCCGTTAGTTATACCAGTAAAAATAAAATTATCCATTTTATCGTTGATTTTCTTTTACCCTTATTACCTTCACTTTTCTTCGCGCTATTTTTCTTTTGCCGTAAAAAGTAATAAAACTACGATTCTTCTACAACTGCTAATACTTTTAATATAGTCCTACTAGCCAACTTAATTCAAAACTGGGGTGCGAACTTTATTAGCCGGAATCGCACTGAACGAGTCCCCGGTGAGATTATTTCTCGTTCGCCCGCGAGACCGACGGGCGCACGCCTGCTATTGAAACTTCCTCATGGAGTGGTGGTTAACTAAGTTTCCATAAATGGACTTTGGACGTTTCTACTACTCTCCTATACAGCCACTTCCCGCTTGTACACGGTGTTACTAGCTATTCCCGCTTCCGTAGAACTTCACTATTTCTGTAGCGGCGTAATCTCTAGCGCGTCAGGCATTATCCTGGTCAAGCCGTTTCTGTACCTATAACCTTCTTCTCTCTGAACCCGAACTTTTGTCTTTCTATTCGGATATTATACCGGTCATACTATATAAAAATCCATTTTACATTTTAACGATTTGGTAAGTCTCTCAGATCATATGGACGAACAAAACAAAGCGAGGTAATAGCCAAGTAGAGCAGTTGTATGGGCTGGCGTCAGTAGAACTATTTCTATTATACGGCATTCATCTACGTAAACAGGAAAACATCCGGATGCTTTAACGATTTGGTAGAATTCTCAGATCATATAAGCGAACAGAACAAAGCGAAGTTCCAACCAAGTACAGCAGTTGTATGGACTTGCGTAGGTAGAACTTCACTATTTCTGTAGTACCGTCATCTCTAGTGAGTCAGGCGTTATCCTGGTCAAGCCGTTTCTGTGCCTATAACATTCTTCTCTCCGAGCCCCAACCTTTATCTATCTATTAGGATATTATACCGGTCATACTATATCAAATTCTATTTAATTCTAGCGGTTAAGGTATTTGCCCTTATGTATGGAAATAGGAATACATCCGGACATTTTAACAATTTGGTAAAACTCTCAGATCATATGGACGAACGGAACAAAGCGAAGTACTAACCAAGTACAGCAGTTGTATGGACTTGCGTCGGTAGAACGTCACTATTTCTGTAGTAGCGTGATCTCTAGTGCGTCAGGCATTATCCTGGTCAAGCCGTTTCTGTACCTATAACATTCTTCTCACAGAGCTCCAACCCTTATCATTGTATTAGGATATTATTCCGGCCATACCATATGAAATTCTATTTAATTCTAGCTGTTAAAGCATTTGCATTCATCTATGTAAACAGAAAAACATCCGGATGCTTTAACGATTTGGCAGAACTCTCGGATCATATGAGCGAACAGAACAAAGCGAAGTACTAACCAAGTACAGCACTTGTGTGGGATTGCGTCGGTTCGGATGTGTGTAAAGAGTGGTTTACCATTATTCCGAAATACGAACAGTAGAAAAGCGAAAGAGTAAGGAGTTGAGAATCCTTTTGGGAAAACTAGTTTTGGCGTTAGAGAGTCGGTCAGTATAGGCCTACAGTCTACTTGTAGTCTCTGCAATGATGTTCCGAAGAGCATAAAATAAAAACAAAATCGAGGAGTTTTTGTGCGTCAGGCAAAAAAATTCGTATAGACAAACTCGTAGAGCGTGCAATCTGAAAACATAGGTATATTTATTATGCGGATGTATTTTCAGCGGTTTATTAGTTTGTAATTGTTATTTTTCAAGAAAGAATTGCATCTATGACAAAACTGAGTTAGTGATGAGGGCTTTTCGGAACATGAGTGCTTGAGCACTCTTCCGGGGTAATTTCATTTCACTAGCGTGGCTACAGAACTGACATGGTATTGCGAGAATTATATAGATGTAGAGAAAGAAACAACTATTGTATCAATGAGACTGTATAATGAGTAAATACTCATAGTACCGTTAAGGTGTATTTTTTAATAATAATAAACTTCAAACTTCATGTTCATATAGATTTTTTCAAGAATATAAGTAACCGGATATGATTTTCATGATGGCACTAATTATCACTTATATTTTATTTTTAAATTTTCTTATACTTGAATTGCTAACAGGGTCGAAATTTACATGTTCCTGAGTAATAATGATGAATTGTTTTTTTACTAAATGTAAACTAATATTTTGTGGGCGTAATAAGTATTTAAAATTTTCGGTGAAAACAAAGCTTCCTCTGTGAGACAGCAAAATGAGTGAAACAAAGTCGAAATGGGTGAAGCAGAGGAATCAAGGGAAGACGGAAGTGGGTTAGGCAGACAAGCATAGGAAGGCAATAACTGTCAGGTTGGTGAGGCAAAAGCAGTAGCAACAAAGGTGGTAGCGCGCAGAAGAAGTTGAAGAAGGTACAAGCGACTAATCTTTCCAGAGTCAGTTTCTTCGCGGTTCTACCCTCGTCATCTTGTGCGTCGTTTCTTTTGCCGCGAGAAAAGTGCCGAAAAGACAGGGACAAGATACCGACCAGTCCACCAGTAACTTCCGGTTTCCCTTCTGCGGTCCCTGGTAAGCCTCTCTTCAGCTCCTTATGCTGTTACTGATATAACGACACATATATGAGGCGGTCTCCCTATTTTATAACCAAGCTCTTTTTACGACCGCCCGAGTGCTATGAAAGTTAGAGCATCTAACTGGTTACATTAGCCTTAGAAAAATCATATGGTACTCCATTTACGCTTTGTCACATATGGTAGAACAAACCAAATTCTGGCCTAATACTAAGGATCCTCAATGAATATACTTTGCAACGAAGTGTCGATGCATTTTAGTCCAGATCATCACAGGCAGTTAAATCGCACTGAGCTTCTTTCAGATGTCAATTTTTCACGACGTATTTTAATATGATTAATGTTTGGCTACGCCAAAATTTTGCTCCGGCCAGTTTCAATCGCGGTGCACGGTAAAAAAAACTTGACTGGAACAATCAAGCGCTATAGTTAAAAATGCACCAGCCGATTTATTGGTTAGGCTAATAAAATTGTTGGTTATGCATTTTTTTGGGTGCATACTTTTAAAAATCATCAAAATGTTCGCAAGAAATCACTTTAAAAACTGTAACAGTTATTTAACCTTTCCATGAAGTGATGAATGTTTACGCTATGCATCGTGGTGATTCATTACAATATCTTAGAAAATATTTATAATAATCACACGGGGACCGGATATTGATAAGTCGGAGAAAATCACTGCCAACGCACCACCATTTCTTAAGGGTGCCGAGTAACTTAGTAAAGTCATTAAAAAAAATATCGATCGATGTCAAGTTTTCGAGAAATGAAAATTTATTAACACAGTAAACTTGATAAATTTCCTATAGAGCTTGTAAAAAAGTTCAAGTTTCTATACGGAAAGCACTCTCTTGCAAAAAAAAACTTTTATTTCTTTTTTTCAAAATTCTATATCAACAATTGGTATATCCGGAATAATAAAAAAAATATGTAGGGTAGACTAAAAATATTTGGAGAGGTAAACTAATTGTTTTCTAATTTCGTCGCTGATCTGACGGACAATACTTCATATAGAGAAAGTAAAATTAAAAAATGAACTCACAATAAAATTCTAAGTAATAAGTTTATTAAGATTGTTTTAACTGTTTTATGCAGAGGTCTAAATAATATAGCGATTTATTATATTCACATTTCTATGCATGATTAGATTACGTAGCCAAATCGAAAAACCTTAAGGGGACGAAAATTATCTTAGTCCTTCCATTGGATCCCCCTTAAATATTCGTGGTTTCTCATGAACGATTTTTTTTCTTCAGAGTCAGGTTCAGATTTTTGCCAGATATTGCACTTATCAGTTGGATTCATCGAACTGCCTACAGGGCAGTTAAAAACCCTTGCGAAATCTTTTGTGTTGGAAACTGAACCAATAACCCTTATTTTAGCAGGGCTATGCGAATCGATTATTTTCCTCATTTTCCGGTTGAACTCGGGTGTTTCTACTTTGCACCATGTCTGTAATATTTAATTGCATTTACATTATTTATAGTAATAATCAATTTATTCCAATGTTTATTTTATGAATAAATAAATATAATATTGTGCATGAGGAATAAAGTTTTCACATTTCAATACGTTTATCAGCATTCATAATCACTCTTGTAAGCCTCTATTTCTATTTCTCTCAGGTAACAATTATATTTGTCATATTAATAATGATTTTCTAATTTATTTTTCGAAAGAATCATCTGACATTTTTATAATAAGGTATGCAAAGTTTATAGCAATCGTGAAGGAAACTACTTTTTTTCGATGAAATATGACCCATGATTTTTCTGAGCGCATAATTTAGAAATATTTTTCTATGAAAAATATGGAAGAACTTTTTGTTAATAATGTGCAAATAAAAAAAATTCAACATTGTATTGGACAAAAATGTCAAGTCTAGGAAAATTATCGAGTTTATTGCAGAATATATGTTAAATTACTTTTCATGCATTTGCTAGGCAATTTTTTATGTGTCAAGTGTATGAATAACTGCTTGAGTATGTTCCATGACGTAAATTTTTTGTTAGTTGACTTTATACCATTAAATAATTAAAGTACTTAAGTATCCACTTACAGCAGCGAATGAAATGAAGAAAAGTTGCTCTGGAGTATATTCCTCCAATCCTGGAAGTCTTAGGTCACGACTTTTCTCGTCCAGTTTCTCAAAAGCTTGGAAGACCGCCTGAATACCCGTTACATCAGCGATATTTTCGCCCATTGTTATGTTAGCCATTCTGTTTGGGGACATCTATAAAAAATGGTGGCTGTGAGACATCCTATAACTGCCAGCTACTTACATTGCACATAGTCACGTTACTTAACTAACTATTAGTTGTTCATCAAACGAATTATTAATTAATCAGCATTTTTTAATGTTAAATGTTCCTCTAACGAAAAGTTTTCACCCAACAAACGACTACAGGTAGCTTTTGATAATGTTACAGAAGAATGTTGATCATTTTCCAATTTGTCTCTCTTATTCTTCGTAAAAATAAAAATTAACTGCATTTTTCGTTGTTGAATTAACAAAAACTTCCGTAGTGTTTTTGTGAACAAGGTTTTCTAGTTGTTGAGAGTACGAAAAAGAAAATTTCTGTGGTGTGAGACATTGTATTGTATTTGTGTATATTTAAGCACCAACCTCGACGACTTTTAACTTGTCAAAGTATTCCTCATATTTATCGGAGAAACATTCGACTCTCTGATAATAGCTCCTCAATATTTGTTCTGACAGTTCCGTCTGGGTCCCTTCTTTGCTGAATTGAATTCCTGGCGTTCAATTATGAAACGAATAGAAAATGAAAAATTCTGTAGTGTTTGTTGAATTGTTTCTCTATTTTTTGGCCAATTCGGACCGAAGGGGCCGCGGCCCGTTATGGATACCTGGCTTTCCATCCTGCAAAACTTATTCCATGACAATTCATGGCGCCAAACTTAATTCCTTGGTCACATTATTCCTCTGAAAATTTGTCCCACACAAAATAAGTCCCAGCACACGATGATCGCGATAATTTATTGGGAATAATGCTACCAGTTACGCAGTAGAGGGCGACACACACACCCACAAACCGACTAGCGTTTCTCCAGGGCTTAGCTCCTGGACCCACCGATTTTCACAAGATTGAATGTAGGGTTGAGTTGGCACGAAATGAAACATCGTGTTACTGGCATTTATAAAGGGTTTTCACAAAAAAGTCAGGGGGAATGAGCTTTACCAAATGGGGTAGATGCCCTGTACGGTAAAGCTGACCTATATTCTTTTCTCCATGAGCGGACATGGTTCAGCGTCACCATATGGGATCACTTTACGATTCAACGAAGCTTACAGATATTTGATAATAGATATTTTGATAATACAGCGAGAGATATATTTTTCAGTATGTTTACCATCATTATCGAAACCATGTCCCATTTCGTGGCCGATGATGACCCCAGTGACTCCATAACTGACGGCGCTGGAAAAATATGTGTTATTTTATTTTATGAATACATAAATCTTTTATTTAATTCTGATTAAAAAATGACAATTGGCAAGTATAGGTCAAAGTAATTGTTAAAAATGAAAAAAATATAAAATAACATGAATTTTAATTTTTTCAAAGACGTTATCACGATTTCCAGTTGCCAACATATCGAATGAGTGTTATAATTGGTAATATAATTTCTTTCGTTTTATTAAAAAATGCATTTCATTTGTATTTTTAGTAAGAGAAAAACATCCATTTGCTTACCCAGGAAGATGCCGTGAGAATAAAGGAGTCTGAAAGTCCGCTGCTGGCAAATCTAATGAACATTGAATAAACAATAAATTGAATTGAGGAGAAATTGAATGAAATGTAAATTCAATGAATAACTGAAAACGTACCTAGCGAGTTTTTGTCTATGCGGTAGAGACCATACACAGTTATAGCATTTAATTCAAAACTGAAAGTGAGTTAAGAATAACATTAGTCGGTAAATTTTGTTGAATCAATATTTTCAAGGTTCATAATTATCGTCATGTAGTTCAATAAGATTCATTACAATTCATCCAGTTTTTTGGGCGAAACATATTTTTTCAAGACTTTTCTCCTCTCGTATCTCATGAAGCTCAACACATTGTCGAAATAATCAGCAACGATTGTTAGCTACAGAATAAAAGTAATTCGGTTAATAAATGTCTAAAATGTAGTAGATATCATATAATACTCGTACCCCTTTATAATGATTAATAACAGCTGTCCTGTTGTTGTACCATGTGGGGAATCCGAGGAAGACTTTCATGCTATCGACTTTGTCTTTGGCTATTTTTTTGGATTCATCGTCCAGCCAATTTGAATTGTCAATTTTTTCTGCCAACTCGGTTCTTATATTTTTTATCATTTCAACGGCCTGCAAAAATGTACGTTGTCGATTGGGAAGATTTTAAATAATGTACATATCTTTTTGAGTTGACACCTTACCGCGTGCTCGGTTGTGTTGGTGTAGTACTTCTCCACAAATTCGTAGGCAGCGGCATGCGACATTTCCATTTCGGTTACGCATTCCAACCAGCTAGGATTGTATTGTCGAAAAAAGATAAAAAATGTATCATCCGATCATGTTTTCATAATGCCGTTAATTTTATTCCAGCGTAGGTCAAGTTTTCAATTATTTAGGTTTAATTAAAACGAATGGATTTAAAAATGAATGAGGCAAAAATTGTCATTAATATCGAACAAAGTAAATATGTAGCATAGCTTACTGTTATTTCTTTGACGTATAAATATGAACTTTGTGAGGTCTAAGTTCATTTCAGTTAGATTGACAACGATAAGTTTTTGAAAATTTTAAAATCTCTTAAAATTTTGTTAGCTCAGTAGCTACTGATTTTATTCAAAGTCCATATCAAATATTTCAAAATTAAGACAACCATAAATTCTATCAATAAAGTCGTTCCCGAAATATAGAAATTCTGATTCCGCAGCTACACTCATATTCACACTCACACTTCCATTCACAATTACACTTACACTCACACTCGCAATAATTTTATTTCCAAACCCTTGCTCTCAAAGTGTTAAATCATTCTAAGTATCCTACTATGATAAACTCAATCAACTTTAGAATTCATGGGAAACCAATGGAATTTGAAACAGTTATAATCTGACCCGTGTAAATATTACCGAAAGCGTGATATTCCAAAAGTCATGAAGAATTGCAATTTTGGAAAAAAAAAAACCATAAATATTCATACCGAGGGCGTCGTTCCTGTACTCCCATATGTTGCCACACAAATGCGAATAATTCGTTCCTGACTTGTTCAGTCGTGTACATCAACATTTTTCCAACGAAAGTCCAGTGAACGTAGTTTACTGGTAAAACATAGATTTATTTATGAACTGTGTTCATTTCGTGTGTTCACATTTTTTGGTAATCCACTTTATCGATATCAAATATGCATTTTCTGTTAATTCAGCCACATGTTATGTCGATACCTCAAAAAAAAAAATATCTTGAGCGTAGCACGAATCGTAGTTCTAAGGTTAAGAAATAAAATAACCCTAAAATAAGGTCTTACGTTGTAGTGTTCTTTTATTTAATTACCCTGGAACTGCAATCCCTGTTACGCTGGTAATTTTTTAGCGACATCGACTGTGATGCAGGAATACTCTGTCATTTTTTCAGCCATAAACAACCATACGTATTTGGTTAAAAAAAAAAAAATTAGCCGTTTTATTCGATAAACTATCAGTGTTGCCAGAAGGCGAAACTTATTTTGAATATTCCGTTCAAAAGCTTATGCAAAAATATAACTTTTATATGGGGACATTTGTATTCAGTAACTTCAAGTTTAAATCTAAAAAAAAAGTCACGTAGAATGTCTTTGAGTTGTGCTCTGATATGAAAAAGTGTGAGTCGAATTTGTGATGGTTTAAAAAAAGTGGCTGCATTGACCGAGAATGCATCATATTTGAACTTGAATTATGAATATCTACCAATCGTCCGTTCCGGTGTTCTTGCAAGAAGGTCACTCATTTTTCCTACCCAATTGAGATTCCAAATTTGGACTTGAGTTTTTGGATCAACCTTGATGTTTACTGTATCAAATAAGTCCTGAATCAAAGACCCCAAGTTGATCTTTGCTTTAGGATCTGCGTTAGCCTCTGTCATATTGGCACACACCTCCGCCAAATCTTCGAAAAGTACTACCTCAGTATCGTACTTCATAGAATTAAGCTGAATAAACAGTGTAAAACAATTTCTCGATTATAGCATGTTTCTTCAAGCTAAGGACGAAGACGAATTCTTAATTCGCCTTTCAGAAGAAACGCATGCAATGCATACCTCGTATATTTTTTTTTCAAACTCAACGATTTCTTGAGCTTCCTTATTCAATCGTTCCTTGGAAACGTCCGCATGATTGTGCTTTATGAATAAGAGGGCTACACTTTCGACAAGTCGGACGTAGGCATTATAATCGTTATCATAGTAATTTCGGTAGCTCATTGGCATTTCATTCCATAGAATCAATTTTGGTTTCAAGACCTAATTAATGAGGCATATTTGAATCATATATTCCTATGAATTATCGACCAAAATCTTTATTAGGCAGCTTATGCAATGCAGTTAAGTTATATCAATTTTATATGGTGCACTTTAGATCTGTATATTCTGCCGCGATTTATCCGTCCGATTTATCAATGCAATCCGAATAAATGTTTACCGATATAGAACCAAACTTCGAACGACCTGTTGGATGTGTTGCGGCAACATGCAATAAACTGTAAAACCCCGTCATGTGAGCATAATAACTTTCCACATTTTGCCAAGAGTGCTCCGCAGAATCCCACTCCTCTTCGTCCATGATTATTGGCCAGCCACCATTTGACATTAGGATGGATTCGATTGTACTGAAACCTCGTTGCTCGAGACTCTCTGAGCATATGTTACGAAAATTTCAGAAATTTTTGCTTGTTATTATAATGAAGGTAAATATATATTTGACACAGTTTCAGCATGGTTTTATGACTACGACAAAAAACCACCGGTGAACCGACATCAGCGGTTCATTGTGTGTACGACGATGGTCCCACAAGTTAAGCAGCTTTGTTTACAGCCATAACTTGGATGGGTGACCGCCTAGCCGTGCACCGACTGCCTCATTTACCAGTGAGCAGGAGGTCAATTCTTCTGAGGTCTCGGTGTATATACTCAAGTAAGTTACTTTTGTGTATCCACCGGAAAGTCAGAAGAATATACGGCCTTCCGTACCGGCACGGGTTTTCCGCAGTTTCCTCATGCTCATACTGAATGTGGTGCGGTGTAGCTTAGTCGGTTTTGGACGCATTGGAAATGAGGTTGACTTAGTGAAGTGCGGGTAGAGAGTAATAGGAGCGATGGCGGTGGGGGGGGGGGGGGGGGGGGGGGAGGAGATAAAAACTCTCAGAGGTACAACTCAAAATTGAAACTGAACATAAAAATTTTTTGCTTACGAAAAATAAAGGAAAAAGATTTTCATCTGTATAGTGAAAATTTAAGTATAATGGAACTGAAATGTTGACAACAGGGTCTTGAAAAAAGATCCAGGTGTGTCATTTGAGTGAAAAATAATTGATAGATTTATCATTACCAATATCCATGCACGAACGGAACCATTTTTTTGCTTGCCTAACAGGCAAAATGTCACTGGGTTTAGGTGGACTTTCCAAAGTATCTATAATAAAATTGGTTGAGCGTAAGTTTGGTTATTTAATGTAAGAAATAATGAAGATAAAATAAACTTCACTGCGTACTCTTTATACGACGCTTAATAGCATCATCGAAAATCATAATTCGACTCCAAACGCCTGAATACGCCGGTATATTTTTGGTAGACCATCCACCGCAGGTAAACTCATAAAAATCTTCACAAGGATCTACCGATTTATTGATGCTAGAGAGAAAGTCCTCGGCTATAATATATAATAATAAATATATAAGCTTGGAGTGACTTGTTACACTAAAAAAGTCACTTATCCCAATAGAATAAACTATTGTGGGTGACAAAAAAAATGTTCATTTGAACGGAATATACAGTTGATGGAACCGTGAAATAGTTAAATTGTGTATTTCTGTATTAACTATGAAAATTAATTTGTACGAACAACGATTTTATTTTCGCTGGCCACGTCTCGATGCATAAGAAAACGATAATGATCAATAGAAATCGATGAGCTTTTTAGTGAAATTCTTATGATAGCGTAAGATCATTAGACACAGATGATACATAATCTTAAATTACAATAAAAACACGTGCAAGATTTAATTGAACAAATTATTCCTCACCCACTTTTTTGCATTCCAGCGTCTCGCAAACATTGTTATTTTTTTCTTTTGATTCCTTTTCGGAATCAACTACTACGTGCATCTTCCTGTAGGGTGATGGCCATTCAGGATCATCAGGGAAAACTCTTTGGCCCCACAATGACTCAGGTTTAGCGTACGCCAAAGGTGTGGCCGCAACAAAGACCAGCAGAACACTAAATTTTTGATTTGATCGAAATTGTTTGTCAAGCTATATGATAACAAACCAGGTTTGATGTTTTCAATTTCATCGTTAGCCTAATGTTCATCGATTTCGATTTCCTCATGGAGGAATTTTCGTAAAAAGTGAGATATAATAAACAAGCGGGGTGCAAAGGTCAACTTTGCATCCATTTGAGCAATTGTAATTATACTGACATGTAAATTGCAACAAATTTTTCTTCGTCAAAACAAAGCGTTCGTTATGAGAAAACAAAAGAATTACAAATAATGGTAATAAATATGAAAGAGTGTATATAAAATTTCACCGACTGTTTGATGCAAACTCACAATAGTTTTCCGGTCACCATTTTCACCAAACACGTAATTTCGTTTACGCTTGTTGAGGATCAGAATAAATGGTGTTGAATTTACAGAGTGCGATAACGAGAGACGACTAAACATTTCTAGGTCTTTCTGATTCATTATATAACTAGAGAGAAAGCGGAAGACCCAGAACTGTTTCAGAGGATACTGGAGATAACAAAACTCGAATCCGCTAACGGCTCTTAAAATAATAATTATAAGATTATGAATTGTGCTTGTGAAGGACGAGATAGTTGCTGTACGCAAAATGTACTACAATTATCGCACTCATATCCGGTGCACCAATCATGATTACTCATACGAGATTGCAATGAAAAAACATTTGTATAATACTTTCTAACGTTTTGCAGAAATGTCTTTCGTATGTTACATACTCAACATGGTATTTCGTAAATTGTAAATAAAAAGCAAAATGTGGTTGAAAAATATTAATCATAATTAGTATTCGGCCTCTAACTGTAATTACTTTTTGTGAGAGTCAATGGGAATTTGTTGACAATTACAATTGAGGGTGGGAAGCGAAACTTTTTTTTATTTCTTATTTGCAACATTTCTCGTTGGTTTTTAAAACATAAATAAAATACCCCAATGTTCGACTGTATTTGCGTAAAGGATTTTGAATTTTTTAAAAAATTATCATATTTATTAATGAATATGAACCTTCCTAAGCGGAAGCGTGAGGACTTCAGTGTCCCATTAGATGTATAACAAATTGTTGCAAATGAAGAATATAAAAATTGTTCACGTCGGTTCGAAGAAAAAATCTAGAAGGCGATTTCCGTTTAGGAGGCTCAATACTATGGTACAAACCGTGAGGTTGAGAAGATTGTAGTCGAAATCAATTTAATCAACGTTTTGATAAGAACAATATTGTAAAAACAAACTTACTTTCTATTTTTACAATAAAAAACGAGGCTAAATTATATGACGTAAATTGTAAATATAAATGAATTGAATATATGAATAAATTTTGTAACAATTTGACTATTGTAAAGTGCTTTATCCTCTTTAAGTAATGGCCACACGCTTTACCCAATCCCTGTCGATTTAACCCCCACGAAAAAAAGTATGCTGACAAACTATATTTCTTATATATTCGTCATATCCATTTTATATACTTATCAATATCCAATATTTCGTTCTCACGTCCATCTGGCAAATATACATGAAGTATATTTTTGATATTCATAATCTGAAGTGAAATTTGATTGCAAGGTCAATCGTCAATTTTTATATTATATTCCTATGCATTTTTAAGCGTAGAATTTAAAGCATATCTGTAGCATACCAAAAGCGTAAAGTCATAACTGAGAAAAACGCATTTTTTATAAAACAAGGTCAGTCATAAAATCTACTTCAGCGTTTCTCTCATCATCTTTCGTTTGCTAATTGCTTTTCTGTCACTTTTTACGTATGCTTTTGTAAAAACTCGATACGCCGCTAAAGTATCGCCATAGGCGCCACGTCGTGGCCGTTATCGGCGACTTCCAGTCGCACAGCTTTTTTTATAGAGAATGCTGATTCGTCGACAAAGTAAGCAGTGTGGGATGGGAGTATACCTAACATTGTCGGATTCCCCCACCATACGATAAGCAGCTAATGAGAACTTGAAAATCTGTAACAGGAAGTTGTCTTCACCGGTTACGAGTAGCGCTTACATCAGGCATTAGACATACGTG
This sequence comes from Clistopyga incitator, assembly GCA_947507545.1. NCBI lineage: Eukaryota > Metazoa > Arthropoda > Insecta > Hymenoptera > Ichneumonidae > Clistopyga > Clistopyga incitator. Next base: position 8,876,936 of record OX382178.1, on the reverse strand, counting down.
AATAGCGATTAGTTGCTGTTCGGTAACTGACAACTATGCAGATCGACTCAGAATTAGCTCGATGTTATATCAGATCGGAGGTCCTACCGGAGACATGTTTACTTGATTGGGAGTTTTCATTATCGGTAAAAAACAAACAGACTTTTGATTTGTTTCATCAACAGAAATTGTCTGATTCCCGGAATCATGATGAAAGTGTCTTCGGAGTAGACTCTTCGTGTTTTTAAAATGGATCCTCGAACCCTTCCTAGCGTCTGCACATCGGTATTGGACTGCCCTTCGTTCTGTACTTACCAAAAGAGAACGGGAACGGATCAAGCCAATTCGCGTAGCAACTATTTGTGAAACCTCTCCACGCCATCGTTCCTACACTGTTCGTTCTCGCCCTCCTTCGTTTTCGCTAGTTTGGCTTCTCTATACGTTGCGCCGATCTTTGACAATAGAACTACAAATAAGCGGGTGGACAGTACGTGGTTCGAATCACAGATAAGGATGATAGACCGCGTATATAAATCCAACATCGATTTTTTTTCGATTCGAGTCACTCTGATTCCGGAAAGGAATTTTTTTATCTCATATTACCCACCGATATTCCTTCTGCAGGAAGCGCGGCATTGATTAATACGTTTCATGAGTTCGGATATGGTTTGCATTCGGACATTCAACATGTTTTGTGATGGATATTTTGATAACATCATCGTAAAAAGACAGTTTTCGGCGCAAGTCTCTCGAACAAAAATAGCCAAAAATACCCATAAAACAGAGAACATATTCTTCATCGACTACAATTGATGAAAAGGTATACCTCGAAAAGCATCTTTTTTCTATGAAACAGAATTTTTTTTTCCTGTCAATCGACAATTGTAGAAGTCATAAAAATTCAACGACTGAACGTAAACTTAACCAAGTAGAGACACTACACACAAAGTGGTCAAATCGTTTTACAGAAAAGTCGATCCCTTCTCTTTTTTTCTTTTACCTTCGTCTTCACGGGCTGTCTGTGCATTTCGTAGTTTCTGTCATCAAGTTCGCTCATCCTCTTTCTTTTATTCCCGGTGGAAACTCCAAATCCCAAGTATCGGAATCGACTCCGATGCGCGGTCTTCTTTTTAATTTCCTGAGTAGGTGCAGATAAGAGACCGTAATCCTGGCATGGTCTCTTGTCTCGGCCCGTTTCCAACCCCAAACTCCTACCTTTTTGTCCCATTCTCTTGCGTCTTCGTTGCTGTGTCTCTTACGAACGTTTTCGAGAGTTCGTTGAGGCAGAGCCTGAGAGCCCCTCCGTCTCCTCTATCCGGCGCACCATCAGAAGTACGTGACTTAAACCCCTACCGTGTGTCTCGGTTTCTCGATCTGACCCTCCGTAGTTAGTTAACCGTGGTAACCACACAAATATTTCCTACACCTTTTCCTATTGTCGAATTACAAATACGACATTCTATGGTAATTCCCCTGTGGGAACGAAAAATTAATCGCCTTGATATGACTTGTCATGTCATTACTATCGCTAAAAAAACATCATTTATTTTTCAGATTTAAATTTATGCCTTACTATGTTCATAAGAATAATTTTTTTGTTTCAATGTGGCATTCTGCATTTCATTTATGTTACAAACAACCCACAAAGCTGTTTGCTGATGAATCTATTAAAGCATTTGGTTTTCGCAATACTGAATTTTCTATAAATTCTGTAAAATTGGAAATAAAATTGTAGGCGTCTCCAAAGTAATCACATTATCATTTTTTATCATTGCTGCTGCTGCAAATCAACTTGAAGCTGTTTTGAACCAAAGATATTGCAACGCGCAAAACAAAAAGATACATTGCAATATTTGGAAAATAAGAAAAAAAATTATACCTAGAAAGGTGAAATTACATTAATAGCGATAAAATCGCAAATTATATACATTATATTTGACCGGCGTGTTTTTTTCCCGATACAAGAATAGTAAAAAAAAAATGAATATGAAGCAGCCGAGACGATAATCATTTGTTGACGAGTGTCACCTTCCAGCATTGCAATCGCTAACTTCACTAATGACGATGAAAATTATATACGAAACCGAGGAAATACATTTTCTGCCTAACAAGGAAGAATTATCGGAGGTGAAAACAATTCTCTCGGTTATATCAATAACATAAGACGGGAGTAACCATACTGTCGAGCACGATCAGATGGCTGACGGGTTTAAGCGACCGCAGTCACGTCAAATCACTCACACTGACAGACGCTGACACTATAAACTACAAGTTTCATGAGTTTGATTAAAAAATGAATAAATGTTCCACTTGGGTTTATCTTTCTTTTGCCCATTACATTATCCTCTTTTGTTTTTAATTATCGTATTTCCACATTTGATGTTCAACCCAAGCCACTACTGATTTGTCGGTATGCTTGGGTCGCGGACCAGCACAGATTCAGAGTAGGCTTAAGTTGGGGGCCAGCACAGGTTCAGAGTTGACTTACGTTGCGGGCCAGCGCAGGTTCAGGGTTGGTTTAAGTCGCGGACCAGCACAGATTCAGGGTTGGCTTAAGTTGGGGGCCAGCACAGGTTTAGAGTTGACTTACGTTGCGGGCCAGCGCAGGTTCAGTGTTGGTTTAAGTCGCGGACCAGCACAGATTCAGGGTTGGCTTAAGTTGGGGGCCAGCACAGGTTTAGAGTTGACTTACGTTGCGGGTCAGCGCAGGTTCAGGGTTGGTTTAAGTTGCGAATCAGCACAGGTTCAGGGTTGGCTTAAGTTGCAGTCCAGCAAAGGTTCAGGGTTGGTTTAAACTGCGGGCGAGCACGTGTTCAGTATTGGCTTAAGTCAGGGGCCAGGACTGGACCGAATTTGTCTTCAGCTGAATTTCGCATGATTCATACAGGCTCACCGTTGGTATCGGATTCTGACCCAAGGTTAACCGATGTCGGCAGAGTACCGGACCAATTCGAGGAGAGAGCATCAAGCTTAGACCGGAAGCAAAGTCCAACCTTCAGCCAAACATCGGTCCTACTTTGATTTAAGTACTAATAAAATCTGGCTAAACATGAAAAATATTTGAGGTTCAGATAAGATCGACCGAGAACCGCTGCCTGTCGATTAAGACATTTTTCACCTCATCTATAGATAAACGTACACTGTGGATGCCTTTTTGAGATGCATCCCAAGTAGCCGCCATATTTATTTCTACACGCTGCCTGCACTCGGTAACGTTTCATTTTTAGATCGGCTTCCAGGAAAGGGAATCGTTATATTCACTCGCTTACGCTATCGTAAGCTTCATGTATTACTTTATATTCTATAGCTTTCTCCTTATTTTTCTCGTTTTGCTCGTGCGTACTTCCATTATAAGGTAAAACTTGTGAAATTCGAGAGCTTGGCGACGGAATATATTCGTGGCAACGGTGGGGTTTGCCCTCGGCAAAATGCGATCCACATCCGAACTACGGGTTCCCAACGGTTCTCTTTCCCCTTTCCCTTTCCTTTCTTGAGTATACTATGCCAGAAGTATTCTTCGGGAGTTCTCCGAGTCACGCAAGCGCTGCTATATACATATAGCTGCTAAACAACTTTTCTCAAACGGGAAAACTCGTGGCTCAACGCGCGCGTGGTCGACCTGCTCACTTCGCTTCACCTTCGTGATGCAGCATTGCAGAAGATCCAGCTGCAACAACAGGACATGCGTTTCAGCCGCGGCGATGTTCGCTGACTTTGCATCATGCGGGACTTTTGCAGTTACGCTATATTTTATATTATAAGCATTCCGAGGCAAATCGTACCCACAAGACAAGTACAACTTCAACGAAAGTGAAACTTAGTTTTTATTTATCAGCAAAATTATAAGCTGCGAACATCCCATCATTCTTGAAATTATTCTACATTCATATTCATTCCATTATTTATTTACAGTGTAATTGGTCTTGAAGATATCCAACCGCGTTTATCAAAAAATGTAGCAACACATAATAAAAAACAAATATATATATCCACAAGAAAATTTGTTTTCATAGAAGTGGCTTACATAATCATAAATATTTAATTAATAGAGGACAAGGTAGTCATTAAAAAATGTCTAGATAGTCCACACTCAAGCTGCACATTAAGATGTGTTACAGAAGAGCAGGAGTGCAGGATAGTAGATACTTCTATTCGCAACTTTCGTCAGACTCTCGAAGCTTCTCCGACCCGGGAGCTTCTTAACTATGCGAGAACTATTCATCGCCCGGTTAAGATATCCGCGATGCTGAGGAACTCCACGCTTAACCCCTTACGGCCTATACAACTGCATGCACTTATCTGTATAGTCTATAGCTATATATATTGCACTGGAAGTCTCGCAAAACCTCCTTACCGCATAGGGGAATGGAGCTACCCTCCACCAGCTTAACCTCATACCCACATATTGAAAGACGTGTCTGATCTAGGCTACAGTAGCTGCAGCGACTCCAAGTACGAGGCTCCTTCCTCCTTCCCGATACATTTCAGGAAATTTGCCTGCTGGCCATAACAATTTATTACACTCCATCATGACTGTCGGAATACATGCTAAATATAGTGTGGTGATAAGAAATAAACACTTGCAGCTGCTGCTCGAGGCAATGTGCTCAACGAATAAATTTCATTTTTAACAGCTTAAGGTCTTCTCAATTCTTGCACAGATAACCAACGCGCGATCAATATTGGAAAATTAAGTTCACTTAAAGGAACGGCCGAAAATGCTTAGCTAATTATTAAATGACATCTATCAGCACAATTGCATACATAGACGATTTTTCAATAGTTTCATTCCTTTGTTTTCTTTGTAACAGAATATCTGTTTTGGGAACAATGTTGTCATGGAAAAAAGGGAAAATAGTACACGGCGGCTTCAATAAACGTATAGAAAAGTAAAGGAATGTTTGCTATAAATATAAATTCATAAATTACAGAGACGTTTGAATGGTGTTGATCAGTTTCTCAATTACAGTAGGGTGAATATGCTCATACATAAACCGAAAACAAATTATTAAGCAATTAATACTACAATAAAAGGTGGTACTTTCGTAGAGTAAATTGCAAGCGGAAAATTGGTCACGGCTCATGATGAAAAACTTCGAATTCTTTAAAAAATTAACTCAATGAAAATTTGTCCCTATAAAAATTATATCATTAATTAGTTTATCTTTTTACAGTATCATTAGTATTTTTGTGAGGTTAAAAGTGCGTTTGGTAACACTGATCAAGCTTTGTCGCTGTTCAATGGGTTCAGTTAAATTTGCCCGAACTATGGAATTGAAAATCTGATTAGTATGAAGCAGAGCAGTTTCCTCGCTCCGAAGTATTCTCTCTTTGTCCGTTGAGAAAAAATAGCAGATGGGTTGGAAGCTTCGAAATCCTTGGCCACTAGTAGGAAAAGCTCTATCTAACACACGTATAATATTGTTTACACTCCTCTCCCTTCATTTTCGAATTACTATTTTTTCCTGCTTGCTTACGGACAGTTGCCTGTAAGTAAAATCCGGGAAGGGATATGTAGCCGACGTTTTAACCGTCGATGTAGCGAAAAGCATAACAAGGATGATACTGAGAATAGCGGGAAAACGGTGAAAGCATAGGAATAGGAACGGCTGTGTTTGTTCAACTAAGTGACACTAATTGAAAGTTCAATGCTGGCATATCGATTACTTTGTGGGCGCATACACGTACAGACAGTGGCAGCGATGTGTTCTGCAGGGCGTCAGGTACACATAATGGTAATTCAATCTCGTTCACGTTTATCCTTGGCGACATTGTTTGTCAACAAACCCACACACAATTGAGTGGAATCTCGAGAATACACAGAGACTGTGTAGCGACCGCTGCTCTCCTCCGCGTTCTATGTATATCTATCGAATTACTACTTCCTGAAGAATTTTATCCCAACGAAAGAACTTAAGTCTGTCTGATTAGGTTTTGTCTCAATGAAAGGCTATAGTATCAATTTCATGCATTCTCTTGTTTGATTTATTCACCAAATAGCGGAATCTGCTGGTAATAGACGTCATTATCTTGCTGTGATATTCTTCTATGTGACATTTAGTTGTAGTGCTTGATTTATAGTGATGGCAATATCAAAGACAAAGGAAGAAGTAACTGAAAATGGAAGTTATTCTGACCTTACATGCCTTCGAATACAATTCTTGGACGTAAGTTCGATCTTAATTCAATGGTAAGTTTGAACTTAGGTCTACTTACTTGACCCTTTGACCAATTACAGAGAATACACAGAGACTGTATAGCGACCGCTGCTCTCCTCCGCGTTCTATGTATATCTATCGAATTACTACTTCCTGAAGAATTTTATCCCAACGAAAGAACTTAAGTCTGTCTGATTAGGTTTTGTCTCAATGAAAGGCTATAGTATCAATTTCATGCATTCTCTTGTTTGATTTATTTACCAAATAGCAGAATCTGCTGGTAATAGACGTCATTATCTTGCTGTGATATTCTTCTATGTGACATTTAGTTGTAGTGCTTGATTTATAGTGATGGCAATATCAAAGACGAAAGAAGAAGTAACTGAAAATGGAAGTTATTCTGACCTTACATGCCTTCGAATACAATTCTTGGACGTAAGTTCGATCTTAATTCAATCGTAAGTTTGAACTTAGGTCTACATACTTGACCCTTTGACCAATTATCGAAAGCTGTAAGAAGAATTTGCACTTGTTCAGGATACTGTGATCGGCACTACTTCGACTCTAGAGAATCCATTTCTATAAAGTCCTATCTGTACATGAGTATCGATACTTACACCGTTTTATCTACATTAGTCCAATTGGCACATAGCAAAAGTTGTCGCCGGCATTCTCGTCATCAAATTCAGCACACAAGATCTGTTCACAGCATGAACCGTTGAAAGAGAAGCTGGCACATTACACTTCAATACAATCCTTTACATGAATCGACATAAGCCATATCCATGCAAGAATATCTCCATCCAGAAATTTTCTGGCTGGTGTTAGACTGGTTTTACGTTGAAGCGCGATGGTGTAGATCTTTGCTGTATCGAACTAGTGCTGTGTGGATTTATCGTTTACAGGTTTTGATTTCGAAAACGTTCGTCGTTTAACACTGATTGTGACAACTTTGACGGTATTGGATTTATGTCGTGTACAACTTCGTCGTGATGACCTAGGTGTGATGGAGAACGATGTACAACCATTGGTAGCGATGGGTCTGTGTAGGATACCTAATAGATGTATTGTTGGAATTTCTTGATAAAAAATCTTAGTCCAGATATTCGTAAATACGGGTAGTCGTGCTCATAATTTGGGGCCAATACTAAAGATCAATTTCCAAGCATACATATGTTTAAATCTTTTGTTATATCGATTAGTTCCAATCTAGCATTACTGAGAATCAATAAGTTGATTGTCTCTCACTGAAAACATTGACAATGAGTTATTTATATATTATCGATAGGCAGGCTCAAGAGGAATTCGAATAGATACAGCAAGTATGCAATACATAGCACCTAAACAAAATATAGGCCATTTTTTGGCAATGTTCGCGGATGGAGGAATGTCCGTTACATTCGTGTAATCGCATACCCCACATATAGTGATTATATGCTCCTAGTCTGCGAAAAAAATTTGAATTATTTTTCAGTCGACACACGATCGTTAGACGAAATTTTATTCCGAAAAAAAGTTATATTCGCTTTTGAATTAATACAAATGCGCTTCGGTCTAAGCAAAGAAAATTAAATTGCCTTGCTCTGGCAAAACAGAGTTATCGGTCGACCCTTAATCAATAAATTCCGTTGAACCAATAAGTTTTTTCTGAGAAAATTCAACGTCGAATTTACAGTGGCAACCCTTTCTGCCATAAATTGAACTGTCGCCCGACAAAAATACCGAGTACCGTTGAGATCAAAGTTCATATCCAATGAGAGTCTTATATTCAGTGCCCAATATTCATGGAACATAAATACTGTGGATCGAAAGGCGCCCCAATGGTTTTAAGGCGGTGTGCGTCCTGGCAATCGCAGTTTTGACGGCTTCGCTTTGGTAATTAGTGAAACAGCATCGAGCGCAAGTTACGAGCTATCGAGTGAGATGGAAATACAGAACGAAGGGAAAGGGGGTTGTGCTCGCGGTACTAGCGGCGGCCAATGGCCTAATCGATATCCGATCACTCTAGCAATACGTCAAGTACATCCCACGCGGTCGTCCTCCACTCGTAACCACCATCGGCTGTGGAGAGACCGGGGACTCTTCAGTGGCCCCGTTCGATCCTACGAAGCGTACACAAACACGTGCACAGCCGGAATCGACGCCCAAATTCAATCTACAGTGCACTCTCTCTAGTAGCTCGCTCCCTATTAGCGTGGTATAGCCTTCATTCGCTCTTTAATAGCACGTTTACGTTTCATTCGCCCCATCCGTCGAAGAGACTCCAATGGGCACTTTCCATAGTAGCGTTCTCTTCAGTCTTAAGCGTAGCTCACTACGAGAAATTATCTGGATAAGTATATGTATATGCTGAGGGAAAACAAAAAGAAAATTACACTTTTCGTCGATTATGACATTAGAATCTTAATAAAAGAATCGACAAGTAAATAAGGAGAAATAATAACGTGATCACAGGTGGTTCAATGTCATGAATGCATTTCAAATGATGAATCTAATTGGGGTTTTGTATTTAAAAATATTCGACCGTGAATGCAAAAAATCGTTACTAAATGTCAAGCATTCTTTCTAAGGTCTATAATTTTTATGTTATTACAAACAAAATCCGATTTAAAGGTTTTTTAGTAATTTTCCCTTGTGAGCATAGAATTTTGACTCAGGCTTTTATTTAATATAGCCCCGATAAATACGGTGAAAATAATTCTTTATAAAGTTATCATTCAATTAACCATTTTTTAAAAACAAATATATAAAATATGTGTTATCGAAAATTTTGATCGCAAGAATTTTGCAACCCTCAGTATGATTAGGTAATATACCAAATTCATAACAATATCATCATTGTACTTAATGTTTTCTATGCAGAATAATTCAGAAACGCGAGTTCCGAGAGTAGCCAGTTTGACATGAAATGTCTAATACACTAGGAACGAAAACAGAAGCTGCATCAATATATTGTACACTCTCGCGTTTAGTCACACAGATACAACTGCTCTCTGAACCCCTCCCCCACAGATTTGTCTGATCTACGCGCGAACCAATAATTAAGTTTTCCATTAATCGTTGTGGGGTCAGCTGGTCTCACATGCGCCTCGCTACCCGTCCTTCCGGGATGCAGATGAGGGCTGCAATGAGTTGCAGGGATGTTGGGTTGTCGGGATCCGGCTACTGTTTCGATCCTGTGAGACTCGAATCATCCGGCCAGTGGCATGAGCAGATACCAAACTGCAGTTAACCCCAATATTTACGTTGAATCTGTCATTACAGTTAGGGGAATTGCAAATTCGAATGCTAAGAACAGAAAATCTTTCAATCTTCCTATAGCTTTACATCTATGGTTTTACATAGGGTATTTTTATTGTTATTTTGGTGAATCGAGCATAAGAAATTTCAAAACGTCCAGTCAAGATTGATACCAAATACAATTCCATTCAGTTTACGGGACCACTTTGAGCGACTCCTATTTTATATTCATGGGTTTCGGTGATCCTTCGGGGATTCTAAAAGTTTACGAGGGGATGCGAATGCCTTGAGAATCGTAGAAATTATGTTTTCCTTTCCTTTTTTTTACGCAATGCAACAATTTTATTTCTCTTTCGCCGCGGTAAGAAATGAAAATGTATGTGTAGATATGTGAAGAAACATTTATTGATTTTGTGATGGACAGCAGCGTTCAAAGCCAAAAGCTTTCGAACAAAAGTTCGTAACTTTCAGAGAACAAGATGATAACTATATTCGAACGTAAAGTGTGGTTTGGTTATGCTGCGTTGAATATTAATAGATGTAGTAATTAATCAAGGATCATGATTGCACCACAGACAGAAGTGCGTTATATTCAAGCATTTCCAGTGCAATAACAATCAGAATGACGAATTTTAGGGAATTAAAACGTGTTAAATTATTACACGATTTATACGCTTTCAATTATAGCTTGGTTTGAACGTGTAAAAACCCGCCAGCCGCACTAATGCACTTTGTGTGTGCATATAATGCAATGTATTTGCAATGATTTCCCCAAGGCAATATGATTTGGAAATTCAGCGTGTGACAAAATCATCTGGTGTTCAGTTCGGACAAAACCTCCATGGAAAATAAAATATATCCACAAATATATCAGCTCTTCTACATGAATGGGTTTATAAATTGACTACACGCGTATAACGTAAAATTTATGTGCCACGTCAGCTAAATACGTTACAAGAGTCGTATTAATTGATGCCCGATATACCAAAATCGGTGTGCAGTCCCGTAAATTCGTTACGAAAATTGTGTTTTTAATATAACTTCGCTCTTTACAACACGTCCATTCAGTTTTTATCTTTTTCGTGTATTAATTTTAATGTTCCACACGGGTTCGGGAAATATACGGAATGAACAAATTCATATACAGTATATGAATTTGCACAATATTTTTGACGGTACAATTGATTTAACAATGTGAATTGATTAGGGTAACGAATTATTTATCTGCGTGATGGCAAATTCACATATTACAGTTCATACCTCAAGATCACAACTATCAACTCCGTGTATATGTGTATACAAATCGGTTCTGTTTGTTATTAACCTTTGAAGCGAAAAAAATTTTAATTGATACTCATAAATATCGCGATAATTCGCGCAAAAGGGAAAGGAAAATTCTCTCACAGCTGACGGTGCTTACATTAAGCTGCTGCGCACACTTAAGATGAGGTTGGGGAAGTTAAAAATTGTCTTTCGGGCGAGTGGTCTATGCGTTGCTGCTCCCGGTGGGCTGGTTGACTGGGTGGCTTGGTGAAGCGGGAGCCGTTCTGTAAATTGGATCTATCAGCGTGTTCGGATGGTGCTATGTCATGCTGGAAGCAGCCGCCAGCCCCGAGAAGGAGGGCCACCATCTTTCAACGTCAGGGCAACAGAGGAGTACAACACAACATAACACGAGCACCAGCACCGACACAGCACAGCCAGAGGCTCCACTGACCCTCGTGAGATCGCCCTCAACCTCTAATAGCCCACCCATCCTATGTTTTCCATACCAATCCTGGCTTACGGGGCTCCAACGCTACAGTATTTGACACTTTAAGAAGCATCGAAATACCAGTTATCAAGAAAATTCCATTTTATCCAATAGTCATCTTTAATCCTCTCTGCCCACCGGGCAAAGGACTGGGGTCATGCCTTTAGCGGTGATCAGTGGGTCGATGCTTTTTCTATTTTCCCAATAACCACAAGAAATTACTTAACCCAATTTCGTATACAGACTTCGGTAGTGCACAGTTTCAAGCTATAGTCAAGTAACGTAAATTATCAACTTCGTGAGATAAATGTCTTTTAGCAAAATCCACTTTGAAAATAACGATTTTCATCGTGATATGCAATATCAGAAGTATCGTCTGCTGTGTATAATTTATGATGAAAATTGTGACTTCTGAACGGTCTTAGTTTTCCATTTATGGGCACGTGCGAAGAATTTGATGCGAAGTCAAGTATCTGGAATACAGATGTAAGACGGGAAAACATCGTTTTATCATTAAGTGACCACTAATCACTGTTGAAATCTCGTCCATGTGTCTGTTAGGTCCAGTAAGCTATGGGAAACCTATTCCATATTGATGTACCGTTTGGGTTAGCAGGGTTTTTGAGACAAAGCAAAACACCCTAGTCGTTCGGTAGCTAATACTAGTTTTTACGCCTCTCAACCCCAATCGTGTATCGTCGACTGATTAGGAGCAGGTTGATTCAACTTGATAAATAGCGCCTTAGCGTGCACACACCTATACACACATTCCAAGGCTGGTACAGGGACCCTAAGAGCCAGATCCTTCTCCGCGTTTTCTGCCAGGTTCCCTCGATCCGCGTGGCTGAACGGTAAAATCGTTTTCCTCCCCGGTGCGGTGGTCTAACTCGCACCAGGAGCGTGGTCTCACTGCTGTAAGAGTATACAGCGTATATCTGCCTCGTCTACAGTGTATAGAATACTCTCGCAACTTCCTTGAAACCACCCCCGTTCTTCCAGTTATATCGCTCCAGTTAAACTTCGATCCGTAAGATAGTTTTCCACTCAAGCGAATCAGAATTCGTAGGAACGTAGAAGCTAACCTACGATCCCTTTCTCCTCGTCGCTGGATACGTGTTCGTCTGTATTTTCTTCATTCTATTTCGTTTCCATTTACTTTACGAAAAATTTGCATAGACTTAAGGCAGAAGCTGAAGAGGGATGAGGTTGCCATTAGAGACTGCAGACTTTTCGAACCTCCATTTAAACTGCGATTCTTTCTATGATATCGCAGCTTTTAGAAAGGATTGCTTAAAATATCGTCAACATTTAGATTTAACACAGGAGCGTCAACGCAAAGAGTATTAGGATCGTTTTGTCGACCATAAGGTGCGAACGAAGAAATGGTCCTTATCAAAATTCGTTGGTGTTAGCCAATATTGATTGCACTTACTTATGGAGTGTGACAAGCGAACAAAACAGCATGTATTTCAGGCATGCATTTCAGACATGCATTTCTATTAAAGGGCTAGAGCTTAACTGTTAACTGTAACTGTTTGCTGTAACTGTAAGTTAGGACAGTTATTAGAGTTTCAAAACTTCACACCCTTTACCCTGACTTTGCTAACCCGTATACAGGATTGCAGCTCCCAGAAGGTTTCCCCTGTGATATTATCAATATTATACATAGATACAGCAACGCGATCGAAAAGTGGATTATGATTATCTTATTAATCTTATGAACCAAGTAGAAAATGGCTTTTAAAAAGGCACGTTTATTATAAACATATTCAGTAGGCATCTACTTACTGACTGTAGTAACTACAGTTTCATGACACCTGACACTAGACGATAAATAAGGCCCAGAGTAACATCAAGACTACAAGCAAAAGAGACAACATGCATTTCAGGGAGCCAGTTAGATGACCTCGGAGGCTAACCGTAAGTCAGGCCAGTCAGCCATCCAGCCAACCTGCTAATCCTACATTGGCCAGGCAATTAACTCCGAGTGAGGATAGAGATCCTGTTTGGATGCCTCTGCGTGGTTTCTATTCCTCTACCACAGCTTTGCTTCCTCAGTGCCTCTTCATCGTCTCTCAGCTTCTATTTCTCATCTCACTCTCACAACAACTGCAGGCATCAATTGCCGCTACAAGCTCGCTCCGCTGCAGCATCCTCTTCTCTTAGTACGAAAACGCGTATATATGATATATCCTCTGGGCCCTCACTTTCTCTGTTCCGTCCACCTTGTAACCCACGCAACCCTCCAAACCACTGCGCGTCGCCGGTTCCTCGTTTACTTATTCTCTACAATGTCCGTGTAATGTCGTCGATTACACAACAAAGCAACGGCAGCAAGTTTGCTTCACGACTACAACTATTCTAGTGCCCCAGGGACCCCTTCATCCGCTCACAAGGCCAGGACGGGTCTGCCTCATTATAGGCTCCACTGCCGTGAACCTGCTTTATGCTTAACTATGGAAGGGTAGATAGATATAACTCCAAACTGCCTCTTGTGGTTATGTCTTACCACCAGACCTGGGAAACCCAAAAAGAAAAAGTACGGCTAACATCTAATAATACTTGGTGTACAATGTTTGACACATAAAATCTCTAGAGTTTCACACACAATGGATGAGAAACTATCAGAGATGGAAACAGGTAACAGAGATGAACCGTCAGTACCGCGATTCGTGTAAGAATCTACGGGGTTGTAAGTCCCGTTGCTCCTCTTGATTTGGAGCCGATGCTTTTGGTACTCTGCACGCCAACCTAATATTGTGTAGCTATTTCACTAAACAAGTTAGGCATTGAAATCATTTAATATGATATGTATTTTTGATTGAGAACAAACAAAAACAAAACAGACATTAACTTGATTAATATTTAGTTTAGATTGGGTGGTTTTATAAATTTCAATAGGTTCGCGAGGTAATAGAAGTATCTGAGATGGAAGAGTCAGTTGCTGCCGATCGTGTGAGGTTGGCGTTAAGTTTTAGACCGACTCTCGTGATCAGTGATGAGAGCGTCCTCAAAAAAAAAAAAAGAGGAATAAATTCCGACGCCGGAGGAATTTTTGTTATATATAACGACAAATATTATTGGTGAAAGAGAGCTAGAAAAGACTAGTGGGTGGATTTTGCTGATTACCAATCACGAGACAGGTAGTGAGGGAAGATAAAAGACTGGACAAAACCTCATCGAACGCGAGGCTTGACCATGGGGCAATTTCATATGGCGTATTGCTTCGAACCATAGAAGAATTTCCACGTTCGACCCTACGAACGAGTGACTGGTTAATCTTTTTATTGTTGACTACCAGTACATCGTCGCCGTACGTGATTTTACTTAAAATGTGCATTTCCATTGTAAGGATTTTGAAGAGAACCATACAAAAATACAAGGGCTTAAAAACAGAGAAAGTGGTATCTGTTTGCCAAATGTTAAATAGCCCTGCAAGTGGTCTGATCAACGTGTGGTACGTCGAGCGACTCCGCGTGTAGTCTAATAGTCCCTCTTAATGGCCGTCCGGTAAGAGAGAGGCATTCTGACCTAATAAGTGGTCGCAGGATGACTCGAGTATTAATATTTATTTAACTTACTACATTTAACGTTTAGACATGGTTATTAATTAAAATTCAATAAATATAATATTGTGTGGTATGCACGCAACAGAGATGCGACTACCTTGTACGACTTGTGACCTTGATATATTATGCCATTTTAGATTACTTTCCGAGACAAAAATGTCCTTGCGGTAATCACTCCTGTCAAAACGTTGAAAATCAGTCTATTTATTATATTCTATTTATATCTCTATTTATTATACTCTAGTCGTGCGTTCGTTTGTTCAGAGTCAGCGAATCGATACCTCAGAATGGTATCGATACCACGAGACCGAGCCCGAGACTATGACAGAGAGGGAGGAGGTGCAATGATTGGTTACAAAAAAACTTTTTTACTTGTCACATCAAAAACCTCTGTATCCTTATATTGATCGTTTCCGGACACTATACCAATAGATTCTAATCATCCGGCGTACACGGAAAAACGTATTTACTTCTCTCTTGCACACACGGTTCCGCAGGCCCACTAGAGATTTTAAGCTATTGAGACGTTTACGTTCAGCTTTATGATATAAAGGTTCTGAACGTTTGGCTGTGCAACCTTTTTGTCTGAATTTGAGAGGGCGGTATTTTCAACATTCGTTTCAAACTTTGGTCCGAAGATTTACAAAAAATATTAAGCGACTTTTTGAATCGGAACATCAGCCCCAAATTGCTTCGTAAGATCTTGTCCTCATTGCCTTCATCAACCTCTACGATTTCTAAATTCTGGTAGGCCGAAACATAATCAAACTTTTAATGCTAGCTGACAGACATCCCTCGTATCGCACTATGATCTGGATTCCACGAAATCGCTGTAACATGCGACCTGAGGAGGGACCAGCAGGGTGAATCTAAGACGACGTTATCTATAACGAAATGTAATCTCGGGTCGCGCGTAACGGGACACCAAGAAGTCGAGGAATATACAAGATCTAGGCAGCTGCGGACGAGAAGCCACTACATGATTTCACCGATCCGCGCTAAAGCCTCCCTCGGCTACGTCTAATCCCTATCTAGTTATATAGTTATGTAGGATACGATGTGTAGGTACCGTCTAGCATATAGGGTGTCTCATTCACTTGGAACCGTCCTCTATACATGCTATACTTTCGCTGCTTCCAACTCCCTGCTCTACCACTACGGAAGTCCTTAAAGGTAAAACAGAGATGGAGGTTGCTGGGTTACGAGTAAAGCTCGCAATCCTTCTGGGTCAGTAAGCGGCGAAGCCGTTTTATTACTCAACCATCTCAGACATACACTGGGAACGTCTGTATGGGACACTCTTTTCAAGGCCTGCACGTTGTCATTAACTTAATTCCACTGGAAATTAATTAAATGTGTGACCCTAAGATTGTACTTTCACCGAATTCTTCATGCAAAATTTTGCACAAGAAATTCATCCAAAGATTATCAAGTATTGCTGAATTAAGATATTAAACTTTGTTAGATTAACGCGAGCAGAACGATCCAAAAACAAATTTCAACGTTGTCAGTAACATTATTTTAAGTAACCATAAGTCGATGGAACTACATGTGTCCACTTATCGAAAATTGAATATACCTAAAATATAAAACTCTGCATGGATCTTCTAAAAATGACAGCAATCAAAGAGGATCTGTTGCTGCACTCGTATGTGAAAATTGACATACCTTTAAACTGATTGCAGTTCTGGTATACTCGATTTCGTATATTTTTAAGATTTCAAGAACTCAAGGAGTTTATACAAATAACTTACAATAACAATAATAACAAATAAATTCTCCATATGGTATTTCACACAAATGTAAATGGGATTATTATCGTGCAATTTTCTTGCACATGTAAAATCATACTTCATAACATATTAGTATCTATTCAAAACACATATAGCAATATCTGTGCATGGGAAATTTTAAGGAACGACTCTACTGATTTTGGTTCCTCTACGTAGAAACTAGATCAGTATAGTTTTTCCTTGAATCAACTTTATGCAGAAGCTGGAATCTTGGGATCGAACATTTTTTTATAACTGTTTTCACTGCGGCTGTGTTACATAACTTTTCTCAGTCTTATTAGTCTTATCATTTCAAGAGTCTTTAAGTCTGCCGCTTGTGAGAGAAGGCCAAGCCTTCAACGCGGGGGTTTTTTATCGTTCCCTCTAAAACATAGTTTCATTATATCTTTCTCTCGCAATGGTGAATGTATTACCTTACCTTAATGGCCAACTCTAGGTATCATTGAAGTATCGGAATAACGAAATGCTGGTTTTATTTTATTAGGTGAATATAGAGTGCAGTTGATACTTGAGAGCGTCTTGTTCGATACGATTGTAGATATTCATCTTTAAATTGGCATCTCTACGTTCTATTCCTTCGTTGGTAAAGATGCTGTATATATCAATGTCAGAGGAGGTAAAGTCTTGAAAGATTGTGCAATCAGAGGACAGTCGAGAGCCTCGATCTTGAGTAGAGGAAACAATGCAAGCCTCTCACCTTGTCAACTATTTATGATCGTTATTTATTAAGAACAAATTGCTACCTCGCATTTTCATTTCAAACCTTATTCCCAGACTTATAATTGCTACTTATTTGTTCGAGGTTAACCTTGCATTTTGAAGGCATATCGGTAACTGCTAATAATTCCGGGGAACAATTTCAAGATCCTGTCAGAACCGCATTTGGGTCTGATGGAATACTAAAAGATGTTACACGAGATAGGATATAAAAAATGTTGGCAGACATATCTGATGAAACAACTCAATTGACCAATCAAACGGAACCTTGAGAAATCTGTCAACAGGGTTCGAACGAAGCTCACGACTCTGTCAAGATTCTCCAGATTAACCAATGAAAATCTTCCAAAATAGTTCAATCTTGAATCGATCACAGAGCGGAACACATTCGGAATATCTTTTTGTTTGGTAAACATTCAAATGTAGAAAAACGACTATCCGAATGCTCATCAAGTTTCGAAGGTGAACATAACAATTTTTGTCATATGTATCCCCATGAGCCAACACGGTCTCGAACTAGTCATCAACTAGTCTGTCATATAAATAAATACATAAATTGCTCGGGATCTATCGGAAGTTGATCCTTGAAAGGTTCAGCACGAAATGAGTATACTTTATGAGGTTTTGGAGTTCTAAAAAGCCTTTCTCGCTAGATAACATGGACGAGGAGGAAAGAAAGTTTTGAGATTCTCGTGAGATTGCTCATCATCTGTGGCTCGTGGGGCAGCGTGATGCCACGTCGGTATTTCGCAAACCACATTTCGCGAAACTTCTCGTTTCTCTTCATGTGCTGGAGAGAAGGCGAATGGGTCGTAATGAGAACTGGACTGGGCGTAAACGTAGGAGCTCAATCCAGCACAGGCTTCCTCCTGTTTCCGTTCTCGTTCACTTTCCCTATATATTCAGTATTGTACGTGTGAATTTAACGCTCTCTCCATGGTTCGT
This sequence comes from Clistopyga incitator, assembly GCA_947507545.1. Taxonomy (NCBI): domain Eukaryota; kingdom Metazoa; phylum Arthropoda; class Insecta; order Hymenoptera; family Ichneumonidae; genus Clistopyga; species Clistopyga incitator. The sequence goes on along the minus strand of OX382178.1, from coordinate 8,858,782 downwards.
CCCTCGTATTTTCCCCAGGCATTATCACTAGCTCTCGTTGTCCACCAGATATGAAATCGGTTTAAATATCCTACGATAGCGCGAAGCTATTGCATACCGGATATCGAATGTGCGCAGCCAGAATTTGAATAAGATTGAATTTTACACTGTGATCCAAACACTAATACCCTAAATTTCAACATTGTTTAAATAGATACCAATACAAAAATATGAAAACCCGTGCAGCGTCTTAGGCAGAATTTAGTTTGAACTGTTACGTTCTTTTATTTTTATTATCTATAATATCGAATACTGGGCTTCAACGAAACTCAATCCAACCGAGCTTGCACCTCCTGTCTTTTTTGGATTTCTAATATACATGTTAATTTCCATGTACTGGTTTAGTAATTATTGATTTAAAAATCATGTGTTGGAATTTTAAATCATAGTATTATTGAAATTCATTAATCTGTATTAAATTTAGTATGCAAACATGTTAATTTACATTTTTTTATGCCGTCTTTTTCTAAATTCATACACATTTGTATCGATAAACCGCGAACATTTTTCACAGTGAATAACTATAATTGGTTTTCACTGATGAGGACTGTGAAAAAATCTACCGTCGATCGGATAAATTTAATTTCGGAAAAATACTTTGTTTCACATTTCATCGAGTCGGTGTGTAAATGTGAATACACTAGGGAATTCGGACTCTAGCTATAATCGTGAACGACGAAGGGAGTTCCTGCAATCCTTGCACACAGACGCATCGCCATCCAACAGTCCCGAATATTTAGGATTCCAATCGAAACGATGGTCCGTAGCACCGGGATACCGATTGACGATATCGAGTGTGGGTGCACAGGGCAACGTGATATCGCGAGGTCCTGTATCGCGGTGCATTGCTGCATGAACGCTGAGCATTCCTCCGCATGTACTGTACATGTACATCCAAGGCCTTGTCTGGTTGCCCAGTAGCATAAATGCAAATGTAGATCTTTTTGGATGTCCATTGATCACAAAATATTTGATACGTAAAACAGTACAATTGACTTAATAATTTACCTTTGATTCAATAGGTTTCTGTTGAAGGTTCAAAGGTTTCCCCACAAATATTGCACTTTTTTCTTTCTGGCGAAGAAAATGATCAAGTATGCCCTAAGATACCATGTGGCCAAATCGGGCTTTAATATGGACACCATAAAAAGGATTAATCCCAATCGGGGACGTGATAAGGGAATTCTGAGTTTTCATGCCAAAATTTCTCGGGGCCTTATCAGGACGACAAATTAAGGAACCAGTGCCAAACTTGACCATCACTTAGGAAGCTCTATGAGGCTTCCACATGAGGTTCCTAGGAGAATACAGCAATATTAATTGGAGCCATGGAAAAGCCCCGATAAGTTTTCTTCACAGGTTATATGCTACATAACTTTTTAGAGAAGACTCCTCCATCCAGTGAACCATTAAGTATTTTTAGTTATAGTGAGAAGACTTGCACCTGTCGCCCAGAAGCTGCGGTTTCTAGCCACTCAGGATTTGAGGCTCGACAGATGTGTCCTGACACCCAATCCCCACTTTCGGGGAACGCGACCACCGTCCTCCACTGGGAGGTCAGAAAATCCGACTCTCGGCGAGATGTCGACGTCTCATGACGCAAGAAGTGAGGACTTGTGTTTTGCCGAGCTACAACTAAATCTGCTGAGAGTCCTATTCACTCAGCAAATCGTTATCATCAAAATGGACCAATTTACTGTGAACTCGACGCTGTAGAATTTTTTTACCGCGACCGAAATGAAAATATGGTAAACAAGATATGGCATTTAAAAAAATTATTACGTCATTCCTGGCGAAGAGATTAATTTATGTAGAAAATGCCACGAGAAAATTATCAATTCACTTTCAGAATTGAAAATAATGTGTATAATCGAAAACCGTGGCATATTTAAGTGCCAAGGTGCTCTGTGATAAGATTTGACTGAAAATTATGCAAAGCGGCAATTCGAATCGCTTTATCGATCACACTGAATGTGGTTGGTAGCAGTGGAGAATGTTATTTTTCATCTGTAGAAAATTTCAGTTGACTTCGTGATTTAGAGCAACACGTAAATTCAATATCCCAGAAAATCCGAACTTATTTATAGATTCATTCCATATTGAAGAACTGCTTCTCTTGAACATAACTTTGTCTTTTAGAAATGATTTTGCTCTATAGCAAAAAATTTGAGAAACCTATATCGCGTACAAACATTTTCCAAAAAAATCACGAAATTGAGTAAAAAATTTAACTTATTTTTCAATTTTAAAAAATTGAAAATTTTAAAGAGGCCCACATAATCGTCCATACATTTTTTTCTAGACCACTGTCTCAAGGACTTAGACCTTTCTAAATGTGACATGAAAAACTTTTAAAAAAACTTACATAATTCCCACGGAAACAAAGCTTTCTCTATGTGGAAGCAAAATATCCAAATTATTTAAAATATAGAAAATCTGATATGCTTATCGTTTAATCAGTGACTCTTTATCTCGCTAACGCATCTCTATGTGCTTCCTATGAATTTCTGTACTATAGAGAGAAACCGACCCCCGATTTCGGAGCTTCACGATTACGAAGTTATGAGACCCCAAGCCCTCGTATGAAATTCTCTATGTCCGCCGTATCGTAACAGCGGCGCGCAATAATCGTGCTTATTTCTTTGGAGTCTCGTTATAACGAGGCAGTTTCGCATTTATACATGAAACTCGCACTGGCGAGCACAGCAGTGCGAACAAAAACGCTAATGCGAGCAAATGGTGCCCGCAAGCACTCATTTTTTTTGTCTTTCTTTACGGTTTAGCCGAGTATGGAATGTTGTTTGTGAAATTAATTAATTATAAATGCTAAACTGAGCGAGAATAATAGTATGCAGACATTTTGATTGAATATTAATTGAAATTGGAACCTTTCATTCGTCATGTTTAATACGATAACATACGGTCGACTTTCTTGGCTTATCAAAATAGCATATTTTTTTAATACACAGCAACAGCCAATCATTTGATCTGGACTGCCTAACCAACTTTTAGGCTCAGCAACATTTCAGAAATCACTAACTATACTAGCGAAATCAAATATGGAAGTACTATCAATTTTCAAATGATTCACGTCACATTCTCCTATATCTAGTCGAAAAAATGTACAATGATTGCTATAATTACGATGATAATTTGATGTTGGTGCTAAATTTAATGAATGTTCTTAACTCATATATCTTGCAACTTTCTCGTGTTAAGGGGAGGTTCCTCTATAACTGACCGAAAACTACACTAAGTTCAGGAATTAATTGTGGATGAACAACAAGATGTAATAAGCTGGTTTTTCTTAAAAACCTTTATTGATGCTTCAATTGTAATAAAATTTTGTTTTTTTTTTTTCAATCTATACGAAATGGCGGCTGATACATGAAGCATCAATAAAGGTCATCTTCATGAAGTACCCTCCGGTTTCGTGCAAAACTGCATGCATTCCTCACTCGTCAATTTTCAATCTAGAATCATGAAACAAGTTTCATTTTAAAACTGACTAAATACAGAATAGAATGAACCTAAGAAATCGAAAAAATATTGAAAAATGAAAAAATGGCGGACATGTAAACTTGAAAGTTCGTTTTTTGGATTTTTTTTTCACTCACATGTCCGTAATTTGGTCATTTTAAAATATTTTTCAATTTCTTAGGTTCATTCTATTCTGTACTTATTCAGTTTTGAAATGAAACTTGTTCCATGATTCTATATTGAAAATCGACGAGTGAGGAATGCACGCAGTTTTGCATGGAACCGGAGGGCACTTCATGTATCAGCCGCCATCTCGGACGTCATTTTGAAAAAAAAAAAAAAAAATGTTTAATTATAATTCAAGCATAAATGAAGGTTTTAAAAGAACCACCTTATTACGTCTTATTGTTTATCCACAATTAATTCCTGAACGTAATGTAATTTGTCGGTCAATTATAGAGGAACCTCCCCTTCAGAGAGATCGGAAGTGTTCATGTATAAGCCAGTAAATTAAATTTAACGTAAAATAATTGAGGTATTTTAAAAGTAAAATTAAAGCAAAATCATTAAATTTCGTATACCAGTTTATGCATAAAAGCTTTCAGCCTGAATAAGGTAGATTAAAGAACTATTTTTGAAAAAACCAATATTTTTCCGGTCACTAAATGTAATTTTCTGCAGTGGACCCAGTCCAAAACGTGCAAAAACGAAAATTCATGTTTACAACCGTCGCCACGGTGCTATACAACGTACCCTCGTCCCGAAATGACTCATTAAAATTTGGGCAACTCTGTAAATGATGCAAGTATACATGAAACCACGGATACGAATCAGTTATAAGTCCAACACCATAGACACCCTCAGAGGTGTTAGGTGAAGAAACTTCAAGGTCGTACGAATTAGCTACTGATCCAGTTGACGGTGAACTTCTACAGTACACCTTCTGCTAACTGTTGACTGGCAAACCATGTGCTTGCAAGAGTGAAGGCTTTAAAGCCCTAAGTAAATTAATTTGATAGTAGCTATATAACCGGCACCAGGAGTAACAGCAGGAGAGACTTTGACTCTCGGGAGTGTGAGCTAAAGCGAGGGAACGTGCGTCACGGGTAAATAAGGCATGGGAAATTTCCGGTGACTCGAAGCCGAACGAGCGCGAGGCCAAGCGGGGAATAATCCAGCTATATAACGACATTGGTCGGGCTATTACCGTGCCCGATCCTATTGTACCGTTGTATTGTAGTAGCTTGGAAGCTCACACCCGAGAAGGCACGGGGTAAAAGTAGAGAACGGAGACGAAGAGGGTGGTAGTGGTGGTGGTAGTGGTGGTCCGTACTGATTGGCCTCCAGCTGGGCCAGCAGTAAACATTCTCTCGCCCCGGAGACTCTGAAGTCGAGGGGTTGTACATACCTTTACTCACTCCTCAACCTCGAGCAAGCGTTATATTCCTCTTCCTAACTCGCTTCGCCCAACACAGGGTGGGAGTTTAAGCCCGATTTAATGGGGTGGAAACGCGCGGCTCGATCAAGTTGTATTCAATTATCCCTCCTCACTCCTCGGTGGCACCGCTCGCAGTTCTCGCGGCATCTCTCAACCGAGTGTCTTGACAGGAATGACCCTCTAGAAACAAAAGTAAGCAAGCCAACCGTATACCGTGCACCGTCATCTCTATTCTCGAAAATATCTCTGCAGTTGCCTCGTTAATAGATCAGGGAAGTCGCACTTTTGCGTGTACCCTATGACGACGCGCCATGGTTTGTCATCAAGATAAACACGACGGAAACACGAATAGTTCTGGATAAAAACTTCACTATTGGTTCGTCCTATCTGCGGAAAGTTGAGTAATAGTAATAGCGAGGTAATAGTATAATGAGGTAATACTGCTGAACTATACGTGCTTTGCCCCTGAGGCCCTTCAATTTAAGAAATGTTTTTTTTTTATAAAATGCTATTTCGAAAAAAACACACACGAATTTTTTTGATTTATACTACGACCAATATTTCTGACCGAATAATTTTCGTAACAAGAATTTGAACTTTTCGGGTTCTGTGTTATTGTTGTTTCTCAAATTTTGTTATTGTTGTTTCCCTCAAATTTTGTTCTGTAACGGTAAATGGAAAATATTGTTTGTCAAACAAAGATCATTTTCAATGAATGCGAAATAACATGTTCTTCGGTACAGTTGTGTTTTACAGACACAATATATTTATTGTAGAATCAATATAGTATATTACCCTACAAGGGCAGAAAATTGGACATTCCTAGAGTACGCGTCATACCCGAGGCGGAGCCGAAGGCATCATATCAAAATAAATTGCATGTATTGATGCCTGCCCGACATGTGCGGCAAGAGCGAAGCGAGTGCTGCTGGTCGGCGAGTCAGGCATCAAATAAAGAAGAAAGGCAAATACAATTATAGTTTAAAAAAAAATTTCCTGAAGCTTATTAACATTCTAAAAATATTAGGTTCTAAATGTTAATTTCACCTCTGTATCCAAATTTCTCAATACTTCTTCCTCGTCCATTGATTCGTCGGATGGGGATGTTTCGTTCATTTTTCTGTCTTGCTAATTATTTCTCACTTAGAGGTTATGGATAACTTCCCATTCGTAAAAATAACAAAAACAATCGAGGGAGTGACAGCGATTGCTGACTGGCGGCTGCCTCGTGTATCGATGTCAGTGCACCAATTTCTTTCGGCCCACAGTAGCAGACGGCATGGGTGTCCCTAGCAACACATAAATGTTAAACTTTCTGCTTCACAGTCGAAGCCGAAAGCACATACTTTTGGCCGCTTATGAAGAAATAGTATATTACACACCTAGGGCAGTAAAGTAAGAAATGTCTCAGAGCACATGTAATTGTCATGTGATCTGACAGACATGTGATCTGAGGCTTTCTTATTTACTGCCCGATGTATACGATTTTTCTCATAGACGGAGCCGAAAAGCGGACACTTCGTTCCACGCAGCGGGACGAAAGTTTCGCTTTCGGCCCGGAAGTGAGAAAAAATGATTTTTCTTTATACCTCGGTCGAAAGTACGCATATTTTTCACCTTTTCCGGGCAGAAAACTGAAGATTTGTGCATTGGTAGAGTTACGCATACGTCTTTTGTTACAGCGGGAGCAAAAACTTTTTTATTCGCACTGATACAGTGACATCGATACACGAGGCGGCCGCCAGTCTGCAATCACTGTCACTCACTCGATTGTTTTTGTTATTTTTACCCATAACCTCTAAGTGAGAAATAATTAGCAAGACAGAAAAATGAACGAAACATGCCCATCCGAAGAATCAATGGACGTGGAACAAGTATTAAGAAATTTAGATGCAGAGGTGAAATTAACATTTAGAACCTAAAATTTTTAGAATGTTAATAAGCTTCAGGAATTGTTTTTTAACTATGATTATATTTGTCTTTCTTCTTTATTTGATGCCTGCCCCGCCGACCAGCAGCACTCGCTTCGCTCGTGCCGCAAATGTCGGGCAGGCATCAATACATGCAATTTATTTTTATTATATTTTATTTTTCCGTACTTTCGACCGGCTATAAAGAAAAATAGTATACACCACACGGGCAGAAGTTGGAAAGCCCTGAATTGCGCGATATGATGCCGAGGCGGAGCCGAGCAGGAATGTCCAACTTTCTGCCCTTGTAGTGTAATGTACTATTCTTTAAATTTACATAACATCGACTCAACGAAATTGAAAGCATATTAAGGAATGGATAACCTCTTATTCCAACAAAACAGGACTTTAATTAGGGAGTTTATATGGTAACATGAGACTTTAGAGTAAATGGGGATTCTGAAAGCGATATACAAATCTCGACTATAAAAAGAAATAACATTCCTATACATTTATTTTATCAATACCCACACAACCAAAGGTTCTGTAAGAAAGCAACTATACCAGCTAAGCATTATCAGGATTCTGATCGATGAAGAAGCATTCCTTGCTGGATATTAACATTACCGATGCCCCCATACACGTTAGATCGCCAATCTTAAGCATCGTTCTAGAATCCTACATGGAAGCTACTGATAAATTGCACATGCACGATTATCAGGAATAATTCCCTATCTAAAACAAGTTTGGAATGGCGGTAGGAGTTGATCTATGACGATGGTTTTCAATAATGTTGTTATTGATCAGGGACTTCGGAATGGAGAGCTGATAATTGCGACGACGAGAAAAGGCCAATTAGGTTTGCCCAAGGTTACGTCTGGCAATATCGCACGTTCTCCAAACGCTATATATCAATACGTTTATACTTCCATCTCCTACTTCATCCTCGATCTCTCGGTTTCTCGCTTTTCGCTTTACCGTGTATGAAGCCAGGCGGCGTTCCAACTTCAAATTAGCGTTACGCCAAAGTTCGGGATTTACAGTACAACTACGACCTCGGCCGGGGCCTTAAAGAAGTCTCGTTATTATTAGAGATATATCCGAGCCGGCAACGACAACGTGGCCCAAACCCCTGCAGTCACCCTCGTCGTCCTCTTCAACCCCTCCAACACCAACACTCGAGCTGGTAGACGTTTGGCTCGCGTATATAAGCACCAAAGCACTGAGTTTTGGGATCGGGTCATCCCCCCCTCTGCCTCCCAGCCCCTCCCAGAAACTCAGCAACTACTTTGCCAGATCTCATGCTATCTAACTCCTCGAACACAGCTTTCCTTCTCTGCGCGCCTTCAACTTAATTCATATAGCTCTCTGCTCTCTTTCTCTCTTCTAATCGTACTATGCTATATATATCTCCATTCACGCCGTCGATGAAAAGACGCCTTCATTTCATGTTCTCCCGGTCAATTTTCAACTACCTCGTTATCTCATTAAAAATTTCATTGATCCAGTTGTTTACTCCTCCATTGTAATTACAGATCTTGCACTTGGGCACTAACGTAAAATTCGGATTTCGCAATTTTACGAGATCTTCCGAATTTCACACACTTCTTATATTTTTAGAAGAATCATAGAATTATTTCCATGGCAGTATTTAAAGAGAAAACAGATTGGCGAGTATGCAACTTGCGATTGCTCCACTTGTAGGCCCTTGGGCGTTCTGCTGTCCTCCCTACAGATGAAAATCTGAAACTTTACTTTTCAACGTTCGCAAAACCACCGTTTAAAGCACCACTATTCATGCACTCGTTACAAAAAAAAATATAGTCCGCAGCGCGGTCTAAACTTTACAATCGCAACCTTTCGGCCCTTGTTGCACAAACAGTATTGCGTTCTTGACACCGTTATCTTTTCAGTGAAGGACAAATAAATGTTAAATAAAACACACAAATGTGGTCCATTTCTACTCCCATGGAGTTTACCAGCTGAATAGTTTCAATATCGTAGGTGTTTTAAAGCCAAGTATCGGTTTACTGATTTTAAAGCCTTTCTAATGAAACAAAAATATACGACTAATTTGGACATCAAGGTAGTAGAATAAAAGAGCATGTACAAATTGAAAAAAAATCTGGTGGCAAATACAATTTGAGAGAGAAATCGCATTTACAATCAACGTTATCTACGACGAAACTAATTACACAACTCTGACGAGTCTTTGATCGAAAGTTTGCGTAGGCCAACGGAAGTGGGAGGTTAAAGATGCCAGAGAATAAGAGACAAGTAAAGAGGGAACTTCTACTCGTTCAAAATCTATGAAAAGGCGGCAGACGATAAAGTTGCGTGGGTGAAAGCATTCGGAGAAATACATTTTATATACGTTGTTAGCTTTGTATCCATTTTCCTCGCTAACTTTCGGGACTTAAGAGTGCAGCCTGGCAATGTTTCTTGACATAATACGAAATGTAAACTTTGCTCATTTAGAATTAGGAGTACGCAAAGTCTGCAAGAGAAATTGATGCGAAATTCCAATGAATGAGTTGTGCTTCTTCGTATTGTGAAGATTAAACATCCTTACAATTCGAAAACGCTAAATGATTGCGTAAAGTAATTACTTCCCGTAACCATAATGTTGACAACTGTGCATGAGACTGAATGGTTTGATAAAATTGCATTTAACGTGTCAATATATTAATTCTAGAATATGCATTGTAAAAAGAAAATTGAAATTTCTGTGATTTCAACTTCTACGAAATTTGATGTCCAGAAATGTTGGTAGAATCGGCCAATTTGACATAAAAAGTATTAAAATAGTGTGATAAAATTTGCTGCAGTCATTTACAGGAATATTTTGATTCATTTTTGCAAGATAAAATAATTTCCTCTGCCTCGAAAGTATTTTCTATCATAGTTACACAAAAACGTGATGCGTTGCAATGGCACTGTATGGTCTATCACTTGATACATCAAAATATGTAAATTCTATAACCTACACGGTGGTTGAGCCATCGGTGTGCGGCTCTGACAGCCCCTCAAGTTAGGAAGCACTGATGCGGCCATAACTTGAATGGATGACCGCTTGGCGGAGCATCGGGCGTATTACGTATCAATTGTTTTTGTTCGGTTTTGTCCTTACTTCACATAAAAAATGATCTTTTCCGAATCGTATATCTGGAAACCTTTTAATAATAACAACGTTTGGGTTGTTGCATGAAGTTTCTTGTCATCAACTTCTCGACATTTGAATAAATTCATTCAAAGAAATAAAAAGACAAATCCAAGTATCTTACCTTTTTTTGGATCACACAGGCTAGCTATAAATGAACAAAACTAGCAAGAGCAATTGATTCGATTCAGATTCCACTGTTAATAATTCAACAGTGCTGAGCTGATGCTATTATAGAATTGGGTTTAATTCTATTCAAGCTGAGGGATGAGTGTTGTACGAACAATTGTTGTCTGAGTGGGCTGCTCGTGTACATTAGCGATGAGAGGCAACGAACAGAAAGAGAAGAAAATAGGACGATGGAATAGAATTTTCAGGAGCGTCAACGGCGTGACGGAGTTTGAAATGCAAAGTAAGAGTCTTATTCGATAAGCTTTCCCGGCCGGGTATCACCTGCGATTTAGCATTGATTTTCCCCAGAGTAACTACTCAACGCCACTTCTCACCGTATAACTTGGCGAGAGAAGTAGGGACAATATTGAAAGAACCTTCTGAATCTTTCTCTTTAGTATATGCCTACGTACATTTTGTTCACCAACATTTCTCAAAATTTAAACACTCCAACTGTTTCTGACAGAGTTTCCAAGGTATCAAAATTGTATTACCGTTTTTCAAACTAGAAATGTACCTCTCTGATCAAATTTACTCAGAGGCTTTAACACTTTGAGTGCCACTGTTGCATGTTAACTACCATATATAATATATCCTTGATATGATTTACAAAATTCTGGGAAAAAGTGCTAGACAGTCGTATTCAATTACGGGTCTTCTCAAATTCAATTGAAGAAAACTGTAACTATTCCGAAGAACAAAACAGATTTATTTTGAGTATCTAACTCGACGATTGCCGTTCCGGAATTTCCTGCCCATACCGGATTTCAAACCGACGACTTACCTGCCTAATTATCCAAGACCGTTGACGCTATCGATTAGGCTACCAACAGTTTGGCAATTTCAGGTATCTAAATCGCTTAGCAGCTGTATCAGACACAGCACAGTCACTGATTTTTAATAAACTGGAATAAATTATGAAGTCTGCGATACTTTTGTAAATCAGGCAAACTAGCTCAGTGCATGGGCCGTTTCACCTTACTCGCCCACTACGGTTAACACTTTCATTTTAAATCCCTTTTTTAAAGTTTATGACAGCGGAGGACGAATTTTCCGAGGCCTAGAGCGAAAAAAGTTAAAACTATCCCTGCGTCGACATTGAGATAAGTTTTAGCTCGAACGACCTTCGGTACCTCACTGACAAAACCTGCGACCTCAAAAACGAAACTGGTCATAGACATATATAGTTTGTTGAGCAACAAGCAGATTAATTTCACTTTCAGGTAATGCATCAATTGTCGTCACAAAAAACTCCAAGTATTCAGCCAGTACTTAACACAAGCATCATGGGAGTGGCATCCCGCTACTGAGTTAGACGTCAAGCTGGTATTTACAATGATTGTCCGCCGATAACGAGACGAATTATGGTTCAGTTTACGCCCGGTACTTCGACGACTCTCGCTTGAGTGCCGTATACATTATCTTGGAAGTACTGGCTGCCAGAACTGATGCGGTAAGGGATGAGTGGTTTAAGAGTATTGCGACAGTACTGCGCCACAACGTTCGGCAGCCGAGGCACTTTTAGGACTGGACCTTACTAGTGACTCTGGCGGTAAATCAGGATTCCCACATGGCAGTACATGAAAAGTTCGATGATTGAGTAAAAAACGCGAAAAGTTTCTCTAGCACATCAACTACACGAAAAGTTCGTTCCATTTCTCAAATACGTTAAAAGTCCGTCTCGTATGACAGGTACATGAATAGCCAGTCTCGCGAGTCGTGTATGTGAAAAATTTATCTCATGAGTTAGGTACGTACAAAATTTGTCTCGTACGCTAAATACATAAAAAGTTTATTTCAGGAGTAGAGTGCGTGAAAAATTCGTCTCGTGAGTCAAATACGTGGAAAGTTCCTTTCACACGGCGTACACGAAATAGTACTATACGATACCAGTGCGAAAAAACTTTTTCACACGAGTGTGAGTTTACAGCACCGACCCGAAGGCGAGTGTTGCAATCACAGGAGTTAAGAAAACGTTTATTGCACGGGTATCGCACGAAAATTTATTTGACAAGGAGTGAAAATGGGAATTTATGCACGCTCCGTGTGCGTGAAACCGCGTTTCTTGCACTGAGTGGAATAAAGTTTGTTTCGCTTATCCAATACGTTAACAGTTCGGCTTGCATTGTTGATCATGTTTTTTAAAATGACAATAGATTCCTAAAATGCATACAACTTGTAAATCGAACATTTCAGCATTGCCTTGAAAAGTATTTTCTAGAAAACCACCTAGACACTTACCTTGGAACTAATGGAACGAGACCTCCGTATCTACGGGGTAATCAACATAGATATCGAAAGCTATCCTGGACACCAAAAACTATGGACTTATCGACCTGGATATCGAAAAATATGAAGAGATCGACTCAGTATCTGAAAAGTATCGGTAGTCATCATGTATGTCAGGCTGTATATGACTCATGTCCTTGAACCGAACCGGTGACACTGGCAAATCAGCCAGATTCACTACACGATAGGTACTTGAACATGTAAAGTAGGTTTAATGTTGGCCTATTTTAGGAGGTCTATACTCTTATGGAGGAGTGACTATGTGCTCCCTTCCCTTTTCTCACCATGGTGAATAGCGATCCCACAGCCCGGAGGGGGAAGATCTTTGGCCAAACGTGGTTAGACCCCGGAACAATGCTTTCAACTTTACAACTCTTAGACCACGCGACCCATCTAAACGCGCTCTACTGTAAGCGAACATTCACGTTCGGCACGTTTGGTATTCCGGGCACGAAGATGAAGCAGAACGATGCTGTGCTGCTGGTGCAGCGAGGACGAGGACCTAGGAGATGCGTTCACAAAGTCAGCCCTGGGGCTCTGAATGTGGCTACCCACCCTTATGTGTGTTGTCCGTGAAGTACCTGACAAAGGCAATGTGCTCTGTCTAATAAGACAGCTTGATAATACCAGACCGCATTTACCATCTCAGTGAAGTTCATTCTGGACTACAAGAAGTTTGGCACCAACAAGTTTGCAGCATAACAGTTATCAAACATTATTGCTAGCGAAAACTACGAAAAAACTGTGGTAATAATTTACTTCGTTTGAAACAACAGTAATGGCAACGGTGCCAACTGTTTTGCCCATATCATGGGGGCGCTTGTCCTGCTCAACTGAATTTTCTTTTATAATTATATGTGGATTAAGTTGTAGATCACGCATGCATGCAAAATAAGTAAGATTGTGATATCGTTATTAGGAATATTTAATCGTTAGTGGGTAGTAACCGATTGATCTGGTATTAGTGGACCCAGTGTTCGATATACAAAAAACGCAACTAGGAATGGGTGACACTTGCTCATTGAACCTCATACAACATTGGATAATCCGTTGCTCGTATTACATCAAAGGTTATGCATGTGTTCCTGTACAGGTGGAATCATTGGGCGCAATCATTTTCAGCACAGCACTTTTCATTTGAATACATATAATACACGATTAACCTGATAGCCTGTATGAATTGAGAGTTTCAATGGATGTAATGTGCCAATATTTTCAATATAATGAGCGGTCTTATCAATAATGTTTTACTGGCATTTGACGATAATACAATAACGAGCAATACACTAGAAATGCATGAATGGTATTGAAAGAGTAACTTTCTGGTGTCCCCCCTTTTAAACCTCATCCCTTCGATTGTAAAACAAGATTTTAATGTTGCTTTCCGGCACAGGGTCCCGAACAGCATATCGTTCGATTTTTACAGTTCAGTGCTGAATTTTCATACCATTGAATCAATAAGAGAGATTGGCTCTTAAGCTCTTGTACAAACCTTCAAAAGTGGCAATTTTTACCCACTGTGATTCAACGAAGGCTGTTTCACGGTCTTAAATTTTCCACTCGGATTAATTTCCAGAACTGTTATTAACATTTTTGCAGACTACCATGTACCACATCGCCCAAAACCCATGAAGACCTCTTTATGACGACTTTTGTCCATTATACTCAATTGGCAGAATAACCGTAACGCTTTTTAAGGAAAGAAAAAACTCCTTACAGTTGATGTGTCATGAAAAACGAGGTCGAGTTACATAAAATAAATCTGTGATAATTTTCTGCCTTTGAACCAAACACCTCGACTCCAGTCAGCTACGTTGCGTTGATAACTACGCAAATCAATAAAGGAAAGAATTCGTTTAACGACTGGACTACCTTAAACAGCATTGCAGGGAGCACGGAAGGAAGCTATCACGAGCAAGAGACACATGAAAAGGTTGAAATATTAGTAACTGCATACCGGATAGTTTATATACACGAGGCGTATAACCTCTGGCGGAATTCCTGACGATCCAAGCAGGCAGCCAAGCAGTCCAGCTATAATTCCGAGACGGGGATATAACCAGTTCCGATTGAGACGATGCAAGTCGTGGTGCAGTATTCACAAGGGTAGATGCGGTGTACGAAGGAACATAGTGTATGGGTAGTGGTACCGGTCGTGCGGGCCACATCGTTAAGGCCATAGGAAATCACCGAATTAACTGTTTGCCAGCTCGCGTGCCACCGAACCGAGAGGGTTGCCGCCAGTCGCTGCTGGTGGCTTGACAGTTTGCCGAAGCGCAGAGTTTCCGTGTAGCTTGCATAGCTAACGGTACAGATACGAAGTCGAGGGCGAAATAGCGTCGGGGTATGCTTTTGCAGGGGTGGTTAGCATGTCGGAGCTATTTTCCTATATACAAGATTTTGTGTGTGTGTGTATGTACGATATATACGTTCAACGAATATCGCCACTAGGACCAGCCCTGCCAACTCCTCGAAGTAAACGACTTTAACGTTGGGCCAACGTTCACGTGTGCGTTTCTACACGCGTGTACTATGTGCGGCTTAGTGTCTGGTCTGGGTAGGTGAATGGGTTTGTGTATTACTGTCGCGAGGTTACTGCACGTGCCTGGCGTGTGGTAGGCTGTGGCTCTCTCCTTTACGGTGCAAAACAATTTCTCTGCATACTTCATGAACAACACTCTCTCTCCTCTGGCTTCTCCTCTCTCAACTCTACGTTTCTCTACTATACCGCATAATGCTATTCGCTGCGTAGTTACCTCGGCCACACATTTGACATTTTGTGTCTCCCGGCAACGTTGTAAATCCTACGGATTTCGAGATATTATAAATCATACTAGATGCTGGGAATTCCATGCAAACCAAAAACTCTTTGAGCTGGGCTTTTACTGAAAAGTTTTCGTCACAGTGACTGCATTATAGTATCACTCCAAATACGTGTTAACCGTTTCGTCGGATCTTCTAGACTGAAAAGCGATCGATTACTGAAGAAATTTTTTTTCAATCAATTTTTTCGACAACATTTGCTTCATACTTTCTGATATTTACAAAACACAACGCATTGATAAACAGAAGAAAACGCCAAAGGTGCGTTATCTGCCAGTCAGTACATTAACTTACATGACGGTAAGGGAGTTTGCCTCTTACCTCTGCATTTATAATTGTATTCTAATGATTGATGTCATCGAACATGTATCACACAATGATGACATGATCACAGAAAACTGTACCGATCAATAGTCAAGCGATAAAACAGTCAACGCTGAGAGCCTTAATTGATGATTCAATTTGCTACTTGTGTAATCAGTTACCATCAGCGATGCATCATTTTAGTATGAATAGCCATTCGGGATTCTGCATCTCTACTACGGTTATTAGACTAACTAGATGCTCAATTAATCAACAATGACTAATTTCAATTTGTAATAGTGAATATTTTGTAGGTAACGCAAAATGTCAAGTTTGCCCGCTAGAAGTCACTTTATGTTTAAAGCAGTGTGTTTAAAGTGTGAGAATACAATTGGAATTACAACAAGGTACATACAAATTTTCTAAATGCAATGACCGAAAGGCGGCAGAGTTGGGACGGAAGGTGATAAAACCTTGGTATAAACGCAGATAAGATAAAACGCAGAGATATTTATTTACCCTTATCGCACTTAATTTCCGTAAAGCAGCTTGCAGTAAATGAGAAAAAAAAATGTATCCCATTAACGCCATAAAGAATAGATCATGACAACACTGCACAGAAAAACCTTTGTCTCTCGAGTGTCATACGAAACTTACAGCACGGCGTCGGGAAAGTTCAGGTTTCGCACAGTTTACGAAAATCCATTTTTATGGACGGAGAACCCTAGAGAATTGTTTGCTACTTGGTATAAACATCTGGCTATTTTAGACCAGCTCCAATATTTTTTAGAGGTTCATATAGTGCGTCCATGTTTACAGGTAGATTGATTATTCACAAGTAATGCTCAGCTGTGCGAAAGATGAATCCATGATTTTATTTATTCAATGCATGATTATAGTTTCGAAAGACAGAGTTGAAATTGAAAAGACCTGAACAGCGGTCTCAAATACATTTTATAAACAAATGATAAGTTCACCAACTGGCAGCAGAAACAATAAGACGTTTTGTTTTTATAATGTTAAAGTCATTTAAAAATGTCTTCCCTTTTGCGTTGGCCGTTAAAGGGTTAAGAAGTTAAGAAGCTTATATATATATATATATTGTTCAAATTAGTGCCAACAGCAAAAAAAGGAAGACTTTCATTTATTAACAAAATGTTTTATAATTACCAAATACTCTTTTTCATTTCGTTCGTGAATTCTGTAGATAGCAACTTATAAAACTGAGCACAATCCACAGACTATCGGTCAATGGATAGCCTCTAGTCGGTATCGTATTATCTTTGTACTTCCAGTGATGAAACAATCGGGCGAAAACAACAATCCGTTGCGAGCGAGCGTTTAAATTGCCTCGAAGGCCTCGGGAAATTGTAGGAGAAACATTTTTCTTTCTATGGCGTTTTCTCTCTCATCTGGAGTCTCGAGAAGCGCTGCTGCTGTAGAAGTACATATAGTGGGTTTCCAGGGTGAACCCGGCTGTAACAGCTTGTGCGCGTCGAAAAAACGAGGAACCCGCGCACCCACGCCGTTATTTATTGCATGGTCCGATGAGTGTCATTTGAAATTTCGATATAAATTAATTTAAGGGGACAAAGGGGTTTCCCGAGACGGTGGTGCAGTGGGACGGGGCGTAATGGTTCGGAAAATGAAGTTCTTGTAGCCTTCCGTGCCCGCGCCACCCACGGAGAATCTCTACCATGCACCTCCTTCCCTTCCAGAAACCGAGCACACCATCAACGTGGAGCCACCTCTGCGCGGCAACCCCTGGCCTCACTTACCCGCTCGTTCACTCACTCACCCTACCGCCCTAACTTTTATCTCTCTCCCACTCTTTCCCTCCGTCACTCGCTCTTTCACCTACCATTCTTCCCTTTTACTCATTCTGTCGTTTCCCCGTTTCTTTGCTACGAGTGAGACAGAGTGAGAGAGTGAGAGAGGGTTTGCGCGCAAATTCCCAACTCCAACCTTCTCAAATCCGATCGAATTCATACGAAGAACAAATGGAATTTTCAGATTATATTTCATTCATTACGAGTCGCAAACGCCAATATTGGCCTGAGTTTCATACTACATTTTTTATCGTACGAGTGCATAATTAGTGATGTTTTGCTTGGTAATTTTGACAAGATTTTCATATTCTAATACTTAGAATAAACTAAAATATCGGGGAAAGTGGTTTAAACAAATGTCTAAACGAATGCGCGAATTTTCTTACTCAAGTGCGGAACCGGAAATCTATTCGGGATCTATTAAAATTTCAAGTTGCAAAACCCAGTTAGGGAAACCTTAGACAGTCCTGACCAGATTCGAGTTTCAAACCGGAATCAAATTTGTACATAGATACAATTGATATACAAGTTAGGTATTATAAAATATGGTTTGAATAACGTGTACATAAAATTCCGTGGTTCAACCTAGGAAAGTGTCGAAGCGATCGACAATGATACGTCAATATGATATAACAATTTATTCCGTCGATTTCTATTGGATCCGGATAAGAAGAGCTATCTGAGCGATAAAAATAGGTAGGTTATATGTATAAAATAGATCATGTTCGTCATTAATGATGTTTGATTAATTTTCAAGACTAACTGAATGGAATGAAGTGTTCACGTATCTCTCTCTCTGTGTAGCACAAGCAGTTGACACGAATTTCTCTCTCAAACAGTAACTAAGGCATTTGGAAAAACCGCTCTTTCATCCCCCTCCCCCCTCCCCCACGGTCCGGGTCAAGATATTGTTAAGCAGCTAAAACGAGAGTTCAGATCCTCGAATTCAATGGACAATACTTAACCAGTCGCATTGAAATTATGTTTAGCTCCAGTTTGGTTTTAATTTGTAAGACGACAAAATAGTCGCGATATCTGATGCAGCGGTGTTTTCGATGGTAATTGTGACTCCCTGCAACGACTTGTTGAGACCATCGCTTCATAAACGGTCTGTCATGGAAAAACAAATCCACAAATAAAAGAATTTTCCACTCGAGAACAAGCAACGAACTTTCGCAAGCCTGCTACTGCCACGCAGCCTTCAACTCCATCCCCTTCAACTGACAGCAAACTCCTTCGACTGAACATTATCTACTGAAATATCCTTACCACCGAGCTGAAGTTCCACCTTCCCTCGCGCATTGCCTCGCGCCCCCGTGCGTCTCACCCCATCTCGTTCCCTTAGCGGCAACACTGCCGTCACCAAGCCCCGGCTCCCTCTCGCCCCCAACATCACTATTATCTTAAGTAAACAGACTACCTGTGCAGCCTCGAGAATTCCAGATAAAGTCACATGTTATCAAAATCCGGTACTATAGGCCAGCAAGGAAAGAGCCGTTCGTTAATTCGCCTAAGTCCCTGGATATAAGCGCGTCGACTTGAACCATTCAGGGCACATCACGATGACTAAGTGAGCTTTACCAGCTTTCTCCTCAGAAGCCGAAACTTATTCCCTTCGGGAATGCGATTTCTGTTGCTGTGTTCTAACTGCTCGTGGTACCGGCAAATTTTTCTAAATACTGCAGTGCACCATTTAATGCGGTGTTACCACAAAATGTGTGTTAGGACACAATTTACTACGTATCTCATTTAGCCGTTTAAAGTCCAAGCACCTTCCTTGTTCAAAGAAAATATATATTTTCTTAATTTTTATCATTTTTCTAAATCGAATTAGAAAAAAAACGGCATTTACGAAATTCAATCATATTATCATCGACACAGGAGTTCGACTATGGGATTCAATTCTTTAAAAATGCAAATCTGCGGAAACGTCTGGTATTATGTACAGAACATCACTTGAGACCAATCAAAAGGGTCCATAGGCTATCAGATAGGTGTCAGAAACTGCAACGTAATCTGAATCGTGACACACTTACTAACTCTGTGAATTTATGGAAAGAAAAAAACTCTCTACAATTTTACCGTAAGTTGTTTAATATCTGACGAAAACCTCATTTGTTACAAATATAAATGTACCGTCAGGTGCATGCAAACCTAGTGAGAAGAAAAACAACGACGTACTTAGACTCCGCGTTTGCGTAGAGCTTTCGAGAGAAATTCCGATAGATACAGATAACGTAGAAGGTGAGGGCACAGTGTTGCACGATCGAAATGAAATTTGCCTCGGGAAATCGAGTTTCTAATGGAGACGCCCTTCCAACCCTAGAGTTACCTCGACGGCGTACGTTTTAAGACAGGGAGCGCCGGCGAGAGCATACAAAGCCTGCAAAATCTTCTTCAGCATCGTCTTCCACCTCGCGTTTTCGAGATAGTCTCTCACGTTATTTATGTACCTATTCTCTGCTGATTTCTCATTTACAAAAATTTATCTCAACACATATATTGACTTCAAGCAGCATACAAAAATAGTATTTCAGGACTGAAGAAAACAATAACCCGGATCTGAAAAACAATTCTAAATCGAACACTTGGAAATTTGATATGAAAGCTGGTTTTCCTTTTATTTCGTTAGTACCTTTTAGACATCTGACAAAATGAAAAATGGCGATCGCAATTGTATTTTATCCACTTTGAAATGTGTTATACAGCTTATCAAACGGTTGTGTATAATTGAGTATACTTGTTATTTTGTCAATGGGAAATCATATGGGATAAATACAACCCGTTGAAAAAAAAATTGCCACGGCAAAACGTCGTAAGTGATGCAGCGAATAGTAATGAATAGTCAATAACTGGAGGGTGGCCGATTCACCGTTTGCGATAATTTTGACGGTTCATCCAATTCCGTTTTCTCTCAGGATTTTCCATCCCCAGCAGTGTTTCGTTTTATTTTTTTATCGAGGAGCACTATCATCAATTTGGGTCTTAGTTCCTTTTAAGTTTCGTCTGACTGAACAAGAGTGTAGGGGCGTAGAGGTAGCTTCGCTCTTTCTCTCGCCTAAAACTTTCCCAGTTTCCACCCACGCCATTCACGATCAGTCTCTCTCCCACCCTTCAACGCACGGTGCGGCCGGGTTATCGAAACAATTCGCGTGCTGTGGGTCCTTGTTCGGTTCAGATTGATCGCTCCATCTTCTTAACTGGCAACGACTCACCCACATCCCTTGCTTCTACTTTTACTGCTGCTGCTGCTGCTGCTGCCCCTGCTTCTGCGAAGGCTAGTGCTAGCGACGGTTCCTCTCTACGCTACCCCCCGCAAAGTTTCGGGTCTGTTGACGACCGAGCACCTTAGAGGGAGAAAGGAGCACGTCAAACCTCAGGGGCGATGAAAATTTGGCGAAAGGATATTTTTATACCGATAAATTAAAGCTGCCAGACCCAAACACTCTATCCAAAAATTCAGAAATGATCTTAAGTTACGAATAAAAGAATGCCTGGGTTATTGTATATTTTCACTTGTTTTTTTGAAAACATTGTTTTCAGGCTTCACCTTTTAAGCAATCGTGTGTATTGTAATGTGATCTTCATTGATAACTATAACGATGAAGACAACCCTACAACACAGTCAACTTCCAGGATGTCAGGGAGGAGAATTTTTTTCTCAAGAAAATCTCAAGGACGATTCGGTCCACGGTCAGGGACCTCTACAGTTATATGGGCGTATCTCCCGAAGCTTTGACTTTCAGACTGCCGAATACGATATTAATTTGTACAGAATGAATTATGCGAGTATTAAAGCTTATTTCGATTAATACGAAGTTTAGTCGATGTGAAAATAGTTTTTTGAGTGGATCAATATGTATGAATAGTTTTGTCATGGTTCAAGTACGAAACATGTCTCAAAATTAGACGGTTATCCTGTAAACTTCCGTCACCCAAATTCGATGATGAATGTGACTCCCACCGTTTTAAGGTTTAAAATATCAACACAAACTAATTGAACCAATTGGATTAGATACAGACAAATTATGTCAGGGAAGATGTGAGCAACTCTTTCACTGCAAACCATTTTTTTTCTGGGTTAAAGTGTAATCAATTGTCAAATTCAAGACTTTCAGATTTATGCATTCGCATAATAACTTCAAACTGTTGTTGTTCTTTCTAAAGTATCTAAATCTTATTTTGTGTTAGTCATAACTGATCACGTTTTCCATGTCGTGCTTAAGATTCGAGAAATACTGGATAATAATAAACCCATTGGCAAGACTATGACTTAAATTCAAAGTTCAATTGCTTAATTTAAATTTTTGAGGTATATCTAATCCGCCAGGACCTCCATCGCTTTACTGGTCCATAACATGGACTATTACGGAAGCTTAGCTCTAAGTTTTTATGAATATGAAATGCTACCTTATTATTATAAATTAATTTAGAAACTCTAATTATTTGGATAATACAAAAATAGTTTATCATTCACTACACATTAACATAAGGAAACAATTTCAAATAGACAGGGCACCGATCTGTGCATAAGCCCAAATCACCCTCAGCTTTGTGGAATTTCCACCCATGTCCATGCAGAGTTAGGAGCATTAACTAAGCTAAATATTACAAAATCAATTATAATTAATGGTCCATGCCTAAATATAGTAGATGTAAACATGTGCCTGTCATCAATTGAGCAAGTCACGGGTTAATTACAATTTAATGAAGTTATGACTAATTAATTACCCGGCCGCTCGACTGTGAGCCCCACTTGGATAGATTTTCCCGGAGAATGTTCGTCCCATCCTCGATCGTGTTGCTCGATCGCGACCATCACGCTTCCGGTCACCAGATTTGAGACTTGAGACTGGGGCGGAACGAAGCATAATTTTTGCAGCCATTTGAATAGGTGATGCCTTAGCCGTGCACTGACTTGCAATTCAATGGCTGAGTGGGTGACAGTTTCACTGAGTTTGTAATGTATTCTCATACAGTGAAGACCCAGCACAAAACTAAGGCCGCCTGGATCGTCCAGATTTTCCTTAGTTTACCTCTGCATTTGTTCTAATACAATACAGTAGAGCATCGAGATGAGTAGCTGCTAATATTCGCGGGTATAGCAAGAAATGAAGTACAAAACGGAAGGAAATAGTCAAAACCTTCAAAAGGAAAATCTGGTAAACAAATATATAACATAAGATTACAATAATAATAATTATTGTTATTCGGTGTGGATGTTGATTTCAAAAATCCTGTAGGTTATTATTGTGAAACAGTAATTATGAAAGCAATTGTAAGTTACGTTTCTATATTAATATGAAATGGCGCCTTACAACGCCGAATGTGGTACAGAGCGGAGTGAATATTTTATCTCACTCGTAGCGCCAGCATTATATCTGAAGGGAGGAGGAAGATAGAGCTAGCAAATGTGTCACGGGCATAGCCAGAAACAACGTCGACGTCGTCGCAGCATGTAGTCAGCCCTGCTATACTTGGAACTCCAACTCACCACGTTCTCTACTATTATATTGCCGGTGTCTCGTACTCGACCTATGCGAAGAGCGTAACACGGGAACTCTAGTGATTCGAGGCAGCGGGAACTCGCATTCCCACGTCGCCGTACGTCCTTGGCATCGTCACCGTGAATTCTGGGCTCAGACTCGAGATGCCGCTGAAGGTGAACGCAGCGACAGTTAGCTATAGTGACCTACGAACCATCGACGCAATGTATAAATTGTATCCGGGTCCCCGATCGCCGCAAATATTCGAGGATGAAGAGATTTCAAGGTAGGGCGCCGCGAGATTGCAGAGGTTTGTGCGGCCGGAAGTCTCCCCAGATTCTTGGTGCTGTGGCAATTTTGCTGTACGGCTTCCTATTTCCGTAAAATTCATCTACAAACAAATAGTTTTCAGACCAATAGGTTGATTTGTGAAAAAATATATAAATATAAGGTCCTGTTAGGCTTTATCGGGGACTCCACAATAGGAATGCTATATTAGGGCCACGTTACGACGATGCCAATCAAGGTTCTCACTAGAACTCGCAAGCAATTCATCAAAAACCAGTCACTCATGTAAGTACTGAAGATGGTCATCCATCTCAGTATTAACTGCTATCACCTTCGTAGACACTTGAACTTTTGACATCAGTGTCAGGGAAACAACTTGTAAGGTTTGTTGTTGTATTGCAGAGTGAAAAATTATACCTGGGAATAAATAGAAATTTGAGAGTTTTGCACATTTGTTGTGATCTTGATTTCTCGCTACAATTCGCCAAGAACAGGTTTTAAAAATCGAGTTCAAATTGCAAACTGATATTCTCACATTCACTTCACATCTCTCTATCGCTTTGGTGGTGTTATTGTCGACTCTGTTATAGTTTAACAAGTTGAATTCGCGTTTAGTTATACATATTCAATGTGTTGAATCTTATGTTGTGTATAAAGTTTATACAGGATTTGAAATTCGTATAAAATGCTACGCAAATGATAAAAACTATGATACAATGAGTGCATGACGGTTCATAGTCTAACATCATGAATGGTAATGACCTCAAATCGGTCTTGTCCTACAATTATTATTTTTTTGAAAATGTAACATTTTGTCCAAATATTGATGGTATACTTCTCATTAAAAATTTCTCGTTGTTTTTGGAAATTACATGTGCGTGACCAAAAAAGGAACAAAATGTTCATGTGCTAAATTTCTTGTTGTTCACCGTTCATTTGTTCATAATTATACCTGTATGTATCACACTGAACCACAGGAACTTTTCTATTAGCTTGTGATTCAAAAATGAATTTGAAAAATTATTTTATTTCGCTCATATTTTAGACAAAATATGGGAAGCAGTGAATATTTTGGATCGGATTTCAATATCCAAATCAGGATTTATTTGCAGAAGGCACACAAACAAATTTTATTGCGATCCACAGATCTAAAAAAAATGATTGCATTTTCGGACATACAGGCGCCGGACAAACAGACAGCAAAATAACTAAATTAGTTTTTCGAATCTATGAAACATTTATTGCCATAAAAATCCAGGAATCGATGTATTTGGTTGCAGTACCGTCTGTTTTTACATGCACTGTTAGAAACGATGGCAAATTCATATCACTAAAGTTCGCAACGTTGGAGCAACGCAACGGTCTCACCTGTCAGACAACTAGTAGATATGGATAACCTCTAGCTTGGCGGATTTTTTAAACCGCCATAACTTTTTATTAATACATATTGCAATGCTCGTTTCAACTGAGTAAATCTTGTTGAATATTGTCGAAAATATGTATCAAGTTTTATCGGTCCCAATGCTTCGCGAAACTTTTCACAGACAAAAAACAACAAGCATCGGGAAGCCAGCTGATTCGAAAACCCGTAACTGTTTATTAATAAGTATTGGAATGCTCGTTGCAACTCGATAAATATTATTGAATATTCTCGATATTATTGAATTATTCTAAATTTGTACACAGTTTCAATAAATATCTATTTAATAAATGTTACACGTTTTCATAATCTCCCGGGTTACCTGGGCTTGAAACTGATAGAATTTGGTACATATCATATTGGTAGGTTCATTTGCTTGTGAAAAGTTTCGCTGGGGATATTGGAATCGATAAAACTTGGTACATATTTTAGAGAAAATTCAAAAATATTTATCCACTTGAAACGAGCATTGCAATATCGTTTAATAAATAGTTATGGCGGTTTGAAAAATCCCCCAAGCTAGAGTTTATCCACATCTACTAGTTGTCTGACAGGTGAGACCGTTGCGTTGCTCCAACGTTGAAAACTTCAGTGACAAGTAAATTCACTGTGACAAGTAATATGAAGTTCACAAAACTAGTATGTGAAATAATGATTTGTATAACATTTACACTAAAATGAACAATAATGGTGCAATATTATATACATAAAGATACAATTTTCAACTATTTTATTGTAATTTACAAAACATTTGTAGTGGAATTGCAAAAGTTTAGTTAAGTTCTAACATGAGTTGACCGATTTGAAAATTCATATACAGGACTTTTATATCTCTATATAAATTATGAATTCATCGTCACGGAATAGCAAAGTCGTACGTCTTGGAAAAATTAATAATTGAAAGCAGATAATAAATGATCTTTCGACCACGACTGCAATTTCAAAAACTCGGACATTATTTTCATTCTAGGTAGCTTTGATTTTGTAATAAATATGCGTACAAAATTTAAAAGCGACATTTACAACAAAAAAAAAAACAAAATATAAAATCCTTGTATTTTGTAACAACAAATTTACAAATTTCTCCAAACTTTTTCCACGTTGTCATTTTAAATATCTAGTAACTTCTAAATATCTAGTAACTTTGAATATCTCATACAGTTGGACTAGGAATTTATGTCACAGGTTGTGTTTAAAAACTTCCAGTCCGGTATTGTGATTTTCCACTAAATTTTTTTAACAGCGTACTTCGTATGTGATGAGAAAGTAAAAATGGAGGCCTATAGTCATGAGAACCATTTCAAATAACATGCAAGGGAGACGATGGATTCGAGGCACATTTAGAGGATTTTCAAACAATCTATTGAAACAAACACTGGAGAGTCTACGAATCAACATATCAATCTGCTTGACTGAACACTGATGGAATCTCTTTACTATCAATTCCTCGTTTTCAACGTTGAGTACATGCCGCTGGCGGTATTGACCCAGAATCGTTTAAGCTCTTGATGCCAAGACCCGTGCCCATCCCTTTTATTCCACTAGTTACCGACGCAACGGAATTGGAGGCACCAAACATTCAGTTGGGCTGCGAGCTTCACTCTTTAATTTTTGACGTCTAATCAATGCGTCAAATAAGTGTTAAATTTTTATAATCGTTTACTATACA
This sequence comes from Clistopyga incitator, assembly GCA_947507545.1. Taxonomy (NCBI): domain Eukaryota; kingdom Metazoa; phylum Arthropoda; class Insecta; order Hymenoptera; family Ichneumonidae; genus Clistopyga; species Clistopyga incitator. The sequence continues at coordinate 8,832,477 of OX382178.1, read as the reverse complement.
ATGTTCAATTGAACACTTGACAACTTAGTGACCTTACTAATTAGTAGCCATGAATTTGTACATAAAGTTATTTGATTATTATAAATTTGTCTTGTTGCAATGTTGTTTTAAGATCTGTAAGAGCATTTTTGAGAACCAGAATATGCGATGCCGCAGAGACACGTGACCGGTTAATCTTTGTTTTTTTAATTCAACGAAAAAGTGACTATGATGATCTACAATGGTCATGTTATTTAAGTACACTGTTACAAACGCACCTTACAGTCCTTCAATCATGATAAAATTTCTGCAATAAGTTAAAAGAATGTCGCGACTATTGACGTGCTTTGCATAGAGAAACAGCTCTTGCGGTGTTTGCGCAATGACTGAATTGAAATTCAGTCATTACAGTTACCCGAAGCTCAATTGGATTTGTGTGTAAAATCAGCGTAATATAAATAATGCGCAACGCAAATAAAACGTTTCAATTCCCGTGTAATTAACATATCAAATATTTTTCTTTCTGATGCAGATTCATATACAAAAATGAAAACTAATTATTCTGGATATTTAGGGAAGTGACAGGTGACACACGCTACCTGATACAACATCCAAAAAATCTTTATGTAAATAGTATACTTTTTTTTCGTCGGCCTACATTACAGAACTCATCAGTATTTATAGACCCTGTGACTCTTGTTGTTTCAACCTAAGCTGTAAATCTGCTACCAGCGTCAGTAGGATTGTTTTTTTTCACACGCATGACTACACATGTCTCAGGAAGGGTCGCGTCTTCCGGGATCATTCAAATATATTTATAGGCATTTCTGAATGGTTCCTTGTCGAATGGAAATAGCACATGTTACCTATCCTCTTGGTTCTAGGAATGAATAGCTTATACCAAATCAATTAACTTCACTCAAGGACGTTTTTAATATTAAAAAAATGTTTCAGGGAAAAAAACCGAGACCTTGAAGAAGAGTTCATTGAACGTTCGAAACATTTCTTATGGTCAGTATAAGTTGGATCGTTCACGAGAGAATCCGGTTCATATTGCTCGGGCAAGTAATATAAAAGTTCTGAAGATCCTATACTGATATTTGCAGAATTGTTCTGAAGTTTTTATTATTAATCGATTTGCTGGAGTAGATTTTTTTACTCGATTCGTTTGGTACGAATAAACGCATTCGTAGTTTACACTATCAATATTTAAGATGATATGTATATACTTTAAATTATACTAGGATATTAGGTCATAATAAAAATGTCATCATCCAGAAAAATGAGCGTACTCCTGCTTTATAATTTCAGTGATCAAACGGGAATTAGGCAAGCAAGTAACTTGGCAAGCAACTTTGTAACTTTTGAAAATACATGGAAGGTATAAAATTGTCTGACCTAGTAAGAAATTTTTAAAAAATCTCATAACTAAGTCCCTTTCATAGCTACTAACCTGAATTACACAATTTTTTATTTTATGCCTAAATTTCATATATTTTCGAGTCCAAGGTATGAACCCGATATATAAATTTGCAGAACGCCTAAAAATATTTGGAAAGTTAGAAGAGTGTTTTCAGAAATTCCAAAGGATGAGCTGATGGAGAACATATACGGAGCTAACATGCGGGGTCGAGTAACCCTGTATGTTTTTGCTTACATCAACATTATTAATGCCGGCAACAAATATCTGTTTGCGTATGCCGCCATGTACACTGTTAACTCGACACGAAATTTCCTTGGTTGGTATGATTATCGATTTTGGGGAGTGTGGTTAGCATCGGTACATTATTGCCTTCGGTTTGTTAATCCAATAAATTGTCGTCGAGTTTTGCCTTTGATACGGACCGGGATCACCAAACAATCCTCCGTAATCGCAAGTGATGATCGTGTCGCTTGCTCGGTGATCGAGGGTTCGGCCAACAGTGCAAGCTCATAGCCAAGAGCGCTTTACAAACGCACGCCACGGTAGCAGGTTAATTGTTTAGTAGCTCGGATTGCCTGGTGTATTGTACTCGTGTTGAATATCTATTCGACTATTCCCTACTGTGTGGCAAGATATAGAACGTTCAGGAGTTTGGAATGGCGACGGGGAGGAGAGAGGGAGACGTCCGAGTACTTGTATTCCCCCGTATAACTTCTCTTGTACCACAGTAACGGCCTCGTAACTTCGTTATCGCAGGTGGACCGACGAACAGGACAGGTCATCACGAATGGAGACGTCCTCGAGAGGAGCGTCAAACTGGCCGTAGCCCTCGAGAGGATCTCGGTGTCAAGGTCGGCGACACAGTTGCTATTTCAGCCGCGAATCACATTAACTGGTTCATCGCAACGTATTCTATCCTCTACCGCTGTACTTACAGCTATGAATCTGATTTATGCGAAAGGTAAAACAATCTTTGCATTATGAATCGTAAAGAATATAATATTAGAGAAAGTAGAAAAATTCTTTCTACAATATTCTCCAACGTAAGCCTTATTTCATTAGAATATGTATATGTTGCGATAAAAAAAAAAGAGGAAAAGCTCAACGTCTATTTTCCAGGACAAAGTCATATTAATTTCGTGAGATCATGTAGTGTAACATTTATACTTTGGCTATATAAACGAAACGCTAAAAATGCCGATTACAGAAGTGTGTATAACAATTTATTGTGACGTTTCTACAATGTTAAATTTTTTAACATTACGGCAACACTAAAATTACATGGAACAGTCATGTTACTTACTGTTGATATTCACACAGCAGTTACATTATATGTTGTAATGCTCATTTTCACAGCGTTCAGACGCTAATCACATCGACCAGTTCATCGCTGCGTATTCTATCCTCTACCGTGGCGTTGTACTTACACCCATGAATCTCATTTACGCGAAAGGTAAAATAATCTTCGCATTATGCATCGTGAAAAAAAGAACATTAGAGAAAGTAGGAAGGTCCCTTCGGCAATATTCTCCAACGTAAGCCTTATTTAATTACAATTTTTATATGTTGCGATAAAAAAAACAGAGGAAAAGCTCAACATCTATTTTCCAGGACAAAGTCATATTAATTTCGTGAGATCATGTAGTGTAACATTTATACTTTGGCTATATAAACGAAACGCTAAAAATGCCGATTACAGAAGTGTGTATAACAATTTATTGTGACGGTTCTACAATGTTCAATTTTTTAACATTACGGCAACACTAAAATTACATGGAACAGTCATGTTACTTACTGTTGATATTCACACAGCAGTTCCATTATATATTGTAATGCTCATTTTCACGGCGTTCAGACGCTAATCATATCGACCGGTTCATCGCTGAGTATTCTATCCTCTGCCGTGGCGTTGTACTTACACCCATGAATCTCATTTACGCGAAAGGTAAAATAATCTTCGCATTATGCATCGTGAAAAAAAGAACATTAGAGAAAGTAGAAAAATCCTTTCTACAATATTCTCCAACGTAAGCCTTATTTAATTACAATTTTTATATGTTGCGATAAAAAAAAACAGAGGAAAAGCTCAACATCTATTTTCCAGGACAAAGTCATATTAATTTCGTGAGGTCATGTAGTGTAACATTTATACTTTGGCTATATAAACGAAACGCTAAAAATGCCGATTACAGAAGTGTGTTTAACAATTTATTGTGACGTTTCTACAATGTTCAATTTTTTAACATTACGGCAACACTAAAATTACGTGTAACAGTCATGTTACTTACTGTTGATATTCACACAGCAGTTACATTATATATTGTAATGCTCATTTTCACGGCGTTCAGACGCTAATCACATCGACCGGTTCATCGCTGCGTATTCTATCCTCTACCGTGGCGTTGTACTTACACCCATGAATCTCATTTACGCAAAAGGTAAAATAATCTTCGCATTATGCATCGTGAAAAAAAGAACATTAGAGAAAGTAGGAAGGTCCCTTCGGCAATATTCTCCAACGTAAGCCTTATTTAATTACAATTTTTATATGTTGCGATAAAAAAAAAACAGAGGCAAAGCTCAACATCTATTTTCCAGGACAAAGTCATATTAATTTCGTGAGATCATGTAGTGTAACATTTATACTTTGGCTATATAAACGAAACGCTAAAAATGCCGATTACAGAAGTGTGCATAACAATTTATTGTGACGTTTCTACAATGTTAAATTTTTTAACATTACGGCAACACTAAAATTACATGTAACAGTCATGTTACTTACTGTTGATATTCACACAGCAGTTACATTATATATTGTAATGCTCATTTTCACGGCGTTCAGACGCTAATCGCATCGACCGGTTCATCGCTGCGTATTCTATCCTCTACCGTGGCGTTGTACTTACACCCATGAATCTCATTTACGCGAAAGGTAAAATAATCTTCGCATTATGCATCGTGAAAAAAAGAACATTAGAGAAAGTAGGAAGGTCCCTTCGGCAATATTCTCCAACGTAAGCCTTATTTAATTACAATTTTTATATCTTGCGATATAGAAAATAAAGGAAAAGCTCAACGTAATTTTTCAATGATAAAGTCATACTAATTTCATACAGTAATTTTATAATATTTACACTTTAGCTACATAAATGGAACGCTCAAAATATACCGATTACAGAAGTGAATATAACAAATGATACTTATCGTGACATGAGAGTTGTAATGTTAATAGGACGTAACACACAACACTATAATGAAATATAACAGTTATATTACTTACTGTTGATGTTTGCACAACTGTTACGTTATATATTTTAACGCTCATTTCACGGGGTTACAATCAGGGCCATATTTACAGCCTTCTCTCATGGGCAGAGCCTTTTCCGAGCACACAACTTCCCTCAGGCCATTCCATAGGGCATGATTTTAAGTATCGGTCATAATCCTTAATTTGAAGGGTTTCATTTATTTTTGGGAGCTGCCGAGTTGTCGGGAGGTCGTATGTTAAGTTTTCCGCTGCCTGGATCTTTTCACCTGTCAGGCAAGACTATTGCACACCAAAAAATCCGTGGACGAGTGCTTTGGCGAAGCCGATGATTACCTACATGCTGCCGCAAAATAATGCATCAAAAACGTTTCTGACTGTCGAGCGTCATATTATGCCATTGTCATTTTCACCAAGTCCAGTTCGTTTTTTATTTCCAGGTTTTTAAAATCATACAGAATTTTCAATATTTTCTAGGACACTAACATTTTTGCAGCATTAATTATCATCTGTAATATTAGTCGCATACTGGGACGTACCTGTACCTTTTGAATTCACTGGTACTTGTGCTGACGCATGATAATCTCGATCTCATGCTAAGTGACAGCAGTGCAGAAGAGATAAAAAATAGTCCAGGCAAGAATACCAGATGCACTCTCATGTGGACTTCGATTTTTAATCCGGTTCGTAAAACGTGGCATCACAATGCGTTATTCCCGTGTTATGTAAATGTCACAGAATCGTGTTGTAATATTACTTTTCGGTGAAAAGTCAGTGTTACCGATATTTGAAAAATATCAAAAATTTCCGCTTGAAAGCTAACAAAATAATGAATTTTTTATGTGGATATATTTTTTTCCAGTAACTTCAAGTTCGCGACTTTTTTTTTACTTGAAAAACAAGACATTTTCTAAAGCATCGGCTTCAAAAATCTAAAAAAATCTACATCGAGTGCCGTCTGATTCTTTCAATTATATTAAAATGAAGATAATCACATATTGTAATTGTCGAATACCGCAGGATTCTGATCTTAAATATAATATCTTTTCTTAAATTTACAATAAAAGTATATATTTATATGGAATTTATTTATCCGATTCGACAATCTCATATCGTTTTGTAGATTAGTGGGTCTGTACTGCACAGGATTAGAATCCATAAATATTAATGACTTTCTACCAGAATTGCTCATTGATATTATAAAAAAAAAGCATTTTCAGTGAATGAAGAAGCATTACCCATGGTACACAGTGCAGCCGGACTATTGGGCCGGGGGTTAGTCTCATCTGCCGCTATCAGGCAACCATTGGATTCAGCAATGGGAGACGTATGCTGTAGTTGGTAGGACGAGAAGAGCTTCGTTATGACCCGTTAGACCGATCAACCGAATTGCACTAGGGGAACAGACACCGGCTATCGGAGAAATTTAAATTTGATGCTATCGGACGAGCCGAACGAAGCTCGTAGCTATATATCTGAGCCGCAGTGGTGGTGGTGGTGGTGGTGGTGGTGGTGGTGGTGATGGTGGTAGTGCGGCCGCCTGTTCTGTTCTACCTGTCACCCTCTGTTAATACAATTACAAGGATCGTTGCTGACAAATCTAATTGACGAACGCGAAATTATTTAACGAATGAAGGACCGCCGTTTTACCGATAGTAGTTTTTAACTTTTTTACCTCGTCCCTGCCTACAGCACTGTTCATTCGATCAAATTCTGTTTTCATTTATTTTTATCATTTCTGTCCTATTTTTGCTCCGAGCTTAGAAATTCGGTGAGCTTCGGGAAAAGTAGCGCATTCCCTAATTTGCATTGTAAGTACAAGTGCACTTTTTTTTCTCGTGGAATCCAGTGTTACCAACCCGCAAGCGGATTTTCGGTCAATTATTTTGAATAAATGACTATTGCGAACCGCTACTAAAGTATATACAGTGCTGCCCAACAACGGTTTGGATACAGAGCGCAAATCAATAAGGGTGCGTCCAGACTGGGCAGATATATTTCTACGGGCTGGGTAAATTTCATTAAACTCTTAATTAAAATCTTATTGGACTTCGAATTTCAAACTATCCGGAGGCATATACTGCTTTGCATAATTTGACTAAATTAAAGCCGAAACCTCCCTCCGTTCCGAACAGAGGGTTGGGTGACATTTCGCACTCTGTAGTTATTGAACAGTTATTTATGTGGCGAGAGCGTGAAGCGAAAATAATTTACGACTGTTATGTCCCAGCATCGGACTTCACTCGAATTAAGAATGTGTCCTTTTTGTGACACGTGCATGAAAAGCAATGAGCTTCATTAGATTCGCAAAATCTGCACGTCTCACAAAAATTAACATGTTAGAAGATATGGTGTACAATAACGCTCTGGAAAATTGACTATTTTCATTGACAACTTTCGTTGTTTATTGCAGAATATTTGTATAAATGTGTTATCTAAAAATCGATTATCTTGATCCCTCTGATTAAACTTTGGAAAGACAGTTTTAATAGCAGACTGCATAAAAAATTTCTGGTTCATGAGTCGATCGTTTTTGCTCCTGAAGGTACTATATTGCTGCTATAGAAAGAAGGAAAGTCAGTGATTGTGAAAATTGCAGTTTCCCGACGTCGTAATGAAAAGTTTCGCTCATCACTCTAGAGAAAAACCGGTTTTTAGCTCGTGACCAGAAGCACTACAAATTTCCTCCTATTTGATGGCCATAAAAAAATGTTATATGATAACGAGGGAACAAGTAGCTTATGATATTTTTCGGGAAATAAATCCAGGGTGGCTTATTGAAGGTTTAAAATCTATATTGCGTTAGCGTTTTTGATTAGAGAGTATTTTATGCGAAGGTAATGAAGTGATATTTGCGCCGGATGATTGGGTGGCTATAGGCATCAGGATTAGCCACAAGCATCGGCTGCGATTCGAATCGATCTCACGCCTCAGTAATGAACATCATGCATGCTGCGGCTACAGCGGTAACCGTAAATAAAGCCTCTACCCAATGCAGGTTTTGCCAACTTCTGAGCCATGCCGGAAATCTCTCTACAATACGGTTCACAAAACATATCTAGTCTGAAAACGATTTTTTAGCGATCATTTCTTGGCATTGGTCTAAAAGGCCAATTACGGTAAAACATTATTGTAATACAAGTAAATATAATCGATCAATAGTCCGAGGTCCAGGTTTTTATATATCATTAATTTCTATGATTTCCTTTTGAATTTGAAATATGTTTTTCGATTTGTGCAAGTCAAGGAGTACATAAATTTGCCGAATTCCATTAGAAAGCCTCGATTCAACATCGCCATGCGCCATTTAAGCGTTCCAATTCATAGACACACTATAATTGGGTATAAATTGGTGACAGTGTATAGAATCCAACCCGTGCTGCACCGGGACGCCGTCGAATTGGAAGATGTTGAATGACGTCTAGAATCAAAGGTGCGTAGAGTGTTGCCACTGTAAATTTAACTTGACAGTGATGTTTGGGTGAAGATTGGTGCTTGTGTAGAGTTTACCGCAGTAAATTTTGGCGTGTGACAGCTGTGCCCGTGCAGAATATTGCTGTTCTGAATTAAGGTCATGACAGTTTTACTTTTAAGTTTCGGCGTGTTTAGAGATAGGGTTCTACAAACGACGTCTTTACGGAGAGTAACTACTGGTATTATTGAAATGTGTATTAGTGCACACTGCATCAATAGTTATTTTGCGCACTATACTGTTATCCGCACTAATAATGTAACGTCCATACTACTACTGCTACATCTGGACTAATAGTAATGCATCTGCACCACCCTAACAAATGCAGTGACTGACCGAGCGGCCACAAAAAGGTACGGTCTTTGGATGCAAGAAAAAACCATTCAAAAGAGCTAAAGAACCAAGAAAACGACATCTGAAATCATTGTTGATTACTATAATATATCAATGGTCGTATTGTTGCAACTCATCCAAACATTTGTTCTAAATCGCGTTTCTTGATACCTTAGACCATTTTAAGTACTCTCAAAATGACATATATTCCTCTATAAGTAAGCAAAATTCACAATTAAAACTTATAACACAATATTGCACGAAGAAAAAGGTTGATTGGTACAACCAAATACAACTGTGCGACCGACGATTAATTGGTTAGGCAAGCCAATACTTGATTAGGCAAATGAAGGCAAACAAGCAACTGGTAAGCACGCACCAAGTCATTGGATAAGCAAACACATACTTGGTAAGCCCATATTAAGTTATGTGATTATCGCAAACGAGTACTGCTTCCCTCAAAGAGGCTGTTTCCTCAGTTTAATCAATACGTAGATCCTTAAGGCCCGATCCATAAATCCGTTCTTCTTACCAGCGTTGTATTGGGATGCTTTCCAAAATATACGTTACCGGAGTAGCAACGGAATGTGGGGGTCCGTCTATATCGAAATAAAGGATACGGGCTAATATAGGTTCTATTTGCAGTTGCATGGCACAATCCGCCTAATAACGTATGTTTCCCATTCGCAATGCGGGATAGATCCATATTATTCGTATGTAGCATCCCTTTGCAGAATCACGTGATATTAACTATGCAATCTGGTGTAACGCAGATAATACTATTAGCACGATATGACGTTTTAATCCCTTCGATTTTCCCCACACCACAGGCATCCATAGATTTCTCGTTCTCTCTAAATTGAATTGACTGGCATGATGAAAGACGTTGCTGCTTCATCCTCGATAATCATCGGGTGTTGTAGGAGTTTTGCTGAATAGAACTCGAACATCCCATGTGTATACGCTCATTGATTGACAGTATTCGTGACGGGTATATACGTTCTCGGTTTGCTTCCGTAAACGGGAATGATGCGCGCCCAATAGTCGAGATGCAGGCAGACAGGCTTCAGCGGTCATAGGAAGCAGATGAGCCAGGCAGCCAGTAGAGCAGGGACAGAGTGCAATACTGCTAGTTATAGGCACAGCTAGTCAGCCACTCGGCATGGTCCGATCAGTCGATATCTCATAGAAGGAGGACCACGAGCACAGCTTCGTTTGACCGTCGGCTGCTTATTGTAATGAACACACTCCGCGTGCCAGTATCCTCCCCAAACTACAGCCAGGGAGGATACGTTACCGTGCACGAGACATCTGATGATGCATAGTTGCTGTTGACATGCCGGAACGTCAGCTTCGCATGACCTCTCGAGCCAAGCCATTATCCGCAAACGCCCAGCTTTGGGACAATAACCGCTCGATCCACATGCAACTGCCACACCCTCAGCCCTACCCGCACCTATTTCTGTCTACGCGATTATAATCGTCACCGCATTTTTACAGAGGTCCGCACGACGGACAAGAATACGTGACACGTCCATTAATGTTCATACAGGATTTTGTCTAAATCAGGGTGATCACCTCGATAACGGAAAGACCATTCGCATATATGAAATATTGCGAGTTATTAAACGGTACCAGTTGAAAAACATACAATAAAGAGTGTTTTGCTCCTTCGTAATAGATATCAACGAGAAAGCAATATGTAATATGAAAGCAATATGTGTAAGTTCTACTATGCATTTTGAAAAATGTTTCTGAAACGTGACGAAATGAAAATCATGAATAATTATTAGCATAGTAGAATAATTGAATCAATTAACGCCCCAAATTCCTGTAGTATAATGACAATCAAATTATGTTTTTATATCTTCCATAAGCGAATTTAATCTCACCTTCTATTATAATCATTGAATTCACTAGATGTGAATGAAAGAAAGGGTTATGCGAGGTAGAAATGGATTTCCGAGGGATAGCGGCAGTTCCGAGCGATAACCGTGATCATAAGGCGTGACGATCCTCGACCGGGATCCACTGGTTTCCAACGAGACCATAACCAGCACGTGACCGCGTCTCGGGGTATAAGACGAGTTGTGGGGTGGCAGAAGGCACCCAAATATAGATTAGTTAAGAGGAAGTGCCACTTGACATACATCCTTCAAAATTTTGAGACGATTTTTTTTTTCAGACCACTTAGTAAATGTGCTTCCATTTCTGAGAGAATGCGCGGTAATGTATAAGTAATGGAAAAGCTTTTGATTCTGACGTGGAGTCAAAGCCGTTTTTTTAAGAGAGTCAAATAAATAAAATTCAGGTTAATTTGGAAAGAGATAGTCGTATAGGCGTTTAACATTTCAGGACGAAATTCTTAAATGTGTATCGCTGCCTTAAGCCTCAGTGAAAAGTAGGGAGGAAATGTGGACCAATAACATTGTTAAATAATTGATATTTAATGAACGAAGAAGCATGAACCAAACTTTTTAGCGATTACGGATGGCGAAAAGGTATTTCGTTTCGCCAATATAATAATTGTCATGATAAAAATAGAAACACTCGAATTACCGAACTTTTTGTTCTATCCCATTAAATGTGCTTACAATGTACTCGATGTTACGGTCGCCATCAATGAAATCTAATTTAGGATGTTCAAACGTTATTTCTCAGTATGGTTCAGCACATTTTAAAGCGAAATTTTTAATCAATAATAAGCTTCAGATATAAAATGAACTAGAATTGATATCGGTTCAATAATAATTGTAGGTAAATCAGCAACATTCTGCAACGGTTATTTCGAATGGTTGTATTTGTTTATGAGTTCATTCCTGCTATAGCAATTGCAAATTACCAGTAAATGCACAAACATACGTGGTCCATTGACATTTCTAAATGTTCTGTTCAATACCTGTAATCAAGTATTTAATAGAGGATAGAATTTCGTAGTACGCTCAAATAACCTGAATATCTCTGGCTACCAATTAGTAATAACCATGATTTATTATTTCAATCATGCAACCATGCAAAAAATGTTATAATTGTATGGATGATCTTATGATTACTGTCCGTAACTTTAATTAGTTGCAAACATTAATTAATTAATATGACTGTAATTATATTCGAATCAATTATTACTTTATAGTTACCACTTAATGGATGATATATGACCAAGATTTAGTCTCATGCTGGATTGAAGCGATTTTTTTATAAGTGTTACGGTAAAAGCACACGGTCCCAAAATTTTAAACAATCACGAACTCAAAACGTATAACATACTCGCAAGGATTTTGATTCTGCGACAAATTGGAGGTACAGATAAAATCAGTCACGTTTTGCAATTGCCATTTCCGTCCGGTATATTTGTCTATGGGACTCCCTACCCACTAGCCAACGCAAATTGCCGGTAGTAGGATAATAGCCATTCATCGATTTGGAAATGTTAATGACCCTATCGCGCGTGGGTGTGTAGAATGTGCGACTCAACTCACCTATACCAAGCTGGGTAACCTCGTTCGGCCACCAAATTAAACGACCATAATTAAATTACGATATTTATGGCGCTGATCTCATTACAATGGAATAATTCACTTTTAAGGAGACATCTGCCGGTCACATGCTAGTCAACCAACGGTCTTTTATAAAGTTTCATATAAATGACAAAAAATTGAACTTCACAGTGTACATTTATCAACATTCTATTTTTAGCTTCTTTGTGGAGTGTTAACACGAAATGTTACTCCTATATATTTTCATTTTACGAATTGATAATTGCAAAATAATTCATTTGACTATTGTACCATCTTTATTTTAAGCAGAATAATGCCGGCTTCTTACGTATTGGGCAATTAAGTGAGGCTCGTGGGTATCGTCGCACATATATTGAAGTTCAGCTCACTTTCTACGTTCCGTAATAATCTGATTGTTTTGTTTTCTCGAGCTTTTTCCCCTAAAGCCCCGAATCGCGGTTGAAGAAAAGAAATCCGAGCGGCTCGAATGCCCGGGCCAGTGAGCGGAATAATGTCGATTTCGTACAGTGTGGTGTTATTTCTTTTTATCAATCCAAACCGTCGATCTGTCCCCCTCGCTATTTTTTTTTTTTTTTTACAATTCGTGAAACACACTAGAAAAACCTGTAATTGTTCAGTCAGAAAAAAATATCAGTTTTTCAATCACTAAATAATTTCCGAAAAAAGTTTTTTTTTTTAACTTTTGAATGTTTAGTTTGAGAATTAGCACAAGACTACACATTTTATACAGACATTTTTTTCAGCAATTTCAAGCGTGGGAGAAAACCTTCACTTGAAAAAAAAAGATGTTCTATAAAATTGTGGATGGAAGAATTAAAAAAACAATCACATAGAGTGCCTTTAAGGGGAAGCTGGAGTACATTTAGTTACCGACATTTCCTATGTAAAAAGTGCTATTCCGTAGAACACACTATACGTCATTAACCCTTTAACGTCTGAATTGACCAGAATTCATCGCTAGTTTTGGCCTAATATATTTTATCGAAAAAATAATTTATAATTATTGCAAGCATCTTTTCTAACATTTTCAGATCCGCTCTTATCGCATCCGAGATCGGATTGACTTAAAAAACAGTTTAACCAATAGTTTTTTTTCATTTTTTACAAAAAAGATAGTTGTTCTTGAGATAAGAGCAGTTCAACAATTTGTTCCGATCTCAATAAATAAATATGGCGGTTGTTTGTATGCGATGTCATTCGCATAATGCGTTACATGTATTTACTTGTCAAAAATGCATTTGTATTAAAAAAATCATAAGTACAAAAATTATCTTATTTGTTCAAATCTTTTAAATGATATTCCCAAAATTGGGGCCCGATAAATTTTTGGGTCCGGTGAGTCCCAAATCACAGTTTTTTATAAGAAATACTCAGATTTCATGAAAAGTAAGTTTCACATTACCCGAAGTTTTCCTGTTGGTGGTCCCAAAATTGGGCCTGATATGAATATTCAGGCTCTGGGCTCTGGGCCTCAATATTTCTATCAGGCCCACATCATACTTTATATGCAAATTTTATACCTATCATCGTAAAACTTGACTCTTCAAATGATTTTTGTTCTCAAACTATGAAATAAGAAAAGGTAATCTATACTTCTAGTTCAAATTTTTTGAATGCTCTTAGCCGTTGCTGAATGTAATGTTGCCCGGTTTTCACCACGTGGAGGTAAGCGTTCGTTGAGAACCTTCGTTATCCTTCTTTTCTGTATATTTTATATTATATATATATTTGTTTTACAATAACAATTTTGCTATAAATCACGTAGAACCTCAGAAAATCAACTGAAATATTCTACAAACAAATAATAGCATGCAGCTATTATCAAATTTGCTATGTAATTATCAATGCTATGTATCAAATTTGGTGGTGATCGGTAAAGTCGTTAAAATTTTACACCATTTTGAATATTTTCAAAAGTAGACATTTTCACTATAACCTCCGCAAAACTTAAGAAAGTAGAACAAAAGTTTGTGCCTATTAAAAATGAGATGTACCGTTATTTATTCGAAATAAGGATGCGCCTAATGAGGAAGCAATGTGCAAGGTTCAGTAGTTCAGGTCTACTGAACCTTGCACATTGCTTCCTCATTAAATTTTGCTCTTAACAAAGCTTCCTCTACGAGGAAGCCAAAATCAGTTACAATACTTCCTCGTAGAGGTTGCTATGTAAAGAGCAAAATTTATTGAGGAAGCAATGTGCAAGGTTTTACTTTGCATCCATGTTTCTTTATTTACAGCCTATAACTTTTTATGACTATTTCCTTCAAGAAGAGAACTATTGCAGGTGCTTTTTTTTAAACATGGTCCACTAAAATATTTATCATTGCATTTCTCGCAGGATTTCAAACTTCTTACTTTGCATACCGAGCAATATGATCGTTTAGTTCCTTTCACAAGTGTAATCGATATTTCGCGAGCACTGGAAAATAGAACAAACTTCAAAGAATAGAAGTACGCTCTGATTTGCCAAGTTTGAATTTCTGAAGCGATTATATCTTGCAGCAAAGACTTTGTTGACGTTTCGAGTGGCCATATTGGTTTCGAGAGGTTCAGGGATATACGGTTTTCACATTTTCTATCAGTTTTGCACTGAAATTCGAGCTGACATCAACTCACTCACTTTCACATAACATCTCGCTCGAATTTCAGCTACATACGTAGTGTATTAACGACGTATAGTGTATTCTATGAAATAACACTCTTTACATAAGAAATGCCGGTAACTAAATCTACTCCAGCCTTAAGATACTTTGATATAACCAATCGTAGAGCAGATTCAAGATGGTAAAAAAAAGCTTTAATGTAAAATACTTAAAATTGTCGGAAACAACCATAAAGCGAATTTGGCACACATTGTTTAGACGGATATCCATGTTTGTATAATAGCAGGCCAATTTTTCACAAAAACTGATTGAAGACCTTGTTGACAAAGAGACACCGAACTGTGTGTTTGTAGTAAATATGAATAGCGTTATCGAATAAAATTACTTATGCACTGTGAAGGCAATCTTGCGCGTATCTCGGGAACTCTACGAATTGCGGATATCCAAACCACGAGCTGATAAGATAGACATTTATCTGTTGCTAATAAGATAACATCAGCGCTCGGTTTCCATTGCAAGCAACATCAGCTAGTGTGATGGTCATCTCTGTCATTGTGGGCGTTAAAAACTTTATCGAAAAGCAATATTTTCACATTGTCAAGTAGATGAAAACTTTTCTCGCCAATAGCCCATATAAAACTATCAATTATCTAGTTACTATTTTTTCTGCAAATCCGGAAAGCATATGTCAAAAACACGGTATACAAAATAACGAGAAACGTGCTGTGGTTACTGGAGAACTGATGTAAATTCAAATACAGTACTGGAGAGATGGGAAGCTCGAGTTCAACTGTTCCGGTCGTCACACCAGAGATGTTGGAGGACTACAGTCAACTAACTTACTTGAACAAAGCGGAGATACTATAGTGAGTAAAGCAACAGGAGTGGATATTAAACGCCCTGCGGTACTGTTAATATAAAACCCTTTGTTGACCCTCCACAAATATTTAACTTCAAGGTTTGTCTGTTTTTAAAAGCGTTTTGCGGATCTTCAAAACTCTCGGCCTTCGCGAATTGGAGGAGGACTTTCATCACAGATTTCCAGTTGAAAGGGTACTCGATATTCTGCCGCAAATTCGTGTAAGTTACGATAAGCATATAAAAGCCGTGTACTTTGAAACTATTTGAGGTGGTAAGTCTGCCTTTCTTGAGAATCACATTTTTCTTTTAAACCCGTAAAATCACAAACTTCTAAACGTATTTTCTAACCATCTGTAAAGTTTAAAAAAATCAAATTGACGGCCTCAGCGACCAGAGAGGCGAGTACATCGCGTGTATTCATGAAAATATTTTGTGAAAAAATCTTTAGCAGGTGAATCGCGATTTTATCGTAATAACACTGGCAGACATGTCAGAATTTTGTCCTAATTCACCTTTTCCCTGAAGTTTCGTTACTCTTTTTAGGAAAGTTTATTCAAATTTGCTTTTTTCAAAGGATCATCGATAATACTTTTTTAGGACATTTAGTAAAAAATCACTTTTTCAAATGGTCGTAACGCTTTTTGTGAACATTTTACCCGAAAAAGCTTACTAAATATTTAGTCACTTCAATGTCTTGGAAGTTTGGGCATGTTCCACTCAATACTTACTCAAAAAAATCTTACGAAAATTAGCTTACATTTTAAGTATTTGCAGCCCTTCATCGAACTTTATAGTATTCGAGTGTGAGTTGACGTAATTTTTGGAATCATGATTTTTTATAAGTAGATGTGAGATAGAATGCTCCGTATACACTTTTCGGTGATTTCAATAACTCCCTCAATTCTACCGTGCAATGCTGCGCTCGAATGTGATACCAATTTTATTTGCTGGATATCATGAAAATGCGATATCAAGGTATGTTGTATTATGGGTATTCATTTTCTATAACACCTGTACACCAATAACTTATTTTATGTAAGTATTGATAAAAACATAAAAGCATAATCGTTCCACATATCGAAATCTTTTAACATTTTCAGATGAAATAAAACTGATTTTCTCCGCTAACCCTGGCATTTTTATCAAGCTTTCGAAAAAAAAAAAAATTTAGGGCACGCTTTTATTTACAACATAGTCCAAATACCAAAATACAATTTATCCTGAGAGAAATGTAATGAGTTAGCATATACCGCGTTAAAAATGCAAGTATACAAATTTAACGTACGAAACGATATGACATTTGCGAATTAGTTATATGAATACCATATTAATATGCTTTTATTGTAAATTTAAGAGTAATATCAAAATTCTGCGATTACGATATTTGAAGCTTACAGCACGTCAGTATTCCAATATTAATTTTGATGTACCAATATTGTATCTATCAATGACGAATAAATCGAAAATTAATATACTGTATGTGCATCCGAGCTTTCTAAACGGTATATCAATTTTTATTTTTTATTTTTTATTTTTATCTTGTTGCAGCATATACACTACACATGTACCCACTCAATGAAAAGGCTTATCAACCACATATGCATCCGTTAGTCTCTGCGTGTATATTACAGATCCACTTATGAATCAAGGGGAATTATATCTTTGGCTATCAGAAGGTCACCATGCCTCGTTATTTTACCCGATAAAAGGTTGACTCACTTTGCCTCATTATTTTACCCGATAAAAGTTTGACTCACTTTGAATTCATCACAAAAGATTGATATCTCACAAATCTTGTGTACATTAGTGAATGCTATTCAATGAGCTTAGACTTGGTGTTTGATTAGGCTTGTATAGTGACTCGATACATTGTAGACAAGGTGAAACTCTGTACAATAATGACCCTTTATAATTTTTTATCTCGATTTTTCTTTTTTTCAGAACAACCCATTCCGGGAGTCTATAATTCGAGTCTTCTCATCGAAACAAGACAATTGCATGAGTTTCGAGGATGTGTTGGATCTTTGCTCTGCATTATCCGCCAATTGCCCGGTAAACGTTCGTGCTGCTTGGGCTTTCAAGATATTTGGTAAAAAAAGTTTTTAATGATCTAATCGAACCTAAATAACAGTTTTCTTAGTCTTCGGTCTGGAAAAAATTACTTTGTTGCGGGCTGTCACTTGAAAAATTCATAACTTTTCAACAGGTACTCTTCTCTCAAACTATGCATTAGGTAACTTGAATTATTGAAGTACTCACTGTCGATAAATACATAAATAATTGAAAGGCAACGCTCCATTTTGCCAACTGAATGTCCATTGCCCTCGGATAAGGGAACTTTTCATTCAGACATGCATTTATTCATTATTGAGAAATCAACATTCGGCCAATTCGCCTGTTTAATCCTAGTGTCTACAAATAAATTATTTTCCCAACGCATGCTTGCAATAAGAACGAAGTAAAAATAGGCAAATTGTAACCATTCAGTAATACGCATGCACAATTCAGTTTCTTTACTACGTAACGAGGAAAAGTCATTTTTCGTAAAATCGAGAAAAAAGTATAGTATAGTGTATGGCATATATGGCATATATGGCATATGAAAAAAACACGCACTTCTCTCCTTTGCAGCGTAATATTTAAATGTTTAAAATTAAATAAAAATTTCTATGCTTTGAATAATTATCGTTTATCATCAATTTATCAATGACAACAAATCGATATCGCATGATTTTACATAAAATGGCTTATACGTGGATGCCAGTAGCCATACGTGGATGTGAAAAAAGCAGGATATCGATACTGCGCTCTTACTCGAATCAAATCCGCTGTCTCTCCAGTGACAGATATTCGCTTTATTAAATCGTTCATTTTCAGACTTCGATGGCGATAATCAAGTTTCCCTGGACGATCTGATCGAGGCAGTGGAACGAGTGACGGGTTTCGACGAGAATGGTAAAATCCGAATCGATCGACAAAGTGCTGAACACGTGGCTCAAATCGTTAGTACCCCAATCACTCTTCACCACCTAACAAGCATATATATTTTATCGACTTGCGGGTTTTTAATTTTCATTTTACCATTTATTTCATTGTTACAAAAGGAAAGCAACAGAATGAACAACCGAAATGTGTGGCTCGACTATTGATCATTATTTCTGTATTTATCCCATCTAATAATAGTCTATCGTGTCTTCTTAAGCTCCAACTGAGCTATACCGATCATAGGTATTTCTAAGTATTGGTATTCCTATTGGAAATGCCCGGTCCTTTCGATTCGCCCTTGCGAAGCATAAACTAACTGCGAAAACTTTTCTCGGCAAGCATAGAAGGCGCGATATACGAGCTATTATGGTTTGGCGAACATAACAATGCTATTGTCTCCCCGGAGCATTATAATAGCGTGCGCGTCTTCATCGTACACTCGGATATCATGGCCTATGCAGCCTCCCAATCCGTTTGGTCTCTTCGCTCGGTTGCCATTCGCGTGCCGTAAATATTCCTGGCGGATATTGTTCGATATCGCGAATTTGCCATAGCATATATTGTGTGGCTGTGAGTGTGACTTGTGTGCAATACATTTAAGGGTTATTTATCGATTTCAGGTGTTGCAAGAGATGGATCTCGATCACACAGGAAGCATAGGAGCCCAGGAGTTCGTTCACACCGTCGTAAGGATGTTCGAGTTCGATCATACCTTCCGTTTGACGCCGTAATGATATATTCATAACTCGTTGTACTCCGAAATGTTCTCAAGACAAAATAGACGTTATGCTTTTAGCGTTCAGCAAAAGAAATGGCTCAACCAAATATGGCACATCGATTGCAAGTCGATATTCTCAAACTAATATGCTATTTAAAAAAAAAAAAAAAACAGACGAGCGATACATCAATTTCTACACTCACTGTGTGAATGTTAAATTTTCTCATTTTGTTCACGAATTTCTGATTGTTTGCCGTAGCTAACCCTCACGCAGTTCATTAGCGAGTACGTCATCATTTGTGTTCGAAGTAATTATGCACAGCCATATAATGATGGCCCATTATGAATAAAAGAAGCATAGGAGCCCAGGAGTTCGTTCACACCGTCGTAAGGATGTTCGAGTTCGATCATACCTTCCGTTTGACGCCGTAATGATATCTTCATAACTCGTTGTACTCCGAAATGTTCTCAAGATAAAATAGACGTTATGCTTTTAGCGTTCAGCAAAAGAAATGGCTCACCCAAATATGGCACATCGATTGCAAGTCGATATTCTCAAACTAATATGCTATTTAAAAAAAAAACAAACGAGCGATACATCAATTTCTACACTCACTGTGTGAATGTTCAATTTTTTCATTTTGTTCACGAATTTCTGATTGTTTGCCGTAGCTAACCCTCAGGCAGTTCATTAGCGAGTACGTCATCATTTGTGTTCGAAGTAATTATGCACAGCCATATAATGATGTCCCACTGAATAAAAGAATTAATTAATTAGCATCAGTCTAAGAAATGTAATATTTAATTAATTTCAAATCAAGCTATAAATATAAGTGATTGGTATCGCGCAATAACCGGCGCCATCTGTCGAGTGGGGAAATGTACGTATCCTTCCGACGTTCGTAAATGGTCATGAAAAAGATAAATAAATAACTGGATGGACGTATTAAAAAAATGTGGAAGTTAAATTTTCAAAAAGTGGACAATTATAAAAATTGTATTGCGGAATATAAAACACTGGACGTAAAAAAGTTAATTTTGCAAAGTGCATCGATCACTCGAAGGACGACGTATCGTAAATCCTTTGTGCTATATAGTAGTATACGGGCTATTCAAGAGTATTGCCATAAACGCGTCAGCATATATTCGCCCTTCCCCTTTTACACTCACGCTTCCGTTTTATGTATATCCATTATACTGCAGGGAATAGTACAATCTCGTTCTCAAAGCATATTTAAAGCTTCAGGATGCATTATATGGAGTAAAGGCTTCGAAGGGTCGCAAGGAAATTCACTGCTCGCTTTACCAGAGTGTGCTAAAAATTTTGCATTTTTACACGACCTAAGTGGCAAGGGTTCCCTTTAAGCGCTTGCCTCTTTTCTAATGCCAGCGGGCGGAAGCCAAAGCCTCGAGGGTTTTATTCCCCATGCGTATGATCATCGAGTAGGGCTAAGCGTTTTTGCGAGTATCGTACCCCACCGTTGTTTAATACAGTCGACAGTCTAATAAGTTAGGAACATTGGGCTCTAATGGCTTTTCATTGGGCTAATTGCGCTCGAAGGTGACAAGTGGCCCTGCTCGGCAATTCCTTTATTGCCAGTCAGTCCAAAAACGATTCTACAAGTCTGCATGAATGAGTTTAAATCTGGACCGTGGATATTCGAGTTTCATTGACCGCCGTCATTGCCTGACCAACCACACACAACCGACTACGGTCAATAATCTATTTTCGTGAAACAGTTTTATGGTTTTCTCGTTCATTTTGCATTCTCGATATGTAGATATGTTCCGCAGCGAGAGTTACGATTCAATTCTGGAAATCGTTAATTGAACATTGGAAAGAAAATAAATATTCAATGAGAACAGTTAGAAATAACGGCAAAGTAATACTCATTAATTGATTTAGCAATGATATATAGATCCCGCATTAAAAAATCAATTGAAATGTTAGGAATGTATTTTTTTTTTAAATATACAAAAGGTAGAATTGATATCGAAACGGATGAAATTTTTGGGCCAATTGCACGGTCGTCCAATTAAAAATTGTGCAAATGCGAAAATCCCGAAAGCACAATTTAAAAAAATAGCAATTGCACATTCTGAAACTTTGAAGCTTCATATTACTCACACCCTCCAGCAATGCACAGAGATCCATGTGGTATCTCTCATTTGCAGAGCCCTTTTCATAAGGACGGACTATTCACTAAAGCTTCTTTCAGTGTGCTCGAAGTCTGCTGCCGAAAGAGAATCGAATCCCGAGTCTAAGACCCGCGGATTAGCGCTTGTACGCAATGCAGTTACCATCGAGGTAAATTCCGGGCATAGCGAACTGTGGCAAGTACGGGCTCTTTACCGCCCTCTCATACGTGAGCGGAAGTACCGGCGGTAGTTTATAGCTGGTATAAGTCTCTGGGTACTTGAAGAGGTACGAAGGTAAGAGACTCGGCGGGCTTTGGAAATCGTATTCATCTGCTCTGAAGTATTTCAGAGGGTGGAGGCTGCCCGTGTGATCCCTGTATTGTTCTCGATGACGTTGAACTGTCTGAAACGAGTGAATTGACAGATTATATTCATTGATAACCCAAAATATTCTCATTCGTCATTTCTCGAAAATATGTTAAAGTAAAATGGATAAAAAATGTAGCGAATTAGTGAACGATACATCAAAACATTGAATTACCGCAATATCCATCGATTCGTTAGCCAAATATTATGCAATTTCAAAACATCTACATATCGGTACTACAGTGTCCATTTAAACCTACAGACAATATATCTGCACTCTCAATATCTATTGGACTATTCAATATCTATAAGCATCTTCGGCAAGTTAAGGTCCGAGCACACTGTAGAGCAGCAAGCAGCAACCAATAAGAACCCAGTGTTTGTCCCCACCGTTTGACGCATCTGAATATTATCACAACGGTGGGGACAAACTTTGGGTTCTTATTGGTTGCTGCTTGCTGCTTGCTGCTCTACAGTGTGTTCGGACCTTTAAGGATTAGAAATTTAGTGTGTAGGTAGGCATGCATTTACTAAAGCGCATCAATTTATAAATTGTGGCTGAATAGCAAACTTTGTTTTTTTTTAAATCTAAAATTGAATGGTAGATCATTTTTTTTTTTTTTTTTCGATAACGAATATTGTTGGTATTACTCGGACGTTAGCTCATTATTTTAAATATAATAAAGTGTTGTCAGTCGTTATATTTCGACAAATTTTTCTAAACATTTCTAAAAATTTCTGCTTCTTGGAATACTGGTAGCCTCTATTCAATATCCTCAATTTCAACTGCAAGAATAGAGGTTATGATACAGATGTTCATCTTAGAAAATAACTGGCCCATTAGCTCAGTTGGTTAGAGCGTCGTGCTAATAACGCGAAGGTCGCGGGTTCGATCCCCTCATGGGCCACTTTTTTTAGTCTAACTTATTAAGTTTTTCACACAATGTACAAGAGTTTGTTGTATTTTTACTATAATCGTATTATATATTTGATAAAACGTTATATAACCCTAATGATATCCACCTGCCAATCTGTTGACAATTATTTTGTTTACGATAAATGATCTTGAGGGAATGACGATATTTTAATAATTAAACAATTGTTTAATAACAAGTGTGCGAAATGAACTTTGCACATTGTTTCCTTATCGTTTTATATCTTTCGCGAAGCCGATAGAGATAGAGATCTAAAAAGAAGTGTGTTGATGATCAGTTTTCGACTTCCCTCTACAAGAAGCAGTGCGCAGACTGGCATATTATTGCAAATTGCAAGTTTCAATGCATCCTTGTATTAGATATCGTCGAAACATTAACGTGGCGACATTTTTTTTAAAGCTCGTACTTTAAAAGATCGTTATGTCTCAGATACCTAAATTATTATGACGTTTTATACATTTTTCTATGACTCTGCTTTAAGAGGCAGTGATACTTCCCCACCCCCCCACTTTCAAAAATTTTGAAACCTATTTTCTCGCCAAATACTCGACAGAAATAGCTCCAATTTTGATAGAATGTGCGGAAGTATTGCAGAATTGAACTAAACTTCGGGCGTTTTGATATCCAAAGCCGTTTGTTTAGGAGAATCGATAAACCAAAAAGTGGGATGAGGTGCGAGGGAGACAGCCCTGTAGGCGTTTAACATTGGGCGAAGAAATTTTCGCCGGTGTATCACTGAGCGTTAAGGACCTTAAAAAAAGACCCTGCGCTTAAATGGTATGCAGTGTAACTGCGAATAGAATGAGATCTGGCAGAGGCCAATTTTTGGAGCAGTGTTCTTGAAGCAACCGGTTGAACCGATCGGTTGGTCCATCTACAAAAAAACGTTCCGATTCATTTTAAAACGAGGGAATTATTTTTACTTTTTTACTATAAGCAAAGTTATCCTCATAACAAAAAAAAATAAATCAATTTATCGACTGACTCGTCCCTCTTAAAACTATGTAAAAAATGTCGGTTTGATTGTTTACCTTGTAAAATTTGTCGATTTCGTTCATACGTTGAGGATCTATAGTTGTTACATTATTATCCGGAAGTGTTAAGGACCGATCGCGGTTTCGAACTCTGTTAGCAGCTACGAGATCAGGCCGCGGGCTGTATGGAGTACTCTGCACCCCCCATTCGTATGGTGGCATCTGTGGTAACAAATGATAGCCTCAAGGCTGTACTGAAGTTTAAGACTTTAAGGCTATATATATACATATATATTGCACGAGAAGTATGCACAATATCTGGAAAACTTAAGATTCTAAGCAAGAAGCCAAGCCGGAGGTATCAATCCAACCATCCGGTGCCCCGAGGAGAAGCTCACCGTAAATCTGGAGAGTGCTTCGTTTCTGTAGTTTTGAAAGTAGCTCACGTGCTGAGCGCCTGAATCGTAAGACGAATTATTGTACTTAACGGGCGGATGTGCGCCCATGAACTCTGGCATCAATGCCGCCGGATAATACGTCGCTTGGCTCACCGATTGCATTCTATCGCCCGCAACCATTTTTAGGGAATTATGTGAATTATCGTTTAAACCATTTTTTGACAAGCAACGCGTAATTTTGATCCAAATCGTTAAAGAAACGAAGATCGTTTTCGAATAATTCATCTGTTCATGTTTTCTATTCCACTCTTATACCCAAGCGGCAATTTTTGGATTGTTAGGTAAAATGTTACCCGAATGGAATACCAATATCTGACAAAATATTATTTGTCAGATATCCTATGCCGAAAAGTTGACTTTTGGCCGTACATTCTGGCGGAGATATGTATAGGCATTGGGTGGTCGTTATTTGGAGTCCGAATATTGAAATTAGCGCTCCTCACATCGTTTGCAAATAAATAAAAATCCTCTTAAAATACAAAAAATTTATTTCAATATTCTGGATGTACGTGGCATATATGTGACGAAGTAGAGACAAAATGTTAAACCTCCTACGAAATAATTGACCCATTATACCGCATCTAATTCTAATACTGTTATTTATTTCGCAAGTTATCGCATTATAAAAAGTAAGCACCGTCATGGTTAATATTTTTTGGACATCTTGTTCTGCTTTATTTCTCTTGATCGCCGATTGTAAAAGAAGAACTCTGGTGGTAACAGAATAATTTAACTATTAAATACATAGAAAATTCATGCTCCGACATGAAAATAGATAATAAAGACAAAAACTTCTTAATTTAGTGTAACATCAGTCGGTGATCGATCCGTTGTCAACATAATTGTTTGCAATATTTTTCTATTTGCCGTTATTTGCTGTTATTATTGCTATTTTTTGAAAAGTCGTTGAGGGGCTTCGGAAGCATTTGTGCTTATCTAATCATGTTGATTATCGTTTGAACGAAAAATTTAATTTATTGTAACTGAAACGTTTTTGATGGATTTGTACAATAATATCGTCTCATTTCATTCCCCGACACTATTTTACGGAACCATTAAAGAAATTCTTTACAACTTTTTTGTGCAAGCAAGTTGCAATTTTTATTGAAATATTTAGTGTCGAGGATTATTATCAAATAATTTATCAGTTCAGGTTTTCTCTTATATGTTAATGCAAAAATGTTTAACTAAAAGGATTGTTATTGAACAATTTATTCATTTAGGCATTCTATTCTATTGTAATGCTTTTGAATTTCGTATTTATGCTAAAAAAATATTTAAGCTATAAAACTTTAAAAATGCATGAGTCAAATTCTAAATAGATGAAAACGACGTAAACTCCTCAATGAGGTGTAACATCAATCGATGACCGCTCAGTTGTCAACAAAATTTTTGCGGTCTCTTTCTATTCACTGTTATACATGATTTTATTAATCGATATTTCATTTTTACATAGTAAATAATTTTTTCCGGCTTCGAGAAACACTTAAGCGTAGCTAATTGTACCGTTCATCGTTCGAAAGAAAAGAAAATTGTTTGTGACTGGGTCTCGGACTGGTTTATCGTCTTATTTTATAGCAGGTACTTTTTGAAATCACGTGAGATCACTGATTCTTCGTGCTTCATTATTAATTGTTGACAAAATCACCGAGTTTTCTATTGTTGCCATCGTCGAGTTTGGTTCTTCTCGAAGGGCCGCGACTCGACTTTTTTGCATCCAAGCTCATTTTTTTAGGGCTGGGGAATTTGTCGTTTTTCGAGTGTCCGCCAAATCCGTCGTACGCCAAATCGGTTTCACGGCGTTTCTGCGTCTGCATGTGCATCTAATGAATTATACAAAAGTTTCAAGCATGAAAAATACATGATTTTAATGGGGGTACTTATTTTTTTGTCTCCTTTGCTCCTGCTTGTCGTAATTTATAGACATGTGTCATAATGTAGATACTCACCGAGGGATCCGATTGGCCGAGTCTCGGTTTTTTTGCGAGAATTGAGTATGAAGGCGGTCCAGTTGTAATTTTTACTTTCTTCTTCAGAATATCTGACCCGAAACCTTGTGATGATTTGTATGGAAGGTAGGGCAAGTTTTCATCATTATTGCGCGCCTTTTCATTTGCAGACTGGACAAAAACATTTGTCAAATGTAGCAGTTAGACAAAAGCACTGATTTCGAGAGAACAGTGAAGTATTTGTATAAAATTTCAATTGATTTTGAATTGGCGTACTTGGCTACAAAAGAAGCATCTGGGCAAGTCTAATAATTCATGATACTAAGAACATGAATTATGAACACATTAGTAAGGAAAACTGTAGCTATCGTTTTGGAAATTCTATTTATTTTCTTGTCAAATATATTCGCTACTCTTTCCCAATATATATGATTTCTTTTTATACTGTCTAGAATTTATTTGTATATTATTTTCAAAGAATAGTTAAGAAGTCGCGTATCTTGGATAATTGTGTATAATAACTTCATATTACACGTATGAAGTTTAAAAACCACTAGAGACGATGATTAAAAATTCGTAAAGTCAACGTTAACAAAATTTCGAAAAAATGAATTCCATAATCGTTTTAAAACAAGTAGAAAAAATCATATGTGTTTTAAAAATACACGGAATTCATTTCATAAAGAAATGAAAAGTTTTCTCAAAGTTGTCCAGTTAAATCTTTTCAAACAATTTATTATAGACTATCTGTAATCTTCATTTCGCAAGTTTAATGTACTTTCAATTCATATTTAGATCTTTCTGGCTTCCAAAATAGAATTTTTTCAAGTGTGGAATATCCTTAAGCCTGAGTTTTCCTACCGTAAGGTCGACAACATCGTTTGCTATCGAAAAATGCGCTGCTGGACGCTTTCTTCGTGCAATCGGCGAGGGTTCCCTCAGATCTATGACATCCCACAAATTCTCAACAGACGCACCCGCTTCCTCGGAGTCATTTTGTTTCTTTTTCGGAACCTCGGTCGTGTCGGACTTTCGACTTGCGAAGTTATTCGACCTTTCAGATGCCGGAATCTTTTCTTCGAGTTCTCTAATTCTGTCATTCTTCTCTCTTATTCGGCTCTCTGCTACAGCTAAATCTTCCTCTAATTGTCTGTAACAAAAAATATAATTTCTTTACTGAATTCAGCGTCTACGTAATTACCAGCTGCAGGAATGTTAATAAAATGCATTTCCAGAAAAATATTTATCAAAAATTTAAATAATTATGTTACAAGTGCAGATAAACATTAATCACTTTCTAAGCGCATGTTCCTCCGCTAAAAAGTTCCGTTCCATCGAAACTGCTGAGAGATCTTGCTGCAATTTTTTCACGGCACCGCGTAATTCCTTCCGTCTTGTTACGTTGGTCATCAGTTCTCTATAAATTACGATATTAATTATTATACGTTAATAATCAAATATCATCGAACGGTAAATCGATTATTTTTTCGGTATACCTTTTCATAACGGAAATGTATGTTATCAGGGTGCTAGGATCTTGTGTATTTCGAATCATTTCATCGACTTCCTCTCCCGGAGCATTCATCAGCATTTGAACACTGGAAAGTTATTATTGTTATGATGATTATAGATTACAGAAAATGTACAAATCATATGGAAAACCGAAACTTTAAGGTATTTTCATTGAATTAAAAGATTTCTCAAAAATCAAGTAAATGAAGAAAGCATTGGGTAATACATTTTTCCATTACATATTGTTTGACTTTCTATGGCATTTCTAAACAAATTTGTGAAACATAGTTTATTAAATCTCGACAATATCTTCATACAAATTTCTTTCATGAGGAAAAATATATATATACATTGATTAGAACTTCCTCATATTGTGAGCTTGATAAAAAGTGAAAAATAATGAACAAGCAATGTGCAAAGTTGTATTATACCCCCGCACTTCAGATAAATTTAGAAAAGTAAAGTTGGACAAATTTTGGTTGTCAAGAAATGATAAAGAAAAAATTCATATTAATATTGTCCAAACCATTAAATCAACTTTCCAAAATTATATATTTATCAGTAACATATATAATTTGAGGGTGCAAATTTATTTTATGAGAAAACATAAAACTATTAATACTATGTATGGAATAAGAAAGAAAACACAGTGAATATGAAACAAATACAACAGTACGATAGAAACCTTCTCAGTTCCTCCAATTTCTTCTTGAGGCGTACGACCTCTTTTTTAGCATTCTCCGCATCCATGCTCAGATCTTTAAAGTATTTCAGCTGCTCTTTAAGCCCATACAATGCAGACTGTCTCTCCTCCAACTGTGACTCCAGTTTGCGCACTTCAGCTCTGAGACCCGAAGTCTCTTTCTTGAGTGTCTCATTTTTTGCGATGCTCTGCTTTACCTCTCTGTCCTTCACCATAATTTGAAATTTCAGACCGTCGACCATAGCTTGAAGCGAGGTAGCATCTTCTACAATTGTGTCGTTGTTCGAAAAATTGAAATAGATTCGATGGATTTTGCTTTGCGTTACTTTTTCCCTGCATTGTGGACACGTTCGAGATCTATGACATAAAAAATGTCAACTATGAAAAAAAAAGGTCGTCGCTTGATATTACGCAACAAATTTATCTGAAAAATCAGTCTTCTTTTTTAAATGCACACATTAACGCTCATAAATATAGAAACGAGTAAGCTCTTCTGAAAATATTTCTTGGTTACGAGTATGTGTTGATTTTTGTAAAAAACAATTCTGAGAAGAAATTAATTAGTCTCTGATTAAAGTAAGCAAGCATGAATATGAAAAGGAGTGGAATGGAGTGAAAAATTCGTGTCAGAGGCAGAAAGGGTTTTTGGTACGTTTTTGTCAAGTTGCATAATCACTGCGCGCGGAACAAAGATTCGTTACCTCTCAAGCCACTGCGTGAGACAGGCAAAGTGGAATATATGTCCGCACGGGGTATAAAAAGTATCGTCGGAGGGTTGCAAAAGGTCGCTGCATATAACACAACAGATATTCATTTTGAAGTGATACAGGCTCTTCGAGATAGGTTCAAATTTGACGTCTTATTCCGAGACGCGAAAGAATTTGTGAGACTGTTCACTCGCACGTCATCCTGATTATGCTCGCAATGTTCACTATTGTTATCAGTAACGTAACACTCGACGCTCTAATCTAA
Organism: Clistopyga incitator; assembly: GCA_947507545.1. Classification (NCBI taxonomy): domain Eukaryota; kingdom Metazoa; phylum Arthropoda; class Insecta; order Hymenoptera; family Ichneumonidae; genus Clistopyga; species Clistopyga incitator. Next base: position 8,803,312 of record OX382178.1, on the reverse strand, counting down.
TGAAGAAAAAAAAAACGGAAACATTCACACGTTCGTCACCGATTCTCCCTTTGTTGTCTGTTACTGTCGAGCTACTCCGAAAGTTAGACCAAATTGCAGGATCTGTTTATTACGTGGGATTTTAACTCTTGCGCCATCTGCCGTAACTTTCGAGTTATAACTTGGTGGTCATGACTTTGCAGCAGATGGCAAGGAGCTAACACGTGTGTGCGGTAAGTTTGTGATATTTGTTGTTCATATTTGTATCATTTCCCGTTGCATATCGTATTTACAAACATCTTTCGATAAAGCGAAAGGTAAGGAGGTCGCCTGTTGAAGGTTGCTTCTTTATTTTATAGCATTCTCAAGGTTACATCTACGACCTTAGCAATCTTGACCGCTGTCTTTTCCAGCTGATTCACTATATACAAACCACCGTCCAACAACCGGGTGGTTTTTTGCAAAACATAAGCCGGAAATGGGGCGAAACGAAAACAGCCGTCCTAAAAAAAATATTCGGCTGTTTTTCCGGTTGTTCATGGTTTTTTTATGGTCGGCACGATCTTTCATGGTTTTTACGGTCGTCACGACCAATTTTTTTTTTTTGCCAGAAACCACCCATTTTTACTATGATCTTCACCAATTTTGATATCCGCTACAGCTAAATATTATTTCGTCTTTGTAGAGCGAAATTCGTCACAGCAATTTTGTCTAAAATAATTTAGATTCTACAAAATCTGAACTGCTGTATACTCTTATAGAGAGAAAGTTATAGATTTAGCTCGCATTCAATTCCGATCGTCCTTTTACATTAATTTATTTGTAGGACGCCACGGAGCGTGTATTGCCAAAAAAATTACCGGAACTTGAGCGCCATACTTCGTGTAAGAAATTAAATCTTATTAAATCCAAACGGGTGGTAAAATTACTCCATAAATTTTTACAGGAGAAGGGGCGAAACTATTTTACCAACGTACTCAATTTTAGGTTGATTAATTTTTCTATTCCATCACTTTTCTTAAGTGATAGAGTACACAAAAATTGTTTTTTGAAAAATCCTTTTCTTCCAACGAAAACGCACATTTAACCTTCTTTAAGGACGTCCACGAGTTTGATAATTGTATCCCTTTTTAAAATCAAAAAAAGCTGACTATATTAATGAATTATAATGTTGCTGAGCTCCGTTTAATTTTTTACTCAAAAAGAAGACAATATCATTATACGATGTCTCTTTACCCCGCAACATTGTGAAAGAACAAAGATTGGCCTATAGAAAAAAATATAAATTTTATAAAGTAGGACTAAAGAAAAAACATGTTGAAAAAAATCTGCATCATAAAACAATTTTTTTTCGAGAATCCATATCTTTTTAATGGTCGTACATTGATGGTCCCAATTGCAGGAGCATATCGCGGTTACCGAAAAAAGAGCACAAGCGCGATAGAAATACAAATTTTAAGGTAACATTTTTAATTGGGCCTGCACCGTTAAATGTTCCAAAAACTGGCACATTTACCATATTTTTTTACAAAGAATTTAATTCTTGCAAAACTCAAAAAATTTCATCTCACTCATATTCTATTGTCATAATATATATTATGCTACATTCTATATGTACAGTATTTACACATGATCCACATTCGAGTATAATAAGATATACAACACTGTGTATTGGTAATTGCAAAGGGTAGCAAAATCGAGATTTCAAAATACTTTTTTTTACATAACATAATAGATGTATATATCTTGAAATGGTTGTTATCAAACTTCATATTCTTTTGTTATGGCTTGGAATCAAAATCGGTGTCAAAAACAATAACAAAATTCCCCAAAACGTCAACGGGTGAACAAACATTAGAAGGCCACTGGCTAATTATACTAGTATATTACGATACAAATGCGGTAAAACTTTTTGATACTCGTGAAATTGTAGCATGAACCGAAAACGAGTGTTTCCATCACAAGAGTTGAAAACATGTTTTTCCAACAAGTATTGTACAAAATTTTACTTCACAACGTGCAAAAATCGAGGTTCTACGTATGCGAACGCTTTCTTTCTCAGTTCATTTCAGTACTCGAAAGAACAAACTTATTTTCACCGGTTGTGGGTTTGTAATACTGGCTGTCGATTCATATTACAATTACACGACCTGAATAAAGTTTTTCTTTCCAATGTTAAACAAAACTTTTCAGTACGACGTCGGATAAATGTGATTATCGCAAAAACTGCACGATTCTGGATGTAGGACTAAAAAGGAAAACTATAGCTTTCGAGGCGGTAAATAAAATATGAAAATAAAAATTCGACCAAAACACAAAAGGATACAAATGAATCTCTGACATTCTCTATTTTGTAACCTAAATATAGGAATAACGATTGCCTTTTTTCTTATAATTCGGTAGGGACCTGCAAATGATTACTATGAACGTTTGTTCGCATTTGGCGCCGATTTTCCAGATAGAAACCAAAAAAGAAACGAAGTTCAAAATGAACAAACATATAAGTTTACATATATAAGTGTGAACAATACACATCAGTGAATAATACTGAAGTAACGAGCGAATTTGATCCATTAAAAATAATTGTGCTCGATCGGTTGATAGAAAAGAACAACAATTCAAAGTTTAATCGGGAAGTTTGTCCTTGGAAGTGCTCTCGTCTATATTCTTATCAGTATCTTCCGGAGGATCCGGTTTCTTATTATCCGTAGTCGGTGTGGTCCAACTTTTGAGATTCGGTGAGCTGCTCGTTTGCGGCATGAATCTCGTCACCGAGGGTACACAGTCGACGGTTTTTCTTCGCACCCCAGATTCCTGATCGTCGCGACTTCGTTTCCATCGAACGGCTTTCTTGCGACTGCCTGTTGAGCTTTGGCGACGCACCAAAAATTTTGGGCAACTGTTTAGACGCCGTCTGGGCACGACATCGAGATGTGTGTCCCGATTGTCCGGATGCTGACAAATCTCCTGATGAAGACACTGAAATTGACAGACGTCGGAATGATCGTCGCAATTGTGAATTATTCGATCGCTGCAGTGACAACCAGACGATCTGTTATCTTCTAGTTCAACAATGTTTTCTTGTGAAAACGCAGAGTTGATAAAACCGCCTTCATTGAAAAATTCTTCATCCTCATCTTCGTCATCATCGCTATCTAGAGACGGGTCATGACTGCTGACGTTTATGCAAGGAGGACGCTGTGCACGAGTCAGAGAACTTCTTCGTTGCGGGGAGAAAGTCTCGCCGTCATTAGCAAATTTTGCAGGAGACGTATTCTCCGACGGGACTTGTTGCTGTTGCTGTTGTTGTTGTTGCTGCTGTTGCTGCTGCTGTTGATTTGCTAAGCGTGAAAGATTAGTCGCACTTGGCCAAGGCTGCAGGTTCACTTTAGCTGACTTAGCACCCGCGAAGAAAGGCTTGCGTTGTTGATCAAGTCGTGGCGTCGAACTTCTGGACGAACGTCCTGATGTCTTCTTCATAACTTCTGTTATGGCGCGTCTGTCCGCTTGCTCGATCTCTTCGTTGATCTCTTGAAGATCAAGCTGAACAATCGTTTCAGAACCGTTTCGACCCATCTTCGGAGTTGTTGAAGGGGACCCGCTAATCTGGCTGAAACAAACGAGTCTAACGTAATAGAGTTCACAATATTTTCATGCTAAACAAGTTCACGCGGTTTTCTTCAACAAAAACAATGTGAACTGGCGGAAATTCGATCTTATTTCACGCAAGGCTTTTAAGTTTATGTGTTATACCGATCGAATCGCCATAAATGTCAGTGACAATCTTCCGGAAGTGTTATATTCCTTGCGATGGTTGATCCTTCGAATAAGAATCGAGAAGTAATGACTGCGGAGTGCTAAAACGCAGTCAGTACTTCTCGTATTTTACTTGAAAGATCAATTGCGGCCAAGAATAACAATTTACAGTTTTTGTTACTGACCCAGTAACACATTATCGTCAAGCTGTCTGATCGTACACCGACTTATAATGGTCCCGAGTTCACCCTAAATAATCAAATCGATTTCTTCGCCGCTTTATCAAAACTGTGCCAACAAAAAAAAAAACCAAACTTACAGGCAACTCACGAACTAAAGAAGAAAATATTTAGATATATGGTCGTTAGTCTTTATTCGTCCACATACGGCACGACATTTTTTGTAAATCCAATTTCCAGCCGTTTTGCACATTTTCAATCCACTGGCATTGAAAACTCGAATAAAAATGATTACCTACGGTGATGAAGCAATTTTTGTTCACGAGGTTCAAAGAAAAGAAGTAATCCCTGACTATTTATCTGATGCAGCGATCCGCTAGAGCACACTTCTCAAAATAAAAACTAAAGCAACAAATAAAATAGCCAATTTTTGCCTACCGCCTGGCATTGGTTGGACTCTCATGAGAATGAGTCAAACTGGCAGTAGAAGTGCGAGGGGTCGCCGAATTCTTCGATTCTTCATCCTCCTCTGTTATATCAGGCAGAAACATTGTTTGCTTCTCTTCGGGAACTCTGCCATGACATCAAAGACAAATGTAATTACGTAGAACGAATTTACGTTGACAATCGTTGGTAATATTCTTACGTCATATTCGCGACACTGCCACGATACGTTTTCCTCTTGTAAGCCGCTGCAGCTTCTGTGTAAGGTAATGTAAGATTTTCAGCGTCATAATAGATGTCTTTCACGAGGGGTGGACATCTGTTCATCAAAGTGTCCACTCCGAGGTATGAAACCTGTCAAGAACCGGTTTTCCCATATTCCCTCGTATTCAGTACCTGATAACTAGTTTTTCTATCAATAATTCATCGCTCCGTTACCTTTGTATGACGATCGATCAGCCAGTTGAGCTCAAAATCCTCATCGTCGTCGCCAAACGGATTGATCAACTGTTCAGCCACCTTTAAAAACGAACGGAAGTTCATCACGCGATTTCCTAATTCGTCACACGACGCGACGCTCCCAATCGAAATTTCTATTCTGTTTGAATGTTTCCGACGAGAGACAAAACTATTACCTTTACCTTTAATGTCTCCGATTTTTTGCCAGGTATTTTTGAAAATATCAGTTTTCGGCTGTGAGTTCATTACTTCTGACAAATAAACGTGAACGGACGATAATATCTTGATATTGTTATAATACACCCCGAAAATCGGGAAAATTATTGGCCCATCACCATTAATTTTTATTATGTGGTACATTACCGTGAGAAATTATTTTTATTTGGAGCTTACTGAAACATTCATGTAATTACAATTCGATTTGAAGTAAAATTTAAAGCATTTTGCAAACTTGGAAAATGGATAATTTCTTCCAAAATTAGTAAATAAATTTTTCAGAAAAACCAGCGGTTTTTTCCAATGAAATAAACGTTTCCTCAAAATGCATTACCCAACATATTTCTTTTACTAATTGGTTGATAACTGAAATTATCATTGAAATTGTTGACCCGTATTTGTTAATGTTATCATTGACGTGCCGATACGTATCTGAGTAATACCGTGGTAAACCCACGTACTTCGCATATTGCCTTCGAGCTTATCTCATCGCGTGCAACGAGCACCTCACAGTGCTTTGAGAATCCATACGGAAAGAGAATATAGGAAAGCCACGCCATTGCCATCCATACCTTCAATAATCCCATGTAGAAGAAGAACTGAAGAATTGTAAAAATAGGCAGGTAGGCGTCGACCTCCATTTGAAATGGCTTCTTGGTACCCTCGATGTATTGTCGTCCCACAAGAGCAACGACGAAAAAACTGTACGTTGCAAGTGTCACGACTTGGGTGTACACCAAGGGAATGGATACCCAATCGTAACTCCACAGAAGTCCGCATTTTGAACGGAAATCGTTGAATTCCTGAAACACCATAATTCCACAAATTCTCTTACGACAATTAACAGCGGTTCGATATATTAATAACGCACATGATACTCCGACAAAATGTTTGTCGATGATTTACCAAAAATATTCGACATAATTGACGTACCTCCATTATTATTTTCAATCCCTGGGCATCGGGAAGTCTATGACTTCTACGAGCTTCTTTCAATAAATTAATGAACCATGTACACGGAATCCAGTATGTGTTGAATTCAAGACTGGGTACCGATTGGAATAATTCCAGTTCCAGAGAAGTCATGAAACCTGGAAAATTTATTATTTATTTTTATTTGAAAATTAGAATGAATTAAAAAACGTTTGTAATGTTTTAAAAAATTGCTCTTTTACCAGAATCGACGACATGGTCGAGAGTGGGGAAACGTCTCTTGACCGCCGAGCTTATGGAACGCAATACGAGTATGAGGGATAAATTGAGATATCGCATAAGTGCTCTACGCAGCATACGACCGTACTCGTCATTTCCCGTCACGTACAAAGCCACCAGGTGCATAACCCTGGAAAGCGTTTAAAAAAATCTCGTTGCAAAACATTGGAAATTTATTGGGAAGGAAAATACCCGGCAATGATTCATAGCAACCCAATATTCGTGACAGGTTTAATTTGAAATTGAATGGGATTTTCCTCGCGTCAATAAATTAAACAGCTTCGCGTTGCTGATGGTATTTTGCACTGTGATTTATCGGGATATTTACTTGTCGGGCCACGGGATTGCAATGTACTGTTGCCACCATCGACCAGCCACGTAAGCCACGTAGAATCCGAGCACAAAAGTCAGTGGCATCAGGCTGATGAATGTGTCGCACCACAGAACTATTTGTTCGAATTTTCTGTCATGAAATCAAATGAAACATTTATTTTTCATCATTTTAAAAATTCGTGGGTGTTCCATACAGCTCACCCAATAAATAATTTCTTGTTTCGAAGAGTAAAATATTTTATTCTGGAATATTAATTAAAAATTGGATGAAATATAAATTCAAACTTCTATCAATCAAACATGTCGTCGAGTTGTAATGCAATAAAAAATTTAATTAAAAACTAAAATGTATAACCTTATGTCGTAGGTTAAAACAAACTCAACTATATTTTTACCACAGTTACGTTAATTATTCGTATGCTGCAAAATGTTGACGTAACGATAATGAGAATGTCATGGGATATAATTGATGTACTTAATAACTACTGCATTTCGAACGATTTTTCTATACAGGAAATCCTTCGTTTCTCACCCAAAGACTGAAGGATACAAATAACTTTATCAGTGAAATAAAAAAAAACTGAAGTATCAACGATCTTGGAGATTCTAAGAATAGTGATTTTCAATCATTATAGGGCCAATAAGTCATTGACACATTAGTAGAATACAATCATTAACAAATTTTCACAAAACATTATTGTTTTCCCTATAAAATTTATTGAATGATTTGTCCAAATGTAATTTATGTTTAGTAATGTATTTCCGAATTTGGTTTTTTTCTGTTCTGTTACAAAGAAGTTATTCTCCAATGGTTCCCAAACTTTTTACAAGTTTACTGTAATCTTACGAATACTTTATCAATATTCACGATTTTTTTATAATTTCTTATAATAAAGTAAAGTAGTCGAAATGGTAAAAAAATTCTTATAAAAATTTTGTACTTTCAAAATATCAAGTGGTTCCATTTAATAACAACATGTGAATGAAGTTTTATTTTTAATTTCGCCAAACAATGCTTAAAATTGATTTGTTTCCAACATTTTGTCATTATTATTGAAATTCAATTTCCTTAGTACCTTCGAAGCGGTAAATTTTACATGTTTTTTATCTCTTTTCACAAAATACTCAAATTCAGAGACAATCAAACTGTAAGTTATAAATTCAGGTGCGATACATATTCAAGGATTAAGAATTGATTTGAGCTGTATGTAAACCTTTTAAAAATACATTTCGGCTTATTTGATGTAAACCTTTTGTGCGGCTTAGTAAGGACGTAACGGTAAAGTACTGATATTGCTGCGAAGAGGCCAAGAAAGAGCAAAAGCTCTCGGTAGATGAGTTTGTAGAGGGAGCCTCGCCACATGAAAAGTAGCCTGGTGAATCCGCCGCTCGTCGAGCTCGCGACTTCATACTGATAAGAGACCGTCATCTTCCTTCACAATTCGCCCCAGTTAGCGATTCGCCTTTGCCTCGATTCACGATGTAAGCGACGGCGACGATGATGGCGACCGATTATCGCAATTCCCATCTCATTCTCGGTGCTACCAAATCCCCGGGTCATTATCGTGTTCCATCTTCGCGAACATCGACTGCATCGTTGTCAGAATTCTGGCCGGGATGCAGTATGGCTCGATGTAACGTGGCACAGAATGCGCAGGTTTTGTAACGTCTTCTGAGCAACGGAACAGCGCCCTTCATCTGCAAATTACGTGTGAATTTTACTTCATTATCTTCATCTTGCGATTACGCTTATTCAATAATTGAAATTAACAATGTATTCTGCAGAAAAGTCTGCCCAAATAGAATTATCCGAAAAAATGGTCTCCAAGAAACAAGAATCACCTGGAACCAAGTCACCCAAAAAAAAAAGGGGCCCCAAAAACGCGAGCAGAGCGAATACTATAAATCCCTCGCAAATAGGCATTTAAAAACATGGAATCCCGCAAAAATGGAATATAATAAAAAAGTGACTTGAAAAAACGAAGCCGCTGTAGTCAAACTTGATGTGTTCGTATAAGACGTTGAGTTTCACTCCGGGTAATGGAAGTGAATTAATATTTCGAAATAATGAGACTCCAGGTAATGGAAATAGATTAACATTTGCGAAAAATTGAGATGATACATCCGTTTTGGAAATAACGTTCTAGAGAACTCAGGTGACGGCAACAATTCGAGTAGATCATTAAAACGAGGTGTTCGTGACCATTACAGCTGCAGCTGCAGCTATTGTCTCTTTTTTATTCAGAGAATCGAGCATCTGCGAAATTGGGACGTCATTGTGATCCATATTCGTAACTTTTTTTCGCCGCGCTTCAGTCGCAACGATCATAATAATTGCGACGCTTATTACGGATCACCAACGACGAGAATTACAGCGGTAAAGTTTACGCAACTCTGCCACCACTTCACGGCTTCACTTCTCGCGATGTCAAGGTCAAGGGAAACGCGTTGAAACTCTGAAGACACGAAAACTAGGCCTCACGGCTAGGTTCGATTATTCAAGCACCAGGAACCGCAGCGGACTGTCGCATATCGGTACTGCAAGCTGCTATAATAACTCTACGCGTTTTCCGAACCGTTCGCTGTGGTTACCATTCAATGCGGAACGAAGTGTTCGCACTGATATAACACGCAAAGTCGTCAGCAGCGATAATTTCTACCGGCGAATACAAAAACCGAAGTTGAGCCTGTTTTGCATCGTTCTGCCGCTAATACCCGAGTTAATATATTTTATTGTTAAGAATTCTTCGTTAAATGAAAATAGCAGAGAGTGGGGCACGATTTGTCACCACTTTTTCAGTGATTTTATGCTTTTAGTGTAGTAATGTGATTAAAAATACCATTTACAATAGATTATTGTGGGCCTTTGGGTATACAACACAGAAAACATTACTATAAGCAGATGATAAATTCGATTAAATTTGATAAAAAGATGATAAATTGTAATATATCAATTCCTCCGACGTAAAGTGTGTAAAAAAAACTCTAAAACATTGTACCCCACTGATGGGGTACAGTGCGATGGATGGACGGGTACAATGTTACGACCCATGTAAAACAAAATGTACTGAGGTATCAAAAAATAAATGCAGTGACTGCACGTCAACAGAACGAAAAGATCCCGGTTTGTTAACTTTTCTAAACCTCTTTTGAAATGAAATTCTAATAAAAATATAATTTAAATACAGTTTTAAATAGACTTCTTCAGCGAAATGTAATCCTCTTCGAAATTCCGGTTGAAATCAGAAAATCGGTTAAGCAGAAGATAAGAGTGAATTTTTGATTGAAAAAATAAGGTTTTTGCTCATTTTCTTCTCTTTCTTAGAGTACAAATGGAATTTTCACCAACTGAATATTAATTCAATATAAGAATAAATCATCTACCGTTAACTTCATTTTAAATAAACGAAGAAATTAATGTATGATGCGGTCTATTTATGGATAACACCGATTTCATGATTAACAAAAGCATCCGATATTACAGGAGTCATGAGTCCGAAGCCACAAGTAAATAAATCATGAGGCGTAGGGTTAATGACCCTAAAGATAATGAATTAAGTGGGCCTGAACGAAGTCTATCGAATCGAATAACTCGACTTCGATTCGTATCGTTGTAGCACTCGACTTGGCTCGTGCGCGGCTTCCTAACCTCCGCGCGATAATGGCCGCTTTATCGTACTAGTATCACAATATACTATTGTCTGATGGAGACATCTTCAGGATTCAGGAAATTTTATAATGAACACAATGAGCTGGGAATAAAATCGTTTCAATAAAAATCACGGCTATTATGGCGCCCGATTCAGTTTTAAAAATACCTTCTAAAGAAACAATAAAAAAAATAGCTGACCTAAATAAATTAATAAAGAATTAAATGAGCCCTGGAAAAAGCCTAGAGAATGAGAAGAACCGAATTGTTTTAAATGCACCACTTTAACGAAAAAAAAAAAATAGCTCACCTTAATAATTTTATAACTAATCGAATAAGGCCCAAACGAAATCTATTGATTGGAACATACAGACAGAAATTACAGTGTGCCAAAAATGTCGCTTTGCCTGATATAGAAATCCCCAGGGTCATAAATGATAAATAATGATAAATTTCCAATTTTTATCGGATAAATAACATCGTCAGAAATTTTTGTTCGAAAAATGACGAAATTTATGTTCGCAGCTTGGGATATGCATTCATTTCACGAAAATATATTTCAAATGCTTCCTTGTGATTGAAAGTTTATGGATCATCACTCATATTCAATATTATGGTTCGTTGACAAGAATATGTTCATATTAATAATTAGTAATTAATGCCGGCTTGTCGAAATTTCAAGTTTCGAATAATAAGGAAAAATAGAATAAAATATTGAGCACATTTTTATTGAAGGAGTATCGATTTCTGTTTCAATATTTCCCAATACAGGAAATTGCACCAAATTCATGTTCATTTTAATCAGGCTCTTCATTCCTTGCCGGATTCCCCAGATTTATGTCACTGGACTTATAACTTGATGACGAGGCTCAAGAATGTTCTTGTACATCAGCCGCAACCAAGCATCGTTATATTTCTTTAGTACGATCTCCCCTGTGAATAATACCCGAGACTTTTGGGAAACGGGCCAGTATGCAGCTTCATTGGTAAATATAGCCAGTGAGGGGAATCCAACTTTGCCACACACTCCGTCTGTCTGCTGGCATCGAAATATATGTAGTATGACTATGCATATTAGTTGTCGTCGGAGGAATTGCGATTTCCGGGCATGTGAAAGGCTGAAATTTATCGGAAAATCTTTGGCTATTGAGTCATGCGTTTATCGGGCCACAGCGCCACGATCTTAGAGAGTGCGACGCAGTCAATGCCAATCGATTAATCTCCGATTTTATATGCGCTTTTCTGGATACAAAACATATGAAGTGTATTTTTTTTTTTTTGTTATCAAAGTGACGAGCTTAAGGTCTCAAGACAACTCGACTCACAACACAAATTCAACGAAAATTCATATTCAAATTACTAAACATGCCGCTCTAGCCTATATCAATAAGCTTTCATAGTGTGAATAATGATGTTAGCGCTTCCAAATTAGACTACGGACGCCTTTGATACGCCACGTGCATTAACCACACGGGCTTCCACATAACACGGATTCTTCTGCCGGTAGTCATTCGTTACTAAAATTGAATTAACTGGAGACGAAGATTCGTATAAATACCGAGCCCGATGTCACGGGCAGCGACAAAGAAATGTTAGGGAATAAACGAAATTTGGGATTATACACATACTTCAGCCAGTTGGCTACTAAAACACATTTATTCGTGTTTTATAATGAATGCTAATCTATCCAGTTATTCTCCTTTGATCGTAATGACATCTTTTCGCCGGAATGTCAATATTAAACAAAATACAATTGACATTAAAATATAATCTGATGACATTCATTAGCACCCAGTTCGAAAATCATAGATTTATATAGGTTATATTTCTTGCACGGATTCTTTTGCCGGTAGTTATATTCGTTACTAAAATTGAATTAACTGGAGACAAAGATTCGTATAAATACCGAGCCCGATGTCACGGGCAGCGACAAAGAAATGTTAGGGAATAAACGAAATTTGGGATTATACGCATACTTCAGCCAGCTGGCTACTAAAACATTTTTATTCGTGTTTTATAATTAATGCTAATCTATCCAGTTATTCTACTTTGATCGTAATGACATCTTTTCGCCGGAATGTCAATATATTAAACAAAATACAATTGCCATTAAAATATAATCTGATGACATTCATTAGCACCCAGTCAGAAAATCATAGATCTCCGAATCTATGTTTTTTTTTGTCGACGTTCAATATCAATCGACATTCTATGGTGAAAGTGTTAAAAATACACTTTGAGTATCGTGATAATGCCATTTTTTTGTTATGCGTTCCACTTTGTCCCACGTTTCTTTTGTTGAAAATAAATCTTGTTAACCCATATAATTTTTTTTTCTTTCCAAAATGTACATCAAGTGCAAAACATTCAACACTGATTATTTGATATTGAAAAGACCGCACGGAACAAAGTTCCGGCATAAACTTTCGACACGCGAAAAATATTCGCACCTGAGAACTCAATGATATCTCAATTAGGATATATCCGAGCTTTCTTCAAAATTTGGGAATTTACGTGGCCGATGACAAATATTTATTGAATCTAAGCTCCTCGTGAGTTTCGTTGGATGAAAACGAAATATCGTATCGTATAAACGACAATATCGTTAAAAAATCCTCATTCCTAATACCCTTCAAATCGAGTATGCGAAAAAAAAGCATCCTCGGAAAAAATCCCACAGAAAAATTGCCAGGGAAGAAATATCAGACGTAAAAGAAATCCGAAGCCAACATATATCTGATGAAAAGAATTTAGCGTGTGAATAAAAAACGGTGCGCAAAATTTGCAGTTTTTAATAAAAATACAAATTTCAATCGGTGCATAGGTCTAAAACCATCAGTATTATAAGAAATCGAACATCTTGTTACATATGTAAAAATCAATGTGGAAGTAAAACCGAATTTCAGGACCCGTACTACAAAATGAAAAACTGAAAAATAGTGATTGAAAACTGTCATTTACTAAATTATTCTTTAGTTTATGTTGCAAATAAATATCGCAGTGTTATTCCTCTAGATGATTTATAAATTTGTACATTGTATGCATGTATGTGTATGAGTTTATGCGGTGAAGGGATTCCACACCTTCTGGGGAGCAAAGGCGAAATTCTGTTGTGATTAAAAGGGCGATTTGCGGGTGTGGGGGAAAGGGGCGAAGTCATTAACAATGCCGTGTTCATTTAAATTTCTTATAATATTTCGAATCGAACTATGATCTGTACAAACAAAAGCGGTATAAGTTTAATTCAGATAAATACATGCATATTTTCTGTCGAGAAATATTATTACATGTTTTTCAAGTTCCACAAAAGAGTCTCACAATAGCTGCACAAAATGGCAAATACTCTGCGTTAAATTTTAATGCCTAAGCCTTTGTGTTCATATTTCAGCGGCTAATTTATCCCCGTCTATTTTTTTTTTCGTTGCTCTTTTTTTCGAGGATTTAATTTGCTTCGATTTTTTTTCCGACGAAATCTAGATGATAAATTGACGTTCTATTCTACGTTCAATTGCAATGCCTTTTTGTTTATGTATTATCGGCTGATTTATCTGCGCCTACGTTCTTCTCGTTGTTTTTTTCTGAGAATTTCATTAGCTCTGAATTTTTTTCTCGCGAAATCTAGATGATAAATTGACGTTCCATTGTACACTGAATTTATAATACCTGAGCCTTTGTGTTCATGTCTTGCCGACTAATTAATCCGCGTCTACGTTTTTTTCGTTGTTGTTTTTTTTTTCGGAGAATTTCATTAGCTTTGGATTTTTTTCTCACGAAATCTAGATTACAAATTGACGTCCTATCCTATATTCAATTCGAATACTTCAGCCTTTGTGTTTATGAATAATCGGTTAATTTATCCGGGTCTACTCTCTTTTAGTTGTTATTTTTCCCGAGGATTTTCATTTCCGTCCGGTTATTTATCCGCGAATATTTTTTCTGGTACCTGTTTACCTCTGGTTCATTTTTCTCTCACAAAAGTTACATAGAATTCACGTTTTATTCTACGTTCAATTCTAATATCTCGGCGTTCGTGCTTATGTATTATCGGTTAATTTATCCGCGTCTACTGTCTTGTCGTTGTTATTTTTTCCGAGGATTTTCATTTCCGTCCGGTTCATCTCATCCGCGAACGTTTTCTCCGGTTGCTTTTTCACCGTGTTTTCTTTTCGACGCCCATTTTTTCCTTGATTCTACGAATCCTCGTTGTAAACCGGAAAACAACAACATTGTTATTTCGTTAAAAGAGAAATCGAGCGATAACGACTGGCGATAATATCGAGTTTACTTATCGAGGTCGTGCCAGCATCTCTGCAAGCGAGGGTTGCAGATTGGACCCGAAGTCATAAAGCCCCCAGTGTCGATCCCAGAGCCTTCAGAGTTAAATATATTTTAAGTGCATATCGCGGGAACCTTCGGTCGAGACGGCGATTAGTAGTCGTCGTACAGCGCCAGAAAGAAATTTCAAGTTGCAAAATTACACATCACGCGCGCGTGACCGAGCGCAAGCCCCGGGCGTAAGTCCACGCGTGCAGCCGCGCTTATTACATCTATTCTCCAAGCGGCGTTAACGCTCAGTGATACACCGGTGAAAATTTCTTCGCCCGATGTTAAACGCCTATAGGGCTGTCTCTCTCGGACCTCACCCCACTTTTTGATTTATCGATTCTCCTAAGTAAATGGTTTTGAATACCAAAATGCCCGAAGCTTAACCCAATTCTGCAATACTTCTGCACACTCTACCAAAATTTGAGCTATTTCTGTCGAGTATTCTGCAAGAAAATAGGTTTCAAAATTTTTGTAAGTGATGGAGGAAGTATCACTGCCTCTTAACGTTCAGCAATACACCGGTAAAAATTTCGTCGCCCAATGTTAAACGCCTATAGGGCTGTCTCTCTCGCTCCTCACCCCACTTTTTGGTTTATCGATTCTCCTAAATAAATGGTTTTTAGAAAATAGGTTTCAAAATTTTTGTAAGTCATGGGGGAAGTATCACTGCCTTTTAACGCTCAGCGATACACCGGTGAAAATTTCTTCGCCCGATGTTAAACGCCTATAGGGCTGTCTCTCTCGGACCTCACCCCACTTTTTGATTTATCGATTCTCCTAAGTAAATGGTTTTGAATACCAAAATGCCCGAAGCTTAACCCAATTCTGCAATACTTCTGCACACTCTACCAAAATTTGAGCTATTTCTGTCGAGTATTCTGCAAGAAAATAGGTTTCAAAATTTTTGTAAGTGATGGAGGAAGTATCACTGCCTCTTAACGTTCAGCAATACACCGGTAAAAATTTCGTCGCCCAATGTTAAACGCCTATAGGGCTGTCTCTCTCGCACCTCACCCCACTTTTTGGTTTATCGATTCTCCTAAGTAAATGGTTTTGAGAAAACAGGTTTCAAAATTTTTGTAAGTGATGGGGGAAATATCACTGCCTCTTAACGCTCAGCGATACACTGGCGAAAATTTCTTCGCCCCATGTTAAACACCTATAGGGCTGCTCTTTCGCACCTCACCCCACTTTTTGGTTTATCGATTTTCCTAAGTAAATGGTTTTGATTATCAAAATGCCCGAAGCTTAACCCAATTCTGCAATACTTCCGCACATTCTACCAAAATTTGAGCCATTTCTGTCGAGTATTTTGCGAGAAAATAGGTTTCAAAATTTTTGTAAGTTATGGGGCAAGTATCACTGCCTCTTAACGCTCAGCGATATACCGGCGAAAATTTCTTCGCCCCATGTTGAACGCCTATAGGGCTGCTCTTTCGCACCTCACCCCACTTTTTGGTCTATCGATTTTCCTAAGAAAATGGCTTTGAATATCAAAATGCCCGGAGATAAGCCCAATTCTGCAATACTTATGCGCACTCTACCAAAATTTGAGCTATTTCTGTCGAGTATTTTGCGAGAAAATAGGTTTCAAAATTTTTGTAAGTCATGGGGGAAGTATCACTGCCTCTTAACGCTCTGTGATACACCGACGAAAATTTCTTCACCCAATGTTAAACGCCTATAGGGTTGTCTCTCTCGCACCTCACCCCACTTTTTGGTTTATCGATGCTCCTAAACAAACGGCTTTGAATATCAAAGATTCCAAAGCTTAGCCCAATTCGGCAATACTTCCCCACATTCTATCAAAATTTAAGCTATTTCTGTCGAGTATTTTGCGAGAAAACAGATTTCATAATTTTTGAAAGTGGTGGCCTCTTAAGCAGGTACGTACTTACGACGCTTCGAGGCATATGTATACGGACGCGCGTGCGAAAGCCCAATGCTCCCAATCTCTATACGCACTTTGCGTAAATATTTGTGATTCTTTGTTGGCAGATACACACGCCTATATGCATGGAGCGTAACGTAAGCACGCAGCGATTACTTCCCAAAGAAAATCGGGCCGAATTGCAGGCAACTCGGCCAAGTGCACATCCAGAGATAATCGAAACTGGGTAACGCACCGCGCGGTTATGAATCAACGAGAATTATTAGTTCAAATCTAAGCAGACAACGGAGATCGAGACAGTCTCAAAAATATTCGTACTATGCTTTGCTGATATCTAAAGATATTTGCCTAACACATGGTCGTCATCTGGGCGCGAGCCTATGAATTCAAGCCAACAATTCAGAGTGTCTGGTGAAAATAAAAATATTTTCTGCGGTTATTGTTCTCGCAATTAAATTCCTGTCTTCCCGAGAAAATAACAAAATAATGACAAATAACGATTCGTCCATATACAATTTTCATTTGGTTTATGATTATAATTCTTGATGAGAAAATTTGTAACAAATTAAAGTGTATAACTGAATTAATCAATTCACGTTCTATAAATTTTTATTTATTTTCATAAATTGCACGTCTGATATTTTACGGTCCTTATAAATGAATTGTCGATCGCGAGTTCTCAAAAATGCCATCACTGCAGACCATTTAACAAATATCTCCGCGATGCTAACATGTATGTTAATGTTCGTCTGCAGAACTTCGTTGTCTGCGCACAAGTCGATGAATCCTAGCCAACAATATATTTACTCTGTCTGGCGGAATGAAAAATATTGCCAATCCTATATCTTTAATGAGAACCGTTGACAAGCGGTAATTATTTTTCAAACTTGCGTTGATTTGCCATTTCGATATATATTCTCTAAACCGTGTACTTATATTTTGTGTAAATTAATATCGTATATTATTAATTATAATTGTCTGGAAGTAAACACACACAAAAATCACCGAGTATAAATAAATAAATCCATTTGCGTTATGTAATATATTTTTGTTTATTTATCCGCACTTAAGATCTGGTACGGCTAAATTTAGAGTGAGCGTTGGTCGCGAGTTCTGAAAAACGGCATCGGTGGATGAAAGGCTGCGCGATTACACTTCGATAAGTCGCTTCTCTCTTCTACGACGCTACGTAGACTGTTGTTCGCTTCTTTTTTTTCATTTCTTTTTTTCTTACCGTTTACGACGATTGCGATCTCGTCGAGTTCAATCTCGATCGAGGTCAGCTAACTTCGCTGTGTCGAGAACACTAGAATTCACCCGAGTCACGTGACTGTCGATTCAAAAGCACTATTTTAAATTTTCTATTTCATTGTTGGATTTATTGGTTTATTTGATTGGGAACAATGCGATTTGTTCCGAGACTCGAATGGTGGAGCTTGTTTAGCGAATCATGCCGGTGGAGGTGACAAAAATGTACTGGTAAAAAAAAAAAAGGTCGGCCGGTTAAATAAAGGCACTTGCGGGTCCAGTGAGAGAACAGGTGCGCGCTCTTCGCTCGCCGCTCGCGAACTGGTGGACCTCACGACTATCTGCATTTTCGTCGTATCTGTATAGTCAGCATATACAGCGGCATGTGTACTATAGACAGCTGCTAACAACGTTGGTGTCGCCCGATATTACATAGAATGGCAGAGACCCAAAATCTAAAAGGGTTGAATGTCAAGCGCACGTTGTGAATCCCGCATCATGCGTGCACCTATATTCGTATTCCGGTGCACAATTTTGTGTGATAAATCCCTTCCATAGCTAGTGTTTTTATCGACTGTCATTATTTGGCTTAATGACAAGAGAATATAATGTCGCACTGAGACAATGCAATCCTTCATTAGGCTCACCTCTATTGGTAAATTAAATTATTATTATTGTTATAGGTATTGCAATATAATACGTAATTACAGTTATTTTCTTTGAAATGTTAACGCTGTTTTAATTCATTCTAAGGAATTCTAAGATCATCTTAATTTTCGATAGTCTGATGTGGTAATTATTCTCTTTTTTACACTATTGCATACACTGGAGGGAAAGGGGCGGGGAGCGGATGTTTTCCTCGTTGCGAGTTTCGTGAAATTTTTCTTCTGAAAAAACTTCATGATAATTTGAGATCTCAGAAAAAGCTATGGTCTTGGTTTAAAAGTTATAATACGGTGCTCTCAAATAATGTTATAAATAATTAATCGCAAATAATTAATGACAATTAATAATAATTAAGGGTTGGGGGTTCTGTAAAAGAATAAGGACTCGATCAGTTATATACATTCGTGGTAAGAATTGTAGTAAATTTAGTGACGAATGATCAATTTTTGTCGAGCTGTTAATCAATTAACAACATTTTAATTGTTAGGCTTCTATGGGTAAATTAATGATTAATTGAGTTCCGGTAGATATTTCCTGCACATTTTAAGACGATCGAACGATGCCGTAAGTCATGGAATCGGCTCTAACAATAAAAAGTCTTTGCCTGTGCTTTATTTAATTAATATAATCATTAACAAGTGATTCATTCATTGATAAAGATGCTGTATAAATCACATGAAGATTGAATGATTTTACTAGTTTACTTCAATGCATTAATTCACTGTTCTGGTCGGTTTAATTAGTAAATAACAATAATAGACACATGAACATCCACAGATTGAAAGTACCAATAGTTAATTACCCTGCAGATTTAAAATTGATTCGACTGTGCTAAAAACTTCAGCTCCGATACACAGCAAACGTAGAAATGCCTTTTTATTAACTTTAATAATTAATGACAATTAATCGTTTGAGTGTATACTATGTTTCCTGCGCATGTAGATTGAATCTGCATAGGAATAGTGTACACACGAAGTGTTAAATGGCTAAATGACCATTGACACGCGATTTTCTCCAAATTTAAATTTCATAGACAGACAAACTGGATTTTAAATGAAAATAAAACTGGTTTCCTGCCATTTAAACAAACTTAAAAAACCATAAATTTTTTCAAACTTCTAATATTTTGCAGACCTCATGGCGATTTCCCTAAGCATATGGATAAGCCATAGAACGTTATAAGACGAATATCAGAATAAGGTGTAAACTCACTTTTCTACAATTCACTTAACAGGAAAAACTCGTGGATTATAACTTTGAATATGGAAGAAAATTTGAAGTATATTATGAAACTTCCCAATAAATAACTCCATATGTACTCAGTATGTGCTTTTTGTACAACCCATCATATATCGTACAATGGAAAGTCTTATTTGTGTAGTATATGACCCAGTTAGAATACTTCAGGAGAATAAATTATATTTCACATAAACTATATTTTTTTACTGGCATGACGTCAAAATAAATATTGAGCTAAGATAATTTTATCCAAGCTTGCCGGCCTCATCTATAAATTAAATTACTATCACTTTTCGAAGTATCATCAGTAACTATTATTATTATTATTATTATTATTGTATTTGCAGTAATACGAGAGTGGGAAATCATTTTTGAAGTAAATAGGTAACTAGCAAAAATGTTTTCCTAAAATAATTTATCAGGAAACACTCGAGGTCGATAACTTTTTTAAATGGTTTGAAGAATGTTTAAACTTTCTAATAAATCACTGTTTTACACTGTACTTTGTCTTTTGCACAGCAGGACTTCTGATCTACAATACGATGGTGAGCCTGACTCGTTCAGCTGCTTAAAATACCTTAGAGCAATAATTTATAGTTAAAATAAACTATATTGTCTTACAGAAATAAGGTCAAAATATCTAATACCGGTGCTCGACCGCGCAAATAGAATTCTGCCGCTACATTTCCGTTTTGACGCTTCGAGCAACTAAAACTTACGTCGGTAAAACAGTTTTGGAGAGAGTTTGACTTTGAACATAATCCCACCAGAGATGTCTACTCATCTCTGATCCCACAGCATTTACATTAGTCGTAGAAATCGAGACATTAACATTTTCATATGATCGACTGAACTCTGCAAATAACTAATTCTGCGCATTTCGCTACTATCATATGGCGCCTCCGCCCAATTCTTATCAAAAATCATCAGTGTGTTCACAAGGTAAGCAGAGCTGGCTTTCAATTCACCGACTGCATCAAAACGCCACAGCATCACTTACTGACATTCGGTAAATGATTTCAGATTCACAATTACCCCTTTCAAAAGATAAATATCTACCCGGTATTCAGGCTGTTGATACTTATCCATGATCTTTACAATCGTTACTTAGTTACCTGATTACGCGACCATTAAATACTTCTCGTTTTGAATGTCAAAATATTTGTGCTGAAAATATCGACAAAACTTTACGGCTTTTAATCAGAAACGAAATGTATTGAAATTTTCAGGTTATTGTCGCGTAAACAGAAATCCACGGTGTTTGTTACAGTGTTTTGAATTGTGGTCATTGATATGGAAATCGACAAGTCGATACTGCTCCAGAAGCAGGTGAGGGACAATTCGGAAGATCTCCGGGGTGAATTTTTGGATATGAAGAATTGGGAGGAACAAATGAAGAAAGCTGATGCCGAGATACGAAACGCAGGAGGAGATCAGGTAGAATCGATAGATGCAACTTTTCTAGAATATTCCTTGGATGCACTTTCAATTTTGTCTATTTTTTAGATTCTTCCACCTATTAGAAAGAAAAAGAAAGCATCAAAAGAGAGTCGACCGCTGCAGAGCAAAGGAAATTCTGAAAAGCCAAAACGCATCAAATCCTCGGATTATTCATCCTGGGACAAATTCGATGTTGTGCGTAAAAAATTGAAATCTCCTTAAAATTAGCATAGATTTTATAAAGGCTGATTCAAGAAATTGTAGGAGAAAGCGTGCGAGGCTGTTGAAAAGGAAAATGAATCTAGTGACTCCGGGGAAGAGCCACTTTCGAAAGAAGAACTGGAGAAGAATCATGCAGAGGCTACGGAGCACAAAGTTCAGGGAAATATCTTTGTTCAGCAGCAACAATGGGTCAAGGCGATAGCCTGTTACAACAAAGCCATCAAAGCCTTTCCTTATGACGCTGTGTTCTTTGCCAATCGGGCTCTTTGTCACCTGAAGATAGACAAGTATGAATTTCGATTATAGAGAACTTGTATTTATCTGAATCATGTTTTTTTCAGCACAAAGACTGCCTGAGTTTTTTTCACGTACTATCATACACTGCGGTCCAATTTAACCACTGATACGTAATTATGATTTTGAATAATCGAGAATTTGTTTTCGGCGAAAACCTGAATTTTCCATGCAAATATCCCGACTGAATTTGTTTATCATGTATTTCGAAAAACGGTGATTGGTAGCCGGATCTGTAATCCAATTCACTTACAAATTTCCAAGTATGCATTGAAGTAGGTCTTGTATTTTAGTTTTTGATGCGTGATCTTTGGCTGGGTTTGGATTGGGTGATACATATTTGAAGCAAGAAAATAAGTTCAGTAATTAAATAACATAATGAAACAGAAGTACATCCTTCCATCGCTTGTTCAGCAATCGGCCTCTCTGTTACTTCAAACTAGACGAGTTTGAATTTGAATAATTGCCAACTTTCTTTTCGCCCTGTTAGGACACTTTGCAAAAAGTGCCTAAACTCTGGCTTCATTTTCAAGTTGTATCACTATATCACGGTGATGTGCTATACTGGCCAAGTCGCCGTAAGTGCGAGTGAGATAGCTGGAGTTTCCCGAAGTTTTATTTTAAATACTGTTAGAACACAGTACTTCTCGTCATTTGCTTGAAACATCAATTGTGATCAAGAACAATGCTTTACGGTTTTTGTTACGAACCGAGCAATAACACATCATCTTAAGGTGATGTGTTACACTGACTGAGCCGCCATAAGTGCGAGTGAGATAGCTGAATCTTCCCGAAGCGTTATTTTTCGCCACGGCTGATTTTTCGAACAAAAATCGATATGTACTGACTGCAAAATGCTAAAACGCAGTCAATACTTCTCGTATTTTTCCTGACACTTTAATTGTGGCGAAGAACAACGCTTTACAGTTTTTGTTACCGACCGAGACGTAACACATCATCTTAAGGTGAGGTGAAAGCTCAATGAGTGCGGGAGAGATAGACCTAATCTTGCAATCCCGAATTTTTCCGCTATAGTTGATCTTTTGGATAAAAGACGAGTAAGTGGTTCTGCGAAATTGTAAGGCGGAGAGCGACTTCCTTATCTTTTGTTCAAAAAATTAACTGTGGCAGAGAAAAGCGGATTACAATTTTCGATACCGACCGAATAGTTTCACATCACCTTAAGGATGCGTTGGGGTAAATTTTTTTACTAACATTGATCGGTAAAGATAGATTGTTCCGTAGAATCGACTATTCGTCGTAAATACACTATGTACCTGCTTCAAATTTCACAGAGACGTTATATGATTATAAATGAGTTGTTGCCTGGTTGAATTACGGTCAAAAACTTACAGGACCTAGAAAGAATCATATATTTTTAAAGGTTCGAAATACACGATTATTTATATTTCCTGTAAGTCTAGACTCTGTCGTAATAGCGAGAGCGTGCACATGTTTTGCCAAAAAATTCTGAGTTTCCATAAGATCCATCGAGATGCGTAAATTTGTACAACCAAAGAAATATAACGCTTCTTAATTGTATGCCACATTTAGTTCGACTAATGAAGCCATTCTTGAGATATAAAGGTTTGAACTTTGGAAGCGTACACATGACATGCTGAAACCTCTTCAAATGTGATGACATGAACATCTAAAGAACAACAAAAAAACATTTGATCTCAAGAAAGTTTCCTCCATAAGGGATCAATAAAGAAAAAAACCATAGAGCAAATAGAAGATAGACGAAAGAAAATCGAATTTGTATTTGTTGCAAATGTTCACTGGTTCTGAGTTAATTCACTTACCGTTCTTGTTACTGATTACGTTTTTTATGTTTTATGAAAATTCTGTGCTAGTACCAATAGTCGTACTGATTTACAATTTTTATCACGATTTTCTTGTACTGATTACCGCTAGGCAAAGGTTTGATGCTAGATGCGTATACGTTGTATCGCAATTAATGTAACTCTAAATGCGTTTTTTCATAAATAATTTTTTTCCGGTCGCAACAGCTTGCATTCGGCCGAAGCTGATTGCACTGCGGCGCTACAGCTGGATGAATCATACATTAAGGCGTACCACCGACGTGCCACAGCGAGAATCGAGCTCAAACAGTACAAAGAAGCTGCTCAAGATATAAAAGAGATTCTAAAACGGGAACCGACGAATAAACAAGCACAATCTTTACTTGCTCGCGTCAACAAATCAATCGATAATTCAAAGGTAGATTATTCAGTTGCGTCAAAATTTTTCGTATCAATTTTTCAAAGAACGTACTATAAACCAGAATTTCTTTAAGCCCTTGATAATAAGCAGCTCACGCGCAGAACCCGGCCAATCAACAGCAGACGAAAAAATCGTTAAAAAACTTGTATCAAAATCTATAAATGGCAATAACAAAGACATCGAATTCGAAAAGCCAAAAAAATCTTCAGTCGCAGAAAATCTGAAGGAAAAACTACCTACAATTGAGACGACAAACAAAGACGAGATCGCAGTGTGTAAAACGAAGGTAGAAGTCATCGTGGACTCAAAACTTCCAAATTGGTTACCGGAAAAAATTGAGGATGTCGGGATTGTCCAAGTTTGTACCAAAGCCCCACATCAAAGATCAAAGGTACTTTCATAACATAAAAAATCTTGGACTGACTAAATTATGATGTGTTACACACGTTGATAATTTTACTATAGCCAATAAAAATAAACTGTTATCAATATGCATATATTCCACAGAAACCTTTGAGAACCGTGCCAATCGAGGAAATTGAGTTTGAAGTAAATAAGCCGGTTCCCAAAGATCTTCCGACTGCGTCATTAAAAAAATCGGAGTCAAGCGATTCTACAAAAGTAATCGCTTCTATCAGCGCAGCCGGCGAAAAAAGTGCTTGCGAAGAGATTCCAGAAGCCCCCAAAACTTCAGTGCAGTTCCTCTCGACGTGGCGAAGGAATAAATCTACGGAGTTCAGATACAAATACTTTCGGGTATAAACAATTGATCGGCAAAGTATCGTACGGTTGTTAGAATAGACTAAAAATTCAAAATTTTTTATTTGTAACGATCGAGTCGAGGGACTTAGAATAGACCACTTCTACTTCGGATTATTTTGAGTCTTCAGAAATCTTTTCATAAAACAGAGAGATATCTATAGATATGATATAGCTCATTTACGGTATCGATGAAATCCTCTTCGCCTCTGCTATGACAAAAAAAAAATACAATTTTAGTAGTATTGAGTTCTAGATATCTTCGAAATACACCATTCTCTATTTTACTACCTGTAAAGCTACGACAAACAATAACTTTTTAAAAAATCCCGAGACGGTGGTGCAAATTAGACTAAAAATTGTAAACCATATAAAAAAATGGAAAAATTATAGCAATCTGTTTAAATTTGAACCCCCTACTACTGGTTACTCTAGTAGACGCGTACAATTATTGGTACACTTCTATTGATTCTCCGTTTCTCAATTAACCTATATTTATGAGCCTGTGGTTTAATGATTGCAGCAAATTCCAGCGGAACGTATACCGACGCTCTTCCAAGACTCGATGGAGTCCAACACCTTCAGTGACATCCTAAAAGTGCTGAGACTGGAATTCGCGAAGCGCGAAGAGCCGGTGTTCGATTACCTTCGTTATTTGAGTCAACTTAAGCGTTTTCGGACGCTTACCATGTTCTTGAGTAAATCCGACAAGGAAGGTACAAATCTTTCACGTAATATCTTCATTGACACAATACGCTATCGCTCACAATCTAACGGTTTACATTCGTTTCAGACCTCCAATTGCTCTTTCACTATAGTCAAAAAGTTGAGCACAAGAGCGACGACGTAATTAGAGATTTGCAGGTGGCATATGAGATATAATTTGAAGACAGAACGAAAAACTTCGAGTTCCGTATTATTATTTTTAACATGTGATAGTCGTAGGTGGGCTCAAATAATAAACCTTTACGTTATGCCCCGCATTATTTTTCGTTTTTCTCCGACTGCATAAAGTCGAACTGGCTACATATAAAATAAACATGTAAAAAATTATCTAAATCTATCTTGTCCTTGTATTTACCAACATTTACCGCCAAGTTATCTTAAATACTTGAATAACAGATTTTCTTGCTTAAAATAAGCTTAAACATTTTTTTTTCATGCTCCATTCTGTATGAAAAAAGTAATTCGTTAAATTTAAATCCGCTTATACATAACGCAGTCGCAAAAAACTTAGGAGTCCTCTTAAAAGAAGTTTTAACTGCGAATTTTTTTAATTCGATACAAGTTAAGTGCTGTGACGAATGACTTGTTGTCTGTATAAGTTTTTTACGTTTCGCCTCTTCAGAAATGTGTTTATTTCATGTCTATTTATAAGTAAATGAATTTTGAACGACATATTATGTGTTGTGTGGTATAAATTAATGCTGTTGTATTTTGTTTTCATTTCAATATTCACTATACATTAGAGCCTTAAGTAGTTTTTGGAGCATTTTCAAATGAGATGTTCTTAAGTAAGTGGTCGATGAACGAATAGTCGGATACTGTTAGAAAAGCAACGACTTCAAAACTTATTTTAAGAGACTAGATTTTTGCCATTGAAATACAGTCGCACGTATCTGAGGCTATTTTTGCATCGCTTTCGACTCAGCTAGTGCTAACGACAACGCAAGCTACTTACTAGTCGCTCATTCACGGTTTTATAAGATTATGAAGTTTGTCTATCGCGCGCTACTCTTAAACATATGTGTTATGTAGGTTTCGAGCGCATGAGCAGTGTTAAGACCGCGTCACCATGTTTTATTAAGCTAGCATAAAACGCAGCAGTATACAAGCCGATAAGGCTTCGATAACGTTGTATCGTTCCGAAAAAAACGTGCGGTTATTCCATCTCCTAAGATGGATCGAGAGGACGGGGTTTCCAAACTGGTTCAGTCCACCGAGTGATTGGTCGATGCTTTCGAATCGCTGGTCGATGCCATCAGGCCGCGTGAGCTCTTCTCTCTCTCCACGGCGCATCTACCAAACGATCTGGTGGCTCTGGGACGTACTAAGGTATTACGATCTACGGTACGCGCGTTTCACTTCGAATTGCTCGAGTCTCTCGTTACGCGAAACAACGTTTTGTAGTCCAGAAGAAGATGCGATATATCGCTGCTCTTGATGTTGGAACAACGACCGTACGATGTCACATCATCGATGAAAAGACCGTCACTGTTGGTTCAGCTGTTGAAAAGGTTTGAACTTCCAACAAGTTATCAATTCTGGCGAACCGTATCGTTGTTATTATGTACACTGTAATCGTATCCTCACGGTCTAGATAGCACCTTTACTGAATCACAATGACACTGACGCTCCATTCACTCTACTAATCTTTCATAGTTGTTAAATAACGTACAATGGTACTTTCAACAATTCTTACGATTTATCGTGGCTTCATTATGAAATTATGCAATCATTTTTCCTTGAATTATACAAGAAAAAATCGCGTAATCTTGCAGGGTGATAATAGAGTAGACAAATTGTTTAGTGAAATTTTTAAACATTTACAGGATTTTTTAAGCGGAAAGGGGGGGCAGGGGAATATATAATTATACAGAATTGATGTACTTGTGTATGAAACATTTTAAAAAATTCGTAAACTCGTGAAAACACCTTCAAAATTTGAATACTTATATATTAAATTGGACATTTCACTGTCCTGTAAAAAAGTACCTGCTAAAGTATGTTTATTTTTTAAATAAAAATTAATACCTGCTTTTAATGTAGCTCTCAGTTGTGTGACCTAATTTTTATCGTCATCAATCCTTTAAAATCACCGTACGTCAACTAACTTTTTCTATGAATTGGAACGACGCTTAGTACGCGGGAGTTTAATTTTTGCGGTGCTTCGTATTTCAACGGAGCACGATTTGTTTTTTTGGATTCGTTCGATTGAGGCTTCATATTATTTCCACACACGTTATACTTTCCATTTATTTAATATAGAATTGACGAATAATTATTTTGAAAGAATATGTTGCTTTATCGGGAAAGGATTATATAAAATTTTTATCGAAGACAACAAAATGTTTATTGTAATGTTGATTTCGTTGAAAATATGAAAGGAAAAAAATGTTAATTTATCATTGTTTGTTTGTTATTAACTAACATCAATGCATCATCTCAATCCTCCATTGATCGTCCGAGTGGCATCTTACTATAATTATGTGGCTGGTTGTTATTTTCGTAATCACGTTCTTCGCAAAAAACTCATCCGTATAAATGACGAGAGTGTTTAAAGTTTATATGTGTATCCCAATCTCACTTCGAGGTCAACCACGTTGATCGGCGCGCGATAATTCATACCCGACCTTTCACGGTCAATGTGAAAATCGCCAGCTGTACAGAAAATCAGTTGTGAATATTTCCAGAATGATGACTCGAGGATTTGGTGAATATAATCGTCGTAGGTAGTTTTTATGACGCCGTCAAAGGAACCGCAAACTATCCTATTTCAAAATTGCCATCACATAATACTAAAATTAACACCAATTTTTTTAATATGATTTTTTTAATGCATCAAAATTTCGTGGAAGGAATGACCAACAGACATGGTGATATCATAAAATAATTCTTGACCTACCTTTGGACATTACATCTTCATGAAAAAAAAAATCAAGGCCGTTAGTACGAAAAGAAATAAAGATCTTAAAGTATTCGAGAATAATGCAAATTCATATTTCTAATCATCTATCAATTCATTTTCCTTGTTTAGTGTGATCATTTTTCATTTTTTTGCTGATAACTTCTGAATCAGAATGCATATTATATTCTCAACCAACAGCCGTGCTATAGAGATGGTAAAAAGTTAATTGATCCCCGGTTATTAATGTATTAAAATGAAAATGTTTTTTTTTGTTTACAATTTCAATAAACCGTTTTTTGATTCATAGGTCGAGCTACTTTATCCAAAGCCTAGTTACGTTGAAATCGACCCCGATCAGCTGTGGAGTGCGATACTCAAAGTGATAAAGGATGCATTGCATGGCAAGTAGATAACGAACAATGCAATTGGAATACCAATCAATATCTTCGATCGATTCCTATACGTATTAACGTGGGCCACAAAGTATAATTACCTTGAATATGCTACATTAACGTCAGCATATTCAATGTACATTTGAATAAAACATCGCAACGTTATTATGAATTCTATTATTGAGAAATAGTAACACTCATGCCATTTGAAAATTTTCAATTTCTAATAATTCAATGATTTCCATTGTAGATAGTGGAGTTGACCCGAGTTCCATAGTATCACTCGGAATTTCGACGCAGCGATGTAGCTTCACATCTTGGAATCGCGAGACAGGCAAGCATTATCACAGGTAAAAGTTCGTCGACGATTTGCCTACATAGGCAATATCGTTATCGAGTTCAGATACGAAAAGGTACCAAGTCCAACGAGAATTCGTAATTCGCGTGTGCTTTTCTTATCTTTTGATGTCAAAGCACTTAAAAATTTCGGAAATAATCTAAAAAATGGTGAGGACAAACATATTCGGTGTGTGGGTCGAAAGACAATGCTGCAGAATGCATAGCACTATCAGATTAAAATTTCGGCTACTTAGATACTGTAACAAAAAAAAAAACAGTCCACCAGAGCAGCAGTTGCTATTATTTTATAGTGAAACATTTAATTGTTATTTTTTTTATATTTCACTTTGAGATAATACCACTTACTAAATAATGAAGACCAAAAACTCTAACTTAACAAGTCTGAAATTAGTGACCCTAAATATTCATCACAAGTATCGTTACGACCAAAGTTGACTATAATTATACTAAGTCAGAACTATAAAAAAGGCTCAGCATTCATGAATTTGTATCATAAGTTATAAAATTCAATAGTCATTAACGTACTGTACGTTAATACGTTCTTAAATTAATTCAATACGCCAGAAGCGCGAATAAATTTTAATCTACATATTGAGCTGAGTATTTATACACAATATTTATACATTTTGCCTGCGATTGAGAATAATCAATCGTTATAAGATTTTAAAAAAATTTTGGATTGTAGCTTCTCTAACACTAAACTGCAAGGTGAACCACCGTTTTCTTATTTGTCCCAATTTAAATCTATCTTTCTCTTTAGAGACGATGTAATCGAGATACTTTTTGATGGGAGGAAAGATTACATTATAATGTACATTATTTTCTTATAGTAACAAATATGGAAACGTTGAAGTTACTACTTCAAATAATCACTACCCGAATAATTACTGTATATAATGGCCAGTAATATTGAAAGTCTGTACTAGCTTCAAAATTCAAATAGATTGCTGAATAGTTTCTTTTTATCAGAGCGAGGATAATAAATAAAGAACTGACTTACAAGGTACAAAATGGCACGTTTTTCGGTATTTAAAGTCAAAGTCTAATCCTCTCTAATTCAATTACCAACATTAGATCTGCTCGACTCTCCTTACAAATAGAAATATCTGCAATTTAAATTGTTGCAAACAAAAAATTGCAGATTGGTAATAACGTCGAGCAGTAAAGACGACATCAATCGATTTTATTTCACGACGTTCTTCGTTTTTACCCTGCTCTCGGTGGGAGCATTTGGTAGTATACAGAAAATAACGGTTTACACGCTGTTTATAGATAAATGAAAAAGAAGGTAATAAACTTTGTGAATTTTTTTTTCCAGGTTCATAACATGGAAGGATTTGCGAGCGGACTCAATGGTGAAGGAATGGAACTCGTCTTTGACAATGAAAGGCCTGAGAATTGGTTCCCATATACTTTACACTATTTCTCGCAGCAAACGCTTTTTAGCTGGCAGCGTATTGAAATTAATGAACACCCAGGTCGGAATACAACCGATTGCAATATTACTTATAAGGAACTAAATTCGCTGAATCATAAGTAATCTTCGCGTGTGCATAGCATAGAAAGTGAGCACACGAAAGGTTACGTGATGGCGTGTCCCTTAATTGTAATTGCACGTCTCTCAATTGGTATTTGCTGCTAAAGGCTCCTAACCGCTGGTCGAGTTATATGCAATTACAATGCTCTTTTTTAAAGCTGATCTTCAGATTTTTTTCTTTGAACACAATCAGATCCATAAAAATTTTCTAATATAGAGTCATGATAATTTCGCTTCAAAAATACTTCAAAATCCATGATTAGGAAGTGTTATTGCAATAAAATTAAATGACGTTTACTTCATGCGTTATGCAACGTGACTTGCAGATGACCCTGCGCTTATTATGGGCCTTGCAACATGTACCAGGATTAAGGGAGGCGTCCACCAGCGGACAGGCCGTCTTCGGCGGCGTTGATTGTTGGTTACTTTACAAATTTACAGGTAAGCCGTTATACGATTTAAATGAGCATTAAAGTGGCATTCACGGTTTTTATCCTAATGCGTCCAAACAACGCAGTTTGGATAAGAATTACGTAAATTCAAGTATTGACGGAATTCGTTATAGTTCACATTTAAAACTGATCTTTCGAAATAACAGACTATAGTATTCATAAAAGATCTCAAGATCACTGTAATTATAATTTAGGAAGACACGTGACTGATGTATCAAGTGCATCGGCGACTGGTCTCTTTGATCCATTTACCATGAGCTGGTCCTCGTGGGCTATGGACCTTTTCAAGCTGCCTTCAAATATATTTCCCGAAGTCGTAGATACCGCGGGAAAATTTGGCTACACTCCAAAACATGTATTTGGGGTCGAAGTGCCAATAACCTGTTCCGTAAGTTCGGACGAAGGAAACAATAAACAGATTGTTTATTCAAATTACTGAGTTGGCGTGTAATTTAAAAGCGTTATCTGTTTTTATAGATGGCCGATCAGGCGGCCTCGTTATTCGGCTCAGGTTGCTTTCATCCCGGCGATCTCAAAATAACCATGGGCACTGGAACTTTTCTTGACGTCAACACCAGCCGGGAGCCTCATGCGTCGGTCTCAGGTGAAATAATTTTTGCCTTGACTATTGACTCGACTATTGAAATGAAGATCATTGTCACAGTATAATTTGCAGGATTGTATCCGCTTGTTGGTTGGCGAATAGGAGATGAGCTCGTGTACATGGTCGAGGGAGCGTCAAACGATACAGGAACTGTGATTGAGTGGATAAAATCTCTCGGTAATTCTTCATTCTCACATTTACACATTCTAATAACCTTGAAAAAGCTAGATTTTTAATAAATTTTAATTACCTAGAAGTTGTTTTTAGATAATGCGCTAGATGTCGTTTATCTCTGTTACATAGCTATAAGTGCCAACACAATTCATTCAGTAAATAACTAAAATTTGTTAATAACTGTAAATTTTCTTATCTATTTGAACAATCGGCTATAAAGAACGGAACTATGTCGATACAATAATTTTTAAGGGCCGAACTTTGCCCATTTCTGGAGTTTATATTGATTGCAGGTTTTGTGAAGGAACCATCTGAATTGTCCGACATGGCGGAATCTGTTGAGAATGCCGACGGAATTTACTTCGTTCCTGCTTTCAGCGGATTACAGGTACGAATAATAAGTTGTGAGGAAAAGATTGGAATTGGAAATCGTTCTGTAAGAATAACTTACTAACACAGGCACCAATAAATGATCAAACCGCAGCAGCGGGATTATTGGGTGTGAAACCTACGTCCGGACGAGCTCATGTCGTGAGGGCACTGCTGGAGAGTCTCGTATTTCGAATAGTGCTGCTATACGATTCACTGTGTTCTGAGACACGCGGAACATATCATAAGATTAGGTGAGACGATACCATGAACAATGATATGTTTATCTCTCTATACTACAAAAGATTTCGCCGCCGTGCACAAGAATCGAGGTAGCAATCTTTGCCATGACAACGCGTACCATGGCAACGGTTGCTATATTTCTATATTATATAGTTACAGTGACATCCTAGTGACTATATATTTATTACATATAAATTGTTGTTTTAATTTTTGCATCATGTATATTTTAGAGTCGACGGTGGAGTTTCTCGTAATGATTTTGTGATGCAACTATTGGCTGATTTGACGGGATTGGAAGTAGAACGAGCAACGAGTAGCGAAATGTCTATTTTGGGCGTAACTTTTCTCGCCGGTCTGCAGTGTGGTAAATATAATAATTACAAATTACAAATTCGATGTTTCATCTTCATACGTAGAAACAAAAACGTCAATGGTTTGAATCGATTTTTTTAAACGAAAAGTACAGTCATAATAACCGTAACAATTGTGACATCCTTAAAAACCACCTTAATAAACCGATGAAATAGGTTTTTCTTCTGAAGTCCACTTCACAAACAACCGCAAAATGTGCACCTATATGACGGTGTGCTGTTTTTTCGCCGTATAATGCGGAAGTACACGAATAAAAAGTTGGGTGTTCAATACAGTAATTCTAAAATGTCTATACTGTCGCAATAAGTTGCCTTTATACGATTCAATTTTGGCATGAAGTGATTGAATCCTTTTGTACTATAGCATCATATTTCAAGTGCAATTAAGGTGATGTTTTACACTGACTGAGCTGCCATAAGTGCGAATGAGATAGCTGAATCTTCCGGAAGAGTTATTCTTCGCCGCGATTGGTTTTTCGAACAAAAATTGAGACGTACTGACTGCAGAATGCTAAATCGCAGTTAGTACTTCTCATATTTTTCCTGACACTTTAATTGTGGCGAAGAACAACGCTATATAGTTTTTGTTACCGACCGAGCAGTAAAACGTCATTTGAAGAGATATGTCAGCGCCTGTCCCAATTGGTTCGAGTTGCTTATTTGATGAAGTGAAATAAAATTTTACACGATTAAAAGTCAATTATAAGACTGATCGCAAAGAAATGTTTGAAATATACTCTACAGATTGAATTGTATGGGATTATTGGTGCGACTTTTGAATTGGTGGTTGTTATCGCCGCCGAAGATTTTCTTGCCGAATACAATCCCGTCAACTTCGAGATCTAGTTCAATTCTACATTATCTTCTACATTATTCTCATCACTATTTGCCATTCTTCGCAAAGTCTGGCCTATTCTTAAGGGGATGCAGGAGGGGATTTTGTTACCGACTTGTTTGAGAAGGTATAAAAAATTCTGGAACTTACATACGTTAATCTGGAACTACGAACGTGAACGTAGTTTAGGTTTTGTGTGTATTCCTTTTATATAATTGATTTTTCGACACTCGCGGAGTATTCGGAGAAGGCTAAAGAATGGACGTACATTCGAGATTAACGTATGTAAGTTCCAGAATCTTTTGTATCTTATCAAACAGGTGATGCTGTCAAACTCTGGCGGCCATCTTGATTTCGGGAAGTTTAGTAATATACGATTCTTTTCGTGTATTGTAGGTTATCACTCAATATTCGAATATACGTCCACGCGTTTAGGTTGATATTATAATTGTGTACAATTTGAAGCATGTGTGTAGCGTATTTACGAAGATAAATGAAAACTACGAGAAACCTGTTTTTACCGACCAAAGTCGGTAACAAAATCTACTCCTGCATCCCATTGAAACAAAATTGATTAACACACTTCTTCAGAGTACTTTTTCTAAAGGAGACGCCACTTCTGTTCTCACTTTATCGTATTTTCCCATATTTTCATCAGATGAGACGAATTGTCGTCAAAACTAATGAGCATATTGAATGTTCTCAGGAATCTGGTCAAGTAAAGAAGAATTGCTGAAATTGCGAAAAATCGAAAGAGTTTTCGAACCAAACCGATCACGAAGATGGGAATATCAATCGGTGATCGGAGAATGGAAACGTGCGGTAGATCGCTTCAAAGATTGGTACTGACGATTGTGACAACGCACTGTTTACAGTTATCATTCCATGAACGACATGTTAACATATTTTACACAGCTGTGGTGAACCAGCAAATAGACTGATTTTTGCAGTACATTCACGATCTCTCCAGTCACGAGAGATACTAGCAAAGGTTTATAATAACA
Source organism: Clistopyga incitator (assembly GCA_947507545.1). Classification (NCBI taxonomy): domain Eukaryota; kingdom Metazoa; phylum Arthropoda; class Insecta; order Hymenoptera; family Ichneumonidae; genus Clistopyga; species Clistopyga incitator. Next base: position 8,768,805 of record OX382178.1, on the reverse strand, counting down.
TATTGACATTAAGTATTTATAAGGTCAGAAAACGTCATATCATGTGTTTTCGCCGATTGTTTTGGATCAATAGACTTCATTGCAGAAACATTTGGAGTGAGCAACGACGATAATAATTTGTGATATGCAGGATTCAATCTATCCAGCAAAAAATGTTGACCAACAAAACAATTCATATTTTTAAGGTCTCGATACGTCGATATTCATTATTCGATATTGATTATTGGCTAAGCTTTAGGACTGGAGCTATTATAAGCAATGAACCCAGTTTTTGTAAAAAAAATTCAACTGAGGAGGATTTGTTAATTGGGTGAATTACCAATACATTTATGTAACAACTATCAGTATATCCCACCAAAAAAGGAATGTATTTAAACTGCGTCGCACGAATTGAATGACGAAATCCGTCTGAATCGGGAATTTCAATTTAGATGTTGCATTGAAATTTACTTGAAAGGGAAGGGCGTATCCGTGTGATGAATATCACAAAAAGACGAAATCAAAATTTGTGCCAATTTGCTAAAGTCGTGCCTTATTGTTACACATTTTTGTAATCAGAAAGTCAGCTTCACTTGCCTTACATTTAGATAACTTCGTCATTCCAGTTAATTAGAATCTGCCGTTGTTCGCGGCATTTTCTTGTCAATTCTTGATGGAAATGCAAAGAATATACTGAAATTAATTCTTGATTCTGTTGAATATCATGAACGCAAGCGGATCCAAGGTGACCCTGGCTGACGTTGATGCACTTTGACTCAGACTTTACCTTTGTCGGTATAATAGGTTCTAATAGTAAGTGCATATATGCAAAGGAACACGAGTATTAAATCATTTTTGTGGATTCTGAATTCTTGAGGTGGTGTGATACGATTCGCCCAGAAACAAAAATCTGTAATCGGAATAATTTGCTGAATAAAACCTGAAAATCACGCCCCGTCTATAAATAGTGAAGGGTATCGTTCACATCTTTTATAGAATAGATCATTTAGGTCGGATAAATTCAGGATCGCAAGATTATCGTTTTTTTATTTGTACACATTTTACATCGCTTTAAGCCGAGTGCTAGACAATAAAAAATGTATAATCAATAAATAATATTTCTCGATAACAATGCAGATACTTTTTATATGTATCATACCTGTCAGACTGCGAATCACATTTATAGATATTTATGGGGGCAGCATCAAACGTCACACAACGGTATGCTATGTTCAAATTAACGTAGCGTTATGTGCTCGAATTGAGGTATTATGTATGTATTATGAGCTATGTAGGTATATAGCGTGCTGTCTTATCATTCCATCATGACTCTAAGACAAAGTTAAGTTAATGGTACGTTAATATTGTAGCATTGTGAACAAGTAGCATTACAATGTCAACATGTGATAAGTTTAGATTGCAACTTCATGTCGTTGAATTGCTCCATATCACGGCACTAGGTATCTGAACTATGAATAATGTGCTATTTTTACAGTGTCATTTTTGCAGAAAATTTCAGATGACAATCGTAATATGATGAGGCCAAGTAGAAGGCAACAATGTGATACATCATGGAGTGCCAAAAGTGGTTGTTAACCTGTCGTCATTCTAAGTTAGGGATCATGAGTGTTGTATTTTAATTTTTTCATATATTGTTGTTTTCAATGCAGTCAACGTTTGTATTGATCTACGGTCGATTTTATTTGTTATTCGTCATGTGAATATCCGACTTGAAAAAGGAACTATACCAACTTTTAGTCTTTACGAATATTGAAGGTTGCGAACACCAATTAGTTAGTATGTCAACAAGGGATAGAATCCTCGGGTGCAGCCGAACTCACAATAGCTTCGCGGTTTTCCATACGCCGAGGCTTTAAGAGGCAGTGATACTTCCCCCATTATTTTCAATAATTTTAAAACCTATTTTCTCGCAAAATACACACTTATACAATGACGACTATTTACACGTCTAATGCTGTGCTCGAAAGTACACGAAAGTTGATAAAAAATCGTTGATAACAGAATCAAATTATTCCTTGCATTTTCGACATGAAATTCTACGAAGTTCGAAATGATTCGTCCGCTTGGTTGCCGAGAAAACGTAAAAATAATGTACATCAGTGATCAGGCGCCACGAACCTTTTTCTCGCACACTACCTCCACGGCAACGCGTGTAACGCCCGTAAAAAATGACATGACCCAACTTCCTAAAATTTCGTTTAGAAGTTTATGAATAACAACTTCTTGTAGCGGAATGTCAAATTTCCAATATTCTCCGATAATAGAATCTTCGTTTCGAAATAAATTGTTAAACCAGTCGGTCAATTCGACGCACCTCGTCTCTGATGGTTTTCATAAATATCCCAGGATAATAAATTTAGTACGTAAGTGCTTTCATATCAAATAAGTCTTTTTCATTCTTTCCAGTGAATCATTATTCGATATCTCAATCTCACACTTAAAGTACAAATCTTCGTGTACAAGTTTACGTACCAAAACCTTCAGTACCGCTAAGTAAATCGCAAGTCAATTATTTATGCAATGTAAAGTAGACCAGGCTTTCTGAAAAATTCTGAAAAACAAAGTTTAGATCCCTAAGCGGGGGCAGCGCGCGGTGATTCCGCTTGAGATTTCCGAAGTTGGCTAATCGAGGTTCTACTGTAATGCCAAATAATGATATGCACGAACGGTCCGTCCGGATGGGACACCTCTGCACCAGCCGACCTCCCCTTGCCTTTCCGCCGCGACAACCGTCTGCATCAAATTTTTATTGTGTCCCGCCATCGTCGATACTTCGTATAATTTTTTCCTCATTGTTACGGTTACGTAAAAGGCATAATGCGACGATGAACTTGCGTTTCATTGTAGAATCTGAGGTCGCCTTCATACCGCCCGTATGGAGTTGGATGGAAAGTCGCTCTGTTAAATCAACGGGTCACAGATAGTGCTAAATAACCGGATTAGTTGAGTAAATAGTCGGCTAGTGAGGGGAGGGCAAACAAGTTGCTTTTTTTGTTGTTTTTTCTCTCTCTAGTGCATACCGATTCGAATTGCGATCTTCAGGTTTCTTCCAAACGATCTTGGTTGCCCGTTGTGTGAGTTAACGCTCTAAGAATTCTTGCCCCCTTGGCAAGTCCACCTCGACGGAGTTTTTCCAGCTCTTGTTGGTCAGTGCAGAGATATTCACTGCTATCGCTATAGCGTAGTGTAGTTGCTGTGACCAGCAGTTCTCATAGTCGGCGACGAACGTTGAAGCTGAGAAACTGCCGACGCTAACATGGTGAGTCTCTCCTTTTACGATGGATTTGTACTGGCTCGTTCCCTTCGGGCTACAGTAATCCATAACCGGATTTATACCGGTACCTCTGAACATCGACCCAAGCTCCTCTCTTCCAAATATTCTGCCACAGAAAACTAGCGAAGTGTCGTAGTGTTGTCGCTCAAATTTCATTTGAAAACACCGAGCATTTCACAAAACTATCCTGTTTCTTCGTCAATTTTTCATTACCTTTCATCGTATTTTTCCTGAGAAGAGAAGAGTTGGATTTTGGGTGTGTGTAAATGAGGTATTTTTCATTTTTTCTTCATCGACTGTCAATTGTATGTCTCGTTGTACGAAAGACAAATGCAATCGGTGCAATTGTATAAAGTGAAGTGAAGTGAAGCTGCAGTGTCAACAGCTAAGCTTGGCGGTTTCATATTCATCGTAAAAAGTGAAGTTTTGTGTTCTCAAAGTGTAGCATATATCGCGACAGGCTCGAAATTGTGCATAATAAATAGTACATGTTCTACATTAATTTTTCTTTTTGGTTTAAGCGCACACGTTGCGAATCTTTGTGACCGTGAATGTTTGATGTATGTGCTTTTTCAAATATTTGTTCACTTTATTGACTGGTTTATTGCATTATCTATGACTTTCAATCACTATGGAAGGGCACGAAAGACATGACTTTTTTTATTTTGAAGTACTGGAACATGGAAACTGCAATTTAAATACAATCAACTTGCACTCATGACGTTGTGCATCATATAACGTTTCGATGATCGAACAATAGAGACAGCCAAGGCTCGTGAGGTAGAACCGTCTCGGATAATTCGCTTCATAATGGCAACGAAAGTTTTCAATAACTGACCGATGGATAAACCGGTTACGTTTGTGCGTATAGTCAATATCGGTTCCTCGCTTTCGCCGTGGTGCATGTTATTGAAAGTATATCAACAAATTCCCATCACCGTAACTTTCTTGTACAGTGTTTCTCTGCGAGCTTTATAAATTCATGTACAGTAGCGCTCCGCATTAGTAAACTGTTTGAGAGCGGTGCCCTCTCGCGTGGTATTCCAGCAGCATCTTCTGCCCTCACATGTTACTTTACCACACATGCAGAATATAGAATTCACCACAGTTCTGAACCTCTACATGTGTTTCTCTCTTAAACCGGCCTGCTTTACATAATCACACGTTGGAAGCAGATTGTTGAAATGAATTTTTGTAATGATACGCTTGCTTCACTTGCATTCCGCTCGCCTTTTCCAGTTTTTCAAAATAAGTCAATTTTGCTTACCGATTGAGGAATTTTCATGGATTTTTTTTTTTTTTTTTTTTCGAGATCGTCATGTCAGCATGCTCCGAATCACCTAGAACGTCGAGAAAAATGGTTTTGAAAATGTGTGTGTGAGTGTGAGTGTTTTCCAGGAACCGAAAATTCAATTATCCATTATAACACTCGAATGGCTCGATCGATCGAGTTCAAATTTGCCACGCAAGTAGAGTAGTAACTCCTCTTTAATTATTGTTATTTTTCGGAAAATATATCAATGTAGACTAATTATATAGAATTTTTTCGAAAAATGTTGGATACTCTCTAACTTTCGTAAAAGTAGGACGATTTGGGTAAATAGTTCTTCATAACTAAAGACACGTTAAATGCTGTTTGGTATTGAATTTCGATGAAATCGGTAAAGCGGTTCGGATGTTATAGAACTTTGAATTTTAGTAAAAAATAATAATTTTGCTATAAATCACGTGACATCTCACAAAATCAACTGAAATGTTCCACAAACGAAAAATAACATACAGCCCTGCTATATACTAAATTTGATGCTGATCGGTAACGTTGTTCAAGTTTTACACCATTTTGAATGTTTGAAAAAATAGACATTTTGGCTATAACTTCCGCAAAGGTTAAGAAAGTAAGACAAAAGTTTGTGCCTAATAAAAATGAGATGTACCGGTATATTACTTATTTATTGAAAATAAGGATGCAAAGTAAAACTTTTTGGTTTTTAGACGAAACTTTAGGGTTTCGAGAAACCATATGCTCAGATCATTTCTATTAAGTAAATGTATAAAAAGATAAAATGATTTACGATAAACATCCATTATTAAACATTATACATGTATAATTTGATCTGCGCTAGTTCAATCAATTTTTACAGTATCCGAATAATTTTTATTCAGTTTTGTAGGGGATTTTGCCCTCTTTAAGTTGTATAATAACTATTTTGGTCCTATGATTAATCCTGAACGACTTATTCGAGGAAAACGTAAATTTTGCGGGTTTCATTGAAATTACTATAACTTCCGGTCCACTATCAAGGATGAAATCTCTGGTTTGTGTTATTGAGGCCACAATAAAGTCGATAAAGTCATCTCCTGCTTTGTCGACGTTATTGAGTCAAAAAAGTAGAGGACAATTGCACAGTTGGGTATATGTATAATTATGTTCAACACATACAAATCGTAAACAAATACATACTTTTGTTTTTTTCATTATTAGCCGTTGGAAGCGCGATGAAATCCCTAATTGTGATTCACTATGAACGGAACTAGGCAGTTTTCCTGCCATATCTAAAAAACACTAAATCAGTCCATGAGTGCTAGATAAATTATCGACTTCGTCATGAAGGGCAAGGCAACTTAATAATTTATTCAGCGCTACTTAAGTTTCGATTTGTGGAGAGTATGGTGCATGTGTAACTTAAACGGCTTTGCATTGACGTCAATACGTAAAGACCATTTGTTCTTAAAATGCAAGTCATCACAATTGACTAGTAGAATTTTCTTAAGGCTACTTGCAACATTAACTGTGGACCTAATCTCGAGAATCCTGTACCAATACTAGCCACAACACATATCCAATCATCTACCATCATTTTTTAATCTAAATGGAATCCTAATGTGACCCGAATTGTTCTAGACGTTTCGAAATACAGACCAAAAATGATGCTTTGACAAAAAGCTATCGGTGTTGGCAAGTAAATAATGGAAGAATCGAAATATGATTGCCACTATTACCGGTTTTTTTTTCTGAGTCAGATCCAATCGATCAACGTTCTTGCCAGATTCCTATTAAATTTATCCTCAACTTATGGACGTATAGAAAAACATAGTGATTGCAATAATAATAATAAACCATAATAACCACAACACATATCCAACCATCCAATAGCATTTTTTAATACAAATGGAATTTTATTGTTATCCGAATTGTTCTAGACGTTTCGATAATACAGACCAAATATGATGCTTTGACAGACAGCTATTCGTGTTGGCAATTAAATGATTAAAGATTCGAAATATGAGTGCCCCTATTTCCGGCCAATTAGCCTGTATCTCAGAAGTATACCCACTCTAAAGTACCTATAATAGCCACTTTCAATTATACATTTTTTTCTGAGTCAGATCCAATCGAACAACGTTCTTTCCAGATTTGTATTAAAGTTATCCTCAACTTATGGACGTATAGAAAAACACAGTAATTGCAATAATAATAATAAACCATAATAACCACAACACATATCCAACCATCCAATAGCATTTTTTAATACAAATGGAATTTTATTGTTATCCGAATTGTTCTAGACGTTTCGATAATACAGACCAAATATGATGCTTTGACAGACAGCTATTCGTGTTGGCAATTAAATGATTAAAGATTCGAAATATGAGTGCCCCTATTTCCGGCCAATTAGCCTGTATCTCAGAAGTATACCCACTCTAAAGTACCTATAATAGCCACTTTCAATTATACATTTTTTTCTGAGTCAGATCCAATCGAACAACGTTCTTTCCAGATTTGTATTAAAGTTATCCTCAACTTATGGACGTATAGAAAAACACAGTAATTGCAAGAATAATAACAAACCATAATAACCACAACATATATCCAACGATCCAATAGCATTTTTTAATCCAAATGGCATTTTACTGTGATCCGAATCGTTCTAGACGTTTCGAAGTACAGACCAAAAATAATGCTTTGACAGACGGCTATTCGTGTTGGCAATTAAATGATTAAAGACTCGAAATGTGAATGCCCCTATTTCTGGCCAATTAGCCAGTATCTCAGAAGTATACCCGCTCTAAAGTACCTATAATGGCCACTTTCAATTATAATTTTTTTTCTGAGTCAGATCCAATCGAACAACATTCTTTCCAGATTTGTATTAAAGTTATCCTCAACTTATGGACGTATAGAAAAACATAGTAATTGCAAGAATAATAACAAACCATAATAACCATAACACATATCCAACGATCCAATAGCATTTTTTAATCCAAATGGCATTTTACTGTGATCCGAATCGTTCTAGACGTTTCGAAATACAAACCAAAAATAATGCTTTGACAGACGGCTATTCATGTTGGCAATTAAATGATTAAAGACTCGAAATGTGAATGCCCCTATTTCCGGCCAATTAGCCAGTATCTCAGAAGTATACCCGCTCTAAAGTACCTATAATGGCTACTTTCAATTATAATTTTTTTTCTGAGTCAGATCCAATCGAACAACGTTCTTTCCAGATTTGTATTAAAGTTATCCTCAACTTATGGACGTATAGAAAAACATAGTATTTGCAAGAATAATAACAAACCATAATAACCACAACACATATCCAACGATCCAATAGCATTTTTTAATCCAAATGGCATTTTACTGTGATCCGAATCGTTCTAGACGTTTCGAAATACAGACCAAAAATAATGCTTTGACAAACAGCTATTCATGTTGGCAATTAAATGATTAAAGACTCGAAATGTGAATGCCCCTATTTCCGGCCAATTAGCCTGTATCTCAGAAGTATACCCACTCTAAAGTACCTATAATGGCCACTTTCAATTATAAATTTTTTTCTGAGTCAGATCCGATCGAACAACGTTCTTTCCAGATTCGTATTAAAGTCATCCTCAACTTATGGACGTATAGAAAAACATAGTAATTGCAATAACAATAATATGACGATGAATTCTGTGTTTTGATATTTCGAGTTTATTTTGATTTTTCATTACTTATTCTTCGACAGAAGCAAGACATTCGTGTAATGCTCCAAGTCTTGGATTGACATTGCATTTTGTTGATAAGTCACGATAGAATCTGTAAGAATTTACAATCACGTTGGAAACTACACAAACGACCAGATGATGTGACGTTTGCTGTAATTGTAGATTTATGTTTTCCTTTCTATTCACTATAATTTTGGAGTGTCAACTGACATCGTGTAATTAAGCACCCGCACCATTCATAATGACTAACAATTCCATGATAAGACGTAGATCAAACAAGACACGACATCGAAAATATGCGCGTGCCACTGTTTACTATCGTGTCGATAATGTCTCAGGATTGCGGGGACCATATGTGGTTAATGATCGAAGTCTGTACTGTTGTGTATTCGATCGCAGTCACGCACATCGAATCAGTTCACTGAGCATTTTTGGACAGATTGCCGGAGGCACATTATCGTGGCGTAAGACCCACTGTTGGTATTACCGTGAACACAAGGTTCAGATTTACTTTTGCACACTATGTATATTATTGCAATCTATTTATCTTTGATAAGCTTGTTATACGGTTTACATAATCAAATTGGTGTGAACGTAATGGGATTTACATTTACGTGTAGAATCTGATGTTCATCAAGGACACCAAAGTATGCGGATAGCAAATTTCAAACTTTCTAATTCATTCCTGGATAGCCTAATTTGAAAAGAACGGCCGCTCAATTCTTGTTATTTAAGGCGACGCAGTCGACTAATAAAAATCACGAGAAAAACAATTCTGTAAATGACCAAAAAAAAAAATGGTGTGCGATAAAATAAGACATTAAATGCTAAAATTTGTTCACTGGTGGGCTTGTCAGCTGCGATTGAATAATAATTGAAGGAGGATTATCATCGATACAATTGGTTTTCTTATTATTTTCATTAGGTGAATGGGTCCCCTTAAGGTAACTAAGGCAATTTAAAATAATTTTAAGTGGATTACATTTATGAATTTTTAAAATTCAGTTACGATTGATTGTTCGTCATGATGAGCATATTGTGCACAAAGTATTAAACCAACACATACTGTAAAGTTGCGGGTTAATAGATTTTGAAGAAAATGTGTATTGTAAAAAAAAAAATCTTCAAAGAATATTCTTAATTGCATATGGATTATAGATGTGGTAAAACAGAACAATATTTACTGAAGATTCATCTATGCATAAATTACATTAACGTACCAGAGACTTCCTCATTGCTTGCAACTGTACAAACGTAGCAAATTGATTTATCTTTGGACCAGGAAACAATATTTAGGGGACTCAAGATTTTTTGTTTAAATATTAAACAGGATTTTGCAATTCATATTCAATATTTACACAGGATATCTGTCTATATTAGAGAGTCAAATAAATAAATTAGAGGTGGTGATTCATCAACATTAGGTCTTAAAATATGGTAAAAATATTGTAAAGTTTTTTAAAGACTTGGAACGTGATTCTTTTGATGAAATAACGAGAAATTCGTTACGGACTTTGTAATGCTGTGATAAGTAAGTGTAACTTCCTAAAATGCCGCACAAATTACTCACGTACGCGTGGTGCATTTAATGTGCTTATTGATAGGTCGCTGAACACTGATGAACTTTTTTCGTTCAAAAAACAATTTTTTAGTTTTTTCAAAGGGTAGCAATTTTTACCTTATAAACAGAGTATATTTTGAAAATTGTTATGCAATTTCTCTATTTCTCATTGCATATGAAATTTCATTTTGGTTTCCATAAATGGTTCATTTATTTTGTATCGTATGTATGGCATATTGTTTCAAACGTAAGACATCATTAAAAAAGGTTGCAAAATAGAATTTTGCACATTGCTTTCTTATTAATTTTGTCTCGTTACAAAGCAACCTCTGTGAGGAAGTATTGAAATTGATTTTGGCTTTCTTATAGAGAAGGCTTTGTAAAAAGCAAACTTTAATAAGGAAGCAATGTGCAAGGTTCTAGTTTGCATGCTTGTTTTGAATAAATAAATAACACACCAGTACACCTTATTTTTATTAGGCACAAACTTTTGTCTTACTTTCTTAACCTTTGCGGAAGTTATAGCGAAAATGTGTATTTTTTCAAACATTCAAAATGAGGTAAAATTTGAACGACTTTACCGATCAGCACCAAATTTGCTACATAGCAGAGCTGTATATTATGTTTCGTTTGTAAAACATTTTAGTTGACGTGCAGATACCGACGTGATTGTAGCAAAATTTTTTTTACAAAAATTGGAAATTCTATAAAATTCTTACTGCTTCACCGATTTTGTCGAAATTCAATACCAAACAGCATTTAACGTGTGTCTAGTTATGAAAAACTATGTAACCTTATCGTCGAACTTTTACGAAAGTTAGAGAATACCTCCAAGGAACACTATGAGTTAAAAATTGTGATAAGTACATTTACGTCAGTGGTATTGGATTTGTTTGAAGAAAAAAAAAAACAGTGTCAGGAATTTGAGCAATAAGCTGAAAACTACGGAGAGATCGACCAGAACAACGAAAGCTATGGACAGGTCGACCTGGACACCGAAAACTATGAAGAGGTCAACCTGGACACCAAAAACTATGGAGAGGTCGACATGGACACAAAAAACTATGGAGACATCAACCTCGATACCGAAAACTATAGAGAAGTCGACCTGAACACCGAAAACTATGGAGAGGTCGACCTGGACATGGAAAACCATGGACAGGTCGACCTGAACACCAAAAACTATGAAGCCGTCGACCTGGGCACCGAAAACTGTAGAGAGGTCGATTGGGGCATCGAATACTCTGGACAAATTTATCTGGACACCGAAAGCTACGGAGCGGTCGACCTGTGTCTCTAAAACTACAAAGAGATCGAACTGGATACTTGAATCTATACGAAGTAGTCACCCTCGACAACTTGAATTATGTATGCAGGTTGACTCGGAGATTAACGCTCTGAAGCAATCGTTTCTTAACAATGTATATTGCTTCGCCGCGTATTATAAAGTAGCTCATCACTGAATGACGTTATGATTTTGTTATAGTGATTGGTAGGTTGCGAAAAATCGGTGTGCGAAGTTACAGAGTCGACCACTGAATAAGTGCATAATTTCAGAGGAGTTTTGAAATGTAAATGGCCATATCTCCTAAACGACTGAAGGTAGAACTCTCGTTTTGGTATTAAATGAATTATTTTTAACTGTAGTATCTGATTATATTTGAAAAAGACTCGAAAACGCTATCATTTTATCAATCTGACATATTAACATAAACAAAAGTGGCTGAAACAAATTGGCTCGAGTAAATGATCTGCGGCAGTGTAAATGTACTTGTTGTACGACATTTTTCAAACACACACACTATGTGTGGATGTGGATCTAATAAACTCACGTAGCTAAATCCGCTTCAAGCGATCAAGTTGGTTAGGACAACTAGGTTTTTGGTTTAGTTGGTGCTGTCACCCAATTCTTTATTGCGAATTCACTGATCTGTTGTCCCGACCAATTGATTTTTCGCTCAAATCAATATATTTATTCCGATAGTCTTCAAGTTATTGGCCCAACCAATTTCTTTTTCCGTGTGCTCCAAAAATGTTTTATTCCAATGATCAACATCAACAAAGCTTGACAGTATAAGAGATCAATTACTATCTGCAACTCCGTAGTAATAGCGACCAAAAAATGTGCATTCTCAAATGATATTTTCATTTATAGAATCGACCGGCGACGTAAAAAAATATATTATTTATTTATTTCAGACGTCCGAAGTAGTGGTAGACATGGGAGTCCATGAAGATGCGGAAAATCCGGTACTAATGAAATACCGGACAGATTTGGCATCGGATTCCGAAGTCTGCAAAGTCGACCTCACAACGGATGATGCACCAGTGCTAGGAGTTCCGGAGCCCAGTGAGTATTTATACACTTCAAGTGTATGCATATTCATATATTTCTCTCGTATGACACGTTCCACCGGGTTAGATAAGAGATGAAAGATAAAAAACCAAAATTATAATAATAAACTGGAATCTCTTACGTATTGTCTCCGCTTATCTAACGAAGACAGGTGGTGGGGACAATCCGAGTGTCTGGATTGGCGTATGTGGAAAGAGGGAGGTAGTGCTTCACAAATACGATTGGCCCTCAACATAGCCTTTGTCTTTGCATTCCACAAGACATAGGAGATCATATTGTTATAGCTAAAACAATCTTTAGGAAGTCATGAATACAATGTTTCCGTTTACCCAGAAAGCTCTGCACGCCGAACTATGTCAGCTGTGCCTTATAGAAAGGATATTTTCCTTGTGGTGATAACTGTCGTTTTATAATTAATAGACCGGCTGAAGAATGCAGGGCATCCTTAGTAATGAACACGGCATCTTCCTAAATACTATCTGACTACTAGCAATGTCATCAGCAGCATTGGTGTTTTAATTCGAGCCACGTATAATGCTCTTGGAGCAGATTTCAGACTATCGATCGAACACGTATTCCATGTAGTGTGTACAGTCCCCGCATAAAAACATCGTCGAGATTATGCTCCCACAATTATTATTACTCAGTCACGTCGAGCTTCATAAACATCTCGCTCAGCCACACTCGCTATCGTGATACAGTGCGACAGTGTGAGCGGACCGAGTGCGCTGGGTACTGATAATTAAGTGATAAAACGAGAGACTTGGAACGAACCGTTTTGTTCGTGACCAAGCTCTTGGAGTGACCGGATCAACGATATCGAGGCACTTTTTTAAGAATTTCATTCATCGATGAACTGTAAGTTATATAGATCTTACTGCAATGCATCACAAAATATCACTGCACTTTTTACGATTTATTATGTAACGCCAAACTCCTAATCAAATAGATAAGAGCCGAATAATGATAGCAAAATGTTGGTACTTCACGACAGATTTTTGTTCGGGTTGTTAGGACATGACAGATGATACTAAAATATCCCTGGATTTTACGATGATTTAAAATTTCGAAACATAGAATGTACGAAGAAAATAGCTTATTCAAAAGTTTATATGGCCATCCATCTGATCTTAATTTGTAACACCGCAAAGTCACATATAACCGCAATTTAGGGTTCTAATCAAAAAGGTAAAAACTAAATAACAAAAACGAAATATCCGTACTTCACAATCGAATTGAAAACAGTGAGGCTCTGTGGGGTTTTTGAATTTCGATGAGTAGAATACAGGAAGAAACAATCTTGTACATAAATGTGCTGTTATGTTTTCTAATTTTTATAGCAAAATATTGTTTAAAGTTTGGAGACTTCCAGTAATTATGAAACTATTATGAAATCGATAGATCGTTTTTCGGCAGGAGTGAAAAATTTGAAGTGACATATTTCGAGTGCCGATACTTGTTATACAAAACATGCTTAACAATTCAAAAGAAATCTCAAATATTAAGTGGAAATTTTAGCACGACATCTTGTGAGTCGTCGAGATTTCTGACATATCAATCATCATCAGAATCGAAGATCACAATCGTTTATGACATATGATCAAAATCAAAAAGAATTAACACCGTTTGAGGCTGAACAACATGAACAATAAAGTCGCTGAGGGTACATCAGATTGCAAGAAATCGGACTCGGTTGTGTCATAATCGGGCTCACAGAGAGTTTCATCTACTTATCTTGAGTCTATGTGGACATTGCCATGGGCAATCCGTCTTAAAATCGTCTATATTTGACAACTGTCACTGTCACAGCTGATCAAACCCCAATCAAATCAGCTACTTTATTAAACTTACCTTCATCAAGCAATTATGAGTGGAATGATTTATACATATATACACTCTTTCGACTTTATTTGTAGTATGGGTTTTCTAATTAATCGGTTCTAAGTCGTTAGCCCAGGGGCGTCATTTGACCGCGATCAAAATTGTCGCCCTTTTTAAGAGGCTATATCCATATAAACGCGCTAAAATTAGCTGTTACCTCGAAATTTCGCCGTAAAAAACTGTTGTTCTTTCGATGCCAAATTGATATTTGTAGTTGAATTTGCAACTGGTCGTGATGTCTTCACTATTTTCAAATAATTGAATTTCTGTTCATGGGAATATGATTCATATGTACACAAACTCATATAGAGTTTCTTTTCCTTCGTTATCAAGATTTTATGACAATTTCTGTCTACCCTTGTATTCACATATGCAAATTGAGTATGTCGCATTAAATTCTTGACGGCCTCGAGGAGCCATTTTTAAAGTACCTTTCGTAGGACGTTTAGTGACATAAAAACTTTTAAATATGATATTCATTACGAATAGTTATGTGTTTTCAAGTAAGTCGGCCGCCGTAAATAATAACCACGGAAATATAATAATAAATTAAATTTTTGATACTTTTGACATTACTTTTGATTTTCATGAAAGTATTATTAACTTTTGGGCATCATTATTATCCAACATATTTTTTTATATCGTAGTACGTCTAAGGTTTGTATTATTTTCTCTTGTTACAAATTCTTCAAATTCTCATCCAAGTTTTTGGTTTGAAATATATTTCTGAGAAATCGCATTATTGCGACTGGAAAGATGGAATGTAGTTGAGGTTGAAGTCTAAAGTACTACTTGACGTAGCGTCTTGTTAAAGCAGCACAACTGGTATGTTCCCTCATAAAAATGCATTATTCCGCTTATAAGCACACACTCATTATATGATTGTCAAGTTTTCTATACCCGCGGAAACGTGGCTTACAAAACGTCAGTGTAGCGTGAAACGGTTGAATTTCAAACTAGACATGAAAAGATATTTAAAACTTCTGTATTACACAATTTCAAGCATTTTTTGTTTTAGTTTCCATTGTAGCTTATTAGGGACTAATTATACCAATTTCCAATAAGACATTCATAAGTGTTATTGGGAGTATTAACGTCCTATCAAATTATCCATTTTAGCCTTACGAATCAGTTTTCATTCTTACATCGCAAAACACACGTCAAGCTTCCGTGTTATCAGAGGTTTGACATTTTTCTGCTTCATCATAGAAGAAGCGTTGTTTGCGCAAAAAAAAATTTCCAATCGCCATGTTACTCAAAATGGTCTAAAACATTGAAAACGGTTAGGAAAAATGTCCAGATGGATGCATGTGTGTATCTGTGTGTGTGTGGTAGATTTGCTAAATACAAACCCTTATATCTCAAGAACGGCTTTAATAATCAAGCTGAAATTTAGTACACCGGTGCAGATTGGCGCCGACCAAAGTTTAGGTACAAACATGACACAAATCGATTGAGCGTCTCGGATGTCATGACACTTTGAATTTTTCGAAGAATGTCTTTCAAGCTTGTAAAGTATAATAACGTCCTTTTGCTTTTTGTGTTTGGCAAACCTTCCTTTATGAGAAATCCAAAGCCGATCTACATTCTTTCTCGTAGAGGAAGTTTTGTAAAAAGCAAACAATAACGAGGTAGCAATCGGCAAGGTTGTACTTTTTGTTCGGTAGATAATTGCGTTGAAAAGTGAAACGTTTTGATGAACGATGGCTTGATATTACAGGTCTAACTTTACCGCGAGGTATTACTGTCTTTACATTGTGGACAGAGACTAAGTGATCGTGTCAATGACGATTGAAGTATAGCGCAATCTTATATGCGCATGCAATATCAGGTGCAGACCATATGCTGGTTTCCCGTCCAATTTGCACATAGGGTGTTATTTCCTAACAGTTTCTTCCCACCCTGACAGGGTTCTTGTTAGGCCTCGTTATGCCATTCGTGAATGGACGATTGTCGAAGGCGGATAGTATCCGAGGCTCTTAGTTTTCGCTCTTGTTTCTCACTCCGCACTTTTTGGCATTTTTGGGCACGTGGCTTGCGAACAAATCTCTAAAGCCTGTTTGAAAAAATCAGATCCTATCTTTACCGTTAATACGGTCAATTAAAAAATATTGTGACAAGAGAGGCTATGTCCCAGTGCGACATAGTCGCAGTGTTTGAAGATACTTTCAACAAGACACCTACAAACAAGAGCTGAAAGATGGGACGCGACGTTGTGAGGATCGAAGTTGAGCCGTCTCACAACGTTTATCGGAATGAAGATGGTAGGATTTTTTGCATGTTGCTCGTTAGTGAATTAACCAGAGATGCCTTTTTCTGTGACTGCACCACGTTCCTCATTCCTCGCTTCTTCAGAATTTTGAAAATCTTGTTTGCACACAAAATCTCTAAATCCTGTTTGACAAAATCAGTTTCTATCTTTTTCCGTTAATACGATCGATACATAAATAGTTTGTCAAAAGTGGATGAGATTCAGCGGGAAATGGTCGCAGTGGTTGAATATAGTTTCACCTACAAACGGAAGCGAAAAGATGGGCCGAGTTGTTGAAATGAGCGCAGTCGATTCACAATGTTTATTGGGACAGCGATACTACAATTTTTTGCATGGTGTTCGTTCTCAAAATTAATTGGCAAAATAATTGATCAAACATTTAATGTAAAAAAATTAACCAGTGATGTTTCTTTTGTCCTGTAATGCTCAGTCAGTGTCATCGATTTGTTTAACACCAAGAGCCCTCGTCTGCTGTTTATCCGTTGCATTATGGTCAAGGACAAGGCTTGATTTATGAACTATCGTGAAGTTGGCCTCAGGCTAAAATTATAAATTTACTGCGTCGTTCATAAATGTTATGGAGCTAAACAGAAGGTGAACCGCGGCGATGTGAGAATATTAATGCCCCATTAGCCACACGCTATTTGGGATATTGGACCTTGAAATACTGACCTTAGTCACTGCGAATGGAGACTAGCCTGGTCCGAAGAATTGAGTTTGGAATGGCAGAGATACACCCGCGAGAATTTCGTCGTTAAATGTTAACCGCCTACAGATCTGTCTCTCGCGTGCATAATCTCAGTTTAGGTTTTTCTATTTGAAAACAAAACGTCTTTGTGCGTCGCTGAGTCAGTAGCTTAGCTCATTTCTGCCATAATTCCGCGGATCTTTTCAAAATTTGCAGCCCATCTATTAAACTGTTTAAACAAAAATCGATTTCAAAATCTTGAGAATGGTCAGGGCTCTAACATTTTTAACTTGCTTTTTTCCTGAATTACTAGGCAGATAAAACTTCAATTTTGAGATAATATCCGGAAGTACGGCAGAAATGGGCTAAACTTCTGACTCTTTGAAACTCGAAAGGTTTGCTCGGACTTACCGCAAAACAAAAAATGAGGTGCAAGAGACTGTCATGTAGCAGTGTAGCAGTGCTTCTTAATAATTATTCTTAATTTATGGTTGATATTTCCTGATACTCTGAAAATCGTGCGTTATGTATAAAATAGCAAGAATATGTTGTGTATCAATTGAAATTCGGGAATCCACTTGAATTTCCATAAAACACGCACTGTTTTTGCATACGGATCACAAGTCTTGTAAATGACTTGTATAATAAAACGAGTTGACCATGAAAAAAGCTCTTTGGCCATGGTCTTCCTCAACAATTCGATATGTTGGAACAATGACGCGGGAACCGGCCGGGTTGTTATGATTTGAGTTGTATCCAAGCTCTCCATAATTACTTGCGAGAGACCGAGACATTAATTTCGATAACCAATTCGATCAGTAAATCTAAGAGTTGACGATAGCGAAATAATGAATGGAATGAATCTTTTTACTGAGATTATCGTTGACAGTATTGGCGGTAATTAATTAATTATTCATGGTTGCATTCTTAGTTAGCACTTAGAACTGAATCTATGCCATTTACTAATGAAACCTTATTAGTAAGAACAATAGTTTTTGTTCTTATAACTAAACCGGGTTGCAAGGCAATTAGCATAATTAAATGGTTGCCTCAACTAATTTTTTTCTTCACCGAACCATATGTCCATTTCGTCCATTATCTTCATTAGATGTACTCGATATTCCTCACATTTGAAATCGCCTTATGTTTTAAACAGAAGATGGACCTGATTTTCTAGATCTTGAAGAATTCAAAGAACATATTGCTAGAACATAGTTTATTATCACATGAGATTCTGGAATTCGGTTTTCAAAAAACTGACGAAAACGACCAATTTCCGTTATTGAATGACGGAAGCTTAGAGTGGAATAGACAGTTCAATACGTTCACAAAAACGAAATAAAAAATGTTGTCTGATCCAATAACTGTTTCTACTGAACGTTTCCTGGCGAGGCATAAATCCACAGCCAGTTTAGATAAAGTAAACGAATAATGTTCTATTTTTTATTCTTCCATTATCGGTGAATATAATTGGAATACATTGGAACTGTTCCAATTTAAAAAAATAAATCGTTTACGAAAACTTTTCATAAATGCCTTGATACGATAATTTGTAACGTCAAAATGTAGGCTCGGCCAATTCAGAACATATCAACGTATTTGTGGATTATGTGAGAATAGTATCTGAAAATTTTCGATTTTCAAAAGCGACTTAATTGGACAAAAAAAAATTGAATCCTCTATTTTTAAGGATATCTCACGCGAGTTCATAAAAACAATCTAAGACAAAATCTATCTTCAAAGTTCATTTAAAACAACAACTTTTATCTAGTTAACATTTGTTGAATCAAAGGCATATGCTGATCATTCATCGCCAATCAATAAACGTAGCCATGCTTACATATATTTGTCGGGCTACAGAGACGAGTTAGTAAGGCCGTTCCAGGCCCTCGTCCAAATCCATCGATTGGTACTGCAAACCCAGTGTAGGTCTCGTAACCGACTCCCGTCGCAAGGAGAAAGTCTCGTCTGTGCTGGCCTCTAACGAGCATTCACCACGATAAGTTCCAACCGGTTGATAAATGCGTTATGTAAACGGGTACAGTTGAGAAACAGCGTCGAAACATTCAGCTTCACTCAGTAGCTCGTGAGATTAGTCGTTGGTGCTGTTCCATCGTACTTTGAAGTTTGCCTATGAAAATACTACTTCTGTCAAAGAGAATCTCTGGTAAAGTGTAGAACTACGCAGATAGAAAAAAAACGGAGCATTTCTATTTTTAATTCAGTTGCCATCGGTCGGTGGCATTTGACAGAACGGTAAGACTCTTTTTGTCAATTGATCTGTCAGTTGATTGACACTTGCTTGATTACCTTATTAATCGTTGAAAATTATCATGACTCATGTGGGCAGGAATGAAAAAGGATTGAAGGCTTAACAATAATTATCTTGTGCTTATTTTGAGCGTTGCCTGTATTTCCATCGCTTCAGCGATCGATACTGACAACACTTTATTCATGCTGGATATTTTATCTGTAGACACGAAATTTTACGAAATTTTCAACTTATATTATTACCTCTCCGAATGAATTTTGAGGCTATCGTTCAATGTACACTGTAATACTTTTCTTTTTACTGTGAGTTAACAATTACCGGCGTCATTGATTTTTTTCAATACTTTTTTCTATACATTGTAATAGGTTGTCATGTAGCATGTGCGCAAAAACTTCCAGCGGACAATCATACTCTAATCCGTGCATGGTGACGTGATTATATGCAGTGAGGATGACAGTAGTAGTATTTATTACTATCGTGTCTCACATATGGGAATTAATTGGATTCACCTTCAGAGGAAGGCTAACTTGTCACTTTTTTCCGCTTACGATTGAAGTTTTGTTTTTTGTTTTAAAAAGGTTGCAATGTGTTTGCAAGGTGCTACTTTGTTATTTTTTACTTTTTATAGAGTCAACTTCCTAATGAAGCAAGCAAGGCTCTATTTTGTATTGTGGTTCGAAGAATATTTTATTGAATTCTTTTTTTATTGAATGAATTTATATTAAACGAAATTGATATGCCAACAAAATTTGATATCGTATTTACGTTTAGTATTTCTTTGACACTGTTCAATTTTTTATCGAATATTCGAAAGTTCAGGGTTACCCTTATTAATTAAAGATTTTGCCATGTCAGGAATTTCATAATGATTTTTTAACTTCTTTTTGTGTTAAAGATTTTATAATTACTTTTCTTGGAATGTATAATATATCATAAAATTTGACGGATTGATCGATTGCCGTTAAATATCGTATCGATCGCCGGTTCATATTCCTCCGTTTGAGCAAACTGTTTAATCCGACTGCTCCGAATTGGAAGATTGAAAAAAAAAATCGGAAAAATATTCGCGAAATATTCACGAAAAAAGAAGTTCTCCAGGAACAAAAAAAGCAAATGCATATTTCCGCCATATTTGTCGATTCACGATATACGAAGCTATTTATACTTTTTCATATAGATAAGATTACGGCGGTCAAAGTGAAGTTATATCGTGCAAGGTTTAGCGTTCCTGATGAAAATAAATGTGAATAGTTCGAATTGACAGTAGATGATTATCTAATGTTCAATATTATAATTTTCTTTGAGTTTTCCAAGATATTCCTTATATATTTGTAATTATAGTGAATTTGAAGAAGAAATCAATAATGCGTGGAAACATTACTCGAATTGTTGAAGTTCTTTGCTTCCATGGAATGAAACCGTCGCTCGTTACGTTCAATTCACCATAACACGTGGCCTGTGTCCACTTTCACTTTTTCTTCCGGCCCGCCTTTAATTGTAACGTACGAATAGAGTTTGTAGTACGCAAATATCTATATATATATATATATATATATATATAATTTTTTTCTTCAGCACAAATGAACGGAAAAATGGCAACGACCAATTACGCAGACGTAAGTTGATGGATTGCAGTGCACTTAAGATTTCATGAATAGGTCATTATCGTCAGATCTGTTATATCATGCATTTTAATTTGCAGCTCGTGCAAAAGACGAGAGATGCCTTTTTTACTGGTAAGACACGTCCTTTGGCATTTCGAATACAGCAATTGAAAGCGTTTCAAAAATTGATTGAGGAAAACAGATCGGAAATGCACGCTGCACTCAATGCGGACTTACGAAGGGTTAGTTTGCTGCAAAGTTACCATTATTTATAAGACATTATCCATAAACAAATTTCAAATAATATTTCATTTTCAGTGCAAATTTGAGTCGGCTGTTCTGGAGATAGATTTTTGTCTAAATGACATAAAACATATGTTGATGCACATTAAGGAATGGTCCGCTACAGAAAAGGTACAGAACTGATTTTACAAAATACTACAATATAATAAGTTGATCATTTACAGTTTTAAAAAAATGTAAATAACTCTAAACGAATATTAACAAAGAGCAATACATTTTTTTTTATTCTCAAATTATTTCTATTTAAAAAAAAAATGATTAATCCTATTATTATTTGCACTTAGCGAAATACGAAATACATTTTAATTCCATTATTAAACATATATATGAATATAAATGTATGTACATATCTTTAGCCCTTGATTAGTAAATTACATTTGTATAAAGAAATGGATTATCGCCGTTGAAGACAACGAATCGGTACTTTCACTGTTCACGAATAAAACATGTTATTTCAGCCGCCGAAAGGCTTAGTCAACATACTGGACTCTGTAGAAATCCACAAAGACCCGTACGGCGTCGTTCTCGTCATTGGTGCTTGGAATTATCCGGTTCAGTTGTGCCTCGTGCCTATGTTTGGTGCTATAGCAGCTGGCAATTGTGTTATTCTCAAGCCATCCGAAGTTTCCGTAGCAACATCGGCTCTGCTCACTCGCCTGATTCCCAAATATTTGGACAACGTGAGCATTTTAAAACGAATCCAAGAATATTTCTGTTATCTTTATTGTTTCTTAACCATAACTTAAAACTCCCAGACATAAACATTTACAATTCCATTTACGTCTTAGTCTTTAAAATTATGTTTAAATCAAGAGTAATAAAGGCCTACGCATCTGAAGGATATTTTGAACGGTGATTGCCGTCAATGAATGTAGAAAAAAACACTGAGATATTTTTCGACCGATTTATATTTTTTTCCAGACTCACATATGATCGGTTATTTATTACATATTCACAAGTACGGAAAAAAATGTTATTAAAAGTGGTGTGTAACAGGGGTCCCGACGGTTTATAAATTCAATTACCTGTAACTCAAGAACCGTTCAACCAATTGAGTTTAAATTTACGTAAAAGTGAAGCATCTTGAATGAAAGCTTCTTGAGTTGGTGCAATTTGTTGACAAAATGCATGCAGAAATTGAAATCTTATACCGATTTTTATATTTTTTAGGAAAAGGATGGTTTTGTAAAACGTAGCATAGCGTTAGTAGTAAATGAGCATTTATTGGCACTGCACAGAAAAATAAGTTTTCATATATATAGTTTTATACGGTATTGCCGATAGACCGAAGTCCTTTAGCCCTGGTGAATATTTAGCTACATACTTTTGCATAAGTGCAGATACATTTAATGTCAGTTGGTATTCAATTTGACTCATATCGGTAAAGCCGTTCTGATTTTACTGAGATTTTATTTTTTTCAAAAATTGTCGTTGCTTTTCCAAAAGTTTTCCAAAACATGATCTACCGAATCCGAATTGTGAACGTTAACGGAATAATATTCGGTGATGCTTGATACATAATTCAGTGAGAATAAGTAAAATTATTCAAAAAAATTTGGATTTCTCTTTACTAGCTATTCCTTGATCACTAATATTTCACGGAACTTCAGTTTTACACGGTTATTCAAATTAATGATACAAAGGAAAACTTAGGATACAATTATTTTTCAATGTCTAGAAGCTACCGTTTTATGGAAACCAAAGTCGTCGAGTATACTTCCTCATATTTGTAAAAAACCGAGAATAATATGAGGAACCAATGTTCAAGGTTCCAGTTTACACCGTTGTGTTTCTGCGCATATGTAGATGATTTTGCACCGCCTTATTCTATTGGAATGCAACATCCTTGTAACTCGTCGACTCTTCGATAAATTCTTTTTCTATAAAGTGTTAATTCTGTTCAATTCGAAAGATAAATTAAAATGTAAATGTAAATGTATTTTCTCTGATTAATCTTTATTTTCTGGCGAGGTTGATGACTTATTTTGATCTATGACCAAATTTTCAGGAATGCTTCCACGTTGTTCCTGGCGGTGTACCGGAAACAACTGAACTCTTGAAACAAAGATTCGACTACATCTTTTACACGGGATCAACAACTGTCGGAAAGATAGTTCGTGAAGCGGCTAACAAATTTTTGACCCCCGTTACTCTGGAATTGGGCGGAAAGAGGTAATGTGATTTATGAATCAAAGAAACTGGATATTTGCATCGGATCGATTGGAGAGATCTAAAATGATGTATTTTTCAGCCCAGTATATATTGACGGTACCGCAGATATCGCCGTGGCGACAAAACGAATTTTATGGGGAAAATTCATAAACTCAGGACAAACGTGCATTGCACCAGACTACATTCTGTGCACACCAGAAGTTCAGGCCAAATTCATCGAGCAAGCGGGGAAAGTTCTGAAAGAGTGGTACGGTGACAATCCCAAAGAGAGCTCTGATCTTTGTCGAATCGTCAGCATGAATCATTTCAAGTAAGTCTTGAAGTTCCATAAAACGTGTAGTTATAATAAACTTAGCAAAGTATTCGATTTAAAAAATCATGCAAACGAACAAAAAAACAATTGAAATCGTATGCATTAAAATTGATTATCATAGATGTTTGCTAAGTACCATGTCTTGGATAACAGATACTTATCTCACCGTTACAAGCGAACATTACTCAGCTTCTTAGTTATGTTTTATGGCTATTTTTTATCGATAGATGTTATCATTATTCATCATGATCGGTATGAAGAGTCACGGATACGATAATTAGTAAAAACCTTCACAAGAGGCAGTGGCACTTCCACCACCACAACTCAAAATTATGAAACCTACTTTTTCCTAAATTACTCGGCAAATGAAACTCAAACTTCGAGAGAACGTGCTGAAGTTCGGCAGAAATGGACGAGACTATTTCGAAATTCGAAGCCGTTTGCTCGTGAAAACCGGAAAACAAAAAAATTAAGGTGGATAGGAGTGGAATAGTTCTGTAGGCGATTATCATGTGGCGAACAAATTCTCAACGCTGTTTTATTTTCCATCACAGCTCAAAACGTTGAAACCTGTTTTCTCCTAAACGCCTCGGCAAAAAGAGCTCAAATTTTTATACGGAAGTATTGCAGAATTGGGCTAAGCTTCGGGCTTTTTAAATCTCAAAGCCGTTTATTCAGGAGATTCGAAAAACAAAAAGGTGCGAGAGAAACAGTCTTATAGGCATTTAACATTTGGCGACAAATTTGCAAGTGGTGTATGACAGCTTCTTAAGAGCAAGTGAAATGCCTTTCTCCCGACCATCATGGTCTCAATATCAAAAACTTTTTAATTTTTATTTTAAAGCATGTGAAATATCGCCGTGGGCGGAACCGCGGTATTTCACATGCTCTTAAGAGAAAGTGTTCGCTTATGACTTTCAAAATCTGATTATTATTATTCTTTCTTCGAAAGGCTTGATAAAAAGAGTTTAAATGATGAGAGAATGCGTGGAATATAGGAATACGCTAAATTTTGGCCTTCTCGATACTCGAAGCTGTTTTCTCGTTGGGCGACGAGATTTCCACGGATCATTGATAGGTTTTCTCCATTAGGAATAGTATTTTTGGGAAGTTTTTCGAAAGCTGAGTACTTTACTAAATAAAGACAGTAGAAAAGGGGAGATTTGAAGAAATGGTTAGAAAAAAATTCGAAAAATAATCTTCGCGAGCGGTTAACCGATCTTATGTTTTCAGTCGGTTGGTCAACTTCCTGTCAGGAAATGGCAAAGTGGCGATTGGAGGAGACACAGATTCCAGAGAGAAATATATATCACCAACAGTTTTATCTGATGTCAAGCCGTCGGACCCTGTAATGCAGCAAGAGATATTTGGGCCGATTTTACCGATTGTGACTGTCAGCAACGCTTATGAAGCTATTAATTTCATCAATCAGCGGTAAGTTCTGGAAAAACATATCGTTACTTAAGCCTACAATTAATATTCGTTCCAAGATTATTACGCATTTGTATGCATACTAGAAAAATTGTTGTTTCTTTCCGGGTAATTCAAGAATTACCAAAAATTAGGTTTTTCGAACAATCCATAAAATGCACTAAAATGTTTGGATTATCATGCTCATTGTCCATGTCCATCAGTAATACTTTCCTGTATAATTGTTCTAATTAATAACAACGAGATATTTATTTTATTACCTTGCTGAATTTGAGTGGGTTAGAATAATTTTGATTTCTCTAGTGAATCTGTTATAACAAAATTGTAACACTATAAATAGTAACGTGATGTTAGCACTTATCAAAATGGATTCATACACGGCGTATAGCCTTTTGGATAGTTCAATTCACAAAATGCTCCATTTTTAATCAGAAGCAAGAAAATGAGTGAAATGAAAACACCAGTCATCTCGAATCATCATCTTCGAATCTTCGCTTACTATCTGCACTTGATTCCTCCTATTTGTGGACTGTCTTCCAAATTTCAAACATCTGTCAAATTATTCATACATGGGATTCTGCAACAAATCGTAAAATTCTAACGCAAACCAAAGAACATGAAAGAACAAAAATCAATCTGTAGCGTTCACAGTGCTTAGTCCATACCAATTATTCTTTGTTTTATCCACGAAGCGAGTGCCCCCTCACATTATACATATTTACCAAGGATAAGGGAGTGCGAGACCTGATTATAAGTCAGACTCGCAGCGGTGCCGTTTGCGTCAACGACACGATAATGCAGTATGCCGGTAAGTCCTAATTTTCGCTGCAATGGTGGAGGGCTCTCGATAGCATCAAACTCTATTTGTTACGGTTGTGTTAGGTTGTTCAAAAAAAAAAAAAATCCGGCAGTTTAATAAATCAGGAGCGTTAGATGATTGTATGCTACTTAGCACGCCTGGGAATAGGCACGTCTAGGCATGGGATTAATCGTACCATTAACAAATATCCCCCGTTTTATTGCTTCATGGTTTCCGGTATTGGTGCGCATTCAGTCTTCGTCATATAAAATATCGTACCCATTGCAATATCATAATGTCCAATTGTCTTGAAATCCTCTTGTGGTTGTCTTGCATCTTATGAATTGTTAAATGTCCTGTTCTAATTACATATGAAAATTGTACGTATCCATGTTGGTAAATAGCGACGCGAAGCAATGTAAAGATAATATAGTAACGTCAACGATTCTCTTCGGATTATGTGGTGCAGAGAAAAGCCTCTAGCGATGTACCTATTTGGCAAAGATATGGAAACGATATATCTGATCGTCCAGAACACATCTAGTGGTGGCGTTGCCATCAATGAGTCGATGTTGCATGCAACAGGTACATGTATTTATCATTTATATAAAGTTCAATGTCAAAACCCTTTTGGTACTGATGGGAAGTATTTCTTAACAGGATAAGTTATTAAAATATTGTATTGAGATATATATATATATGGGGCATTTCATACCAACGCGATCTCGGTCTGACCCTCAACCTTTTGGATTTCTTCGACGATTTTTTATGTTATTGTTCTATCTGTAAACAGCAACCACAATTTTTATTCAATTTTCTTTCTTAACAGTTTATATGCTTATTATTAATAACGATTATTTATAACGAAAATACTGAAGGCCAATTATTAAAAATCTGAAAAAATTCTCATAAATCCTGTATCAGATATCAATATTGCACCTTCTGTTGAAAATGGTTCGTAATTCTTTATATAATATAATATAATATAATATAATATTTTATATATTATTGTTATATATATATATATTATATATCAATTATCTTATTATATATTATAATATTATATTATTTTTTAGTATTTTCGTTATAAATAATCACAAGTAAATTAATTGTTTAAAAAAATGTAATAAAAATTATGGTTGCTGTTCAAAGATAGAACAATAACACAAAAAAAATTGAAGATGAAATGCAAGCGGTCGAGGCTCAGACCCAGTTCGATTTGGTATGGAATGCCTCATACATGTATTTGGGTATAGTATATGATAAAAGCGTATGGCAGCTCGTTGTCGGTTACTTAAAATGATCTGTAAATATTAGCATAATAGTGTTTGGTACACGGTAATGGGGAACGTATTAAAAGGGTTTAATATCTGTAACACACAAACTTGCACCCTACTTTATGGCATCGTGACGAATATACACTGCACTTGTGCCTTAATTTATTAACTAGTAATTTTGTTGCAAAAGTTAATTTAATAAATAATTGTGGATATATGTCAAAGCAAAATTCAATGTAGTATTTAGAATGCCAACAAAATATGGTTCAGGATATGTCTTCACTTATGGTGTAGGTGATTTGCATCGTTAAACATGTTGTGGTGCCTTTTCTTTCTTTTTTGTGTGTACATGGTAATGGAATGGTTAAAAAAGCCACGATTTTTTAAAGACTTTTATAAATCCAGAAACAAATTTCCTTATTTTTCAAATGCATTATGTGGTAGACACTTTGCCATATAGATGTTCCTTGTGACGAAACTCACGATTTTATTAAGCCTAAATCCTTGAACGTTTTGGATTACTGACATAAGATCCCGACAAAAAGGTTTTGCGACAAAAAATCCCACACAAATATTTCATCGCATGATAACAAATCACAATATTAAATGAACCTAAGAAAAAAACACTTAAAGTATTTTTTTCTTGGATCATGATGTGTTGTTTTGATGTTTTGGTGTTTTGGAATGCTTTGTTCCCGGAATTTTATATTTCGAGGTCTTTTGTCAGTTTTATTATGTCTCGACATCTTTTTATTGACTTGTTTTGTCGGTATAACGTTTACTTTACGAAAACCTGGTTTTATTGCAAAGAACGAAAATTCGTATCATGACCACAACCAAAAAATAACCAATTTCTTTATTGGCTAATATACAGCATAATGTCAATACTAGATACTAAAAAACAAATTAGTTATAATCTTATTGACAAAACGAACTTCAACAATTGATAACAATCACGAAAAATAACGATACAGGTCCTTTAGTTAACACTAATTGAATTCTTTTAATGACGTTTCTATGAATTCTCGCTATTAGTTGACACGTTGCCATTCGGAGGCGTTGGATCGTCTGGAATGGGGGCATATCACGGACAGCTTAGTTACGATACTTTCGTACACAAGAAGAGTTGTCTGGTTAAGGACTTCAACATAATCGGCGAAACTTTGGCTTCGTAAGTAGAAACGTCCTCTCTAGTTCCCAAGCGGAAATGGGCAACATCGAATTGAAGTTATAGCTCGATGGTGCCCATGTCTGTTTTCATTTGGACACTAGTTTTTGCCGCCTGAACCCAATACTTCTTTTGGACACATACATTTCGAACTTATCCCTTCATACGGGTGCAATATGACCTAATTTGCTTAATTCACTGCCAACTCAGATTGATATAAAGTAAACAAAATCAAATATACTTTTAACTTTATGGGATATCCTCCAGTAAAATAAAGACAACACAAAGTATAGAATGTGTTGAAAAAATCATTCTTCGCAAAAGATACGTTTTGCTGGTAAGTGCAATTACATGGGCATTATAGAATTTTACATACTTGAAGCTTAAAATGGTATCTGATAATCATGAGTATCCATGTTCGAATCCATGTTCGAATAGCATAGTTATTTAAATTTTATGCTGGAATGCAAAATAGAGAAACCTTCCTTTTATTTGATAATTCGTTTTAACAATAATAAGGTGGATGTTTCCTTGATCCATCAAGTACCAGAATCGGCAGCGTGTGTTCTGACTGTAGAATAACTAAAAGCACACAACTGAGAATCAGTGGTTCATCGATGATTACTGGGCCATCGACCTTAATGGATATCAATTTTTTCAGGTGCCGATATCCGCCGTATTCTGACAAAAAACTTGCGGTACTGCAGCTTTTGCTGGCCAAGAGGCCGGATATTCCCGGCATTCGCTATTTGCCGCACATGATTATGTTCGGTCTGGGAATCCTCGCAACAGTTGGTTTTAAAGCTGCCATGAAGGTACACAAGACGGCGCAGATGTAGTGGCTCTAATTGTTATCACCATTGTTTACACTTACAAGATTATCTTCCCACGTGAAATGGTTCATTTTATGTATGCGATTCCGTTATGACTGTCGCTATAAATTTCATCCCAATGAAATGATAAATCTCTGACTTCCTATTGAGACAAAAAATGTTGACGACTTGTCAATCTATCAATGTCTTCCATACAAAGTTGACATGAAATGTGGGAACTAATCTCATAAGAGCGCATAACCATGTTACACATATAAACGTTGAACTCAAAAGTTAGAAAAAAAAAAAAAAAAAAAATGACAAAACACATATGTTTCTGTTTTATAATGTTTTTTTAATATACATAAATTGGAGTACAGCGCACAATTGGTATAACCTTGTATTACTTGACACAATAAAGGCAGTATCAGTGATCACTTTTACTTCCTCAGTAAAAAGAAATGTATTTAAACAACCTCCGAAGAATTGATTTAGGAATTAGGATATATTAAAGTATAACAATTTAAGTTCGGATTTATTTCAATTATTATAATTCAGTTTGCACGATGACGTCCATTTAATTCAAGCGATATTAATCGTATTCATGTTCATATTGATCACTTGAATTGGAGGTACCGGAATCGGGCAAATTGAAATGCTTCATGCCGATCAGTTTGAAGACATTTTTTTACTGGGTTTTCTTAAATTCGGACACACATTCCACATACTAACCCTCATACAGATTGATTCGTCTGGTAATCTTTTGGTGCGGTTGTACCGATGTTTCACTTACCATTCATGGGAAATAACGAAATCATCTATATCAGTCGTTAAAAATCTTACGAATGTAAATACATGATTTCAGGCTTACGGCAGTCCGGAAGAACAACAGTAACGAGGCTTGTTTCTACCTCTTCTATCGCACGATAATTCTATTGCCGGGTAATGCAAGATTACGGTGTTCTCGATATCATCAAAGAAATGTTTATTTCCCACTCCTCTCAAAACACGTCTATGAAATACCGCGTTTCTTTGTACATCCTGAAATTTCAAAAATCCTCATCAGCAATATACCTCGCAAAGTCGAACGAATGTACTATCCGGTGAGAAGAAGAGGACTTGTTGCGAAATAAAGTACGCTTATTTTGTAAACAGTCGCAGAGTTTTGAAGCAATTATCAAAATGTAATCAGGGTAAACGGGCAATAATTTTCGCATGCATGCGGTTTGCATGTGGTAAGACTTAGACAGTTGCCGACCTATTAAGCACTTCTACCTTTTCATTTATATAGATGACTTCATCATCACACAAATCAAAACACAGAATATATGTATACAATTGTAAAATGTTGAAAAATTATACATCAACGCTCTGGAGTGTAAGAGATGCATTTGATACACATGGTCTTGTCAAGCTTTTGACATAATTGTCTTTAAGACTTCCAAGGCTTCAAGATCATCTGGATCTTTTCGAAACTACTGTACACACGTTATTCAGATATGTCTTGATTTGTGCGTCGTTGAACCCGGATACAATTCTATATTTGTGTTGGATAACTGTGCTACGTGCCGAATTCGCCACCCGCTTAAAAGACCACTAAACATCACGTGTAGGTGTAATTATTATTGCTGTTTGATCTTTGTATGTTTGTACCTTGTATATTTAGGTGTATACCCATTTTTGTGACTACTAGCTTTTATGGAGTAGATATAAATTCGCATGTGGACAAAAATTGCGGTAATATAAATTGTATTAAAACATATTTCACCCATGCAACTATTGATTATGTTTTATGAATCATAATAAAGAAGGAGATTTTTTTAGTACCAATTTCCTTGATTTATCCCTATTAGTTTATTGAATACTTCAAAATATAATAGTTATTATAATTAAGTATTTAATAATATCACAATAAAGAATCTCAACATTTTTAATAATTCTCATTAGTGGTGTTAAAGGATATCTCAGAATTTAACGATTCGATAGAGAACCCTCGTGGACATATCCAACCTCGGCCGACCAAAAACCAACGTTTAGTTAGTGCGTTTTGTCAACCTTAACCCGACCGTTTGAGGTCGTTTTACAGTTGGAATTTCGACTTTCAACAATGGTTTAACCGTTATTCATAACGATATGATGGTTGAATTATTATTGGATTTTTGTAAACTAACCATTTTTTTATTGCCATAGAATGACCAGCGATAGTTGATTTTGGGTTGGTTCTTCGTAAATCAACTATTTCCCAAAAATCATCAAATTCATATGGAAGCAGGATGATTTATGATTGATTTTCCGTAAAACAACCCTTTTTCGACTATCATAAATCTAATATGGAAGGTTGATTTATGATTGGTGTTTTTGTTAACCAACTATAAGCCAACCGAAAAATTTCTGTTGATTTTTCAGTTGAAATAACGCACCAACCAACGATTAGTTTTGGGTTGAATTGGAATGCGTCAACCTAAATTCATCCTCAAATCAACCATTTGTTGACTTTCAACTATAAACCAATTAAAAATCAATCACTAATTAGGGTTGAGTAAGTCTGCGAGGGAAGTATTTATTCCCGGAGGGACGGGATCTGAACTTAGAGTCAGCAGTATTTTTGTCGACTAATTACAAAGTTGTCAATTATGACCTTATGACTTGTGAATGTGTCCATTTCGCCGATGTTGAAATAAAAAATGGAATGGATTCTAAGTACAAATATTTTTACTTCGAACGGATAGCATATCTGCATATTCGGTAAAAATCGTGTACTTCTCTTGCCAATGTACTAATGTGAGTATACATATACATGAAGAATTGTAATTTCATATAAAAATAAAATTTCCAGTATTTCCATGTGTTTAAAAAAATGGGAATTGTTCAAGCTACAGCTTCCACGCATCAAACCCTTAAAAAATCTTGAAATTCAATACTGCAGTATTACAGCGTTTGGCATGTCTACCACATATAAGCTATGAGGAAATAAACAAACATCCCATGGAGGTTTGCTGACAAACCTAAAATGGCCAATACTGGAGTTAATGCTGGCACAACGATCATCGACTTCGCCACCCCAGGCCATTATCGACATCCCAATCGCTGATTTGCGGATTTAAGGTCGATGCTCGGCTAAGTATTGACTCGCCAATTGTTGGTTTGCCAATATGAGACCAATACCAAGTCAAGTATTGACTTGCCCATTGTTGATATGTCGCTATGAGACAAATGCTCGGCCAAG
Organism: Clistopyga incitator; assembly: GCA_947507545.1. Taxonomy (NCBI): domain Eukaryota; kingdom Metazoa; phylum Arthropoda; class Insecta; order Hymenoptera; family Ichneumonidae; genus Clistopyga; species Clistopyga incitator. Next base: position 8,736,407 of record OX382178.1, on the reverse strand, counting down.
TATTGACTCGCCACATGTTGGTATGTCGATATGAAACCAATGCTCGGTTAAGTATGTGTCGACTCATCAATCGTTGGTTTGCCAAGTTGAGACCAATGTCCGAAATTAAATAAAAAAGGATGCAAAGTGGAACTTTGCACATTGCTTCCTCATTCAATTTTGCTCTTTACATAGCAACCTCTACGAGGAAGGCAAAATCAGTTGCTAAATTTAATGAGGAAGCAATGTGCAAAGTTCTACTTTGCATCCTTGTTTTGAATAGATGAATAAATCACCGGCACATCTCATTTTCATTAGGCACAAACTTTTGTTTTACTTTAGTAACTTCCGCGAAGGATATAGCGCAAATCGCTATTTTTTCAAATATTCAAAATGGTATAATATTTGAACGACTTTACCGATCATCACCAAATTTGGTACACAGTGGGACTGTATGTTATTTTTCGTTTATAGAACATTTCAGTTAATTTGCTGAAATTCGACGCGATTTATAGCAAAATATTGATTTTTTACAAAAATTCAAAATTTTTAAAAATCCGATCCGCTTTACTGATTTTGTCGAAATTCAATACCAAACAGCATTTAATGTCTTTCTAGTTATAAAGAACTATTTAGCCATATCGGCGAACTTTTACGAAAGTTAGAGAGTATACGACATTTTTCGAAAAAATTTATAATTTTAAAAAATCAGTATACATAGACATATTTTCTCAAAAATTATAGCAATTGAAGAGAAAAAACAAAAATTTTTAAAGTTTCGCTTTCGGCCCGGAAGTGAGAAAAAGTATTATTACTTTATATACGTGATGCTCTGCCGTTTCTTGTGCGCCATACTTGGCGAACTATTTGCTGCCAATATCGAGCTGCACTTATCATTCAAGACTCGGCCCGATGATCGGCCAATCCCATATGCCAATATTGGCAATTTCGGCTTCGGGCTGGAGCCTATCATTGGGCATGTCTGACCACCCTTCATGGGATCCGCCCAAACTCCACCACAATATATCTCCACCAAAGTACAACTCTCCGGGATTTAACAATAGGTCACATTTCCATTAGAATTTATTTTTACTCGGTCGAACGGCTGCATACATCTCTCCCATATTACACCTCTACCAGAATACAGAACTACCAATATACAAGTCGCCGGTCGAAACGATATAAGTAAACTATGGGGCAATCCAAAAGAAAGCCTCTGATCGTGGATCGAATTTTTTTTGCCATTATTCACTGAACCGAAAAAAAAAATATATTATGCTAATTTTTTAAGGGTATTTCAAAATATTTCATACGAATCTTTTTTCTTGTTACATTTACTTTTATACGAGAATATTGCAAAAAAATCTAAAGATTCTAAGTCATGTTTTTTATACAAATAAACCCAAAAATCGACGCGCTGAAATGCTGGACTATTCTTATTTTTTTAATTCCCGAACACTCTACAGGCAAACAAAATTTCTCCCCGACCATTTTCGTATCGTGCAAAAAAAAAGTTGTACGATACTCGGCAGAAAACTTCTTTCTCAGCTTTTGTGATTGAATCTCACACTCGCGAGAAAAATTTTTCCGCATTCGCATCGTAATGTACTATATGGTAACTTTGATGAGTGCGAGAAGTGTCCACTTGTCGCAGAAAGAATGTGCGTGAGAGAGATTCAGCTATTTCGTTTCCACTTTAGCAATTTCGAGGATACAAATAAAGCAAGTACGGAAATATCGCAAAATCAAAATGGTTTCGAAAATGTGAAGCATGTCGCCAACGCCAATATCATATTGATATTGAATTTTGGGAAGCTCATCGATAACACTATGGTAATATCTTGTTATTATGAGGAAGAAACCATAATTATCTTACCTGGGCACGTCCAGATGATAATTTCGGGATAAGTACGCGGCTGTACGTGACAGGTGTATGCTCCACGTGGTGAAGTCTCCAGTCTCTGGTATCGGTGCACGGGAAACGTGCCTCGGAATCATCGGATTGCTTGCTGCGTTGCCGGGTCGATAAATTTGCTGAACTTGTTTAACGCACATACGGGAAGATATAATGTATTGTCAAAAATGAATTAATCTCCGTAAACCATTTTGGATGGGCACAAGTGGGGGAGGCTTGATTTCTATATAGTCCCAAATCACAGGATTAATTGCATCATTATCCATCTCGTACTTGTCACGAATTGAGTGAATTGAGTGTAATAAAGGTAAATCAATGGGATTAACTTTGTGGACATAATATAGTGCGCCAAAATTATTTCGGACGTTAACGGAAAATCATTTTTGCAGCAAGATGAGACTCACCTTTTTCCTGTCCTTGACTATCTTCGGGTGTGCCGTTGTTGCCGTTGACTATTATTCCGATGCGTACGACAATACTAATGTCGAAAGCATCATGAAAAATGAACGCCTTTTTAAACCGTATCTGGCTTGTCTACTGGACAAGGGCTCCTGCACCGCCGACGGACGTGCAATCAAAAGTAAGTTTCTTACCTTTCTCTTTATAGTCTATTTTTATAAGAATACCGCATAAATTATACTTTTACCAATTTTATGTTCTCATTCGTTTGCCATATTTTTAATCGTGCCCAATGAAATTAAACTCAAAGTGAAATTGACCGGAAGATATTTTGCTAATTTGGAATAGTGGCATCCCCTCGTGTTAAATAAATTAGTAAAATTAAACGTACTATTCCGTATTTCGAACAAAACTGGAGCATAAACGCTTTGCGTCTATAATATACCCATTTTTACACCTTATGAAGTAAAATTTTGTAAGACACTGGACGGAAAATCTTTTCCTCCATTCTTGTATCGTCATGTATTTTTTCCAAAAAAGTACAAAACAATTCGGCACTAGTGCACAAAAATGAGGTGACAAAATAGAGAGCCCGGTATTGTCGATGAGAGGTCTTAATTTTCTCATGCTTAACGAAAAAAACGATATTCTCGCTGGAGGGATGAAAAGGGAGATTTTTATGGATGTGTCGGAAAAAAGAAATGGATGAGCATCAAAATAGAGAATTTCAAAATAATGAACGCCTGAGTCTAAAGTGTTCATCATTATGAAATACGCTATTGCAATCCCCATCTTATTAAAATGCAATCATAATAGCGCATTATCAAAAATAGCAATTGGCTAAAGTAGCGAATTTTAAATTGGCCATTTTCAAGCCTTAGACGTTCATTATTTTGAAATTCACTATTTTGATCTTTCGGCTACCCGATACTCAAAGCAATTTTTTTCAAGAGAGTCGAAAAATCATAAATGAGGCTATGTGCGAAAGAGACAGACCTATAGGTGTTTAACATTTCGTTATGACGTTCCCACGGGGTAGCTCTTGAGCAAGCTCACATCAATGTGAAACATATAAATTTCCAACATTTTTCTTATTCATCACAATTCGTAAATCCAGACATTCGACTTCATTTCCATGCCCGGGCCGTCTGCTCTGCCAGCTAGCCCGATTTTTTACAGCTTTACAATGCTAATGTACTTTTAGCTCTGGTGACGCACAGTTGTCGGTGCTACGATATTGCGGTGTTATAAGCTAACCAAATTTATGTAAATTGTTACTGTTTCCAATCATTTAGAGCTAAGTCAATGACCGGATGACGGACCACGATATTCCATTCAAAATATATGAGATATTCTGTCTCAATTCAAAGACGTCCTTTCTGAATATCCCTCGCATTTTGCATAGTCAGACAGATATTACTAGTACTTGAGAGTACTTAGTGTGAATCTTTTTTGGATTACGTTATCTCGTCAATTCAAGAGTGAGTTTTTAGCTACGTCTTTGATTTAAAAAATCATGTTAGAATAATTCAACATCAGAAGAGAACGTTTATAACCGCATCTAGACAAAAAAACACACACACACACACCCAAAAACAAAAAATAATTAAGAAACATGTAGTTTCTTAAAAAATCCTCAAATAATGTTCGGAACCCTACAAAAAATACCGCCATTTGATGTAATGATTATGACAAATATTGGAGAGATTCAGGAAATTGTTGTCTGCATCTACCATCGAGGTAAGATAACTCGATGGTGAATTGCAACATTCAAATCGTTGATATTAGTCTTTCTTTGCTTCTAAGCATCTATTTTTCTTTATTTTAACATAACATTACGATACGTGAGAGTTCAAAATGTTTTATTTCATTGAAAAAACTCACAATAATGTAAGCATATTTATTAACAAACGCTTATGTTTATTGTATTGCAGCCATTCTTCCTGACGCAATGGCAACGAACTGCGGCAGATGTAGTGAGAAACAAAAGTCCATCGCCAGGCAAATTGGCCGATACTTGACGGAACATAGGCCAGAAGCCTGGGCCCTACTCGTTGAGAAATACGACCCACACAATTTGTATATACATACATTTAGAGAATTCCTCGTCCAGCAAGATTAGGGTTAAGGATTAATAAAGATTGCAATTATACTTTCTGAATTCATTGTAATTTTTTGTACAATAAGGCCTTTTTTTCTTCAATTTTCACAATAATGTTCAACACCGTATGAAATCTAAATAATAATTACATTACAAACGTTATTGTGATTCCGCGTGTTTTTCTTTGATACTTTAGACTAGTCCTTCGCATTAGGATTCCGTATGAAGATTTTTCTGATAGCTTATCAGATTACATTTTGGACGTTTTTTTCAATGATAGTGGCGTTTACCCTACATAGAATATTCGGAGACAAAGTACTAACACAAAATAACAAACTTGCATGGAATAGGATTGCATTGTGACGTGCAAGACTTAACGTGGTAGATTTAAGCGCTTCTCGCTACGTTGATTGCCTTGCTAACTATTTTCCTGTACTTCTCAGGCTCTTTTTCCGAGTAGAAAATCGAAATTTTGTCGAAGCTGACCTTCTGCTTTTCCGTGCATTTTCGGCAATTCGTTGCGATCGCCTCTCGCAAATGATCTGCCGATGAGGAAAAGTCATATATAAGTTAAGTTTTCTTAATTACATAATCTATGTTAATAGTTCACTCATGACTGTCCGACAAGAATAATGTTTTTCGCTATTTACAATATTTTATGTTCCCACGTAAAAACAATTATGTCAAATTGAGATCGGAAATCGACGTATGTCAAAAAAGTTCCATTTTTGAGACGCGTTAAACGATTTTGAGATCGATTTGATATCACGTTTACTTCCTTAAGTCTTTTGATCCGAATAATTTGAACGTTGTTTGAGATAAAAAGTTGCTCAAACTAAGTCTCAAATTGTGCTCAAATTAATAGAAACAATTCGGTACTGATTGATTTCAAAATTCACTGTGAGCTGTTCTAACATCTTTCATGTAAATCCGTCTCATGAATGACACTTTTGAAGATATGTTCATTTACAATGAACATTTGACATAACTATTTTTTTGTGGGTTAGGGGTAAATTGATTTATTCAGAAAGAAAAAAAGAATGAAAATTATTTGTACAAAACTTATTGGACACCATGTAGTCAAGGATTTTGACAGGAGCAATGATTACAATCTTGACTTTCACCGTAAAACATCCAACGAAGGACGCAAAAATATTACATTGTATTATTATTCACAATTCATCGATAACATATTTTTCAGTGAACGCACATATTTAAACTGAGTTTGTGGACATACCTTTGAAAAATTTGGCGTCGGGCGTTAGGCAGGGTGATTCATCCGCAAAGCATCTATAATATTGTTCGCGTTGTCGCCTATTGGCCAAAATAGCATCGACGTCCACGTGATCGTATTTATCCGAGTATTTTTCATTTGGTGCGGAATACACGACGACGAGCGTGGCAAGAAAGGCGATAAAAAATACAGCAGATTTGAACATTTTGAAGTTTAATGGCGGTCGGATGGTTTTGACGTTCTTTGAAATTTCAGGATTCACCGGCTATCGTTAACTGGGCACCTATCGAAATGAACGCGTATTTATAGGAACCTCGTATGGGGAACCGTTCACGTGACGTCACTAACCACTCCTGGAGATTCAATGAGCGAGTTTTGGCGTGGTCTGGCCGATCGAGACACCAACTCGTCTCCGAAGGACGAATCAAATTTTTATCGCAGCGTCCTGTTCATGCGACTGCTGCTATTCTGCGAGGCTCTACTAATCGAAGGGTCCCGACCATTCGCGTCTTTGATTTGAATATTCTGTCTCTGGAAATTTTCCGACCACATTGTAACAATCTCAAGCTAAAAAAGATGTAAAGCGTTCACTAAGAATCAAATGTATTGCCAAGTGCAGCATTTCTGACCGCTTATGTTGTGGTCGCTTTCAATTCATCCTCTAGCGTATCGCTTTTATATTTTAATAATATGTAAAAGTAACTCAAGCGTACGACATTGTAAATGGAGTAACACGATCGAAATTTTGTAGAAAAAGTGCAAAGAGAGACACAATCTGCAATGATCTATTTTGCAGCCTTGTTATAAAAAAAATGTTAACTCCAGTTCATCGAAGTTAAAAAATGGTGACGTCGTGATCGACTCTTATGAAATTGTATGTATACCGCCGATTTTTAGAGTTAGTCCATTTCTGTAGAAATGGTCAGAGCAAATGGAGACCGAATGACGCGTTATAAAAAAATTCAATACCATAAACTTTGAATACTCTAACTGAATTTTAATCAATTCTGTAACATCGATATTCACACGTTAGAGCATTTGTATAGAAAGTTTCAATCCGGTAGTCTTTATCCATGTAAATCACAGCGCAAATGAACATTTTTCAATAAAGTAATCAGCATACACGAAATTACGAAGCCAGTGACTGATCAATGGTATATTTAATACCAAGTCGTGTTTGGTGATATTTACTCAGTGTGTCAGTTTTGAGTCCAGTATCGAAATAAATATGATAACTAGAATGTTTCATCTGCTAATGCAGCATATTTTATCTGATGAGATAAGTTAGTATTTTTTTCTAAAACATATTATGAAACAATTATAATAAACAGATAATTCTACCAAAAATATTAATGAGTGTTAGATTTTCCAAATAAAAAAAACGTATTTAGACGTACAAAGGCCTGCGGATTAGAACCTTGCAAGAACTATTCAAGGCATTAAATGAAAAATTGCGCCCCCTACAGTCCGTACAGACTTTGAAAAAGAATACAATACCATGAAATGTAAAAAAATAGTTCAATTTTTTCTCCTTCAGAAAATGTATTGCCTCTTTAAAAAAGCGATGTGTAAATGGATAAAGCGGGGAAGAAAATGCCAATTATGTTTCTTACGTAAATATTAAGCTTTCATTGAATTTGTGTAAATTCGAGGCTGCACACATAAATACAATATATTTTATAGTCACTTCTGCATGTCCAAATTAAATTATGCGAATTACAAATATTGTTGTCTGTGCTTACACTGAAAGGTAATGATAAAGTGAAAGAGTAAAGAGAATCTGAAGATTGCAACAGAAGTGGGGACACCGTCAGTTTGAAGGACGTTCATATAACCCTTTCATTCTTGAGTTAATGACCCTTGCAGTACATTCCCTGAGCACTCGTACTTCCTGCAATTTTTTATACTTATTTCCAAGGTCACTGTGCAAGGCCGAGTCCTGATTGAAAAAAATTATGTCGAACCGGTTGGATACATACACTAATTCAGGGAGTCAAGATCCACAGAGAAGTCAACCGTGAAAACTGGATTATGCCCATATGAGATACGCCTGCTTATGTTCAAATAATGCTATGTTTTAATAAGTAACTAACAACAACGCCTCTTTTCACTTATCTTTTCTCGTTATTAAATAAGATATTTGCACTTTCAAGGCTCGTTATGAAAGTGAGTACTTTTAGGTTGAGTGTGACTTTCTGACTTCAGGGGATGAAGTCATCTGCAAAAAAAGTATCAATGATACTCTTCAATTAAGAAATCTTACATTTAAACCTTATCAAGAACATATCAAGCACTATCATTCGGCAATTTTGTAAGTGGTACACGAGAATGGCGCGGGGTAATATGTAACGTTTTTTACTTGTCGTAGCTTTCAGACCAAATCGGCGAACAAATGTTAGTTTTTGATGTCTTATTTTATCCGTGAAAAAGTTCATTGAGGGATGAGTGCAGCAATCGTGGATGCTGTGAAAATTGGATTTACTATAACCGCTTTAGTCAATTTTTTAAGATAAGAAAGATATATTTACACATTTTTAAATCATAGCTTTTTCATAAAAGCCTAAAATAAATTTTCCTATACTCTGCACTCTACAATGTCTTAGAAAACTACAGAATTATAGTGCCCGATATGTATTTAACGAGGTGTATTTAATGAGTGAATTAAATATAAGCTTTTTTTTGAAGATGGTCATCATCAATACATTTTTTTTCTTATGATTTTCTTTAGGGCGCCTGGGTTTCCTTAAAAATACAAAGAGACGCAGTATGCCCGTGATTTGTGATGTTCGTTTTACCAAAATGGACGGAAGTCCGTTTTACGACAGCTATCGCCGAGACTTTTGAATTGACTTCAGTCAATACAAGTATACATGTTCCATACCTGCATGCTACATGTGTACATGTGTGTGATTATTTTTTAAAAAACCAAATCTGAATAATGCTTTTATTACAACTGCTGAAATTTGGCATGCAGTTGGAGAACTTTCGACTTCTTCAGTTTGTAATAATTTAACATAATCATTGAACCACTTATTAGGATTCTACTAAATTTTGAATTCAAACAAATCAAGATGTATTAAATTTGGAACGTAATTTGGTGAAAATTGATAGAGAAGTTCGAATTCACAAAAACATTGCATTCATATAGTCACGATGGTCAAAATTTGTAAAAAGCGTTTTAAAATAAAATAAACCCTTTTTAACAAAACGGTAAAATTCAATACACAAAACACGATTGGCCTTACACGTTGTTTCTTCATTGACTATGTTTCTGAAAAACTTTTCTATGAGTAAGCAAAAATTGATAAATATAATTCTTGATGGCAGGCAGGTCTGTGAAAGGCGGAAAATAAAAAAAAGTAAGGTAAAAAATGCAATATTGCAATTTTTTGTGCCCTTTCTTTAAACAAAAGTGTGTGTAAAAATGTATTGTATTATTCGCAATCGAATTACCATTTTCAACACGTTCTTGTCAACATTAATATTTAATGGTTTGTGGAACCCAATAATTTGGTCTAATGCGTGCGGAGTTTTTCGACCTTGGGCCAATCGAAAGTTCGACGTGGAGTATAGATAATGTTCATTTATAAATGCGATACACGCATTTTTATTCCGAAGCACTAAAACGTTTCTTAAGTTTTCGAGTTTTATTGTTTGGGTACATTGATTGGTATATCTGCTAATGATGATCAGATTTTTTTATTCAGATAACTCGTTGAATAACCGTTTTGCTAAGCAGAACTATATTTATGGGAATTCCTTTAAAGATTAAGATTCACTGTTTGCACTGTCACATATGGCCTGTGACCACCATTTTATCTTTTTAATTGCTATAGGTTTCGCATACATTAACTGTTGGCGCTCATGGCACGATATAGAAAGATTCCCCTTGCGAGGCGAAGACGCCCGAGAATTATTCAATGACAAACCTACCGGTTAGGTTCACGGCTGGTGTTCCACCAGGCTAACTTTGTATATTTTATTTTTCACACCTCGGATCTTATACAGCAGAAACAGGCTGAACCAGTCACGAGTGTTTATTTTTTAGTTTTCTACTTCAAGGAAAATGAAAAACTTGGTTCGAAGGATTTAAATGCAACCTTATATATTTTTATACGTTACCTTTATTATCCTATGCAAATGGTTGCTTATAGCTTGGAGCAGAATTTCTCGGTGAAGCAGACGCAAAGCGTATTATGAATAAAATTAGTAAACACTTGTATATATCCTCTTGATCTCAGTAAAAGCTTGCAAGCAATTTACAGGCTTTTTTGAAATTCTCGATTTCGCAATCGTAACCGAATGTAGCCCGACTGTGACGGCACAATGTGCTTAATTCGGTACCGTGCATTCATACATGTATACTACGGACACTGTGATAGCACCGTGTACTGTCAAGACTGCACGTTGTAATGGAACGGTGCTGTCACAGTGTCCGTAGTATATATGTATGAATTTAACGGCTATGATTTTTCGTGGCATGTTAATCTATAAGCCGCTGTTTCAGCAACACTCTCGATTGCTCTCGCATCCTGAAACATTGTACACGTTTTTTACGTCGGAACGATTCGAGTGAAGAATTTATTTTCTACTCCAAAATCTACCAGGGAAGGCCTTGAACGTGTTTTGTAAAAATATCCATAAATAGCTACGGTATCTTGTTATGAAAAAAAGAACATTTTCATAGATCGATAATAAATAGTGAATACTTTAGTAAGCAGTTCAGTAATTATAATTTTACAATGAATGAAAATATTTCGCGGTCCTCACAATTTCTGATTAATTTACCAAAAAAGAGTTTTCACAATTCGTTGTAATTCGAATGGTGCCCATTTTTAGCACCCACGCATTTATGCATTCGAATTCGTATATAAATTGCTAGGAATGGTATTTGAAAAAATGCACGGTGTCTCTTTATGTATTATTTATTCATATTGTTCAACAAATTATTTACTGATGCCACCTTTTTTTCAATAAACCCCGGCGCAGTAATATGCACAATGATTTTTCAAATGTGTAATTTCGGAGTACCCCATATTTACGCGTGCTTTCTCTATCGTTGAACACATGTTGATGCAATCTAAACAGAATCACAATGAGACCCGTAATTTCGAAATCTGCACCATGGCATCGTAGACATTCTTCAACGTCTTAAGCAGCAATGGGCTCGATGTTCATCCTCTTTGCATCCTCGAGGAACTTTGCGACTAGAGCGTTCCATTTGTCATGCTGATTCTCTACGTACCATCCGACAAGAATGTCGAAATTGGCTTTTTGTCGGTCAGTACACCTCAAGCACTTGGTCGCAATGGCCTCCGGGAAATTGCCTAATAAATAAAAATAACAGAACTTAGTTAGACCAAAAAACTAACGGACGACGAAAAAAATTAAGAGTTTTATTTGGTATCTTTTAATATCTTGCTGATTCGCTAGGTCTCATATTTAGACAGGTGATGTTTTGTAAGTACACTGTACAAAACGTTCAGGAAATTGATATATAATTGTCGAAAGTTTTTATCCGTTAATCAGTATTGAATTTAATTTATAATCATATAGTAATATGAGTGCTGAAGGACTACACGGTCGATGGCACGAATTAGCAATACGTAAAATATTAATTATGGAACAAAAAGTTACATGTAAAAGAACCTATGTTATGTAGAGCTAATAAATGCACTTACTACTACTAGTAACATTCCAGTATTGTTATATTAATCATGATCATTTCAAACGTGTTCAATATATCAATTATTAATTTCACAAGGATGCTCGTATATTAAATTCAATATGCCAGTTGTGTTTTAAGACATTCTGATGAAACTATATCACCTATCACAATGATACTTTTTGCAGTGTAAGTTTGTGAGTAATAATCCTATAATCTGTGATTAAACCTTCATTACGCAATTGAATAATAGTATTTTTTATATCACTTAATTGCACAAATACGATTTTAGAACCGGGTACCTGTTATGATGACTAAAATAATAAATATCATTGGAAATTAAGAACAAATTGAAAATCGGGGCAGACAACAACACGAGACAAGTTGGAAAACTCACGTTAAATTTAGAACATTTCAATTTCTTAACGCAATTTCAAGTCACTATAATGTTTACTTTACAGGAGACCACTAATTGTGGTGCTCATGACTTTGTAATAGGATACGATCAATTATCAATTAGTTACATTTAAAAAATGACACGGACAAACAAACGTGTTCTGAAAACATCCTATCGCGTAACTGTAACAGCAATGCTGAAAATAACGGAGTAATATCTGTTCGAATTCAGCCATAATTAGACAGCATCGCGGGCCCTGCACTCTTAATAGCATTCCACACCCGCCATGTTTTAAGTTCACATCGTGTCTTCATGGTGCCATCATTGCTTCATATCGTATCATTGGATGTTTGAGGTGTAATGATTAGAGCATCGTGGTAGCATAATAGTTACATACTACAGAGTACTAAAAGTCATTATCGATCTTTTCTGAATCTTAGATAGGCTTTGTAGGCGATTATTTTATTTCTATTGATTTTCGTTTTAGTTTTTCTACACTGAGAAAAATTTACGGCTCTGCCGACCGAATATCTGACTGCTAGAGCTATTTTCAAGTCTGTCGGCACAGCAGTGTAACTGCCCAGTTACAACAGCTGAACCCTTCCGCTTTACATCGTCCGCTCGCAGAAGCGAATCGGTATAACTGTAGGAACTGAACGATGGCTAACTTCCAGCGATCGAAAAAATGTTGAGGTTACGAAGGATAGCCAGCGTCACGATCGAGCTGCGCGAGTATTGCCGATCGTTGCCACCCACGTTTCTAGCGTACGCGCATCGCTCTTCCAATTGAGCGTGTAGCTCCTGCACCGGCGCGTATTGCTCCCACAGCTATACTGGGATTCTTACAGCACCCGACTAACAAAATTTCTTCAATAACTAAAGCATACGGTTCTGAGTACTCTCTCGCATAGATATAGTAACGAATACAATGCCAGCAAAACGATATTGCTGCTAGAGCAATACGCATTGGTTATGTAAGTAAATTCATGGTTATAAAAAAAAATATGGACGCGGCAATACTTTGTTTTGTTGCTGTCGCCATACATTTTTCTCAGTGTAATGTCTAACACTTCCAATTCTGAGCGAAGAGAAAATAAACACGACAGAATATTTAACTTTCTCCGACATAAATGGGTCGGTAAACCAAACCGAAGAGTTTTTCATGGTTTGTACAAAAAGTAACTTTACGAAGTGTGGAAGCATGAGCAAGCGAATCATTAGCGCATCGAGTGAAGCTAATAAATTATTGAGTGGTTTTCGACAACTGTCCAATAATTTACTCTGGTCGTGCCGAAATTTCGTGGACATCCCGATATTCAATTATTGTGGTGTCGTTATTTGGATTACCTTTGAAGAAGACAGCGTCATCAGTAACGCAAGGCTTGGTGTCCATGAAGCAATCGTAGTACTGCTCCCTTAGAGCGTCGTTAGCCAAAACCGCGCGTACGTCTATATCATCGTACTTATCAGAATACAATTCGAGTGCTGCGACAACATTGTACATCGCGCATACTACAACCACGAGTAAAAGGGCACGAACCATCTTTCACAAAACTAACTCGGCTTGGTTTGCAGAAAATACTGAATGTGAATCACATAATGGGCGATCAGAGTTTAAGTACTCTTAAACCATCCGACCGTGCACGTCAAAACGCTGAAGGCCTGTTGCATAATAATATCGCATAAGCGGCATTCACCAATACCCATTGCAACGATAGTCTCACCATTAATCAAACAGTTAATCGCGCTGGAATCTGTAGCGGTATAGAAGGATTCTTCGGGACTAGTCATTGTCGTGAATCCTTCAACCGTCAAATGGTTTCCGACACGCCTTCACTATATCCCACTAAGCGTTCGGTGAGGTGACATGCAGTTACATCAAATTATGATTTTGAGGTAGTTTATGACGTAGTGGTGGAAGTTATGTGTAGCAAATACATTCACGATTGGTGCCCTAACTCATTTCGCTTTGATTCACAATATCTCAAGAACTGAACGGTAAAGCAATCGGAATTTTTCGTGGATTGCTTTATATTTTACAGAAGCATAACACGAATGTACATGGGTGAAATATTCACATTCTGCTTCCTCATGGACGAAGCTTTGCTTCCGTGAAATTTGTATCTTCGAAATATTCATGTCGAGATACCCAGAGTGGTTCAAGATGTCGAGAAATGTGGGCAAGAAAAATAAGTTACTTCTGCGGTATTCACAGCACGTGACTCTCTCATCCCATTTTTCAAAAGTTTTTACTGTGACGTTACTAGCATATAATGATAAATTGCCCCAATGTTAGTGTATTAATGGTAATCTTGTAATGCTATGCGGGTGATTAAGACTATGACACGATGCATGTGTGATTATTTATGGTCTTAACTTCATAAATGTTAATAACCTTAAGGCAAAACAAAGGCAATTTCTTCAATTTCGTATTTGGCGGATATCTTTATCGTATAGTTGTTATTGAAATGAGCTCATGATTGTCGATGTAAATAATTTTTTAGTAGACTTTTAACACTTAGCACATTTCACTCAATTAAAGTTTTCCATAATCGAATATTTTAGAAATATCATGCGAGTGATTCAGGATAAGCAACATTTCGCAATGATGAATAATTAATTCACTGCTCATTTGCTGGTAATTCTATCAGTATAGGGACGATCTAAGCATAATTACTTTGATAATAGCTTGCGGTCGAAAAATTATAGAAATTTTGATTTTTCTGATATTTCAGGAAAAGTATCAGAAGGAGTGGAGATTTTGAATTGGATTTCAACACCAAAAATACATTTCCCTAACAGATCAAATCACGCCCGCAATTCACTTAGGTGGCCACAGTGAAATTCACAGGTGAGTTCGATACATCGAAAGTCATGCAGTGATCAAGGATCCTCGCTGTACCATTTAAGCTTTTGTGCTTGCGGCACAATTTCCTTATTAGCACAATAACTGCCGTAATTTTGTATGTATCCTCATCAAAGTTAGTATGCAAGTGGGTTTATCTTACAACACCGTTTGGCATTCTATTTGGCACAAATCGGTTAAAAAGTTCGAATTTTACAGCATTGTGAAAATTTAAAAATAAATAGAAAATTCACCTTCCTACTTACGTAAGTAATGAGATACCAGGCAGAATGTCCTTATTAGCACAGTAACTGCCCTAATTTTGTATGTATCCTCGTCAGATTTGGTATGCAAGTGGGTTTATCTTACAACAACGTTTGGCATTGTGTTTGGCACAAATCGGTTAAAAAGTTCTAATTTTTACGTAAGTAATGAAATATTAGGCAGAAATTTTGCACGCAAAAAGGCTAACACTGAACCATATTCTGTGTCAAATTTGTTCAAAACCGTTAAAGTGGTTCCAATTTTATTAGGGTTTCATTTTTTTCTAAATGTTTGTGATCACTTTAATTCCTGTAAATTCTCATATACGTGACTGCAATTTTTCACGTGATTTCGCGATACACAATCAATACGTTTTCCATTTTTAGCAATATGAAGAATAAATTCCTGTAAAAAAAATCGGAAAAAATGTATATTTTACTAACCGTTTGAGCGGTTCAAAGTTTATCGCAAGTTAAAATTTTTTTAAACCTTCTTCGGGTGCCAGCTTGTGCAAATTTCGAGATATCAAGTTAAAATTCGGTTCATATATGTCATAGACGAAAATTCGAGTATAAATTTGCCACAAATTTTTTTGAATTTTTTGGATGTCTGTAAACCTAAAACAAACCTGTAAAGTAGAGCCTCGTGGATTGCTTCCTCATTATGTTTTCATTCTTACAAAACTTCCTTTATAAAGAAGCCAAAACCACTCATAGAAGTACTTCAATTCATACTTCCTCATAGATATAGCTTTGTAAGAAGCAGAAAATAAAGAGGGAGCATTTTGCAAGGCTCACCTTTGCAGGTTTGTAATTAACTACAATTTTTGTTTACTTCTAACATGTCGAGTAGGCTCTGGAATGGGCAAAATCGTATATGTGCGTCTTGGGTATACATGCAAATCATGCTAGCTTCTGAGATTAATATCTCAACTTACGAAACACTCGATTTTAACAAATTTATTTACAAAGCAATTTGGTGAGGATATCTTAACAAAATAAGATACTAAAATCCGTGACGTACTGCCAAAGAAAACTTTTAAAGCATCAGTGATAAATATTGCCAATCAGTAGAAATAGATGTGAGTGAAGTAAAAAAATAGAACTACTGCCGTGTATTTAATCGCCGGAAAAAAACGTTTCTGCAAATAAAACGCCGATGAAGATAATCAGTAGGTGCCACCCCACGCACGGAAGAATTGCAACCTAAAGATAAAGATGGCTAACTGATTGCTGGTAGCGTAAAATGTATAATCTGCCGAGAACGAAACAAACATACTATCAAGATATGACCCGTGACTGTTATTGTCTTTAATTGCAAAGTACGTTTCCCGACTGGAATTTGTATGCTTGAAAGACGCTCGTTATGACGATGTGCGCGTCTTTCGCGGGGAGTCCATTTCCTTTTCACGTGCCTGCAGGCACTGAGGAGGTATATAAAATCGACAAACCATATGTGGCTGTAGAGCGGGTTCAAATACATTTGAATAATGATCGGATAGTCAGTACCCATAGTATAATAAAATTGGCCTTTTTCCGAAGACTATCCAATACCTACTTTATAGTTATATCAAGAAATTGATAGTAGACAGCGATAACACCGTAGGAAATGCTTTCTTACCATAAGATGGTAAAAAAGAAAATTCTTGGTAACAACATCTATAAAATACTTCTTTATTTATTATTATTTTTTCTGTATTATGCCTTGATATCTATTTGTATTGTTTAGCCATTGCTTCGTGTGTCTCAATTTCTCATTCTGCCTTTATATGTCGTATATGTGGGACCGCATCCGCTTTTTCAAGGCTTCACTGTATATTGAAGTTGCTTGCAGCCACAAGGATATTGAAAAAAATCTGCGCCGATGCAGGTGGCTTTTATTTTGGTTATCTACTGTATGAAATGTTACGTTCCGACGTATCCATACTCCTTGCCTTGCCTACTGCCTTGATATCTATTTGTATTGTTTAGCCATTGCTTCGTGTGTCTCAATTTCTCATTCTGCCTTTATATGTCGTATATGTGGGACCGCATCCGCTTTTTCAAGGCTTCACTGTATATTGAAGTTGCTTGCAGCCACAAGGACATTGAAAAAAATCTGCGCCGATGCAGGTTGCTTTTTTTGGTTATCTACTGTATGAAATGTTACGATCCGACGTATCCATACTCCAGGAACTATGTAACTTTTCGAGCACCACTATATGGCCCAAAAGGGCCCTGCAGCGGTGGTCAGTAAGATGGAAAGTAGAATTACTACTTAGGAGGGTTAGACGGCGCTAGTTTGGAAATAGGGATATAAGGCCTTCCACTAACTCCGATTCGAATACCCGACGCAGGTAACAGGGAAGTGGAAGACGGCTCAGTATCAGCCAATCAGGCGTGTAATTGACTCTTCAAACCCCCGAAAAATATACTTGCTAGACCTAAGGTGAAGAAAACTAATTTGTATAGTGGGAGACGGTTGTTTTCTTCGGCCAATTAGAGCTGTAGAAAACTACCCTCTCTTTACTTTGCCTAACGTTGGAAGCCGATTGTCATAGAGTATATAAGGACGCAATTTTTGCATTCTGTGAAGAAAGTAAAAATTATGTGAAGTTTAAACCATCGTAATTTTATACATCAACCTCAACCTTCGGAACGGATGCAGTATAGTTGCACACGTTCTAACTCCTAAACTTCAAATACGAAATGAGTGCAGTACAGTTGCAAGCGTTTCCATTTTCCCAAGACTCAGCTTACGCACGCATGCAGATCCAGTTTAAAAAGGTTACCAAATGCTGAACAGTTGTGCGTATTTTTACCTTAATAATAACTGACTGTCCGTGGAGGAGCAAATTCATAATACTCTGAAAATCCAAGACTTGAAAATTGATTTAAGTCCCCCGATTCATTTTCTCTTGAACATTTAAATATTAAGAAACAATCCAAAAGAAAACCAGAGTAAGAACCAAATTCAAACTTCATCAAGTAACCAAATCGTTCAGCCCAAATCCTAAACCAATTAGCTTTAGCTAAGGTTCAAAACAGGGCAAAATTCATTTTGTTAATCAGTCGTAACGGAAAATACACTATCTCCGTGGATTTGGGCACCACTGCTGTCGGTAATAAAATCATCATGGCACAGACGACGACATCTATCGTTACCGATGTCGACGAAGTATGAAATCGCGCCGCAATAATCGAAGAGCACTGCTTAGTGGGCAGAGGTAATCAGCATAGCAGATAAAACCTTCTCCTTTCGAAAAACGCGTGTCGCCTTCAAATTTACATTGTTGAAACGTACGCACAATCGTTTCAAGCATAGAAATAAGTAAATAATAGTTGCAAGAAAATTGAAGTTAATATATGGGGCATTCCATATCAACTAGACCTGGGTTTGACGCTCGATCTTTTTCCCTGATTTTTTATGTTATTGTCATATCTCTAAGCAGCAACCGC
Organism: Clistopyga incitator; assembly: GCA_947507545.1. Classification (NCBI taxonomy): domain Eukaryota; kingdom Metazoa; phylum Arthropoda; class Insecta; order Hymenoptera; family Ichneumonidae; genus Clistopyga; species Clistopyga incitator. The sequence goes on along the minus strand of OX382178.1, from coordinate 8,718,171 downwards.
AATTTTTTTTACATTTTTTTTTTCAGAACGTTTTATATATTTCAGCCATCGAATTCGGTATCAGATATCAATATGTTTAAGCTTCGGCCTGAAGTTGGCCTCGCTTTTATCTACTCTGCGCAATATTTACGTAACTTAGTTCGACGCGGGCAGAGATTTTTATGTTATGGTTCTATACGCCCACACTGGAAAAAAAATACTTGCTCAAATGAAAGGCAAAAAAATCAGTTAGTTGAGGTGTTGTTCAAATATTTCAGCGTGAAGAAGAAATATTATGTAGATGAAAACTTATTTTCGGTGTATGCAATATTTTTATGAACTCACTGCTCTTAGTTGCCGAATTATGTTAGGAATCGACACCGATTTACAGCGTATATTTTTCTGCAACAGAAAGTGTGGAAATGTCAGAAGTTTGAAAATGCACTCATGGCAAGGGCATTGTCCGAAAATATGCAGTCACGTTTTGAGATGATTTATCCCGTCAGTTTTTCAGATTCTACGAGTAAAACCGGACTTACCGGCTTCTGTCGAAGAGCACCTGGAATTTCACACCGAGGACCACTCCATCCTGTCATTGGTTGCCCTCACCGCATTCGGCACCGTGACACCAAGTTCAATAACCTCGGTGGCTCACTTAAGGGCTCAGAGCTCATGTAACCATGTGAGTTGATTAGGACAATTAATTATTTATCCCCCTTTGATGGTCACGTTTAACGTGTGATCTAAACATTGTTACTAACGCTTATTATTTTAGTGAGATACAATATTTTTTGTGCATGAACAGCAGTGCTCCTTATGACAGATTTGAATGACGAAAAAGCGCGGCAACTCCTTCACTTTCGTTTCTGGTGTTTCACTTTCGAGCCTAGGGATGCAAGTTTGTACCCTCACGTTTGACTATTTCTCTGGAAAAATTACCATACAAAGCACCTATTCATCCACTCGATGCAAAAAAATATAGTGTGCATAATACAGTTAAAAAATGGCGCTTACACCTCGTGTGATTGCAGCCCCTCGCTTCACTCGGGCGGCAAACCTCGCATTCGTCAGAATCACTAATATTCGGCCATTATTGCACAGTATATACTATTCTGTGTTGAAATAGTTCTATGTGCATCGTCTACATTGTTGTATGCATGTGCAACCGTTTGTCATTAGAGAAAAAAAAAATGTTAATCATTTTGACCGTCAGCTATTCCAAGCAAGTTGAGATGATTCATTGTATTTGGATTTTCCCGATCGTAAAAAAACCGGTTGTTCTAGAATAGAGTATTTTAATGGTTCTATCTATTTTGCCAAGAAAACGCCTAAGGTTTTTCACGTGAATGGTATTTCCAACGTAAGATCTACGACAATGCAACAATATTATCGATTCCTTAAATATAGGATGGCCTACACTAGAATTATAGATAGTAATGGTATGTACTTGATAAACTGGAGACAGTATTCGCAGGAGGATAATTCTGGTCGTTCTTCGACGGAATTAAAGGTGCATGATGTTATCAATGTAGAGATTATCTGAAACTCTCATACAAATGTTATCAGGTGTAAAAATGAAATCTTTTATATCTTATGACCCGCTTGAATTGTTGATCAGTGATTGGCAGTGTAGTGAAGCAGTTATTTCTTTTTATTCATCCACGTGTAAAAAAATTAGTACGAGAGGGATCCATGCGGGTCCATATTTCAACTGGGAAAAGTACATTTTTTGAGCTGATCTCGGATTTTTAACGAACTTTCTGTTTGGCGTACCGAGAATCGATTGCTGCTAATTTTTCGCGTACAACAAGTTACGTTTTCAGTATCAGTACTTTTTCAGTATCAGTATTGATATGCGGCCACAAATATTCCAGGACGTAAATATGCACAAATACGAAACAATTAAACTATTCAATAGAAAAAAACTCTATATAAATGCAGATATGAACGTAGATTGTTTGGTTGTAAATTTGCCTGAAATTGACAATGTGGTTCAAAAGTGACAGAATTCTTTAATTATAAGAAAATGTGAGGACATCAATACACGATCCACTTTCTTTTCACTTCGCACAAAGTTTTCTCCATCAGCAAGCTAAATTTGTTTAACAATCTGTCACCGACATGAAGTTTCGTGAAAGGGAAAACATAATAAGGAAGCCGAATGCGACGTTTTTCGAGGCCGATACTGTGTACTATGGATATGGTCTTATTTGTAAACAGAATTTTAATTGAAATATTCGTAGGTGCTAATGAGTAACAGAGAAAAATGAACATATTTGAATTAAAATATTACTTTGCGCACTGTTTTAATGATCGTAATAAGTTATTATTTAGAGCGAATTAGAATGAATGAAGCTAGAAATTTATAAGGAACAGTAGAGCGAACATTGACGTAAATGATAGGTTGTCCGATGGGGATAGCGGCTAGCCAATAATACTATAGACCACTTACATGCATACGCGATGAAAATTATATGGTATAGGGATGACGAATGGGCAATCGTGTGCATCGACAACATCGAAGTGTATAATTTTACAAGGGCTTCTCGCAAAAGCGTATCTTAATATTATCACCATGAAAATATCCTTCATATTTTCGTACCAGCTGTGTGGACGATGTTTAGTATCAAACAGTAGAGAGAAAACAAAAACAAACTTCTACAACTCACTTATTAGCTACATAATGACTGCGATAAAATTATTTTTCATTGCGTTCGCGATAATATTTCACTTTGCTGCAAGTGATAGAATCTCTGCTCAGTTCGCAAGGCACTATTTTTTGGACCGTATGGCGAATCAGATTGTAGTATTCGCATGTTGGGATCCTGACGGTGAGCATTAACATCAACAGAAATGTAGCAGGATAAATCATAATACTATTGATAATAGAAGCAATGGGAACACTTGTTTTGCTCTCTCGTATAAAAAGCTTTGATTATAAAAAAAATATACTTGAGATTTCCATAACACGTTGTTCACAACGATTCACAAATAAAAAGTTACATTCAGAAGGAATTGTCGGAGATATATATGTGCATGTTGAAATGTTTTGCTATCAGGCTGCACGAAAAGAAATGAATCCGAGAATATACATGCCACTCTTAGAAAATAGATTAAAGTGGTGACACATGGGCCTTGTTGCAATAGCTCCTATAGACCATTCTGGGTTACGATACGTATTGTAATCGTTGATAACGCTTGATAACAAGAATGACTTATTCCTTAACAGTATAGTAATACAATCTATTTAATACTCATTAAAAAATAAAAACATTGAATTAATCCTTCTCTATATAGGACTTACCAGTATCAATTAAAATGAATTTCCTATACTACTGTGAAATTAATAATATGTAGGGTTTTTTGCAATTCGCAGAGAATAATATTGTTAACAGCACTACCGGAAATTGATGTGTGCTAGAAAGAAATTAAAAAATTGTATCTCACATTAAAATACAAAACTAACTTATGCATGCCATGAAAGAATTGGTTAGCAATTTTATTGCTCTCTCGTTAGGTTGTTAATTTTTAATAGCGACCAGATCAGGAACACAAATCATGCGACCACATTTGCCTTATTATGTAATACCACGAGGTGAATCAGCGATGAGTCTTCCGACTTATATGCTCTTCCGTAGGTCCTGCCGTTTACGAGAAACGGTATGTCAAATTGCCATCTAGCGACAGCAAAAAGAACTAAATCTGTGCATCTAGGATTTATAAGAGATAAACATAAGATTAAACATTCATCACATTTTTATACTTGTAGCTGCAATCACAATACACCATAAGAAACGCTCACGTGGCATATTTATGGGGTAAACAGAAATAGAAGACTTACAAAACATGCTTTAAATTGAATTTATTGGCTTACTCCCAAAAATGTTTTTTCTTCATACCCAATCAAGAGTACGCACTTTCAGCTTCGAATGTGAAGCAGAAAGTCTAACATTTATACGTTGCTAGGGCTATGCATGCGGTCTTCTACAGTGGACAGAAAGAAATTGCTAATGCACTGATACCGATACACGAGGCGGCCGACAATCAGGAATCGCTGTTGCTCACTCGATTGTTATTGTTTTTTTGTAACTCATGCACATAAAGTCACACATTACGTGCCTGCAAAGCGTGCGAAAGATGGCGCATTATGCTGACATAAACGTAGATAATTTTACGTACGCCATCTGGTGTGTAAAGTTATCTACTCGGCATCGCCTCATGTGTCGTAGCACTCGACTTGGCTCGTGCGCGGCTTTCTAACCTCCGCGCGATAATGGCCGCTTTATCGCACCAGTATCACAATGTACTATTTTAACGAATAGGGAGTTATCCATTACCTATAAGTGGAAAATGATTAGTAAGACAGAAAAAAGAAAGAAACATCTTCATCAGAAGAAACAATGGACGAGGAAGAAGTATTGAGATTTAGATGCCGAGGCGGAATTAACATTTAGGCCCTAACATTTTTAGAACGTTAATAGGCTTGAAGAAATATTTTTTCAAAACTAGGATTATATTTGCGTTTCATCTTTGTTTGATGCCTGCCCCGCCGACAAGCAGCACTCGCTTCACTCGTGCCGCAAATGTCGGCCAGGCATCAATACATGCAATTTATTTTTTATTTTTTATTGTTCCGTACTTTCGACCGGTTATAAAAAAAATAGTATACACTACACGGACAGAAGTTTGAAAGCCCTGACTGCGCCTCGGGCATCATGACGCGCAGTGCTGAAATTGCAAGCTCTCTGCCCTTGTAGTGTAATTAACTATTTTTAAACAAAAATTGGACGCCAAGTAAAAAAGGGATGGAGCTACCCCACAGCAAAACAAATTGCTTGCAAACGAACAATTCCGTCAAAAACATTACAAATGCCATTTACCATCCATGCCATGCCAAATACCATCTTCTACAATAATATACATGTTGCGTCCCGGCATAAATAGTCATACATTTCATGGATACGTCACATTAATATAATTATAAATTGCTGAACATCATACACTTACGTCGATGCACTATGTACGGCAGCTAGTCGCGGGCACGCCACGTTTTTTGAAGAGAGTTTTACTTGGCTAACATATTGGATTTGTAATATTTTTGAAGGAATTTTTTGTTTGCAAGCAATGTTATAATTCCTGATAACGATATCAGGAAGTTAGGAAAGTTGATGATGGTAAAAGTAGTCTTTAGGTGCTGGGAATATTAAAAATAGAATAGCTCGTTATTCAGTCTTTCAGGATCAATGATATTTCACTCTGAAAATTTTTGAGAACTTCGTTTCGGCTTTGGGTTGCTTTAAAATATTTAGCAATACTTTCCAGAGTCTCAATCCTCAAACGGACGCGATCTGCAAGTCATAAATTCTCGTTAATTATAATCGAGCGATTAAGTATAAATAAATTATCAAGACTTCTGAGACTTTCTCACGAACCTCGGGATCTTTTATCCACAAATTAGCAATATCGAAAAGTTCGATTCTTTGATTGTGCGTCATTTGTCCTATTGCATATTTGACGCATTTTGCGTGCAGCTTTTGTTGCACGCTGAATCTCCGTCGCTTTTTCTCTTCCTTACCCACGTCGACATAAAAAAATATTCCCTTTGCATAGAAAAAAAATTAAACTTTATTGCACAAAACTTTATTTATTAACAAATCCTTCAAAATATTAGTTCATATTTATTCAGTCAAATTTATTGCGTATTAAGTTTACTCGCAGAGCGATTACGCTGCCGGGGAACCAGAAGAATTTTATAAGGTTTAGGTGAGATAGTTATTCCCAACTTGGGTTCAACATCGGGTAAACCTTGTCCAGGGGCTGGCAGCAATTGAAAGCGTTGCATAATTCCAACGAAGAATAAAAAGAGCGTTGCTTTGGCGTCAGCCTCGCCGGGACATCTTCTGTGGCCTGAAAGAAAAAAATAAATAAAAGAATTGGAAATCCCTAGCTTCCTTTTTTTTCGTTATAATAAGTAAAATATAAATTATATTTTATTTCAGAGCTTTTCTATTAAACAAAAAAAGGTATGAATAATCTTAACTTCGTAAAGTGTACATGAAATTTGTGTTCCATGATTTTAAATGTCAAGACGTCGCCAAAATGTATTAAAGGTCTGTAATTGTATTTTTAAATACAATTTAAAATTCAGATAATATTTTTTAATCTTTAACTGAAACAATTGGCATTTTTTTCCTTACTACAGTGACTAAAATATACCTCGACCGAAGAATATGAGCTTTTCATCAGGCACATGAGCGCCATCTTTGAAAAATCGCTCCGGTTTGAATGCTTCCGGATTTGGAAAGTACTCTGGATTCATGTGAACACTCCAAAGGTTTATAAGTATGCAGGAATTTTTGGGTATCTTGTAGCCATTCATGTTACAATCGCGCAAGACTCTTCGGGGTCCAATTATTGGGAGAACCGTTTGCAAACGTTGAGATTCCATGAGCACAGATTCCGTATAAGGCAAACTGTGAATCGAAAGACAATCGGTTAATTTTAATCATGCATTTACATTATAATCGTCACATTTTAAGATTCAATTAAAAAGTCGTGTGAATATACTTTGGCCTATCCCTAACATCCGGAAGTCGATCCCAACCGATCACAGAATCGAGTTCTTCTTGAAGTCGATGCTGAATTTCTTGGTGAACGGTCATACGAAGAAACAGGAAGTCGAGGGACGTTTGTGAGGTGACGGAACCCGCGATCAATATATCCAAAAGAATTAGAAATAATTGGTCAACTGTAAATTAAATAAACGGCTATCGATTCACGTTTAAATCAGAAGAATATATGTGATGGATTTTTAAAAAATCACCGTCAAATATTGAATCGCTTCCTTTTGAGTTCTCCATTTCCTTTAGGAACATGTCGATCAGGTCATCTGTGTTTTCACTCGTTGCATAAGTTTTCTTGTGCTCCTGAATCGTTTCCTATAAAATAGAAATTGTTATTTTCATTGCAAAATTTATTGTATCTGTTGGGTGAAGATAAAAATTAAACGTACCATCAATATGCTCTTTAATTTGATATTTAACGTTTCGAGAACTTTGTAACCGGATGCTTCAGGTGCTATATGACGAATCCAGGGAAATACTGAGAGCATACCACCTGCTATATCAAATGCTTCTGCACGACGTTCCATGAGGTTCATAAAGTCCTTGAATCTGTATAAAACAAATGATGATTTATTGAGATTATTTATAGATAATTTTTACTTAAAAAAATAAAATATCAATTTTGAAGAATTAATTTATATTTAGAAGAAAACTTTTTATTCATTTCTTAATATTAACCCATTAAGAATACGTGTATTATCCGCAAAAAAAATCTAAATCATAAAATTTTTTTCTTCTCTTGATTCTGAAGAATTAATTTAGACAGAAGGTAAGCAGATTTTGTAAAATATAAAACAATAAAAATTACGTTGTTTTATCGTTTCCAGCAAATCGGTTTCCTGTAGCCATTACCCAAATGACGTTAGTCGTAGCCGGAGCAATGATTGATTTCATGCTAACAACTCCGCCGTCTTTTACACTGTCGAGAATAAGTTGAAGCTCATTTTTAATGTGATCGGACATTGGAGTGCGTCCGAATCCAAGTTGTCGTAAGGATTTTGTGAGCCAGCCTCGAACTGCCTTCCATTCGGGACCATCCGTCATCGTGATCCCTAACATAAATAAAAAATAATGCAATTTACAAAAATGGATAAATTAATTTAAAAATAATTTAATTGAAGAATTAATTATTTCAATTCATTACCTTTCTTAAGTCCCATGTTTCTCAAATTGATAAATTCGTTCCATGGTCGACCATCGTATTCCTCACCTCCGAGGACATTTTGGATTTCTTTGTAACCATTAACGACTATTATGTTGGATTTCCCTAAACGCAGAGACACAAGGTTGCTGGAATATTGTCGCGAAAGCTCAATAAATGCTCGGTGCTGACCATGATACTTTCTGCTGAGGTGACGAATTAGTCGCAAATTTCCAATAATCGGCCATTGGTAAGGACCTTGAAAATTCGTAATTAAAAAAATTAAAGCGGTTTGTAAAAACGATGAAAAATTCAATCGGAAATAATAAATCGCTTTATATTCTAAAGAAGGTAGCACATTGTATTTGTAAAACCTATTTGTTAATATTCATCAAAATTTATTTATTTATTTGAACAATATATGAATGATTTACATTATCAGTATTGTGATTCGTTGAATCAATCTATCTGACTTTCTCAGAGGAATTTTTGTAAAAAGCAAATTGACGTCCCTTAAATTTGCAATTTAACAAACGTCGCAATAACAAATATTATAATTCGTAATAACGATATTCGGAAGTCAGGAATATTGATGATGGTAAAAATAGTTTTTAGGTGCTGAGAATAATAAAAATAGAAAATAAAATATAGTTACCTGGTGGTAATTCCTTCCGTGTTCTACGATAATTTGATAGCTCAATTATAATGATAAGTATACTGACTACAGCCAATAACAACTCGATGATCATGATGGTTGTTCGCGCCGTTCCTATTTTCTTCGCCGGTTTGAATATCGCGCTCGCACGGGTTCGTTGTCGCGTCGTAGCGCACGCGTTTTGGCGCCCGCGGTCTGTAGGCCCGCGCGCACGTCGGGCCCGCGCAGGCGATCACGTGGGCCTTTTGTTCTCTCGACGCGCGCGAAGAGATGCAGATTTACGACACAGCCGATCGACAGCGATCCACGAGTGGACACCTCGCGTATTATCCTTCTCGTTACGTTCGGTCTTCGAAGCGACTTTTAATCCGTCACGTTGTAGCTTCTTCCCTTCGCGGTATAATCGTTACTTTGCGATCAAGGAAGTTTAATTCGCGTATTAGCAGATTTGCGTGTGTGTGTGTGTGTGCCTCGAGGCGACAATAGGAAATTGTTGGGGAACGGTGTCCACGGTGATACGTGACCCGTTCCAGGGCGAGCGCAGCAAGCGGCAACACCCTGGTTGCCCGGGCATCACGCGTCTGGATCCCCAAGACGTTGGGGCGCGCGTGGTGCAGGTTGAGACCACTCTCTGCGCTCCCCGTGACCGGCTTGACCACGCTTCGTGGCTCAACGCCGCGTTGTAGACGGCTGGTTAGCGACGCCAGTCCGTAAGTAGTAAGTACAACGAGATCTCTCGCGATAGGTTGCGGAATGATCATTCGTCGCATTATTAATCGTTCGTGTCGCGCCTACCTTACTGTCCGCGTTTTAGATTCTATTTACATATTAAGTGCATATCTGTCCGACAACTACAGTCGATTGACGTTATTCTTCTTATTTTGTTGTTAAGTAAATTTATATAAATAAAGAATCCGCTTGTTACGGCTTTTCCCTCTGAACCGTGAGGGTTTTTACGCCGTAACAAGTGTTTGTTATTTTCGCGAAATTTGTATATTATTTGTGATAAACCTTTCACTCACTCATCCCCACCCATTCCTAAAAACTCACGACCTTAAATATAAATAGATATATATATAAATATATCTTTGCCTGATCTATAAACATGGTGCCCCGGGTGAGGAGTGAGTGACTGGTTAACTGTAGTTTTAATAATTTTCATTTCCAGTCCAAATTGTAAAGATTACCGGTTTCAAACACTTGCGTATTTTCTAACATTATAACGGCTCTCTGTCATTTGTTTTGTATCGAGACGTAGACTCGGCTTTGTTTTCGAGGATTATTATTGTGTTCGAAAGGTTGCAGTAAGAGACATTGTAGCGCTGCGCGGCAGTCGAGCGTTCGCGATAACGCCCGGACCTCGGCCGGCCTCTGTTTACGTTTCGGCGTTCTTAGCGCGCGAGGCCTAGAGACGTGCGCGTGTATATCTATAGGCGTTCTCGAGTAGCGAGGCGCACGGGCTCGGGTTTGTTTACCTAATACAACTACTCTCGCCGGTCGACTCTAACGCGCGTTATCTTGAGTGTAGATCGTACGGGTAAATAGAACGCTTATACTCATATTCTTTTCAGCTTCGTCGTTCAGTATTTACATTTGTTTCCTTTGTTTTGGGGTGTCGGTATACACCATGGCTCCTACAGCCTTACGAAAGTTAACAGCGCTGCAATTATCTCGCGAGGCCGAGATTGAGAGTATTCGTACACGTTTGCTAGCTAAGCCACGTGAGTCCCTCAGTAGAAGCGGTGTGCAGTCGCGCTTGGACACTGTAAGGGAAATATGGGGAGAGATTAGGAAAACGCACGCTGAGATAATTGTCAAGGAAGAGGCGGACACAGACGCTTACGTTGTTGACGGTTGGTTTGAGCGTATTCAGGCGGTACGTGAGAGTGCCCTTGACGATATTCTTCCTTTGTTGACGCTATTCGAGAAGAGCGACGCCGACAGTAGTGTATCAGAGTTGGGCTCTGATGGTCGCGTAGCCAAGCTGCCGCAAATTCCTCTGCCAACATTCTCGGGGAAGTATGAGGATTGGGCTAGTTTTTCTGATCTGTTTAGCACTCTTGTCCACGATGTTCCAGGGTTATCGGATGCAACGAAGCTGCAATATTTAAAGCTGTGTCTGAAGGATGGGGCTGCTGAGCTCATCAAGGATGTGATGACAACCAATGCCAACTATGCGGGCACCTGGCAGGCTTTAAATAATCGTTATCATAACCCCAGATTGATAGTCAACAAGCTGTTGACCAGCTTCATGGAGATTCCACATCTGAAAAAGGATTCGGCTTCGGAATTACGGGCCTTCGTCGATGAAACTCAGCGCATTGTTCGGGCGTTAGGAAATTTGAAAGTACCGGTCAATTGGGACGTTTGGCTAATATTTTTACTTTCAGATCGCTTGGATCCAGAATCTCGGAAACTGTGGGAAGCGGAACTAAGCGCGAAAGATTTGGTAATCGAGGTGGGCGAGGATCAAGGTTCGGTCTCCGCTAGGCAGCTCCCAAAGTACGCAGATCTTGTGAAGTTTTTGGAGAAGCGGGCGCAAGCATTGGGAATGGTGACGACTGACCGTAAGGCGGAGAAAAGGCCATCTTCCCAGTTCATCGCGGGGCCTCAGCCGCGGAAGGTATTCCACGCCACTTCTTCTCGGCCGTCTGGCTTTACCAAGTGCTCCCTTTGCTCAGGTGCACATTCTCTCGCGAAGTGCTTCAAAATGAGAGATAAAACTCCACACGATCGATTGTCCATTGTCAAACGTTTGCAACTTTGTTTTAATTGCTTTGGGTCGCATAGGGTTAATACTTGTAGCTCTTCGGGACGTTGCTCGGTCTGTCTGGGCAAACATCACAGTCTGCTGCATCTTAGACCTCAAAGAAACTCGCAGGGGGCACAGCAGAATTCTGGCGGAAGTCCAGCAGAAAAGCCAGGCGCCAATCATCCTGTTGTAGGTTTGCATGCCGTTGGTCTTTCGGTTCGCAAACGAAGTGTTATTTTGGCGGTGGCTCGAGTACAGGTGATTGGTCCAGGAGGGGACTCCACTTATGTGAGAGCGCTTTTAGATCAGGGATCGGAAGCATCATTTGTGTCGGAGTCGATTGTTCAGCTGTTGGGACTTGAAAAGGAGCGGACTTGTGTGCCATTGTCCGGCATTGGTACCAGTGCAGCGGGCACTGTGCGCGCCAAGACTCAACTCGTCCTGAGGTCCATGGTCGATTCAGAATTCGAGCTCAAAACACAGGCGCTTATTCTTCCTCGTCTTACGTCGCAGCTTCCAGCGGAGAGCGTTGCTGATCTGGATCTGAAGCAGTTCGCCGGGCTCACTTTAGCAGAACCACAGTTTTTCGTCTCGGACAGGGTGGACATTATACTAGGCGCCGACGTTTATGGGAGGTTACTTAGGCCAGGGTTGAAACGGTTCTCTCTCGGGCAACTAGTCGCTCAGAATACCGCGTTTGGATGGATCGTTTCAGGTACACTTCAGATGGCGTCTTCACGGCGGGCGGAGCCGTCTATAGCTCACGCGCCAACGCAAGTCTCGCATTGCGTGTCGGTGCAAGAGCTGGATCAGAGTCTGCAGCGTTTTTGGGTACTGGACGATCTACCAGCGGCCGTTGTCAAGTTGAAGCCTGAGGATGAGGCGTGCGAGAAATTGTTTGCTCAAAATCACACACGCAATGCACAGGGTCGATACGAGGTGCGGCTACCGTTGAAGCCCAATCTGCCGCACGTCGCAGGTGAGACGAGGCAAATGGCGCTCAGCTCACTTTCTACGACACATCGTCGCTTCACTCGAGATCCAAAGTTGGCTCAGGCTTATCGAGAGTTCATGGCGGAATACGAGCGGTTAGGACACATGGTTAGGGTACGAGATGCAGATGTCCGACAGGAAAGGGCGTGGTATTTGCCACATCATGCGGGGGTGCAAGCTTCCAAGTCGTCGTGGAAGCTAAGAGTAGTTTTCGATGCCTCTAGGCGTACTCGCGAAGGACAGTCTCTTAATAATTTTTTGTTCACAGGTGCTCCTCTTCAAGGCGATCTTTCGTTGATTCTCCTTAACTGGCGTCGGTATTTATTCGTATTTACAGCAGATATCGTGAAAATGTTCCGGCAGATTAACGTAAATTCCATCGATCAGGATTTTCAGAGAATCGTTTGGACTCCTACTCCTGGCGCCGCTCCGGTTGATTACCGTTTGACCACCGTAACTTATGGAACGGCTTGCGCTCCGTTCTTGGCGATTCGGACGCTTTTGCAATTAGTTGAAGATGAGGGAGTTCGATATCCGCTTGGAGCCGAGTGCCTCAAATCCGAGACGTATGTAGACGACACGTTTGCTGGTTCGGATGACCTCTCCACCGCAGTTCAGAAACGAGTAGAGCTTACAAATCTTTTGAGTTCAGCAGGCATCTCGCTAGACAAATGGGCAGCAAATCATCCGGAACTTCTTCCCCCGCAGGCCGTGCAGGGTCCGGAGAAGCAAATCGACTCAGATAAATCAGTGAAAACTCTCGGCGTTCATTGGAATCCGACTAGGGATCAGTTTCGCTTCGACATTACAGACTTAGCGGAATTTTCGGCGGCTTCAACAAAACGGTCCATCCTCTCGAATATCGCACGATTATTCGACCCGCTAGGGTGGCTTTCTCCGATCACTGTGACCGCAAAAATCCTAATGCAGGATTTGTGGATACAGAAATGCGATTGGGACACTCCTCTGCCTGCAGATCTCCGTGAGCGTTGGTACTCGTACTGTAAGTCATTATCGCACTTACCGTCTTTGACAATCGATAGGTGGATAGGGATGATAGGTATTCGGTCGTATCAGATTCATGGGTTTTCTGACGCATCCTCCAGAGCTTACGCTGCTGCGGTATATTTGAGGGTTGAGGAAGGAGAAGGTAAATTTACCGTGTCGCTGTTAGCTGCTAAGACGAAGGTTTCTCCAGTAAAGACAGTCAGTATTCCGAATTTAGAACTCTGCGGTGCAGCACTCCTCGTTAAGCTTATTTGCCACGTCAGGAAATTAGACTTTCTTAGTGCGATCCCGGTTTTTGCTTGGTCTGATAGTCAAATCGTTCTTACATGGTTGCGCAAGCATCCGTGCAATTGGAAGACTTTCGTCGCGAATAGAGTATCGTATATTCAGACAGAGTTGCCGTCAGCTACGTGGGGACACGTGCCGACGAAAGAAAATCCAGCCGATCTAGGGACCCGAGGCTCGGAACCTGAGGAGTTATCACGGACTGACCTTTGGTGGCGCGGACCTCGTTGGCTTGCTCAATCAGCAGAGCAGTGGCCGCAGCAAGCCGAACGACAACAAACTCTCCATGCGCGAAAATTATCCTCGGAGTTGGACATTTTGACTCGATTTTCCTCCTTGACGCGCTTGATTAGGGTAGTGGCATTTTGTAGACGTCCGATTCTCATCAAACGTAGGAAAAAGGAAGGTCACGAATCGTTTCCTTCATTTCTCACTTCATCGGAGCTGTCTGAAGCTCGTCGTATTGTTATCCGCTTGTCGCAGGTTAACAGTTTTGGATTCGAAATCGAAACACTGGTGGCAGGAAAGAGTTTGCCCAAGGGTAATCGACTCTGCAAGCTAAATCCATTCTTATGCAAGGATAACATTTTGCGTGTGGGTGGCCGACTGGCACACTCCAATCTTCCATTCGAAAGTAAACACCCGCCGATTTTGGCACAACAATCCGCGCTCAGCAGGTTGTTCGTACGCTCTGCTCATCAGCTCTGTCTGCATGGCGGGCCTACCTTGACGTCCAGCGTCTTGATGCAGCAAGTCTGGATTTTAGGCCGAAAACGATTGGTCAAGTCGGTGATTCACAAATGTGTAAGCTGTCAACGTGTTAAGCCTCAATCGGCTCAGCAGTTGATGGGTGATCTTCCGGTTGATCGCGTGAGAGTAAGTAGACCATTCTCAATATCGGGTTTAGATTATGCAGGTCCGGTTCAGGTTCGTACTACTAAGGGTCGTGGACATCGGTCGTACAAGGGTTACATCGCTGTTTTCATCTGTTTTTCCACGCGGGCAATTCACTTAGAGCTGGTCAGTGATTTAACCACGGCGTCGTTTATTAGTGCGTATCGTAGATTCGTTGGAAGAAGAGGGCTTTGCAAGAAGCTATATAGCGATAACGCCACTAACTTTCATGGAGCTGATAACGAGTTGAGGGCGATGTTCGAACGATCGTCGGAATTCTACAAGGGGACTGCTTCCGTTCTTGCGAACGATGGGACCGAATGGGTATTCATTCCTCCGAGCGCGCCTCACTATGGGGGTTTGTGGGAAGCCGGAGTCAAGTCAGTAAAACATCATTTGAAGAGGGTGGTTGGTGAACACACTCTTACTTTCGAGGAGCTGAGCACGGTTCTAGTCGAAGTTGAAGCTTGCCTCAACTCGCGTCCGATAGGGGCTTTGAGTTCGGACGTCGATGATCTCCACGCGCTGACGCCTTTTCATTTTCTAATCGGAAGTTCTTCAGCGTTGATCCCAGAGGCTGATTCTTTAAACGTGTCGCAGAATAGGTTAGATCGTTTTCAGTTACTTCAGCGTATTCGAAACGAGTTTTGGAAGCGGTGGTCGTCGGAATATCTACTCCATCTGCAACAGCGTGAGAAATGGAGGGCACCAACGGAGAATTTTTGTATAGGGAAACTAGTACTGATTAAGGATGATCACCACCCTCCGTCGAAGTGGCCATTGGGCCGAATCGTTGAGGTGCACCCAGGTCCGGATGGTCTTGTACGGGTGGCAACTGTAAAGACCGCGACTTCATCCTTTCGTCGACATATCGCTCGTCTTTGCCCGTTGCATCTCGAGGAAGGTGTTAAGAGTGTTTAAGCGTAGGTTAATGATTTAGTTCGTCTGGTAGACGAAGGCGGGCGGGATGTTCGCGCCGTTCCTATTTTCTTCGCCGGTTTGAATATCGCGCTCGCACGGGTTCGTTGTCGCGTCGTAGCGCACGCGTTTTGGCGCCCGCGGTCTGTAGGCCCGCGCGCACGTCGGGCCCGCGCAGGCGATCACGTGGGCCTTTTGTTCTCTCGACGCGCGCGAAGAGATGCAGATTTACGACACAGTCGATCGACAGCGATCCACGAGTGGACACCTCGCGTATTATCCTTCTCGTTACGTTCGGTCTTCGAAGCGACTTTTAATCCGTCACGTTGTAGCTTCTTCCCTTCGCGGTATAATCGTTACTTTGCGATCAAGGAAGTTTAATTCGCGTATTAGCAGATTTGCGTGTGTGTGTGTGTGTGCCTCGAGGCGACAATAGGAAATTGTTGGGGAACGGTGTCCACGGTGATACGTGACCCGTTCCAGGGCGAGCGCAGCAAGCGGCAACACCCTGGTTGCCCGGGCATCACGCGTCTGGATCCCCAAGACGTTGGGGCGCGCGTGGTGCAGGTTGAGACCACTCTCTGCGCTCCCCGTGACCGGCTTGACCACGCTTCGTGGCTCAACGCCGCGTTGTAGACGGCTGGTTAGCGACGCCAGTCCGTAAGTAGTAAGTACAACGAGATCTCTCGCGATAGGTTGCGGAATGATCATTCGTCGCATTATTAATCGTTCGTGTCGCGCCTACCTTACTGTCCGCGTTTTAGATTCTATTTACATATTAAGTGCATATCTGTCCGACAACTACAGTCGATTGACGTTATTCTTCTTATTTTGTTGTTAAGTAAATTTATATAAATAAAGAATCCGCTTGTTACGGCTTTTCCCTCTGAACCGTGAGGGTTTTTACGCCGTAACAAGTGTTTGTTATTTTCGCGAAATTTGTATATTATTTGTGATAAACCTTTCACTCACTCATCCCCACCCATTCCTAAAAACTCACGACCTTAAATATAAATAGATATATATATAAATATATCTTTGCCTGATCTATAAACAATGGTCAATAAGTGGGTCCTTCGCACCAGGAAGTCGTCCACTTTTATCGAAATTCTCTAACTATCCTTGTCTGGTATTCTCCGTCAGTTCAGTCACTATTTTATTATTATTATTTTTTGTATCACTCAGACACTCTTATTCTCCTCTTAATTTTATATGTCCTTTTATGCTATCTACAGGACCAATAGAAAAATTGTTAGAGACAACAAAAAATATTTCGAAGCTTGAAACATTTTTTTGGAGTGTCACAAATTTTGTTGTTGTTTAAAGACATTTTTTGGAGTGTAAACGATTTTTTAAAAGTTTAATGAAATTTCTTTAAGTTTAAAGATATTTTTGTTCAAAGGAATTATTCAGTCGAAAAAAATTGTTCAGATGTAAAATGCCGAATTAACGGTGAAAGTTTTTCACTATACGATGTTACGACTCAAGATTTCGAGCGAAGTGATTGCTGTTGCTTTTAAGCCTACAGTTTTGTTAGGCTTAACTAATTTCATTCCTCTAGGTTAACATTGCAACAATTTGCATTTGAGAAAATTCTCGAAATCTCCCTCTAAAATGCCGATTGAGTATTCTAGTCACGTACAAAGTGACACTATCCGTAAATTATCCGTCGCTCATAAACCATTCTCGATAACAATGGGGAAGTTCCCTTACTTTGTCAGTGGAATACTCGAGTCAGACTTTGTCCGAAAATAAATTTATGCCGAAATTATCGTGTACACTTCACGCGACTCCGATAAGTCCAAATCGTAAAAATTCGTTCCGTAGAAATTTCCATTCGTAATTCGTTTTATATAATAATTCAGAAATCGACCTACGATCTCTACATTTTTTGAATCAAATTTCGAATAACAGGGCTAAAAAAGCCTCATGCATTAATAAGCACTCTAAAATTTTTAACGCTGTTATCCCAAAATGCAATTTTTCTCTGAAATAATCATTTTATTGTAACAATTTTGTATTAGGGCTTCGAATGCATAAGCACATTCGTAAAGAATAGGATGTAAAAAAATCGTTTGTTTCAGATGGCAACATGCGCAAAATTAAATATTTTAAAAACAAACATTTGACGCCAAGTGAAAAAGGGCTGGAGCTATCCCACAAAAAAAAAACATTGCTTGCAATGTTTGGCGTGTCGAAAATTCTGTGCTGGCGCACATCTGTCCATTTTTACTTTATGTATGCTCTTACATCGTGATCGCATTCAAGAAGTTATACTTGGGCCGACATGTTTCAATGCAATCGTCTTGACGTACTTAATCCTCGTTTCGCATTAACTGATGTTCATATTAATTATTAATTGGAATAGTTAGAATAGACCAAAGTCTATATACGAATGTTTTTCTTTCTATTCCGCATTAACTGGTCTGTCCATTCATTTAACGTTTGGCGAAGAAAACAAAACTTCAACAGATTGTGTTACTTTTTATTGGAGGGACTTCACCCCTCCCCCTGCCCCGCTGTATAAGTCTATCTGTTAGAATTATCTGTAATTCTTCTTTCCCAAGATTATTTAAATTTATCGATTTAAAGTTACACTGTTATTCGAGTTAATAGACCGAAAATAGAAAAAATTTTGTGTACACATCGATCAGTGATGATTATTATTCGAATGAAATGTATTGTCAATAATTTTGCTGCCTCATAGAATAAGCATTGTTTTCATGAAAAAAATTTTTTTCGAGATTTTCATGTCAGCATGCTCAGAATCACCTAAAACATTGAGAAAAATGGTTTTGAAAACGTGTCTACGTGTGTATGTATACTGATTATCTAGAATTTTTTTTTTACAAATTTTGTATACTCGCTAACTTTCGTAAAAATTCGACGATTTGACTGACTAATTCTTCATTAGTAGAAACACGTTACATGCTCTTCAGCATTGAATTTGAAACAAAGTCGGTAAAGCGGTTCGGATTTTATAGAATTTTGAATTTTGGTAAAAAATAATAATTTTCGTATAAATAACGTCAAATATCAAAAAATGAACTGATATGTTTTACAAACGGAAAGTAACATTCAGCCCTAGTACGTACCAAATTTGGTGATGATCGGTAAAGTCGGTTAGATTTTACACCATTTTGAATATTTGAAAAAATAGAGATTTTCGCTATAACTTCCGCAAAAGTTAAGAAAGTAAGAAAGTGCCTAATAAACATGAGATGTGCCGATGTTTTATTTATTTATTCAAACCAATGTAGAACCTTGCACACATTGCTTCCTCATTAAATTTGACTCTTTATAATACTTCCTCGTAGAGGTGGCTTTGTAACGAGCAAAATTTAATGAGGAAGCAATGTGCAAGATTCTACGTTGGATCCGTATCTTAATTAGTTAAGGCACGCCAAGTTTTTTGAAAAGAGTTTTACTTGGCTAATATTTTTAATTTTTAATATTTTTGGAAGAAATCTCTTGTTTGTAAGCAATTTTGTTTTGGGATAGCTCCATCCTATCTTTACTTGGCGTTCCATTGTTGTTTTAAATAAACATTTTTGGGGTATTTGATCTCTTTTTGAAAGTCAGAACGAAATGAAAAATCAAGACAGACTGTAAAGTTAATTTGTAATAAACAGTAAAGAAAATAAAATTAAGCAAAGTTGACTTTTCCTATATATGTACACGACACGCAGGCTGCAATAAGAATTTCACGTGATGCTGCGTCTTATATTTGAAGCAACCGACAGCATTGAATGAAACTGAAATTTATATACACTCCGCAACAAAATTTTTCATCGAAAAATTGCAATTTTTTAAATGCTTGTAACTTGTAATCCAATCTGTTCAAATTATTGCCCTTATTGGGCAATGAATCCCCATATTTCTGGATATATCGCTTTGACTCAGTCCCGTTTCTAGCAAGGCAATAGTTTGAGCAGATTGGATTTCAGTAAGCCGAGGCATTTCGATTAAGAATATGTTACTGTAATTTTCAATTGCTAAGTACTCTGTATAATAAAATTAATGTTGAATGATCTTTCGCCTTAACTCTTGGCCGGTATGCCGTCTTAAACATTTATTTTTTTTTTTTAAATTGATTTGTCGGTAGGGTTGATAATTTTACCAAAAGTGTGGAGGTGCAATGTTAAATGTAACACAAACGTAGTGGTGTAATTTTTAATAAAGCTACACTTTTCATGGACTAATTTTTTAAAATCAAAGTTACGAATAGCAATGTGGTTCCTCGGTTTATGAAGGTTTAGGATAGCTCCCGGGGCACGAATTTGTTAAATGTAATCTGATAAGTTTTCAGGGCTACGTATCGGGTAATGCTGATATTGGCGGTATTTGGCTAAAACATAGGAATATCTTTATAATGGCATAACTCCGTCAAAAAAAATCGTCGAGGGTCGATTTTTTTTGTAAATACTCGTTGGAAAGTGTACTCTACGATAGTATTTGAGGTTTTTTGAAAAAAAATTCTTGGTAAACCAGGTAAACTTGCAAACCATTGCGTTTTTTAAGAAAAGAAGTTGGTCGGCCTGATTAAGACATAGCAATGTGGCATTATCTCGCAGCTATTGCAAATCATTTTTTCCTGAAAGTACACATAATTCCCTACAAAACAAAATAAAAATGACCTCAATACGATAAAAATTGACCGAGTTACAAGCATTTGAAAAATGGCAATTTTTTATGAAAAATTTTGTTGCGGAGTGTAGATACTTTTAAACAATTACACCCTCCGTTGTTTTGTGTTTTAAGAAGCGTCCTCGAAGATTGATTAGCACGACATTTAACAAAGAAAATTAATTCTCTTCGAAGATCAAGCAAAAATAATGATTCATTGCTCACTGACAACAAATACATACAATAATAACCATCGAATACGTATTTGAATTACTGGCACACACTGATTTTTAAATATTTGGCATACACTGATATGAGCTGATATACTGTACGCATAGACGGCGATATTAGCATTAACACGACAGCACTCATCGGGAGGAAAGAAATGAATGAAAAATGTTGGCTACCTCACATTTTTCCTTTGCCACGTGTGTGAGAGATCTGCTATTCGAAAAATTGGGTGGGGGTCAAAGTAGCGTATGACTAAAATACCGAATTCCAAAATAACAAACATCTGAATCTACAGTAGCCATCATTATGAAAGTCGTTATTTTAGCCATTCGGTACTTTGAACCCCCACTTTATGGCGACGAACTATAGATAAGATATCAGCGTTATATCAGCGTTAGAGATACACATTTTCTCCCTAAAGGTTACATTAAACAGAGAAAAAACAGCTGTGATACATTTTTTGTTTGCGAAGTATGGTCGAATACGTAGCCACGCACGTGTGAGCAGACCTCCAAGGTTGTATGAGATCGCCAAACGCAAGATTTTTCGTCGACTGGTAATTACGAAAAGTTGAAATATCAGCATCAAACCGATAGATTTTCTTTCGGGAGGCTCATTTAAGCGAGGTAAAATAAATAAAAAATATTGAATCTGCCAGATTTTTCGCTTGAAATCTGTGTACACAGATATTTCGAGTTACAATTTAAAAACAGCCAACACGGAGAAAAAAGATTATTTGGACCAACCAAGATATTGACACAACCAACCAAATTTCCTAATTCCCCTATAACTCAGCTTAGTTGTGATAACCAAACAGTAATGGTTGGACGAACCAAGCCTTGTTAGTAGAAGGCCTGTCAGTTGCGGCAACCATCTACGATTGTCAGTCTACCTATTTGAATGGTTGATACAACTATTCAAGTGGGCATAATGCATTTTGGAGATTATATGGAAAAAACACGCATTAGTGTCGACCTTTCACTTTATCAAATTTGATTAAAAATATAGTACTGTTGACGCAAGACTAAAAAGAGAAACGTTTTCTTGAGTAATTTTTATATTTATTTTAGCCAACTGTGCAAATATATTTTTCATCTTAAACTTGAAGGAAGTCTTCCCTCGAAGGGAATTCAATCTTTTAAATCTAATAAAGTCGAGCACAATCTAAATTATAGAAAATGTGCAAAAAAATATATATATATATATATATATTAACATGGATGAACTACAGCAAAAAATGTCCACTTAGAAAATGTTTTCAGTTTTTGTGATTGCCTAGTAGTATTTTTCATCAAGATGAACAATTATATATGTGCAATGGCAGCATTGTTAAATTTGCATAATTTTTAGTTATATTGACCTTCTCGGTAACGCCATACACATGCATTCCCAATCAGAAATTACAAAATTAAATGATTGTAATACGATTTGTCGTGTATACTGTATAACGACAACTAATCGTGAATAGTTGAGGCTATCATTCGGAGTGGTTGGGTCGATGAATATATGAGTTGTTCCAACTTATTCGAAAAAACTCCGGCACAATAACTTGAGAACGTAGTTGGCCCAACTAATCTTTTTTCTCCGTGAGTGAGTGGCCACCTTCGGAAGAAATAGAGTATCAGTAGCGCTTATGATGTCAGGAGTAGAGCTTAGTAAAGATCAGGCGGAAATGGATATGTGGAAACATGGATATGTGTAAGGGACATTAATTTTTCTTTAATTTGGCGTCGGGTCGCTACCGCGACTCTTGATATTGTATAAGAGGCAGCTACGGCGATTGGAAAGACTGTTGGGCGAGCTAACTTTATACGTATAGTTCCGATTACTACTTGGCGTCGAGTCGCCGCCGCGACTCTTGATAGTGCATGCGAAACAGCGATAGAGCCAGCCTTTGATACGTACTTCTTTTATAAACATATATCAAAAGTCGCTATTATATGTACGTTATACAAAATGCCATACTGTTGGTGAAAAATTTCCGAAGTATAGCAATTGCTATTAAATACTGAAATTTAGTTTTTTTCATTACCGCTAGATGGCGACCGAATACAAACTTTCCCGTAAGCGAAACGATCAACGCCTTTGCATATAAAGAGAAGTGTTACCGAAATTGTCTTTCGAGGGACACATGAAAGACTTGGCACTTATGCTGCCTGGAGGTTGTATTTTTGGTCGAATTGTCATATGTTTACCTACGACGCATCGATTTTGGCTAGCGTGTCGCAGTCTCAATATAACATCCAGAAAAATGAAATAAATACAAAATATGTGATGGAAATCTTGTATATATTTTGCACTGACATTAATGACATACTAACTTACGAAACATTAGTAATATTTTGATTGAGGGAATTCCTACAAATAATTCTAATTCCAGTACCATATTGGAAATAGTAATAAAGGAATCACGAATCATTTCTATATAAAAAGGTAATACTTTCATACGTATATGTATGAGTAATAGTTTGATAGGTAACATTACTATACGAATAATAACTGTAGTACGCCAACCTAATCCGAACGATTCCTATGTGTATTTTAAAACATTCTATAAGTATGCAAGGACAATAAACCTCGTGTGTCACCAGTTTACCACAATTATAGGAACTAAGAATAGAAAGCCTCGTGTCTGCTACCAGACTTCATGCCGGGTACTTGGCCGTTTTGTAAAATATAAATAGAATTTGATCTAATATTACTTCCATAGTGATGGTGGGGATAAGAGTTCGAGTGCTTAAGCGGGATGGAGTTTTATGGCGCAAAGATGAATCACTTAAGATATCTCGAGGGGGTATACTTTTGACTCATCATTACTCATGAAAATTTTACTCAGTGATGACGGTAAAATTGATCACCATAGGGTAGAGTGAGGTACATTGTAATATGGGGCACAGTTTCACACGGTCAATATCACGGGGGCGTATAGTGTTTAAATAGTGGAATTCTTGGTGCTCGACAATAAGTTGAATCCCAATCTGTCAGTGCAAATTAAATTGCAATAACATATATTATTTCACATTTCTTGACAGTTTAGAATTTAGGTTTTAAAGAGTTATGAACGATATAGTCCCGTCAAACGAGAGTTTAAGGGAAAATTTCGAACACTTCCCAATGGAATAACAATGCAAAAGAATTCCAAGGTCTGAAATAAAAAGAGAACAACCTACAATGGCGGTGTTGGGCTCTGTCTCACAAGGGGAGCGAGATGCAAATGTCGGTTCTGCACGTAGTCAACGAAGATTACGGCGCAAAACAAGCTGTTGGAGCCATAAATATTAATCGGATGAACCATCATCGCATATTAAAGAAAAAAGTGTAAAACTTATCGAAAAAATTGAATCTGCCACGTTCTATTTCTCTGAGGGATATAACCAATTATGATTTCATTTATTTGTAACACAATTCTAGTAAATGTAGAAACATCATAAAGAAAATAAAAACACACTGCACCTCAGTCTCCGCTACCGTGTCGCATATGTGAAAAGAAGAAAAAATGGAGCGTCCGATTTCCATAATTGTTTTGTATTTTTTTCATGCATAAAAATACAATAATAGATCGCATCGAATTCGCTCGTTCGATGATGCAGTGGGATGCAAGGATCGCTTATGTTGATATAACCAAAGGCCTTGCTATGGAGAGAATCTTGAAAGTCAACTATTATAAATTGGGCATCTTTGTGGATTTTGATTGTCCCAATAGCGATATGGTTTTTAAGCAGGTTAGCATTGTTTAATGGAAAATAAATATGGTCGTAACGTTATTTGTTCGATTTCCGATGAGTTGAATAACGCAACAGTCAACTCATTTTTTACGTACTACAATCTTCTCAGTTCTCAGATCAAGGAATGCGATACAACGAGTCTTATTGGTGGCTGATTACCACAAGCCAAGAAGACGTTCCCGAACAATTCTTCGGATCCCTCCCTTTGAATATTGCAACGGAGATGGCTGTCGCGATTCGTCGTGACGACGCTTACAAATTTTTTGATGTCTACAATCCGAGTCATCGCCATGGTGGTAGGCTTAACGTTACCTTCATGGGTCAATGGAACATCACTGATGGTTTGAACATCGAGCTAACCCAATACAAATACAAGAGACGTGGAAATTTACACGGAATGGCACTAAATCTATCAATTGCGGTGTGTAGAAAAATATCGAGTACGAGGATTATTTCTTCATGACAAGCCATGCATAAATTCGACAGGTTGACCATGCACCGAAAAACGATTTTCTAAACTACCTGAAAAGTCCAATCAATAAACACTTTGACACTATGCATCGTTTTAATTATGCTCTTATCTTGCAACTTAGCAAGTTCTATAATTTTACGTATGTAACATGTAGAAAACTAATCATTCTACTGACGAAGTATACAGTATTCATCGTAAATATGCTACAAATATACTTAAGATTCTGCAGGGATGTGATAAAAACCTTCATGCTTTGGCGTCCGGTGAAGTTTGACTCATCTGAGCCACAGAAACGTTTACATCTTACCTCGAACGATCATTTTTCATTTCGAATGGCCATATTTGGTTTTTGAGACGTTCAGCAATATACTCTTTTTTTTACATATCTTGAAGAGTAATTTAGCCGAAGAATGATAGTTTTTATTACATCCAGGCAGAATTTAAAGTATATTTGTAACATATTTTGGATAAATAGTGTATACCACGAATTGAGCAATGGGCTCTAGCATCCCCTTAAGTGTGGAAAATATATATTGTTGATTGATTTATCGAAGTATGCATTTGACGAGAGGAACAACGTGGGGCTATAAGGTTAATGGAACATACACTGGAATATTGGGCGATATGGTGAAAGGAATAGTCGATATAAGTGCAACGCCGTTTAATTACAAATTGGATAGACTCGATGTCATAGAGTACACCGTTCAAACCTGGATAATTAAGTATTTTCACAATACTTCAGTTATCAAATGTACATCAAAAACTACTCGTGTAATATTGTTAATTTAGGTGTGTTTTTGTTTTTTAGGGTTGTCCTTATTTTTAGGCATCCACAGAAGAACGAATTGAAAAACGTTTTCGCAGACCCGTTCACGACCGAAGTCTGGCGGTACATTGTCCTCGTCGGAATGCTGAACTGGCTATTACTTTACTTGATTGTAAAAATTGAACAATGGTATGATTGGAGGGAACCTGTCAATACATTGGATACGCATCCAGCTTCGGAAACAGGACTGATTGCTGTGGCCTCGATTTGCCAACAGGGTAAGAATTTGATGATACTGAAAGATACTAGAGAAGAATAATTATGATTTTAAGAAAAAACAGTTCCGAAGTTTGTTAATACTATCTAGGCATATACAAATTGCATTGTTCAATACATGATTGGATATACTGGATTCTTCAATAGGAATTTGGATGTACTATAAATAATGGATCCAGCATGCGCATTAGACTGGTTTAAAAGAGTCTATTTTTTATCGGATTGCCGATCAATATTCAAGTATTGTTACTCAAAAGGAAAAGTTATGCGAAGAATGTATGCAAAAATTGGATATTATGACTTTTCGACTGTTTTAGAAAAAGAAAGTTAATGGTACAGTTTATCAAAAATTTATAATATTACGTCAAGTAGTTCCTGATAACTGCAGGTACATTTAATGTAGTTTGGGATTGCATTTGACGCGAATTCGTTAGAAGATAAAAATTCTAGAGCATTTAAATAATTCAGAAAGTCATTTGCGCTATAACTTTCGTAGATTACGAAATATTAAGCCGAGATTTAGTACACAAAACACATATAAAGTAACACAAAATTATTATCGGTGTTACTTTTGTTAAGAATCGATAAAGTGGTTCTAATTTTATTTCAATTTCAATGTTGTCTTTAGACATTTGAGCATTTCAACTCGTGTACATTTTGAAATACACATTTGAAATATAATAAGGCCAAGGAACGATAGCTACGATAGCTAGAAAATTTAATCATAACCGTACTAGGCTGGGCAGGCTTGAAAGTATGGGGCATGTATGGGTTTTTCGGCAATATCTCAATGAACTAATTTTAATTCTTTACATTGAAAATGCGAAATTTTTGCAAGAGCAAATAATTTACATTTTTTTTTTTTTCAAGGACGTGAAATTGTAGGACTGAACATTCTATTATTAAATTCATATCTTATAGATCATGCTTACTAGTCCAAGTTTGTTCAGTTAAACGTTATTATTAGTATTTTTATATTTTCTAAATTGGAAAAGTAGGTATGTCAGGTAGGTATCTTAAGATAGATAAGAGTATCAATTTACATAGCTGTTGAAAATGAATACGTATTTTTTTACCATTGTTACAGAATCTTAATTGTTATTCAAGGTATTTCATGTCTGTTTTCAGGATTGAGCGACGGACCACGTATTTATTCGGGACGTATCGTATTTTTATTCCTCTTTCTTTGGGGCCTCCTGATGTTTCAGTTTTACTCCGCTAGCTTGGTAGGCTCGCTCTTAGCGGAGAAACCACGATTCATAAACACCGTTGAAGATTTGTTGCATAGTAGTTTGGAGGTTGGTGCCGAAGATATTGCTTACAACCGCGATTTTTTCGAAGTAACTATTGAACGTAATATTGTTATTGTTTATCGTCTAAAAATGATTAATCGAGAAAATGTCTAAAGTTTGCTGATTTTTTGTCATCAGTCTACAGACAGCCCAATAATAAGGCAGCTATTCGAGAAAAAAATGGCCATAAATAAAAAAAGAACAAAGCTACCATACTTTACGGCGGAGGCGGGTTTGAAAAAAGTGCAACGAGGTGGTTTCGCGTTTCACATCGACACCGCAACATCATACAAGTTTATTGAAGTAATTTAAACTTACGATCACACAAAGTTTTGAGATTAAATAGAATATCTCATTTCAGGAAACATTCCAGGAACAGGAAATCTGTGAATTGGCTGAAATTTATCTTATCAAGCCTAGGCACACATCTACAGGTGTGAGCAGACATTCTCCCTTCAAAAAGATGGTCACTTATGGGTTTGCATCAGATAACTATTTACTTGTCTGTTTATTTATCAATTGTTGAAGATCAATGTGCACTGATCCATCTTTTTCACTATACAAATATATAGAGCATTTGAAATCAATTTACGAAATGGTTTGAGAAAAATCTGTTTAAATCATGCCCCGAGTCGGATACAATTTAGAGATGACTACCGAATATTGAAATATTTTAAATGCATGACAAAAAGAATTGGTTAGGAAGACTCCAAGCAATTAAACTGGTTCGCTTAATGGACTAGTTAGTTACCGAAGCAAATCGATTGTTTGGCTCAACAGATCAATTTGTTGGGAGCCAACAATTAGGTGACGGAACCAACTACTTTGACAGCCTAAAAAATTGCTTAACCCACCCGACTTAGCCGCTTGGAGCGTATATAGCCATGCGAGTTGGTTAGGGCAGACAATTAATTCTCTCCGTGAGCAAATACTTGTTCGGCAAAACCTTTAAATGAGTGTCCAAAACAGAGTTTTAACTCTCAGAGAGGTCATAACAATGAGGAGGCCTCATTGAATGTTGACAAGTCTCCGATTTCGAGTGTAGCTTTTTTAGCTCGGTTTCCAAATATGAATGAAGATATCGATATCTGAAAGTCATCATTTTATGACCGGTCCTGATGAACATAGATTTCTTACAAGCCAAACGGAATCATACTTCCAAGTCCTGTACGAATAATGTATAAAGTTATAACTGTAACACCCTCGTGTGCTTTTAATTTACGACTTCCATTTCAATAGCATTAAAACTGAGTCATTCATTTCATGCAGCCTGCGTTTCATAATGGAGCGTGGTACATCACAGCGGTTGCGTAACATCTGGAATCACCGACGTCCACAATGTCCTGAGAGTCACAATTCGACGCCGGTACCAGTGATGATTCAAGAATTCAGTCCTGCATTGTTCCTGATTCTTTTCGGAGCCGGTCTTTCCTTGTTTATAATGCTATTAGAAAAAACGTGTAACCGTATGCGTGAGAAGCAATCAATCGTTAATGAGGAGATGAGCGAGTCGCCAGCACCCGATGCTCTCAGTAGTGTAGATCAAACTATTGATCTAAACTAGCAACCGCAAAGGTCAAATGTTTTAATTAGAGAAAAATTAATGAGACTTGTTGCTATGGCAATTTGATCATATTATGGTAACTATAATCTGCTGTTCTGCCGCATCGAGAAGTTGCGGAAACCATTTTATCACGCTTTGTTGGAAAAAATAAAGAAGAGGCAAATTCAATCACGGCTTACCTAGCATCTGAAGTAATAAAATAAGATTATAGCGAATAAACATTCACATTCGACAAGGTCTCCCGTTTTACTCAATGCTTGACCGCTTTTCCTTGAAACCGTGTGCATCCGTTATCGGTCACGACGATGCAATACGAAAGTATACAACAAACTTTTTATTCATCGTTTACTCGAACAAGGTCGCAGAGACGGAGTGGGATCAACAGCTGCTTTTCCAGGTCCAACGACCCCAAGTGCACTCTTACGGTATTTCTCATAAAATGCACGTAGCATTTTGTGCTTCTAACCTGACCTCCATAAAAGTATATTTACAATTAGAATGAACAGTGGAATCACCATTCTTTCCATTGCGTATCTTTATTGATGCAGTGTTTAGCTATTATACTTCCGAACTTTAAATGCCTTGTCATTGGAATATCCATTAACCGATCTCAAAGATTTTTTATTTATTTAGATTTTAGAACAGTGGCCCAGTTTTTGTAGATCAGTTTGAAGATCGAGTTTGGCAATAACAAGTAAAACTTGTAATCAGTAACTCATTTGTTGTAAATTATAATTATTATTCACTTTTTTAATCACTCATGTTAATAGATGTGCTATTGGAATTTTAATATTATTTTTTCTTATAAATCTCCGGCTTTAAAATAGGATTAGGTATATTGAAGTCATAGGAATCTAGTCGAGTATAGCTTCGTCACAAGCTGAAAAAATGGCTGTTTACGGAAATAAACCAAAGTGTTAGTTCCATGGTCTGTTGAACTGCTTTGTGTGTATTCTGTATATATAATTTTTTTTGTTCTCCATGTAACAAAGCCATACTGAAATATAGTATTGTTTCGTTCACGTAAAAAAATAAAACGAATATTTGATAGTGGGGCGGACGTTATTGATTACACTACTTGTAATTAGCCCAACCTTTCTCTTTTGAGGTCCTGCTTAGACTGACTTCATCGTTAACGTCGTGATTTGGTCATTTGTTAAATGTCATTCCGTGTGTAATCCCCTATCGTTGTATTTGTAACAGTATGATATATTTTATTACGCCTTATATAATTTTTAAACTGATCTATAAACTGTATAAGATTGGGCTAAAATAATATTTCCTGGGGAAAAGTTTGAACGATTAATTTCTAATTACTCCGACATATACATATATTTAATTGAGTAGGCGCGAAATTTTTTTCTTTCTATTTCTCTTACCTTTGACTTTCAAGAATGTTTACAATGATTCTGTGCTGATAATTATTCGACAGTAAAGCTACGTCGTGTAATTACAATTAATTTAATTGCAGGTCCGATCCATTGCACTGTTATGCATGATTGCTTAATTGCGTTGCTCATCATTATCACCGAACGCAGTCGCACTTCCTCACGGTTATGAGTGATGTCGTTATATCCGACGCTGTGATCCTTGATGATTAATGATGTAAAACGAGATTTACCTGTCGAAGAGTAATTCGAATTTTACATTTTCAGGAAATTCATTATCAGTAATTTATCGTGTATATTTTGTGATTATGCTATGAGGCAGTGATGAATATTCCCCCAATGAAAACATGTTTCAAATACTTTGTGAGACAATTAACTGTGATCAGTTTCTGTAGAAATTTGGCAATTAACAATTTTACCAACAATTACGAATTTTATTATTATTGTGAGTAAATATATTTATTACAATTACTCCTAAAATCTAATACAAGTTACAATAATCCCCAACGATTTAGTCATAACAATATTGAAAAAGCTCATTGTTTACTGGTATGATGAACATTACCTTCATACTATGTTTACTGCAATTTCTGTTCCAATGTATACCCAACAATGTGGTACACATTGTTACAGAATTAATTATTGATTTTTGCCCACAATTTGTTGTAGATGCCCATGCTATAAGACATTCGCGATGCACGATGTTGCAAATATTATGAGCCTTCGGTATAGAAGTGGAGGAAGTTAAGCTGTATATGGTCGAAGGCCTGAGTATAAAGGCACGGTCTCGAGTTTCGTTCGGTTTACTCGTACGCGAAATGGATGGTCGACTGTGGGGATTTGCATCGCTGTTGTGCTTCGTCGCTCTACTGCTCACCGGCATTCCAGGAGGTTGTCAGGGTTATCTGTGGCCCAAACAAGACACCTACACGACTCGCTGGGACAAAGTGAATCTCGACGAAATTCTCGAAAGCAAGAGACTCCTACAGCACTATTTCAAGTGTCTCATGTCCCAAGGACCTTGTCCTCCGGACGGTCGTGAGCTAAAAAGTGAGAAATTCAGAGTATTTATTGTTAACATTCATTTCTAATATCCCTTCGTAGCACGTGATTTACGTCCGATGTTAAGAAATTGTGGGTTTCGATTATGATTATGAGATTCATTTAATCTACTCTAATCTAATCTAATCTAATCTAATCATGAACAATTGAGGTAACCAAAAAAAACAATGTGGAGATTTTTTCTGTAACTACACATAATAAATATATAACCATACATATGCAATTTATGAATAAAATAAAAATGTATCAGATTCGAACTCCCTTAAGGACAATTTTTATAAGCATTTTTTCCTGGAGAAAGTTAGTAAGATCCCAACTAAAAAACTTATTATTTATTAGAATTGTATTAATACACAAAAGTACAACATATGACTGAAATAATATTGATTTTCTTCTTCAGGAGTTTTGCCAGAAGCTTTAGAAACAGGATGCGCAAAATGTACGAAGAGTCAAATCGAGGGTTCGGTCAAGGTTATCCGATATTTGAGGTAGGTGTTTGATAGTTGAATCAGCATGCAGATTGGAAATTCTTAATTCGACTGATGCCTGCACCGATATAACGTGCAAAACATATTTTACAAACCGAACTCTATGCATACAACATCGCATGCGTCAGTTAAAACTAATGGCTACGAACGGAAAACAGCATTGTCCTGCATACCGATTCGTCGATATTGCAGGAAGTACGCGCGCACCTGACGCGTCGTGCAGTCAGGAAAGCAAATCGCACGAATATGTGCGTCCGGACGCTTATTTGTATGCACTCGGCTAGCGGGCGATTTTCACGAGGCACGCATTGTTATTGTATCGATGGGAATTCTCGTTGTCAAACTGTATTGAAAGTAATATATTATACTTTCACGCATATCTCGTAGTATCATTCGCTGAATGAATGTATAATAACGCAGGCAGTGTTGTGACTGTTAAACAAGTAGTTTGGCAACTCTTCATTCAATATGCAACTTATATCGGGTAAGATCGTCTGTTTATCCAATAAATTGGATAAATTAACCTTGAAACCAAACACATTCACAGGCGTTCGTGTCCTCGACATTTTACTATTTGATATTGTCGAATGATCGATTTATTTGGCCTGTTTATGGGGGAAATTTCGAGCGTCATGTCAGGCGTGAATCTGGCTAAAATCCTGTCAGGCCTCCTCATCACGCAATCTGACCTTGAATTGTATCTGCTATGACGTTAAAAAACTCTGCTTGAATCTGAGAGTCCTCGAACACTGTCAAAAATGAAAAGGACTTTGATACAACAAAAAATAGGAAATTTCGTAACCCGATATATAAAATAGAAAGTATTGTACAATGAATAGTAAATGTACTATCTGCATATGAAAGGTAGGAAAAATAAATACATTTTTATACAATTGGCATTCAATTTTACAATATGTACTTGTCTATCAGAAAGGCTATTTACAGACTGGTGTATTAAAATTAATGTACAAATTTGCAGATTTTGTGGCTGATCAAATATTTAACATACAATATTATAAGAAAAGTAGTACTTCATGATAATTTACATTTCTATAATCCGATTTGAAAGTTAAAAGACTAGGAAGTTCGAAAATTTGTTCGCAAGTATCTCTGAAAATTAAGGGGGATCCTGCTTTAGAAGGTTAAAAAGAAGCTTTGTTCGAGAATTTTTTTGGAAGGGAAGAAAACAACTTAGCCCAGCGAGCTTGACGGAATATTTTCTTATATATTTGAAGTGTAAAAATAATTTTTTAAAAGTAGGTACAGTAATAAACCGCCGAGTAATGAGCCCGTTCCGTGAGCGCCTCGCCACTATAGTTTGCAAATGGCGGGCGTGACAGCAAAAAAAAAAAACTAAATGACCTATCGACACAAACCAAAGTTTATTCTCTTCAGTATAAAATTATTTTCTAAGTGAATTAACAAAATTGTTAGAAAATAATTTTTAAATAACTTTTACAGCACATTTAAGTGTTTTTCCTTTTATTGAAAAAAATTTTCCTTTTTCAAACCTAAAAGAAATATGATTTCGTGATTACTTCAAATTTTTCTTAGTTCACCTAGAAGACAATTCAATACTGAAGAGAAAATACTTTGGTTTGAGTACATAGAAACTATAGTAGCAATGCGCTCACGGAAAGGGATCATTACTCTGCTGTTTATTCTTGTATCGCATTCAAAAAAATGATTTTTATATTTCAAATACATAAGAAACTATACCCCAAACTTGGCTGAGTTAGATTGTTTTTTTCCCTTCTAAAAAAATTCTCAAAAAAATCTATTTTTCAATCTTCTAAAGCAGGATCCCCCCTTAACATGCATTGCAGATATCTGAATATCGGTTTGACCATTAATATATGATCATTCAAAATTAAGAACTACGCGTTAAGATTTTCGGTGTTAGTACTTTTCAATTCAAAGTAAGACATTAATTTTATAATACGCGTGTATCAAAGCGACTAATTATAGACCGGTGTTATAAAATCAATCAAAGGAGTGCCTCTATATATAAACAGAAGCAGTCGACTCTTTTATTTAAAATTTAATAAGTTGATCAAAGTATTAAAGTGTCAGAACTTTTCAGAGCTTGTTGGTACAAGGAATTTAAAGGGAACATCCAATGTAAGTAATTAAAACGTCGTTTGAATATTCATATACCGATATTAAACATGAATAACGACGTTTAACGGTTTACTGGAAGTACTAGTAAACCTAGTCGGGCGATCGTAAAAGAGAATTCGACTGGTTAGAATTTGTCAAGGATTCCACAATAGAGATTCCAAACTAGGACCGTGTTACAACTCAATTCGCGCAGACAACAAAACACGCAACTCCGTCGAATATATTTATTGATGGCGACAATAATACGGATGTATTCAATATATCCTGTAATAACGAAATATCGGAAATAAGTGATAAATGTACGTATGTATGTAGCAGTGCCAATAACTTGCTCCCCGTTAGTTCTGATTGCAGCAAATGAAACGTCTTCTAAATCTGAACTAGTAACTGTAAATGTTATTTATATTATCACTTGGTGCAAATGTGATTTTTGGCAAGACATCCTGAAATATTATGATGCTATGATAACTCAATAAAAGTCACTTCACTACAGATACACTGACAAAAAAAATCTTTGAATTAACTACATCAGCGTACAGTCTCATTTAAATGAATTTTTTGTTGGTGTGCCAAATATTTTGACTGCTGGTGTTGTTAAAAAAAAAATTGTACTGAAGTCTGAAACAAACATTTGTTTCCACTGTGTCAAAGAAAGCCGCCTATCGCAACTAAGCTATGGTATATTTGTGGGTTATCATAAATCCACGAATTCCCGAAATAACATTCATTCAAAAATACTCAGAATACGTTCACGTCAGTCTGAGCTGAGTTATCCCAGTGCGAACATAACTCTTTTCTTTCTTTCTTAAAATTGGTGCATTTTTCAACGTTTTATAAAAATAAGTTTCTCTCGAATGTTTGGTTTCCACAATATAAGACTATACCATGACCCTGAAAATTTCCGCATCTTCAGAAAAAAACTTTAGCACGCGGTAGCGCCGTGACATTAGTTCTGAGAGGAAAATGTTTACCACCTTTTTGTTCCTCTTTAAATTCCCCGATGGCGGATATTTTTGAAGAAAAAAAATTATTTGAAATTAAGGCGATCACTGCGAATTGAAAACTTTAGCACGCTGCATCTTTTTCATTTCTTACTTGACTGCCCTAGGTGTGTAATATACTATTTTTTCGCCCTTAAAAAAAATCCGGCGGAACCCGCCACTAGATAATCGAGGGTACTACAAAAAAGTCCTTCAGCATTTTTGCCTATGATCAATATTCTAGTCAGGAAACGCTGTCAAAGACAAAAGTCCAAATAACTTCCCACAAATAACCGTCACTCGAAAAGTAC
Source organism: Clistopyga incitator (assembly GCA_947507545.1). NCBI lineage: Eukaryota > Metazoa > Arthropoda > Insecta > Hymenoptera > Ichneumonidae > Clistopyga > Clistopyga incitator. The sequence goes on along the minus strand of OX382178.1, from coordinate 8,683,621 downwards.
GAATAACCGCCACCTCAAAATTAGAAAAGGAAGAAAATGTCTCCTACAAACTTTTCTCTCCGAGTCAAAATAAAAAAGATGCAGCGTGCCAAAGTTTTCAATTCGCAGTGATCGTCTTAATTTCAAATAATTTTTTTTTTTTTTCAAAAATATCCGCCATCGGAGAATTTAAAGAGGAACAAAAAGGTGGTAAACATTTTCCTCTCAGAACTAATGTCACGGCGCTACAGCGTGCTAAATTTTTATTCTGAAGATGCAGAAACTTTGATGGTCATTATCTAAAATCGTTTTTATGCAGGAAAAAATCTTCTCCTGTATAACCAAGCAATTGTTACGAATTTATGATTCACGAGTTATCTGAAAAAAACGTGATAAAATTTATAAAGATAGAGGCACGAAAATCGAGTTTTTGTGCCATTAAGCTAGTGCTAAGCAGTACAGAAAGTTTAAGAACAAGTAACGCCCCTATTTTAATCGTTTATCGTCAAATGAATGTCGGATTTTTTTTTTTTTTCAGGGAGTTTGAGCCAGCAAAGTTTGAGATGCTTGCAGGCAAATATGACTCGGATGGAACTTACCGACGCCGATACTTGGAACCACCGAAGAATGACCTTGAAACATAATATTTTTGTCAGTCACACTAGTTATTAGTTCTGATTATATACACGACTATAATTATTATATATTTTTGCATATTCAGACAGTCAATGAATCTCCAATAGAACGAAGATTTAAAACTTGAAGCCGAGAAACGATCGACATGACGACGATCATTACATTTTAATAAAAATGTTGTACTGATATCAATAAGGTACCAACTACTCATTAAGGTCAAGCGACAATTTATTAAAATTAATACCTTAGCAATAAAATGGTTGTTGTAATTACAAAAATATAGTTAGAATTTCACAGTTATCGTACTAAAAATAGTTGCATCGAATAGCTATTGCTATATAGATATATAATTTAGAAACTCGGGATTTCCGCGATTCTTCTGAGTGCATAAACACGAATCTGAGTTACGTCTTCATTAACATTTGCCACGTCACATTTCCAAGCAATATTAATGATTGCATAGAAAAGAGGCTTGTTTGGAACAATCAAATGCTAGGTTGAATATGCTCCAGCCGATTAACCGGTTAGATAGCAGAATCAAGTGTTTGGTTACGCAAACCAAGAATAACACTAACGAATAAGTCGTTTGGTCGAATCACACTGTAATTATTATTTTAAAAAAAAAATTATTTACCGGTATACAAAGCTCGACTGCATATACCATATATTAATTTTCGGATGCATTCATTATTACCAAATACAATATTGGTGTATTATAAATGTGCGGCCAATACTCGTTTACTGTAACTCTGAAGTACCATCGTAGAATTTTAATACTATTCTCAAATTTACAATAAAAGTATATTAATATGCGATTCATATATTTGATTCGTAGATGTAATATCGTTTTGTATATTAAATTTACTTGCATTTTTAACCGTGCAATTGATTGGCTGGCGTATAAAAACACTTGGTTGTCCTAATCAATCAATTCTCTCCGTGCGAAATGAATAAATTCGACTTAATTGAAAATTTCGTTGGTAAACTTGATCACGACATTGAAACCACGGGAAGCAGCAATATAATCTCTGTTAACCTTTCGAATAGCAGTTAGATTCTTGCGAACGCATGAAGGTCTATGAATTGGTGGAAGAACAACTAACGTTACTGAAAATAAAATTCATAATTTTCTACAAGGAGTTGCGATTTTCATATGAAGGTCACTGTGCTACGCGAAAAGGTGTCCTGAAATTATATATTGGCTGAACGGTCGTGCCCTAATTATCGGTGTTGACGCTTCTTAACAAGCAAGAATTGAAAGTGGGACGCTGAAAGTTTTCTCATTATCTGAGCGAGGGGCCGTCGTCATTATCCGACCGAGGGATCTTCGTCGATGTAAGTTTGAAAAATGTCTTTTCGTCAATGAAAAAAGTATAAGCAATCTCCACAACAATTCTCCGATACGGGAATAATGAATTGTAGCGATTGCATCGATATATGTGGCATATTTTCCCTTCACCCACAAATAAAACATAACAAAATAATTACTTCGAATAATTTCTAAAAATCTAGTTTTTTATATTATTTATCATATATTCCCAAGTATGCCTAAAAACTCTTAAAGACTACATTATAAATTCAAATAAAGTGCCGATCGTTCAGTGGTATGGTTGACAAATTTTTAGAGCGGATTTTGTATTTGCAAATATTTTTCATTCAAGTCGGATGAAAATATTGCCAAGAAAACGTAGTAGGTACAACTGCGTTATTGGTATTTAGTATTTAGTACCGCTAACCAATAACTTGGTTTTACTTACCTACTAAGTTTTTTTTTCGTAGCATTTTTGATCAAGGCATTTGTAAGCCTAACCAAGCCGATTTTCAGTGAAGTGTCTATTTTATACGTAACATCTATTAAAAATGTCACAACCATGGAAATATGCCGGTTATTAAGGCCTTTAATTTGGGTAATTATTCCGATATTATATTTTGGAAGCATTGAGAAATATTCTCAGAAGTGGTAAAATACCATTTTTATATAATAATTCATGAAATCTGAACATTAAAGAAACGAGTTCTGAATATATATTTTTTGAATGGAACCCAAAATCGTTTGAATGTGAGAACAGACACTTTTCATTTTCTTTTTAATATTCGACTCAAGAAGAAATAATTTTTGCTGTTGCCATTGTCGGCAAAATTTAAGTATTGTGCGTGTAAATTCTGGATATTCCAGAGGATTTTCTCAAGCACTGACACCTGAAATATTTTATTAGCGAATATTTATTTATCTAGTTGTGAATACCTAAGGTTTTAATAATCGCACTAACAACCATGTTTTCTTTCTTCTATTCGTGGAACTGGGATATAGGAAATCGTTGTGTACAGAGTTATAAGTGGTTTTATTCTTTGCGTGATAACGATATTTCGATGTGCCACATACGTATGTTACATTCAAAACTATTATCGTGAACTTGTGTCACGCGACGTTAAGGCATTCTAAGAATATTTAAAATAATTGCCTTTTTTATTATTACTTTTCCGTGAAAATTTTACAGCATTCATATCTCACGGTTTAGCACCATTGCAAACTATTTTGTTTACTCAAAATGAGTACCAGTCTTATTTATATAATTTTGTATTCACTGCATATTACATGATTTATAAATAGATTCATAAGTAACAGGGAGACTTTTAATATTGAGTATTCGAGTAGATCATACCTATATATATATATATGTATTTCAAAAGCTATATTAATGGGAGTACAGCTTAAATATTCAAAACATAAATTTTAATTTATCAATTTGTTATTAACTCACAAACAATTTTCTTCGGCGTCACACACATAGTTACACAGTTTAAGAAAAAGTTCGTTTGACCAAATTCGTAAACTTGATTTATTACAATATTTTGGGTATTTCTATTGTACACCACATGTCACTATAGCCATTTTCCGTTAGTCTACCATTGACGATGAGGAACTTCTTTCTGCGATGGGAAATCGCTGCATGAGAAAGCATGCCTCTGTTTTCATGTATAAACAATGAAACAGATACGAAATTTACTAAATTATACGGAGTTCATGTACCGGGCTATGATTTCTCGAGTCACGACACTAAGCACTTCAAGCACTGCACAACGATCGATAAAGGGCATCTAGAATATTATATACCTTAGGCTAATTTGCATTCTGAGTAGCTCACGTTTATGCATGGGAGGAACTTGCGAACTAACAAAAAATGTTAATATTTCTTGAGTAATCTCTAGGCTGTCACAGTCGAGAAGATGATAAGACAAATATTTTTATGACCCGGAGAGAAAATTCAACGGTGCAGCATGAAAGTGTATTTTGTATTTCTCATATTTTTAGTATTCAATACATGTCGATCAGACAAAATACGCGCAAGTTTTGCCAGAGATTATTACAAGGATCGTCATATACAACAGATTGTTACCTTCGACTGTTGGGATCCATATGGTAAATATAATTAAATAGTTTTTATCCACTATTTAAATGAGGTAATAGTAGCAAATGGTATTTGTTCGATTAAACAATGCATTTTCAACTCGCTTTGGAATGCTCGAAATTTAGAATATTTTTATTTTGTTTTTCGGAAATGTTTTGGCCTATTTTGAAAAACTTGGTAATTGAGTAAGAAAAAAAGAATTGTGTACGTTCGCAACTGATTCAGTACTTGAATAGGCAATTATTACCAGTACTGAGAAATCATGTGTTTCTCTAGATAAGCTTTCGTTTGCCCGAGATGTGATGCAAATGGACACGAGAATGTCGTTCATCCCCATAATGGAAAATCTTGAAATGAAGAAGATTTTAGCAGTGAACTATTACCACATTGGTGTCATTCTAGACATTGACTGTCTCCGAAGCGCGATTGTCTTTGAGCAATTTTCACAACATCGTTTGCCTTTTAACGAATCTTATCATTGGCTGGTGCTCACAGAAGCAATGACAATACCCACTGAAATGCTTGAGCATCTCCCTTTCACTGTCGAGTCTGAAATGACCTTAGCTAGTCGTCGACAAGATTCTTACGTGCTTCACGATGTTTATAATCCGAGCTATCGACACAACGGCCAGCTAAACGTCACCTGGAAGGGTACCTGGACACCGGACCAAGGGCTGGATGATGAATTAAAGCAATATAAATACGTTCGTCGGGGAAATTTTCATGGTCTGACTCTCAACTTTTCAATAGTGGTAGGAAAATCACTGCTATAATAGCCACTTGATTCGCCTGATAACATCAAAGAAACAATATCCGGCGGAAAAATAAAAACAAATTTCACTTAAATGTAATAAAGAATCCAAAAAATCTGTTGAGTCGTGCTGGAAAATTATGTATTTTAATTTATTTGTTAGATTATTTTTTAAAGCAATCAATCAATTGGAATTCGTTTTAAAATGTACGAAATTGAACTTGTCACATTTATTCTAGTTGTACCTCAATACGTAGAGCCTCAAGAATTTTAAGAAGTGGAGGAACGAATTGTGGTTTCCTCATACGCGAAGCGATGGAAAAGATCTATGAAAAGAATTTGGAAAATTAATCAGAACTGCCGTTCTGGCCTACACAACGCCAGCCATCACAGAATTCATTCAGCACATTCGGTTGCACATAGACTTTGTCGTAAAGACGTACGATCACTTCAAACGTTCACGCTCTCTTTCCATGACTTTTCAATCCAACATCATTCGGAACCGTTCGAATTGCTCGAGCTGATTAGGTCTGATTGTGCGGTCAATTTTACTCAAGCACATTAAAAAATACGAGACCCAAAGACCCAACAATTTAAATGGCAAAACGTGCACACGTAAATAGAAAAGTCAAAATTGTACTCACATAAGACGACTGAAAATATAAGTTCTGTAGCGGATTTCATGTCGCCGGATATTTTGTAACAGGATATTATGACTGCATCCTATGGTTGATAAAATAAAAATAAAAGTGCATGTTATCTTGAGATATTATAATGTTACAATTACAGTTGACGAATCCACCACTACCAGATTTTGATACTTACCTGACAACCCCGGTAAATCGTCATTTAGATACAATGATTCGTTACCACTATGCCTTGGTTCTGCAATTAAGGGACACATACAACTTCACGTAAGTATTTCACCCTTAATCATTTTGCAAGCAATCCCGACCAGAATTCTTGTGTTTCATTTTTTCCAATTACGTACTAGAATAAATATGCAACGAGCTAAGACTTGGGGATACCTCGTAAATGGTACTTGGAATGGAATGTTGGCGGATATGATGGCTGGATTGGTCGACGTCAGTGTACCTCCATTTCAGTATAAGGAAGAAAGAATGGATGTTTGTGAATTTACGGTTGAAACATATACAGTGAGGTGAACGAATTTCTGCAAATGTCTTGCAGCAACTCTGTTTTATCTCATAGGTGAATCGAATTCATTCCAGACCGTGTTTTATATTCCGCCATCCTAAAAAGAATGATCTACGAAATCCTTTTCTAAAGCCTTTTACCAGTGACGTATGGTACATGATCATGGTTGTTGGAATAGTGTATTGGCTTCTTTTGTTTTTGACTGCCAGGGTCGAAAAACACTATTGCACAGAGGCACCGATGAATACTCTAGCCACTCATCCAGCTTTGGAGACCGGACTTATAACTGTGGCAGCAATTACTCAGCAAGGTTCGTTAATGTTCTTCAGCGGATCAATCTTACGATGATGGTAAACGATTTTTTTAAACTCATACCCAAAAAGTGCCCGTTTTTCGAATTCTGGAGCGTGTTCAAAATCGCGTATTCTCGTACGAAATTAAGAAATGTTCTGCGCATGCGCAATTAGCCGCATTCTTGTTTTTCTACAGCATATTTCTTTTTTTACACGCTTCTGTTGACATTTCTTAACTGCCAGATACTGTTTCTATCGTCGCGCCGTCTGGTGTGAAAAAAACGAATCGAAGTTTAGTTGAGTGGGAAGTTTTAACGTTGGCCAGCCTGCGTGAAAGACAGAGATAGGCAAAGATTGCTCTGAAGATTCCGATCGAGCAATTATCTGTCGTAACGGGAACATTTTTGCCAGTTTTGTTTGGTTTTTTCAAAATTATGATTTGATTTGTCAAAAGATGTCTTTACAGTTGCAACAGTTGAGATTCAATGACCTCGCTAAATACGTAGAGTAACCGAATGTTAGTAGAAATATGAAAAATACGTTGTTTCGCTAGTCGAAATATATATGTAATATATATGATATTCACATGTTCCTTAAATAAATGCATATATGAGATATACTAAAACTTTTAAAAAATTATGTTTTTGGATCCCCTGGCGCCCTAAACGCGGGCCGTTCCATGACTTTGCTGATTAATTAGCATTTGCATGGCACTTTTTGGGCATTTGTTATGAAACATAGTATGTGAGACTCGTGCAGGAAAGTGGCTAGTCCACGCACCCGTGAAGTTGGCAGCACTCGCCTGCAGCTCGTACCACTGCCAGCACTCGCCTTCGGCTCGTGCGGCCAACTTCAAGGTTGCGTGGACTTTTCTGCACTCGTATCACAATGTACTAATTGCAATGCTTCCAGGCTTGAGCGATGGTCCACGAGTTATTTCTGGTCGGATTGTCTTCATTTCTTTGTTTATTTGGGGACTCCTACTGTATCAGTTTTATTCGGCATCTGTGGTAGGCTCGCTCCTTGCTGAACCACCACGTTTCATCACTACCGCGAAGGACCTTATGGATAGCAATATAGACGTTTATTTTGAGGACATTGGTTACTACTACGATTATTTTCGGGTAATTGAAATAAAAGATACTATGGAAAAATTATGTTTACCGCCGATAAACATGTATGACATCGTAAAACAAAAGATTGCTTCAAACGGAGTTAAGTATTTGAGGGACAAGATAAAATGTCGCAAGAACTTGATGTTATTAAAGAGTCGAAGAATTCCAATTTTTTATTATAGCAATACCACAAAGTTGATTTAAAAAAAAGGAAAGTGTGTAACTAAATCAAGAAAAAACTTGTTTTTAATTAAATGAGTCTGTTGATTTTTCTGAATACGTCTGTCTTTTTTTCAGGTTTTTTTTTTAATCTCCGTTTTACAAATTTTTCCCCGTTTACGGGCTTCGAGAATCTTACAATAAAAACGTTTGAAACAATCATACCTCATACTCCAAAAAATTCGCCAATTCATTTCACACCAAATTGGATATTTATTAATAATAGACCGACATTGTTATTATGTCAAAGCATTTTTTAACATTTTCATTGAACCAAAGTCTTGAATGACAATGTGAGCGTGAATCATCTGTCACTTGTATCAACTTTGACTTTTTCTTCAATTTGAACAAAATGCATTTATAATTGCCACAGACAATGAAGGATCCATTCGTTCTTGCTTTTTACGACAAGAAAGTGAAACCGACGAAGAAGAGGCCAAAAGGTTCATACATAGATGCCGTTAATGGGTTAAATTTAGTGAAAAAAGGAGGGTATGCTTTTCACGTCGACACGGCAACTGCGTATAAAATTATACAGGTAATTTAATAACACCAATAATATTCCATTCATATCAAGTATTACATATTTTTATTTATCAGGACACCTTCACCGATGATGAGATATGTGATCTACAGGAAATCGAGATTTTGAAACCCAAAAAAGTAACACTGGTCACGAGCAAAAAGTCTCCATTTAAGAAAATGGTTATATATGGGTTTGTATAGAATTTAATGGTAGAGCTTTACGAATAAGGAATGCTGGTAATTATAAATGACTGAGAACGGAAAGATTTTTTTGTGGTATTCAGATTGCGTCGCATAGTTGAACACGGTCTGACTCACGGTTTGCGCCAAGTTTGGGTAGCCGCACGTCCAACATGTCCTGAAAGTCAGAGCTCGACACCTGTGCCTGTCCAAGTAGAAGAATTCAGTCCAGCGGTTTTTTCGTTACTCATGGGATCAGCCTTTGCCACCTTCCTCATGATCCTTGAGCACTGTTACTACAGGAGGAATATCTGTACAAGTAACATTATTAGTGGCCAAGTAACACCGCAAATATTATCCGAAACTTCGGGAAATACTCCCGACGAACCAGTCAATGATGAAGACGTCCCTTAATTATGCTGGAAACGACCTTTACCTGCAATTGAAAGTTTATGTTTAATGTTAGAATTTTCTCTGTTGAATTAAAAAATAAAAAGTTAAGTTTGGCATAACACTTTATTCAACCTTGACGTCTTCAGAAATAGGACTTCATTCGAAATTGTTTAAGTTAACCTTAAATTCAAGAGCAATTGAGCTTCGTGTGATCTAATTTTTGGTCCAAATCATTCGGAAATCGGTCGAATTGAAAAGTACAGTTCCAAATCATGACACCAGGGCGGTGTGACGAAGTATTTCACTCATTGCGATCGTTTGTTTCTTTTTTTATTCATGCCAAACTGTCATCTAGTGCTAATGTTTTAACATGTTCATTCAAATTGAAGGTTGTTTTGAAAAAACTTGACGAAAATGTCTGGTAACTCAGTGATTGACGAAAGTGCCGATTTCACTTCTCAATTGCCTAGGAAGTTTTGCGAATGTATTCACCAATCAATAAGTGAATGGAACGGTGAAAATGCGGAAGTCATAGCTGACGCCAGGATTAAACAGAACAAATCGGTACAATATCTTTGTGGTTCATCTTTAAAGAGTGATTACGCCAAATCATCAAGTTCAGGGTCATCTCATAAATTAATCGACGAAGAAGTAAAAGAAATTCCACTCGTTAAAGCTGATGATAATAAATTAGTCACCAATGGCGTTTATACCGCGAAAGAAATTGAGGAGTTTACAGAAATTCTTCAGGAAGCAATATACAAAGAATTGTATCACAAGATGTGTGGGACCCTCAATCCACCATCGGGAAAACCAAGCAAAGATTCTATGGGTCCACCCCATTTTCAAAATGATGAGTACTGTAAGTACAGTGACGATTTTTCACTCCACGAGATGAAATCAACAATACGTCACCAATTGTCTTTGATTCATCACTACGGAGAATTCTTGTGTCCCTGTCCAATCACTCTGACGGATCAAAACTCGTTACATTGTGTAAGGAAAGAATTAATGGCATTAGATGAGTCGAAGAATTATGAGACTCAATTGAAAAATCAGAAATTCAATGTGGATGGAGAAAGTTTCAATCATCGAGTCCCTTCTCGTGAAGAAAATGAAGTAACTTCTGATATGCCAAATAAAAATGGAAGTAGTTTATTCGTTGACACAGAGAATGACGTCAGCTCAAACTTGCGGAAGAATATAAAAAACAAAGCTCGTGAAAAAGTAATCAAAATGTGCAACTTCCGGGACGTCCCAATGGATCCCGATTTCAAAGAATACCTGGATCACATGGACTGCGAAGACGTTGAGCCATTTACGATAGGTTCTCAAGGAAAATCAGATATGATTGGAAAATGGGGTAAACATCTCGACATTGTCGATCAAGTTCTTTCCGAGCGACACTTCCCAATGAAAGACGGCGTCATGTTTAGACAAGGATTGATTGCGTCCGAACGGTTCACCGAAATTAAGAAGGAAATTACATTGACCTGCATTAGTTACGATGAGGACAAAGACGACTACTTCCCAGTTGACGTCTGTGGGGTGGATAAGAAATGTGTTTCTCAAGATGCGATGTGTAAACAAGACATCAATGAGAATAATTATGACGAAAATGTAAAAGTAGTGTGCGATGTTTGGAATCATCCGTGCCGTGAAGTTTTCAGCGGTGTTTGCGTTTCGGCTACAGATGATTTTGACAACTTACGAAGATTTGACGACATTGGAAATCGAGGTGTTGCATCATTATGTAGAACCCTTGCCAAATGGTTAGTCGTGCCTTCGTAAATTAATCCCAGGCGGGGAAACAACGAATTGATGCGAGATAGAATAAATATGTCTGAAATTATGGGTGACCTGGTTGTGTTTTTTGCGAAGATAGGATCGCAGGTTTATGAAGCGAATATATTTTCTCACTGCAGATAAATTCACCCAAAATTCAATCAACTTGTTATTCACCTAGAAACCCATTCCCAAGGATAATAACTTTTCGCTGCGATATCTATTGACGTATTCTCAACCCTCCGCTTGTTTCATTGAAAACTCCAATGATAAATTATTTTCAGGACGCATTGCGTGACAAAAACTTTGTGTGATATACGGAAACATCCTCATTTAGTGATTCACGTACCCTCTCTCAGCTATCCAAGGAGTCTGAGAATCCGAGTGATGAAGGCTTTCAAGACTTTGCAGAATATACAAGTTATTGATCGACTTGTCGTAAGCGTTCGAGTTCATAACGGGCTTTAAGGCTCTTTGAATTTGTTTTAGTTCGGTCGATTGGCTTGGATCGGGAACGAAAATACTCAAGTTCTTTACGTCTGTCCAAACCTTGAAGTTGGTCGTGAGCTTCCAACTCTTCTGCGAGAATTGGTGGCTCGCGTTCGACCTGACGTCAATCTGGATAATCTTTGGATTATTCAATCCGATGGCTTTGGAAATTCTGGTTATTCAGCGGATAACTGTTGCGCTTCCGGCATTGAAAATCTTTTCACGAGTCCACAAACATATAGAAGAGTAAGAAACTTAACTGCCGGCAGACAAGCTTTCATAGTCCCAGGGGTCATGGACGAGAAAGATATTTTCGTTGCTTGCGAAATGAAATTGCCCATAATGAGTTTGTGTTCCGAATTTGATAATATTGGTATTTGTGTGATTGGTCAGTTTTTAGTGATCAGTTCTGATTTTACAGGTGTCTCCCTGAAATGTCAGAACTGCTTCAAGCTGAAGTCAGAATTCATAAAACTTTTGAGGGAATTCGATGTTAATCATCCACCATCATTGGACGTGCATGGTTTTGCGGGAGTAATCTGTTCCAAAATACGAGCTGACACTTTGTTTCATATGACCAAAGTATCTTACGAACTACTTTGTTTTTTCAGCTATGCGAAAGTTTTGCTAAGATGGTTATTGAGTTTCCTGTCTACCATACTTGGTTAGTGAAAATTAATATCGGTTTCAATGGATGTCAAACTGCCGTCGTTATTATTGACACTAAATTACTTAACAGTATTATCAGAGATAAGGTAAGATTGACTGAATAATAAATAGCCCCCTTGCTGCATGTCTGTGTTCCTACTCCCTTTGCAGTCTTCCTGTGCATTGAACGTGGAAGAAAAGTGGACCGCAATATTCATGAAGATATTGCCAATGAAACTTCAGTTTAATCGCGAGGTATATCAGAATTATAGACAATTCATTCGCGATCTGGATTGTTACGGTAAGCTAAAGTGATCGTATCCCATATCAATTTGCGTGATTCTTTTTCACTGGATTCCGCATTTATAAATTAGGTGGAATCATTCAGGCTTCGCCACAATATAAATACAAGTCGATAAGCCTTGCAATCACTATTGAGCATGACACAGCAAGCCCGACTTTATTGTCAACAGCAGAGGCGCTACAATTTAAAGACGATATTAGAAGTGATGTTGGCTATGTAATACCGCAGACAACCGTTTGTGCAGATAAATTGGAAGCGTTAACTTGGAAAATAGGAATGGCTTTGCGGCGAGAGGGTTTAGTTGGATTTTTTGGAATCGACCTGGTTGCATTCACAAACAAAACGAACGTAAGAGAATTTCGTATATCGAGATAATCTTGGATAAAACATTGGCATAATACGAGCTATACTAGATACAAATGAAAATGCTGTGCATTCAAAGTGATTGGTATAAAATATCGATTACGTGTCATTCATTTTGAGTTAAGGGTTCTTTCCAGTGTGATGGTCCCAAAAAGAAAGCCGATTTTCACGATTTTTTTTTCGACTGTTCCTGAAGGCCGATTAATCTAAAAAATGTTATATATGGGGGGCATTCCACGTCAAATCAGCAGGCCATGACCCTCACCCTCATCGATTTTGTTCATTTTGCTTCCTCATAGAGGAAGCTTTGTTTTTCGAGATTTTCAATCGTCGATAACTCGCGAATGGCACGATCGATCGAGCTCAAATTTGGCACGCAAGTAGAGTATTAATTCCTCTTCAATTGCTATAATTTTTGAGAAAATATGTCTATGTATACTGATTTTATAGAATTTTTAATTTTTTTGAAAAATGTCGTATACTCTCTAACTTTCGTAAAAGTTCGCCGATATGGCTAAATAGTTCTTCAGTTCATAATTAGAGACACGCTAAATGCTGTTTGGTATCGAATTTTGACAAAATCGGTAAAACGGATCGGATTTTATAGAATTTTGAATGATTGGAAAAATAAAAATTTTGCTATCAGTCACGTCGAATCTCAGCAAATTAACTGAAATATTCTACAAACGAAGAATAACATACAGCCCTACTGTGTACCAAATTTGGTGGTGATCGGTAAAGTAGTTCAAATTTTACACCATTTTGAATATTTGAAAAAATTGCGATTTTCGCTATAACCTCCGCAAAAGTTAATGGAATAAAAAAAATGTGTGTGTCTAATAAAAATGAGATGTGCCAGTGATTTATTCATTTATTCAAAACAAGGATGCAAAGTAGAACCTTGCACATTGCTTCCTCATTTAATTTTGCTCTTCACAAAGCTTCCTCTATGAGGAAGCAAAATGTGTTTAAAATAGTAAATATTGAGATCCCATTATCGCATGGCACTCAAAAATCATATTTTAAATCACAGAATCAGTGTGAATTTTTTCAGATTTTTAAAAACGGCGTTTTTGAAATCGGTTTTTTTCGAAGATTTAAAAATGTTACTGGTTGTGAAAAAAACTGAAAAAAAATTCGAGGCCTTTATGAATCGGTAATAACATCATATTAAAAATTGAAAAAAATCGATGAGGGTGAGGGTCATGGCCTGCTGATTTGACGTGGAAAAAAAAAAGTAAATGAGAAAAAATTGTTGATAATAGAACTAATTATCCCTTGTAATCTCGAGAAAAACTTCCATGAGAATCTGAATGATTCATCTGTTACGTTACCGAGAAAACGTGAAAACAAAATTATTCGAATCATGCAACATCTACGCTGGCGATAGCGGATCGCGGAATTCTCTCTCACACATTACTACCTCGATAACCCGCGCACTTCCCCGCAAAATGACGTGATCCAACCTCCTTAAAGGAAGAACTGTGAATTGGAGGAAAATCATTGCAATACGAACAACAGGATACTAAGCTCTTCGACTTATACTGCATAACAAATTTAAGAAAATAATAGAAGCCAAAAATGCTCGTCGTTATGCATAAAATGCTGTATACAATTCCTGATTTTTTAACAAATATGTCGAACAATGTCTACATCGATACTCGATAGAACTCATTTACAACATTCGGTTTTGGACACATTTAGAATGAGACACATGTAAAGCTCGAGAATTAACAACAAGCTTTCGGTTTTTAGGAGCAAGAACTGTGGATCGTAGATTTAGACCCTCACTATACGGACCTTCAGGCTTTTTCGGATTGGGCGAAGTTTTGTGTTAGGTCTGGCGAACCCTGCGACAGCGCGAGGTGCGAATACGATATGTTCAGGAGTGGTTCGAGAGTTTTGCGGTCATTGGGGCGAAAGTGTGAGTTTTCAACGAGGCCAGGTATAAATTTCACATGAGGCACTTGAAATCGCTGCAGACCGACGGAGCAGAAGGTGGCACGAGAAAACGTTCGGGAAAAGTTGCGGGGCCTCGGGGATTCGGAAAAAGAACTGCCGAATAGCATGGTTCGGTATACAGTCGCTAGTGGAAAGTTACGGAGCAATGGACTTTCCGAATATTCACCAAATGCCTTGATCGAATTGTGCAGAGATCGTCACGTATATTACGATAATGTTGTACGTTTTACATAATGTACATATACTTTCGACTTAAAAAAAAGAACCATGTTCTTTAATCAAGTTGCTCATTAAGATTAAAGAATTTTTACTTAATAGACAAGTTCCCACGGAACACGTAGTCTGTAAAAAAATAGAATGCTGCTTGGTGGCCGCAATTTTGAAAAAAATGTTAAAATTTGGGTTTTTCGATATTATTTAAGGGCAAATGGAGCAAAATCGCTTGGTACGTATGTTATTTATGAGAAAGTAAAGGTTTTTATGTAATTTCAAGCGGAAAAGCTTGGTTACGTTTACAAACATCTTGGTTAAAAATGTTAATACTGTAAGAAAAAGTTGGTAGTCGCAATCATGTTATTGGTTACATGTACTACATACTTAGGAGGCTTACCAAATCCTCGATTGTGCGTTCCAAGTTTTCTTGGTAACTAAACTGTTTTTTTGTGCACTGAAATTTTATTTACCTCATCGTATGGGAGATGGAACTATTTTATTTTATAATAGCCATTTTATCCTTCAAAATGTTCGAATATTCAAATATCAAAGATCTCTTACAAACTTTTTTCGAAAAAATACAAACGACTGAGATTACTTATATTTGAAAATAAAATCCGCAATATTGAGGATGGGGATAAATGAAATCTGAGTGTGTTGAATGGTTGTATAAAAGCATTAATTTTTTTATGAAAAATATACCGAGCGGTTTTTTATGTCTTCGTGTTTCATTAAAGTTTAGTGAAAAGACTTGAACCTTGATGAGCAACTTCTACTTTTTAAACTGGTCTAATATACTTTCTAATGATAAAAACATAGCAAATCAATAAAAATTTATCGATCCGAAGGAATTGCGGGGCTGCATGCTTTGCCCGGTAGATCCAGGGTTTCGTGGAATTTGTTTGATTTCTATATATCCAACTCGAAAATTGGCAATTCGAAAGTTTGTCGAAGCATTAAGAATATTGCATGAATTATCGATTGATAAACGAACGTGTACCGAAACAAATCTGCTGGTAATGTATTTTCGTTTGTATGCTTCATATTGACAATCGGACATATCGGTATTATGGTGTATCAACCAAGACTTATCTCAATATAGAAATTGGCAAGGGATTTGGAATATAAGGAACTGAGTCCAAGATTAATGGAATAGACTCAGCGGCAGATTAACGAAACCATTCGAATCCGGACGCTTACAGTGACTTTCATGCGGTTGGAGGTAAAACATAATGCACGAGAGATGCCGACAGCAGGGATCGTTTCCATGCTTATCGGCAGCAGGTAGATCGACCACAATGAGTTCAATCAATGTTGAAACAGTTCCATCTGTTTCCAGCTACGTTTCCCGAATCGATACGGCAACAATGCCACTGGTAAGACTATAGGGTCATGAGTTAGATGGCGACATAACTGACCGAGGACGACCTCAACCATTCGGTTATAAACCTCAGAGAAATAGCAATAATCACAGAAACGTTCTTGATGGAAATGCGGACAAGCAGTTGCATTAATTTGGGGACAATGCCACTGCCACAAGCACGTGGTTACTATTCCCGTCTAGTAGATGAGTTATATTCAACTGCACCTGCTGTGACAACCATTCCTCTAGCTAAATTCCTAATTAACATAACTCTTGCCCTGTGGCAGTTTAGCGTTGAGGATCATTCCCGTTTACATCTCGACATCCTAAGTTGCTCGAAATTGCAAGACTGAGCTGTGTAAGGATAGGAAAATAACTATACTCTGAGGTAAGCAAGCGACTTCTCTTTTCTCGATTTAGGTTCATGAATTTGCTTAATATGATTGTCGAAGGGTATTAAAAATGCGGAAGCTGTTCCGTTTCCTTGGAAGAATGTTGATCATTTTCGCTTTCATCACGTCATGTACGTCCGCGTCTGAAGGCACAGCACTGTATCCTACTCAGGTTGTATCAACGTACATTCATCACTTTTGGCTTCCTCAAGAAGAAGAAGAAGAAGAAGAATTGTTTTGAGATTCATTAGTTTGGTTCGTGAATCGACTCAATCGATCGCTCAAAATATCATAAAATTTGAACCCCCAGACGGATTGATGCCAGATTTAATCCCAAAGCTTGTTTAATGAAAACCTATGTTTGGTTCAAATTTCAACTCCATATGTCAGCATTTACGAATGTTACAGCAAAAACTATTTTTTTCGAGAAATTGAAACTGTAATAAAATGTGAACCGCTCGACGGATTGAGGCCAAATTCAACCCAAAAATTTGTTTAATGATAACCAATATTTACTGTAAGTTTTGGCTAAATACCTTAAAAAATGTGAGAGAGAGGGTAGAGAGAATTGAAAACCGCATAAAGTTTGAACGGCTGTACCGATTTTCCTCACATTCAATACCGATCTTCAGATAAAAATAGTTCAACTTTTTACAAAATGTCAGCCCGATATCTTGAAAAATATGACAATTAAAGAGCGCACCGTGAATTTCTGGTAAATTCAAAATGCTGTAAAAAATAAACGACCGGATAGATTTTGGTCAAAATTAAACCAAATAAGGGGATTCAAACCTTGGAAATGGGAAACTGAATTGTGTTCAGGCGTTGGTTTCATTACATGAATAGTTTTAAAATGCTCTTTTTCAGGGCTACATATTCGGGGTGAATATATCTGAAGTTAAGTTCCATACTTATCGGAAGCCTATTGTTCCTCTCGAATCTAGTTTGACTTGATCCTCATCGTATTGCTCATGCTTCGGTTGGCATCCTGGTCCCGGTCCTATCCTGGCCCTCTGTTCGAGTCCGGTCAGACGTCGTTTCGGACTACTATCCACGTGAGGACTACTGTATAGCATTCCAAGTACATATCGGTAGCACGTACACGTTGGGGATGAGTGTGAGGGTATCAGTAGACAAGCCGAGAACCCGAGGATAAAAGCAAACACGTGTTTCGCCGCGAGAAGTAGACAGCGTGTTACCATTTGAACGGTCGATTATATACTGACCGTAGACCTCCTGTGTAACTGTAGTGTACGCAAGGGTCTAGTATATGATACGGACATACCACTTCTCATTTACTAGAGTGTCAATCATGTGTTCATATTGTTTGATGTTTGTATTTGAGTTCGCTTTCTACTTTCATGATTTTCCACGGCAAATCACGTGAAGCCATTGAGTGTCTGCTTACTTTCAAATCTAAGGAGCAAGTAGCTGTACAACCTTAAATAAAGTATCAATACTCAAAAAAGTGTTGGTACAGGATCATATTTATAATCCGTAAAGTAATTAGGAATGAACACATTTATTGCGTAGATCTAGATAGGATTCTATCAGGATCTGTACGGGCTTTGTCCATTTCCATCCTTTTCTATAAATTATTTTGAAAAATTGTTTTACCTGATGTCATATACTCATGAATCCATTTTTCCCAATGTGTCGTATTCGACAGCTTGTAAGATTTGGGCGAACTTCCAATTATACAAATACAATTTTTGGCTCCACAATTTAATTTTTCTCTTTAATGCCTACCCTAAATGACTGCCATTGCTTCGTATGTTCAAGTGTGCGCAAGCGTCAAAAAAGAGGCCGAGTCGAATAGAGAGAGGGATTTCGCGAAAGTAGACAACCTGAAAAGGAGCTGTAGGGCTGACAGACGTACGTCAACCGGTACGACCTGTAATTAAATAACTCATATGCGCAGTAAAACGTATGCAAATATTGACATGCTTCCATTCAGTCCATGCGCATTCCATTGAGACATGGGGGAAAAGCACCGTAGGAACAGTTCAATTGTGGGAATCGGTTATCGAAACGCGTTAAAATGTGCAAACGGTTGGAGAGTGGAAACTTGAATGTAAAAGTTTAGCATGTACATAGCTATCACAACTTTTTAAAACAACAATGCAAAGTGTAATTGCCGATTGCTCCCTCATGTGTTGCCACAATTGACAAACGTTTCTTTACAAGCACATAAAAATTGATCAGCATACGACCTTCTAAAGGTTGATTTGTCAAATGCAAATAAAGAGCAATCCGCCATGTCCTACTTTGAATTTTGGCACCACTTAAACTTGACCCAGATCGCTTTTTTTGTGAGTTATTTTTCAATAATTTTTGAATAAATCGTTTTCAATTATACTTGTAGGCCGTTTATACAATTTCATTGATTGTTTTTTTTGCAATATATTGTTCAAATTAAATTGTTGAAAAAAAAAAGTATGAAATTTAATTGAGGAATTGATGGAAATTAGTGTGCACTTCTTATAATAGACTGTATTGGTAGTGATTACTAGTCATCGAAATCTTGTATGCATAGACGTCTTCTGCTGGATTAACATCGATTTAATGTCAATTCTTTGGTATATTCAATGTAAAAAGAGGGGAAGGGCACCAAACTGGTGCATCGTTATCGAACATGTCGACCGTGTGGCGAGTATAATACTCACTCGTGCTCTATGTGCTGTTGCTGCTACTGTATGGTTAGCAGAGCACCAGACAAAGAGCCTCTCTTGCCCCCTTTCCTGAGTATCGAGTATCAATACACGGGGCTCAGCGTTTAGCAGAGAAAAACTAGTGCGGAAGAATATCGTCATTGCGGACTCTTCTTTTTCGATTTACGCAATGTTAATATAAATATATGGAATACATTTAGAAAATTAAAATAACTATAAATTTCAATAGGCTTGACGGTTGTACTGTTTTCTATGAATGTGCCCCAATATCGGAGCTTGGGCAGCAATGGTTGTATGACGTACAGTGTATGATATTAATGCCTATGCATTGAATCGAATTAATTTTTTTGTGTTGCTTAATCATATACAAAGCTTTGGTTTTGGGAATTCGATAATAGGGTAATTCAAATCATCGATCGATCACCAATTTAGAATCCATTACAGTCGTTACGTATCCCAATTCGAATATGATCAGATACCTGGTCCAATCCCGAGCAGCAAAAAGGGATTCTGAATAAATTTCTGTTGCATCGGGATTTTTTCACTGGGTAATAGAAATACGCATATTCATACTATGCCAGGAATACACATACTCACGTCTATTCGCCCTGCGGATAGGGGGAGCAAAAAAAAAATCCCTTACAACTGGGAGAACGGAATGGACTATTGGGCTGATGTTCGGACAGCCAGAGGGGTAGTGTAACTCTTTCACCGTACTAAATTGAATTGAAATTGCTTTTCATTCCATTATTTTGTATGCAATCATTGTTTTCTTGTTTAAAAACAAATCGACTCTTGTCCACTAGCTTGAATTAAGCTTTGAATTAATTTTGAGCATTTTAGTTGATCTATGGTACATCTAAATAAATCTGCGATGTATAGCACATTGTTTGTTTATTCTCATAAAGGAAGCTTTGTTTATTAAATTTGAAATCACTCGTGGTCTACTAAACCGAACCAGCTAAATTTAATACCATATAAAGTACGGGCCAATATTCATTTAGTACATAATTTACGTTGATTGAAGCCTTTGGAGATTTGGATTTTTTGAAAAATTTGAAAAAATTAACACTAATTCAATCAAACTTCTGGTGGTAGGGCTGAAACCTCGCATCAAGATTGACTGAAGTAATGTGTTTGTTTGTATTGTATTTAGGCAAAATCGATAAAATGTTTAAAATCTTTTAGAAATACCCATTTTTATAATTTCTTGAAAATCTTGTAACTCGAGAACGGACCAAGCAACTAATCTAAAATTCAGCATAAAAAATGTAGTGAGAATCCATTATAGGGTTCATTGCATGTTGAATTTGAAAAATACGGGCCAAAATACAATCATTTCGCGCTGGTTCAAGAATACGATATGATGACTAACATTTTGTTTGTTGATCGAAAAAAATCATTGAAAGTTTGGTGGTAACTATAAGCAGAGTACATAAACCCTGCTCTATGAGAAAGCCAAAACTGGGTAATGTACTTTCTCATAGTCAAGGTTAGGCGACATTCTTTCTTATAGAGAACGCATTTCAGACGGTGGGTGATCGAATAAATAAGAAAGCAATGTGCAAGGTTCTACGTAAAATACATTCAGAAAATTAAAATCACTCCATAATTCAAAATATGATCTAACATTCTTCTATCAATGTGCCTCAACATGTGAGGGTGCGAAGTAAGAGCTTCTTGAAGCAGGTAACATGAGACGGGAACATTTATTTGACTCCTTTTGTCCTTATGACCTGGCGAACCGTTTTCACAAATGCACTCTAAGTCGATATGCATGAGCCACCTATTCCCATTTTTCTCATATTGTCTCGATCCTATTTCTATTTTTTTTTTTTTTTTTTCGAAGTATATCATTGGCAAACGCGGGGTAATGTAATATCTGAAAAAAGGATAAAAAAAATAAAGACTTCTCCCATAATGCACTTTTTTCTCGTTTTATAATATCTTCTTATGGCTATTTGGAATTTCGTTTCAGACCGTTCAAGAAATTAAGAAAGCGATAAATTACAAAAATTGTCGAGAGCGAATATGGCCGTCTCTATGGCGATGAATTCCAAAAAAAAAATCTCTAGAGGAAAAACCGAAAAATGTATTGAAAATGTATCTGGATGTAAGTAAAAAGCCAAGTAACGTATGATGGAGAGTAAACAAATTGAATAAAAATATTAAATTGGTTCACATAATGGGTTTACATAGATATTATCAAATAAATGGTTTATTTGAAAATTCAGTGTATTCGGTTATATAGACTGAGGCACATAAAGTATTACAAAGCAATAGCACTCAAACTATTCATCATATCGAAAAATATTACACACAAAAGATTCAGTGTTGGAAAAGGCCTTCATACTGGACCACTCTATTTTTTTGTGTCGGTGGAGGTGCCGAAACTACACCAAGGTCAACTCCACTTTTGAAATGGAACCATTTATTTATTTTTTTAAGTAGAAATGACCTGGACATAGTTTGAGCCGTTCCACCGATAGAGAAATGGCATGCTCCGGTATGACGACCTTCTCGAACATTGAAACTTTTGTTTGAAACAGTTTTGAAAATGATAAATAGTGTGAGTGCTATTGCTCTGTAACACTTTATTTGCCGGACCCTGTATATGTGTCGCAGAGTGTGCGGCCACAATAATCTTATCTCTATCGTATCGAAGTTGCCTGAGGCATGAGGAAGCTGCATCTCATCCCCCACCACCATTACAATATGAGCGAACTCAGATTGCGACCCCCAAACATGGTTAGAGCAGCAATTCCATGTAGTGTTTCACTGCGCCAGTGAGTGTTTGACCACGTCATCATTCTTAGGAAAACAATCAGAATGACATTCACCTTCATTATCAGGAGGCACTGGGCATGGATTCGATGAAGGTTGTGCGAACCCTAAGGATAGCAAAAAACACACATAGAGAAAATTCCCGTCGGTGTCCCCAGGGAAACGACACCAGGTTCCTTGTTTGAAAACGCAGGGCAGGCCCGAATATCAGACCTATTGCGCTCTGATCTACTAACATTTTTTTTTGGTCATGTATTCGATGTATTTAAAACTTTCATGCTCCTACAAGTTTTTTCTTTGGACTGTAATAAATGTCCTCGTTGGTTCTCGGAAATCTCAGTGTTAGATACATTTCAATTTGGATTTTTATAACATTCCCTTTAACATTGGATTTTTTATTGTTGTAAAGATGCAACGTATGCAACGTTCCAATTTGAATTCTCAGTAAAAATTGAAATGGTGACATTAAGACATCCATAAGGTGTTCCAACGTGGTCATAAAAAACAAGAGAGTATCAGAACGTGACACAGAAAAGAGACAGCGCATTCTTGTTCCATCCGTGCTACTGCTAGTACATAGTCCAGTTACAGTATTGATATATAAGCAGTACATGAAAGTTCCCAACTGTTAGATCTAGGCAGCCGCAGTGTGCATAATATGTGCCGGAGGCGTGATTGCGCTCAGGCACAGCCAGTAGCAATAGTCGTGACAGACGTCGTAGTCGTTGCCCATGATCCGTAGCCAGGAGTTATTTCCGCAATCAAGAAAGCTTCAAGCTCTTTGAAATTGAAGTGGGTATACCAATTGTTCCGATATATTGGTACAACACTGTTGTCAATATGTCAGAAAGGGACAAAGGTTTCATCGTTAAGCCACTTTTAGACTTCTTTTTGTTATTAAGTTGTAGCCCATTTGGGCAGATCAGAAACGATAAGATTCACGGTACAAGAAAAGTAGATTAATGCTGTCGTTTGATAATTAAACCAATTTTTTCAAATCTACTACTGCAACATTTGCAACTCATCCACTGATGAAGTCATTCTGGGTGAAGATGTACATTTGGGTCATCAGAAACGGAGACGAATGCTCATTAAAGATTCCTACGTAGTTTCAATACATATTCTACAATTAAGTCAAGTGTCACATGGGAGGGCATTCTTTTTATGGTTGTCATTGTTTCGAAGTTTGGTCTGCAAACGATCAGCTGTAGAACATCGAACAGTTCCGATTCGTCGGTTATCATCCGCGTCAATTTCGATGCCAATTACAGGATTTTGTTCTGTCTCCTTATAGTATCTTATTACCTTGATTACATACTATGGTTCCTTTATTATCTTCCAACACGTTGAGAGTTGATGTAACTTATAGCCCCAAACACTTTCATCCCCACATTCGGCTTCTGCGCTGTTTGGGCGTCCCCTACATTATCGTACCTGCCGCCATCACCTTATTCGAAACTACCACCGACACGAAACGACCAACTTGCTTGTCTCGTAGAGCCATCGCCTCGAGCTGTTCTTGAAGGGACAAAACGAACGAGCTCAAGGTACAACTCGGCTTGTGGGCAAGCAGGCGACTCACAAGCCGGAAGTCACCACCACCCTTCACCTCAGCCATCAGCCCGGAGCTGGTGTACCACTATTGTCGGTGGTTGTGCATTTCATCTCTGACACGTCACATGGCGAGTAGGACGTTTCCCAGAGTCAGACGCTTTAGCGGACCCACTGGTCGATATAATTCCTCTGCCTTTTTCACCCTGGCCATGACTATTTTCTCTCTTCTTCGAGGAAGCACTTGCTCTTACTTCTTTTCCTCTTCCACCTGCCAAACCCTCATTTGCCGAACCCCAGGTAAAACTCCCTTGCGTTTTAGCCACTTCCTGCGCCCTCTTCCCGTCCGATTAAGGGGAGATCGACTGGCAGGATAAACGGAGTCGAGCGATACCACGAGGGTTACGTGGAATAAGGGCCGAGCCCGACGTCTCCCTAGAACACGGATCAGAAGTACCGTCCTCCCCTCATTTTTTTTTTCTTATGCTTTCATAGAGAAAAATTATTTGAAAACTCGAAGAAGTGAATTCAATGCAGTCCCAGATGGTTTTAAAGCGGAGAAAAATTATTTTTCATTATTCGTATACAAAACTATGTTCATATCCAAAGGCAAAAAATATGAAGATGTTAAGAGAAAAAAGTTACCTAAAAATGTTAATATCAATCATTACCTAAGTAATATGAAAATGGTTTACAGAAACAAATGTGATTTTATTATGATATACATTAAGCTGTATTATTTAATAATTTTGTACAGTGCACCATAAGGTTATGAGGTAAACTGTAACCTTTTTCAGTTACCGTGACTTTTGCATAAAACCAGAAAACAGATATTGGTTTATTTCGATTGTTTTGTTTGCAAGACAATGCTTTCTTGTTTGATTGCAGGTTTTTTTAAAGCTCTATAATAAAATTATCAATCTTAATGTGCGAACGAATTTCTATTTTTAAAAATCTTGCCATGTATTGAAGTGTGATTAATAAATTTTTCTCTGCTCTCTAAAATCCTATGTAGACTGCGAAAAATGTGACCAACGTTCTTGTTCACATGTTGTTTTCATACTTGAAATGAAGTATGAAAGTATGATGTATGTTCACGAAGAATTACAAAATATTTTGCAACGCTTAGTAGCCGGTCAGTATTACTAATTACCAATAAATAAATTATTTATTTAATTAATTATTCTCCTCTAATTTGTTTTACTTTAATGGCATTAAATACAAGTGAATTTACTTTAAGGATTTTCATTGTTGTGATATAGTAGAAATATATGTACTAAATATAGATAGTAAAAAATGTTTATCTATCGGAATACCATTTTTTAAAGCGTAGTTACAACAAAAGTTGTTCAGTATGTATTTATACAGAATGAACGAAGAGATTAGAAAGTTATGATGTTTTACAACTGCATTCCATTTCACTCGTAGAACTTCAAATTGGCTCTAAGTATCGACCGAAAACTTAGCATACAAGCAGAGCTGTTGCTAATTATCATAGAAAAATTAATTAGAGTCACTAAGTCATTAGAGTTTCAAAAGAGTTTTCTTTTTTTTCATAAAATAAAAGATGAAACGTCTACAGCCTGTTTAAATTTCAACTGAGCGAACTCAAACTTTGTGCATGAATAAAGTTAGAACCACGGTTGATATTAAATTGGTCTGAAATTGATATCGGTTATCAAAAGTTAAAAAGTAGGATTAGAAGTAGAAATTTGCACATTTATTGCTTAATATTTAATTTTTATAAAACTACCTGTGAGTAACTTTGACTTCGTCATTGAGAAAGCTATGTAGTAGAAAAGAATTACGTACAGCATTAAACATGATTCTAGTCTGCATCCTTGCTTCGAATTCATTTAAGAAAATGAAGTTTTAAATCCCAATTCTTCTGGAGGTCTTCATTGAATTATATGTGAGCGATTCCACCGGGTTTCGACCTGGATCCAACCCTTGACTCTTTCGATTGGGTCCGCAATTCGTTATGTGATTGACGTAACACTGAAAATAATTATTTTTTATATTCGTTTTATTACATTTTAAATATTATCCAATATATTTTGAAGAATTGTGGATTGCATACCTCGCGCGCTTTTATGTGTGACTTCTACCAATCGAGGCCATTTTATGGGGTTACTTAGAATATTCGGGCTGGCTGGCCCATGAGTGACTTAGGAAGAAATCGGTCTCACGGCAACGGTGAGATCGTTTTCTAATATACGCAGAAATATATATGTCGTTACTGAATCTTATCGTTAATTTTTATATTCCATGATTTTTTAAAAATGGTTATAACAGAGTATTAACTACAATAAAAAACAAAATATTTAACTCCACAAAATCGGAAACCCCTTACCGAATTTACTTAAATTGAATACCAAATAACATTGAATTATTCTGTTCTTACGAAGATCTATAATCTTATAAGAGTTGAAGAGACCCCGCCCTTTTTTTAGAAAAATTGAAATATAATGATAATTCCTGATATAAAAATCTCTTATTCTTTATTTTCCCACGGAAATGAAGCCTCCGAATAACGTTTAATTCGACACCGTTTACAAATATCGATTCGATAAGCTAGTATATACAATATGTGTTGAAGCCTGTAAAGTGGAAACTTACACCTTGCTTCTCAATTGTTTCCCACTTTCTCACGCCATCCTATGGAAAAAGGACAGCCAATAACGAAAATCCCATGGGGTAAACTAATACGAATCTGTATTAGTTTTTTCATAAAAAAATAAAGAATATTGGCGTAAATGATATTTTCAGAATTCAGCTGTCATCACCAATAACGAAGTCGAATGCACTATGCAGTATTGGCCTGCACCACGCTTGTCGATACCGGATGAATATAATCCCATCAAAACATTATTTTGGGGTTTCATCGATCATACCGGGGAACCAAACTTGGTTGGTCCCACCAACAGTGAGAGTCCACCAACATAGACAGGTGACATTCAAAACGTTGACGCGGTATGACACTGACGTTCCGAGTTTCGCTATAAACACCGTGTACGGATATGCTGGATATCTACGTGTTGGTCCGCACTACACACAGTGTACTCGACTGCACTTTGATAGCGTGGGTTAATCCCGACGGAATTCAATCGATTGCAGTGTTCGATTATTTTCGACCCCTGGTGCCTGGCGCGTGCTTCAGCTGCGACAACGACGACGACGACAACTACGGCGTCGATACGCCGTCTACTATAGTAACGTGTATATACTGCTATAAACAGTCTATGTAATCTACAAAGCCCTATATATAAGTATCGATTCATGCGTAGATATTATGGCGGTATAAATTGACCTAGCTTATTGCAATACCATGGTCGAATAAAAATTGGAGTGATACAATTTCGTTGTGCACAAATCCACTTGATTTATTTATTGTCTCCTTAAATAAATGATTTGAGAAGTTTATTATTTATCTGCTTAGAATCCTTTGCCATTTGTATAAAAAAGTGTTCAAAAAGAAGGGAAAAAATAAGTACTTCCATAAAATTTGCTAAAAAAATCCACCAAATATTAAGTCAGAGGCCGTTATTTACGTTATTTTTTACCACATCCACATAGGTAAAATATATATTTATATGGAGAAATCACTACCTTTCCGACCTTAGTCTGAGTCTTGACTTCACGGATGCTTCAATTTTAGATGAGGGAAGTCATCGCATCGTGTGTTGAGTCTCGTCGCTGATGTGCCAGGAAATTGCAGTCTTTCAAAGAATCTCACATAATACACCGCCTGTTATTTGTCGTAGGAAATTCTAGAGCTAAGGTACAGGTAAAGTCTAAGGGGAACATGTCCACTGAAGGCAGCAAGAAATTGATTTATTTCTCGAGAAACTTCAGTAAGACGACATGTAGAAAAAGAAAGCAACAGTGCCTTACTTTTCAGCACGAGAGCTCACGTTTCTATCGATCGTTCAACCCCATGCCTCTCAGTCGAGCTCTACCTGACTTCGAAAATTGGTGTCGCCATCGGGTGTACGGGAATGGCTCCGGTCATGTGACAAGGCACGGTAATAATACAACATCACCAATTATGTTGGAGCACTGAAAACCAAGGGTCATAGTAACGTCCATGGTAGGAAGAAGAAAATCAGGGTCGTAGAACTTCGCAAACCTATGTTGCGGTCTTCACGATCGAATGACCCAACCGGCGTCGCTGAAATAGCTTTGGTTAACGCTGGGCCTCTACACTCGGGCTTCGTGTGGATGCTAGTATGCACCCACGCGAATCGTGTACATGACCCCAGGCGTTACTCAGTTTTACAGCAAGAATCGCCCTACAATGGCAAACACACAGCCAGCTATATCTACAATAGTGATTGTGTTAAACCCTAAATCATGCCAATACATACATCATATCTTCGCCCGAAGCTGCACCCTTTGTCTTGGACAACAAAACGTATACGTCTTGTGCACTGCGAATACTTTCGTTGGTTGAACTGAAATCGCTGGACACAGGTGGTCAAGGTCTTTTTTGGTCAACGCGACGACATTTCGGATCTCCTCAACCATCAGCGTTCATCTTGCGTGCTGCTGAAAAGGCATATTCGACGTCTAGTGCCTGCTGACTAAGTGAATCAATCATTGTTGCTTCTTGGAGTGGAAGACTAAACATTCCGAGTTTTGTATGTGACTCCTTGATATTTTTTTCGCCTTCAAATAACAGGATGGACTTTTGACAGTTTCAATTCTTTTTTCACATGGAGGCAATAGCCCTCGAAGCGATGATCGATAATATCAATTCCAGTGGGATGGAGTGGAATAATAATACACGTACATTTGTACTTCCCGGGCTACAAACGATTTTATCTAATGTATATTTCAGGTAACGGAATTGATGAATTTGATGAATGTTGTATGTACCGACTATAAAATAAATGTTGGGGTTGAAACAGCTACAGCTTTTGATCTTTTTAGTGATCAATCGGTTCAATAGTCTGCGCTTTTGGAGTGACCAAAAATTTCTCTATGTTCACCGAAAAATACGCCATATTTCATATTCTCTGAATTCCAGTGAACAAATCGATGTCCTTTTTAGTATCGCTCCTGGAGGAATTTAAGCGATCTCTGAATAAAATTCTAGAGTAGAAATAGCAATTGCAATTACCTATAATTAGTATATATATATTCAGCAGTGAAGTGTTGGCTCTTGACGTAAGAATTGAGTAATGCTGCTCAACAAACAAGTGAGTACTGATAAAAAAAGGCGCTAATCGCATCGTTCACGCCTTGGCGATGCACAAGCGAGTCTGACTCGCACTATCGAGAATGCAGTATCGAACGGTGGTCATCAGGAGTTGCTTCTTCTTCTTCTTCTTACTCTACCTGGTGGGCAACAATTCTGCCTCTATTCCTGTAAATCACCTACTTCGAGATCGCGAACAGAAAGAGAGACGCCCACCTCTCACTGAGAAGTGGGATAGAGGAGAGAGGTAAAGAAACGTACGTACGTCCGTACGTACGTACGTATAACCTCTGGATCAATACGCTTGCGGGGCTCACCATGACGTGGAGATGACGTAGTCGTCGTCAGCGAGCACTCCAGCAGCAGCAGCAGCTGAGTGCTTCACGTACACAATATTCGAAACACGCATGTACTCTTCCCCCCTCCCCACCCCCTTCCAAACCCATCATATTCCTCATTTTTCGCAATTGTGCGGAATGAACTTAGCGGACTTCGGACTCGTTTCCCTGAAAATCCAAAAAAAATGTTTAAAAAATCCGGTTTTCAATACCATATTTGGTTAATAATGTAATTGAACCTCCCGTGTATACATTTTATTCTCACATTTGTCCTGTCTTGTCTTGCACATTTTATACGACGAATGGCCTACAAATGGTCTTTGGAACAATCAAATTATTTGTTAAATGCACGCCGAATAATTGATCGTTGAGACCAATCAAATTATTGGCTTCCCAACAAAGCTCTTGATTGGTCTAACCGATTTAACGTCTAACATGAGGCGTATGTAAAACGGCGGTTCTCGTACCGAGTGAACTAAATAATTACGATACTTGTTAACTAATAATGTACGAATATTTTGGATTCATCAAATACAATATCAAACACTTTATCACTTTCGTATAAGTACTCATAATGTTAATATTGGAGCTATTTTTATTCAAATATTGGTTATCCGTGGTGCATGCATGATTTCGTCTACTCTAAGCTAGCCTTCCTCTCTGCTTTTTTCGTACCGCTGCATAAAATCCAGTTTCTCGCACACTTCGGTGACACTACAGGTAGCGAGAAAAACGCGAAGAACTATTCAGATCAGTTCTCCGGCTTGGCTCCTAATCTAGTCTATGTATTTTCGAGCGCTGATAAAGAATATGACATTATTTTAAGTACCGATAGCGCTAAATGTATTTGTGAAACCCGCACCAAACCGTCGAAACCCGTTCGCATAAATCTTGATTTTCAATTACTTCACGCTTCCTGTGATAGCTTTTCGAGAAATGATAATTTCAACATGCATCTAGGTTTATTTTATGTAGTTTTTTTTTTCCTCTGGTCGCGATTAAATCCATAGTATATTATGATACAAGTGCAACCGAACTTTTCTCGACGAGTGTGAGTTTGTACCACAAGCGGAAGGAAAATGTTACAATCCTACGAGTTGAGATAACGTTTCTTCCACGAGTTTCGTACAACACTTTATTTCATGAGTGCCAGAAGCGCGACTTCTCGCACGCGAAGCTAAACAAAGCGTGTGAAAGTAGGTACTTCTCGCACCGGATAGCATTAAGGTATAAACTCTAGCATATGTAGTGGCTTTTAGACGTGCGAAATACCTTCATACATAAAAAAGTTATTTTTGTCCAAATTTAGTCAGAAAATAGAAGAATAAAGAAAATGTTTTTGACTACCTAAACATTTTTTTACCGAAAACTCCAGCACCATGTGCACACTGGATCGATAAGGGCCTGAACTTTGACTCTGCGTTACAGTAACGCAAAGTTCAACCCGGTCGCAGCTTGGCAAACAAGACCTCAGTGGGATCTGAATTTTTCAGGGAAGCTGTCCAAACTCCTTGGCTCATCAATTTTGCGAACAAATTTCAACGATGCTATTAAATGGTTCAGTGTGAAAATGGATGGTTAAAACATGTTACTGATACTATATATGTTGTCGAGGTTTATGAATAATGTAAATTTGTAGATGATGGATAAGATACGAAGAGAAACGCCCATGATCGCTAGATTTGGATGATAAGATCAAGTAATCCACGATATTGGCTTGAGCGAATAATATTAATTTTTGTCAATTTCCACTATTATTAAGTATATATCCTAATTATGGAAAAATGCGCGACAACGAGAGTTCTTGAATTACGCTGTTGAATGATGTTTTCTTTGAGTGGTAATTGGATATGGTTGTGACCGACTTTCAGAATTGTAAATGATTTAATTGCGGTCGGCGGGAAATTAATTAATTTCTTTCCCATCTACGTTCTGAATCACGTAGGAGTCTCTTTCAGAAACGTTTAATTCAATTGATTTCAAAAGCTGTATTAATACTAAAAATTAAAAACATGTAAATTTACGCTATAAGTATTATTAGGGCTTTAACCGTTAATAAAAATTAATAAATAAATGTGTAGAATATTATGATCGAGGCAGCTTAAGTCTACCACTTAACCCACTGTAAAGAAGCTGTTTTACCAAGTGAATTGTTTCCTGTCTTCAACCCTGTAGTAATTTTCTATATGCTTACAATATGAAAGATAACAAACGCACTTTGAACCACGCTTTGTTGTACACATCGTAAATACGAATAAATATCAGTGTAATCAATTTCCTGTTTCAGTTTACTTAGTGCAATTCGTTAACATTGCCCAATTACGTTGTGCCATATGGGATTCAATACGACGGAATGCGCCGCATTTATTGACAATGTTGGAAACATGCAGCCTTTTGAGTCAGTAATAAGATAATTAACAAGATCACCAGGGCTTTTGTTAGGACCTACAATTAGTGATATTCAAGAATAAACGCAATCATAACAAGAAAATACTCTTGAGTGACTATAGTCACTTATATAGTTACTTATCTCATAAGACGAGCTTTCATTTTCTTATGTTTTATTCAGGTATGAGCCAAAATTTTTAATGGCATTGTGCTTTCCTCAATTTCGATAGAAAAATTACATCATTTTTACAAACAGGATGCCCAAAAACTTCAGTGACGGATGGTTTTTCGAGACTTTCAAATGTCACAAGTTATTTAAGGCACTCCTACTTTCCACATCATTTTTATTTTTCAATCACTCTGGAAAACTGTTTCAGTTCCACTTTTCGCTCGAGTACATGACATTTGATGGAACGTAGAAAAATTGCTGAGGTCCAGCGTCAAAACAGTATCTCGTGAAAACTTCCCGACCTGGCAAACCCCGATGATATAGTTGGCATTTTCAACCCCATTCAATGCACAAAGCATTGCATTGAAGAATCGAAAACTGCCTACGCTCCACATCGAATTGGAGATTTTCTGCTCATCCGCAACTAATCCGATTGATAACAGAGCACAGCTGTCCGTCCACTGTCTAATACTAAGCACTATTGAAAACCGATAGTTCACACCTGAATTCGACCGAATGTGAAGCCAATGGTTTCCCCGCAATGTATATTGAGCATCCCAAATTATTGAGCTGGTAATGCGAAACTAGTAGGTCTCGAGTCGACTGAAATCATAAGCGAATTACTAACGGCTCTTTTAGTCAGTAAATTCGTCAGTTTTTGCCTGCTATTAATACCGAATTACCATCAAAAGTTTAGGGTGACACGATCATTCACTGGTGTTTGCGGTTTTTTTCAATTAAAGGGAGAACTGTCGACATCGGATTCGTTGCACCAAGAGACCATTGTTTTATATGCAACATATGAACAACAACATTAGCCACATTTTCGATGATTATCGTCGAAAGATATTTTGAAGTGTAATAAAGCACTGAGTGATAATATTATTAAAAAATATGGGTAATATGGATAATCTCTCAGCGTAACGTCAGAAGAAATCCCAGGGATATTATGATTCAATATTATTTTATTCTAGATTTTTTTAACCAAGGAATATAATTTCAATAATTCAAGTAATATATATAGCAAATAAAAGAATTCAGATTAATTAATTAAATCATGTTCCCTAGATATATTGAAAGTGAGAAAAATATTGGACGAGATGTGGCACTGAAAATAACTCAATAAGCTATTCCCTGTTTAACTTTATATTATACTGTTTTAACCTTTCAAGTCCATATCCTAAAACCCACAATTCTCGCCGATTGTCGTAACTTTCAGATCACGCCAGAAATCAGAAAATGGATTTCGAAGGATTATATTGCCGGTGAGAGAATGCTGAATATATTAAATGAAGGATTTCAGGATGCTGCGAAAATTGAATTAATCATAGTCCACTATATGGTTAGTTTTTGAAAAAGACGATCTTTTTATACCTAAAAATTGACAACTTCATCAAACTTACGACAAATGAAAAAAGTTGCATTTAACCCCATAATCTCATGGAGTCATATGACCCCAAAAAATTGCGCACTAACGGGGATTGATAGGTATTAAAGAGGATTGTATGCTTTTTTTTGTAGCCAGCATTAGTACTATTAAATTCATATTTTATATTAACTCTATTTTTAGATAATTCCTGTTGACAATAACGATAAAAATAACCAACCCGGATGCGTTTACTTGGACATAAGGTACCCAAATAATCGTATTAACAACTCCAAGCAATTTTTATGTATTACTGTCTATGGAGTTTTCTCGTATGATGATCACAAAAAGATCTGTAATTTTGTTTTTATAGAAGTGGTTGCATCGCAGCAATACTCGGACTCTGAAAATATGTAAATATTTAAAAAATCGGTGAATTTTTCAACATCCACCGAAGTTCTTGAGACTGTGATGAAATTAAAAAAAAGTTTATTACACATTGTTATATTGTAGGCAGGGCTGTTAGTATTTTTAGCATTGTATGAATAGATTTTTTCATTTTAATACTGTATGGAATGATGTTTGAAATGAGAAAACGACAAATGTTCCTCGTTCGTTCCTTGGTTCACTTACTACGTTCGACATCTTCCGAGATATTCAGTGAGCGTTTTTCCTCCCTCTCAAGTTACGACTTTTTCTTGTCGGTGACATGGACATTAGTAACAGCGTAGCCACACCCGTTCATTCATAAATTGTAAAGACAGAGGAGGATATAAAAAGTCGGGAAAGTATTTCTTGCTAAGAAGTCTTTCACACAGCGTGTGCTACACTTTTACAAGTACTTGCACCAACGGTTCGCTGTGCATACGGTTCAGGTAAGAAATATATGTGTAATTGCAAGCTTTCGAGTCTTGCAAGGTTCGCGTTGATAGGGTAGAATGCGAAAGAGAGCAATGCAACGAGCCCGGAGACGGTTCACTGATGCAAGAGTGCGAGACACGGTGCCGCAGTGCAGCTCAAGTGTATGCTGTTAGAATCGAAAATAGAAAGACTCAAGCAGTCTGGTTTCATTGCTTAGGTTCCTTTTACAAGCAGTAGTGAAATTTAATCTTGTTTCAGCTATTCTCCTTTAATTCGATGGTGCTCTTGAGATAACCGGAATCAGGGAAACATATACTGAATAATTATACGGACGTCAAATAAAATGTCTTAGAATGTTAAGCAATATTCTGTACTTCTCGCGTATGAACATAAAAATATTACCTGATCTTAGATTTGAAAAAAGCCCACTGATTATGAAACACAGAAACATCTCTAGTGAACGAACTTTTCAAATAATGAGACATTAATTACTGATTTTTAAAACCTATAATACTTTTTTTAAACTTTTGGTGACGTCTGTTTTAGCTTGGTAACTTTTAAATTGCTATTAGAATTTTTTAATGGAAAAATTGTGTAAATAGCATGAATTGATTTCATCTGCAAAACTTATTTCGCTTTTTGAGGAGGGGGCTTTGTTTTGATATTGTTCTTTTGCTTTACAATTTAAATCTTAGCATATTCAAAACATTCCGGCACTTGGTTTCTGGAAAGTGCTTTAAGAAAAGTAGTCACGTAAGTAGGTGTATGTGCGTGTGTGTATACGTATGTATGTTGGGTTTTTATAAAATGACGCTTTATATCTCGAGAGCGAAAAAAGTGATCGAACTAAAATTTGGTACACGACTGCAATGGAACTTCACATTATTTTATATTCTTGTGATGATTCAGCAAAGTGTATGTATGTTATATGGAATTAAAACATATTTCATTTTTTCGAAAAGACTTACGCATGTACCATTTAGGATATGTGATATTGAATGTGGCCTAAATGCGCTTTAGAGATTTGGATTTTATGGGACTTTAAATCTCAAGAAAATTGGGTGCGTTCTAATATTAAATGTCAGATGTATTCGTCATTAACAAATAAAAAATAGATACATTAAATGAAAGATTACATTAACTTACTGTAATTTTCACATTCCCGTTCATAGAATTTCTATAGCATTCATAATTTTACAATAGAAATATATAAATTTTAAGTTAAATTTACTTGCATTTTGCTTCCTCGTAGAGGAAGTTTTGTTTTCATGAAGATTTTTTTTTTTTCGAGATTTTCATGTCAGAATCACCTAAAACGTCGAGAAAAATGGTTTAGAAAATATGTCTGTGTGTGCGTGCGTGCGTGTGTGTCGTCGATAACCCGCGAATGGCACGCAAGTAGATTATTAATTCCTCTTTAATTGCTGTCATTTTAAAGAAAATATATCTACGTATACTGATTTTATAGAATTTTTTATTTTTTGAAAAATGTCATATACTCTCTAACTTTCATAAAAGTTCGCCGATATGGCTAAATAGTTCTTTATAACTAGAGAGACGTTAAATGCTGTTTGGTATTGAATTTCGACAAAATCGGTTTCAATATTTGAAAAAATAGCGATTTTCGCTATAACCTCCGCGAAAGTTAATAAAGTAAAACAAAAGTTTGTGCCTAATAAAAATGAGATGTGCCGGTAATTTAGTCATTTATTCAAAACAAGGATGCAAAGTAGAACCTTGCACATTGCTTCCTCATTAAATTTTGCTCTTTAAAAAGCAATCTCTACGGAGAAGTATTGTAATTGATTTTGACTTCCACATAAAGGAAGCTTTGTAAAGAGCAAAACTAAGTGTAGCAATTGTACCTTAAATAGTTTTAACAATGAACGACGGTTGTGCGAAATGGAAGTTAATCCATATTAAAAACATGACTCGTATTTAGTATACTGTAACTTTCATAACGAAGTTAGCCGAGTTGTACATCAATATAACGTTATAATTGTGTACTCAATTTTATGTAACCGTTTTTGTAAAAGAGCTTCCTGCATCGAGTGGTGATCTTAATAACTTTTAAATACTTTCTACCATAAACCTCAGTTTCGACTGATGCTGCAAGCTTCCACTCGTTAGAAAAACTTTATTCGCCTTCGTATCCTAACGTTTTATTAATTCTCTAATTACTCTGTCACTCAATGTGCGTTCATTTATGGTTTTGTCATGTGCTCAGACACGGTTAAAAAATCAATCTTGCAAATGGATTTTTTACTATTTTTTCACAACGTCTATGAGAAAGCCAAAATAATCATGATACGTCCTCATAGAGGCGATTTTGTTTCCGTATTTAGCAGACTGTTTGACAATTTTAGAATATTGTGCATAAATTAATACGACTTTTGAAACGAATTTAGCAGAATTGTACATCAATGTAACGTTATAGTCGTGTACTAAATTTTGTATACCCGTTTTTGTAAAAGAGCTTTCTGCATCGAGCGGTGATTTTAACTTAAATATTTTGTACCATAAACCTCAGCTTCGGCTGATGCTGCAAGCTCCCACTCGGTACAAAAACTTTATTCGCCTTCGTATCCTAACGTTTTATTAATTCTCTAATTACTCTGTCACTCAATGTGCGTTCATTTATGGTTTTGTCATGTGCTCAGACAGAGTTAAAAAATCAATCTTGCAAATGGATTTTTTACTATTTTTTCACAACGTCTATGAGAAAGCCAAAATAATCATGATACTTCCTCATAGAGGCGACTTTGATTCCGTATTTAGCAGACTGTCCGACAATTTTAGAATATTGTGCATAAATTAATACGATTTTTGAAACGAATTTAGCAGAATTGTACATCAATGTAACGTTATAGTCGTGTACTAAATTTTGTATACCCGTTTTTGTAAAAGAGCTTCCTGCATCGAGCGGTGATTTTAACTTAAATATTTTGTACCATAAACCTCAGCTTCGGCTGATGCTGCAAGCTCCCACTCGTTACAAAAACTTTATTCGCCTCCGTATCCTAACGTTTTATTAATCCTCTAAATACTTTGTCACTCAATATTCGTTCATCTATGGTTTTGTCATGTGCTCAGACAGGGCTAAAAATCAATCTTGCAAATAGATTTTTTACTATTTTTTCACAACGTCTATGTGAAAGCCAAAAGAATCATGATACTTCCTCATAGAGACGATTTTGTTTCCGTAGTACAGATGTATAGCCGGATATTGTACAAATATATGTGATCCATATCGATATGATGACATCACCGGGGGTTAAAATTTTTATCGCCAATTCGAACCTCGATCACGTAAAACGACGTTAAACCTAATAATTTCTTTTGGCCATCGTACGTTTACTCATGTGTGATGCCAGTGGAACGGGAGACAATGTTTTGGTATTGATTCTCCAGTGACACAATAAACGCTGCTCGGACTCGGTAATATCAGCTGGCTGGTAACTCCACGTGAACGTCATCGCTACCCGCATCGGAAACGTATGTGACCCCACAACCGCATCACAGTCACGGAACTCGATGTAGGGTGTACTTGGAAAAGTCTTTTTTTTTGCAATAGATACATTGCAGGCTATCGCTTCTCTTGATAGCTCTATGGTGCTAAATATTGTTACAAATTTAGAAATTTAATTTCTAATTGTTATTTTAAGTCTCCAGAAAAATTTAGTAATCATATTATTGTTATTGTCGGAACGTTAACTTGAATTATAAAGTCAATTATACTTTTTAAATACTGAATTACCAACTCTTCTTGAAATACACGCATACTTGCTCCAATATAGATTGGAGCAAGTTTTTGGTAACTGCTTAGCTTTGAATATTATTTACCCGCGGAGATATTTACAAGAAAAAAATATGAATTGGGTCAGGCACCTTGCTATCCTTTAGTTCTGTAAGAATTCGTTGACTGACTCACTTGATCACTGTAACAATTTCGATATTTCCCGTACACCATCAATAATAAGTGACCTAAGCAGTGCACACAACGAATTCAATTACATCAACTATAAAACCAGTATCGGTTAGTATGTCCAATATCAAAATAGTATAAACGATCGATGGAGGTTGAATCAACGAATTAATCATTTGTCTGTGACTGGATTAAGCAAGTTACTATGCTGTTATTATTATTATTATTATTATTATTATTATTATTATTATTATTATTATTATTATTATTATTATTATTATTATTATTATTATTATTATTATTATTATTATTATTATTATTATTATTATAACCAGAGCCTCTAAACATTAATCAACCATTTCTAGTAAAAAGCATTTGGCATCTTCTTTTTGTCCTGTAATTGCGACATTTTGGAAACGGCATCGACAGCGTGCGCATCCGGGTTTCACGGGGGTATCGCGTGTCTCTGCGTTTCAACTGTCCGATGACACGGTGCATCGACCGAGAGAGACCTCCCGGCCTCAGTGCCATAGTACAGAGTATAGTCCCCTGATAGGGGGATGTTGGGGCCGTGACTGCTTGGCCGACTTGGGTACCTGGGTACATCCATCTGTGTAGTAGAGGCAATCGAGGTGAAGTTATACGATTTTGATGATTTGTCTATCGCTCTTCATCAGAATTGTTATAATTTCCATAAAAAATAATATTTTTGGTAAAAGATGAAATACGTTTTTATGAATTCATTTTCAAAAACTAATCTTTATGTCGAGGTACTCAAAATAGTCTAAAATATCGGCACAATAGTCATGCAAAAACAGACGTACATGTGTATGTATGCATGCATCACTGTATGTGTGGGTGTGGCGCTTCGAAAATTCAATCACCTCTAATTCAAGAACCAATAAAACCGATTGAGCTGAAATTTGACACATGAGTGAAACACTTACCCCACATCGATATTTGTGATTTTCAATTGCATTTTATGCGACCGTTTAGAGTTGATATCCTTTATAATTTTAAAAAGGATGCAAAGTAGAACCTTGCACATTGCTTCCTCATTAAATTTTGCTCTTTACATAGCAACCTCTACGAGGAAGTATTGTAACTCATTTTGGCTTCCTCATAGAGGAAGATTTGTGAAGAGCAAAATTTAATGAGGAAGCAATGTGCAAGGTTCTACTTTGCATCCTTGTTTTAAATATATGAATAAATCACCGGCACATCTTATTTTCATTAGGCACAAACTTTTGTTTTACTTTATTAACTTTTGCGGAGGTTATAGCGAAAATCGCTATTTTTTCAAATATTGAATATGGTGTAAAATTTGAACGACTTTACCGATCAACAGCAAATTTAGTACATAGTAGGGCTGTATGTTATTTTTCGTTTGTAGAACATTTCAGTTAATTTGCTGAGATTCGACGTGATTTATAGCAAAATATTGATTTTTTACAAAAATTCAAAATTCTATAAAATCCGAACCGCTTTACCGATTTTGTCGAAATTCAATACCAAACAGCATTTAATGTCTCTCTAGTTATAAAGAACTATTTAGCCAAATCGGCGAACTTTTACGAAAGTTAGAGCATACGACATTTTTCAAAAAAATTAAAAATTCTATAAAATCAGTATACATAAATATATTTTCTGCAAAATTACAGCAATTGAAAAGGAATTAATACTCTATTTGCGTGCCAAATTTGAGCTCGATCGATCGTGCCATTCACGAGTTATCGACGATTGAATTTCCGGTCCCTGGAACACACACACACACATACATTTTCTAAACCATTTTTCTGGACGTTTTAGGTGATTCTAAGCATACTGACATAAAAATCTCGAAAAAAAAAATTTTCATGAAAACAAAGTTTCCTCTATGAGGAAGCAAAAGTTGTAGTTGCTCTTAATTTTTGCTACTTACTTATGATGTTGTTTGGTATTGAATTCAGCTCAAATCTTTACAGCAGTTTAATTTTCTAGAGTTTTGACTTTTACTAAAATGTACTTAACAAATTGATATTAAGTTTAGTAGAAATCGCTAAAAAGGACCGGATTTTTGATGATTTTAAATTGTTTAAAAGTTGACGCCGTTTCGTTTGTGCTTGCTTATGCATATTATGAGATACAG
Source organism: Clistopyga incitator (assembly GCA_947507545.1). Lineage (NCBI taxonomy): Eukaryota > Metazoa > Arthropoda > Insecta > Hymenoptera > Ichneumonidae > Clistopyga > Clistopyga incitator. Next base: position 8,644,061 of record OX382178.1, on the reverse strand, counting down.
GGTTTAAATTTAGTTCACATAATGACTACTACAAAGATAACTTTGAAGAGCAACCCCGTATTCATGGAGTGAAGTAAAAAAAGTAGATATCATTTTAGTTAATTCAAAATATTATAATAATTTACAATATATTAATAGATTCGAGAATGAGCGTCAGTTTTTGGAATGTAGACTTGGGATTTGAACATGAGAGCCTCGCCAGGCAGTGAAGGTAGTAGATCAAATGCGCCGCTGATTTCAGGCTCGCTTCGAAGAAAATTCTCAGAAAGTAAGAACGCGATCTCAAACAAGTCCAAGAGGTTCTCGAGCGGGAGCTTCATTCGTTCAAACGGGAGGTCGCTTCCGTGTCAAAGGGAAAGAGGAAGAGCAGTTCAGAGATGAGAAAAATGAGGTTCGAAGCCGAATAGGAAGACTGCGCGAAGCTTTTCTTGGGAAAAATGAAGGCGGATTGCGAAATATCATCCCGACGGCTTTTGCAGTAGGATTAGCAATTTGGCGAAACTTTGCGAACACGCTATTCGGCCCTAATTGGGTCCTCATTGCGGGAACCGTAAATTCCTGAGCACCACTTGTCGCACAATGAATCAAACGTCTGGATATCGTAACTTGGCAATTCTACCATCAATTCTACGCACCGTTTAACTTATTCTTATACTCATTGACTCTGTGATTTTTTCATTCAACAAAATATCCGTTTTTGAATAAAAAAATAATTCTTCCGTTTTTCGGTAAAAAAAATCACACTCAACAGAACATGACAATTATTTCAATCATATCGCTCGACAGATAACAACAAGCGATTACGTTTATTTAAAGAAATTTTTTTTCGTAACAATTTTCAATTTTCCGAGATATTTGCACTTTGAAAAAACGGCGTTTTCTAAAATATTGTTTTTAAAAATCTGAAAAAATTCACATAGAGTGCCTTTTAGTGGTCCATATATTGTAACGAATTATGAGGGTCGGAAAAAAGTGAGTGAACCGGCAGAGAATGTTTCATATACATGAGTGCCAAGTGTTTATTATTTTTCGTTATTTCCAGTGTTACACGTACCCTTTGAAGGCTTTTGAGCGTACAGACAACACGAGAAAAAATGATCAAATCGATATTTTAGAGTACATTAACAAATTAATATCCATTATTGTCCTTGGTCTCAGCATCGTCATGGCATACACGCTTCTCCCCGGTCCAATCATTGTCTCTCAAGAGACTTTGCCACAATGCTACATTTCTTCCACATATTTCCCGAGGGTGATCACTTGGCAAGAGGCTTTTCCGTGCAGGTTACGATTTATAACATGTGACTTATGGCGTAGAGAATTTCGCGTCGGTCGTTATTTAACACCTTTTCGCGATAGCAATGACGATGGGGTGATACACATATACAAAGGTGATACCGAAATGGGGGTTTTCTTAATGTTTTATGAGTAGGTGAATTAAAATAGTTATTCAAGATAGAAAAAATTTGTCTATGGAAAACGTTATTGGATATCATGATTAAGTGAGAAGAAATAAAGATGGTTTGGAAAGTTTTAAACAATTGTGGTTTCACAAATTACTATAAACATCCTTGCAGGGTGCTTTAATTTTTTCACATGCGAAACAGGAGATTGACAATCAGTTCTTTTACAAAATTGTTGAAAATCATCGTAAAAAATTCTCCCGCTGGAATTATAACACTGCCATATACAATTATGTTTTATAAAATATTAGTTATATATTGTATAGTTTCCTATACATTACGACTGCGTCTAAAGTGCGACTAAATGCGACTAAAGTCGATGTACAAAGGGCCGTATTACGGTCATATACAATATCCATATGCAATGAACATAACATAGCTGCTATTAAAGGAAATTGCAAAATTGAATATCTAAGCCCCATGAGGCTGTAAATTGTATTTTAAAAACGTTTACCCCTGCGTGATACTTCTTACGTTTAATTGCCCGGTGATAATTACAGAGATATATTTTACACCGAAATGTGAAGACCATCAAATGCTTTAACGACGACGAATCAACGCTTAATTGTTACAATTACAAGTCTCTCGTTTTATAGACAAACGTTAAATTGCAAAAAAGAATGGAATCAAATAGTGTGACGGCAGCTGGGTAAGCGCGCGTATATGTATGTTTTAAAATAAACATTCAGCAGTGAACTGATTTATAATTTACTCCGCAAACTCAGTGTACGAAATTTTTTCTTTATATATGTATATATGAATGATAATTAATATGTACTTAAAGAACTTACTTTTATTCAACGTATACTATTTTCCTTGGCGGTATAGGTTATTGACTTATAACGAGTTCCCAGAACACATTAACTAGTTTCCCATCAAATATCCGAAGTAATTTAACGATAGATATCCTCAGGGTTCCATTTACAGTGTAATTTTATGTTGATTGTCCTTCAAATTAAAATGTAGCTCATATGCTCATTTGCTGCTTCGTTTCGATTAGAAGAAACACAGAGCATCTTACGCTTTTTTAACACATGTATGGCCATAGTATAAACGCATAACAAAATTTTCCGCATTAATTGCCAGGTCTGCCATCATTGTCCTTCAGGTTGATTCATCTAAATAAAACATTCCATAAAATGTCACTCAGACCAAGTCTTTCCAATTGTTTTCAAAACATAGATTACTTATCTCCAGAACGATGGTACAGCAGTTCGAAAGAAAGTGTCTCAAATGTCGACATTGATGGTGTCATTTTATTTTCCATTTACTCAAAATTACGCTATAGAATGCCGTACAATTTCCATAATACCGTATACCGTTGTACTTATCCTCTGTTGCGTTTCACCTCCTGAAGAGAGAAAAACAAAAACAAAAACAAAAACTTGAAGCTTTTCAACGGTGCATATTGTGTCATGGACCGATGTGTCCGAGCGTTTCACTTACTATCGCGAGGCTGGTCAGGGCTTAATTTCCATCCCTCGCGGAGTGAGCGCGACTCGCAGGGTAACCCACGCGACCCTGCTGCAGCTGGAAGTACAGGTGGATGGTTTGTACTACTGGCTATGCGCTGCCGGAGCGAGGCCCCCTGCGCGCCGTCGGTCGTTCACGACAGCCTACGGCCACCTCCTTGCACGTCCACCCACAGCAGCAGCAAACCCTCCCACACCCCCGCACAGTCCGTTCGATACGCGCGCGCGCGTCTACGGAATCGCCTTCCTCGTCGGACAGTGCCGCCACAGCTCTCGAAAGAGACGCCCGTGATTTTCACCCCCGCGTGCGCGCGCGCCCCCCGCGTTTTCAACAGGGTTTATAAAACACGACACCGCCGACCACGGTCCGGCCCGCGTTACCTATACGAGGGGGGTGGTTTTCGCTATCTGCCTCAACCATTTCCTGCCTCCCCGCACTGCATTTATCGGTGTGTCTTTCCTGTCTTCTCTGTTTGCTAGTGTCTGTGAGTGAGTGTATACCAGTTCAATTTATGGGACGTGTTTCGTTATCCATCAACGAAACAAGAGGCAATGCCCCCCGTACTGCAGTCTATTATTATCATAGTCTGCTGAAAATTAATAATAAATAAATAAATACATATATATATATATATACAGAACACAGAACATGTTGTACTGACATAAACATCTGAGGAGTTTTAACACAAGTGGTTGCGTCAAAATTCGAAATCGACAGAGCGTATAGTGAACGAAAGCTCGAGCTGTTAGTACTACGCGAATACGGTTTGTAAGCAGCGCGGCGTGCAACGAGCAAGTGCTCGACGCTTGTGTGTTGAGAGCGTCATCGTGCTTCTCGGCCACGGCTACGAGGACCAGCCAAGCAGCTAGCGGCATCAGAGGACTCGACGTTTTGGCCTCGCGCTCGCGTCTTTGAACTCCCACTGGGGAAGTAGAAGGAGGATTTGAACAAGTGTCTGCGCGTGAGAAAATAAATATACACGGCTCAATGCGTCTGATTAAAAACAAAAGTGGCCAGTGTCTGTGTGCGTGCTTTTTATTGTTCTTTTTTTGTGCTCCAGTCAACTGATCTCAAGCGCGAGGAATCAAAGAAAAACTCTGCGAAAGAATACTGTCACCTTTGATACGGTGAATCACCTTATAAAGATCACATCGTGACTCCATGAACCCCTCTGTGCACCCCGGTGCGTTTCATCGATCTCGTGCGTGTTGTTCATCGTCCCTTGAAAGTCGATTCGACTATGTCGAGATATCTGCCTTCTTTCCCCCTTTTTTCCGTCACCTAGATATACCAGCTTTATACCGCTTGAATAATTAATTTCATAGCCGTCGGGGAGCTTTTGTGACAGACAAAGTGTCCTCTGTTCAGAGCAATTAATATTAGGTCCTGGAGAAATGTATAATAAAATCAGGTTGGATTCAGGGAAACGATGAACTGAACGATAGTCACAGCAGGATACCGAGGTTGCAGGCTGAAGAGGGACGGAATAAGGTGTATCTTCGCTACAAGTAGCAGCCGCCGCTACGTCGATCGTGTTAGGAGGGTCAGGGTGGTTTGGCTGATGTCTGGCCCGCCTGGATTCGATCTGTCCCCATCTTCTTCGATTAGTCTCACTACCGTCGTCATTCTCTGCCTCAACTTCGTCGAAGCTTTCCGTCCGTACTTCGTTCACCCTTGCCCTATCACACAACGAGTTATTTTCTCCTTACAAACGCACCGCCATCAAACCGGGACACCGGTGGAGATAAACAAATATCACCTCGGGCACGGATTTTTATTATACGAAAGCGTGGTTTCACCAAAGAGAATATGTGAGAAAGTAGGGTTCTATCAACAAAATCTATTTTATGATCTATGGTGTGAAAAGCTTACGTTTTATGGTTCAATCCCTTCTACATCTACGGTACACGTGTGAAGCACTTATTTCTGACGCCATTGAGGGAATGTGACGGTGATCGACGCCCCATTTATCTGAAAATTTCAACAACCGAGGGAATGTGTTTGAAAAACATTTTGAACTGAATTTATCAGTTCAGTGATTGCGTGGAACAAATATGACAATACCAAGTGCAGTGAATAACTAATGAAACGAAAAACAAGAGTGTAAATACAAATGTTAAAAGAAAAAGCAAGAAGTACGCGGTTTTTGTAGAATAATTAATTAAATCAGTCTCGGAGTAACAGTGAGAGCTGGTACTAATAGAGGAATATAGACAACGATCTACCTCGGTGTGCCACGCTAACATGCGACGAGAAATAAATTTGAAAACAAATAACCACAATATTAATACTCGAATCCCAAGTAAATACCTCCTGAAATCGCGCCGGGGAAATATAATTTCGTTTTCTTCCCGCTTGTGACGGGATGGCTGAAAACACAAGTTAAACGGTACAAATGGAAATGTATAAATGTGAATTAGAGCGGAGAGGCCACAATAGGGGGAAACAATGGTGTGCTTAAAATAAAGATAATTTTTAATAACGTGCGAAAAAGACGTGAACCAAATACACTAATCCAAACCATATAGTAATCTAAACCCTTTGAGTAATATATTATAATCAAGTTATATTTTGAAAACCAAGACGGAGGGTTACCATTTTATTCTTGTTTATTTCGAAAGCTCGACGAACCCTGCGAAACTCCAACCCACGAAATTCCCGCAATTGCAATAGATTTAAAATTAAGGAGATGCTCATCCGATGACTGTGACTTGTAGTTAGCATGACGTCCCTCGTCGATTAAAAAAACAAACAAACAAAACAAAGAAACACATTCAGATTAATAAATCAATACAACTATAGAACGCGAAGACAAGATACAAGAAAAAACACATACACTAAGATTAATTCACGTAGTTAGATTGCTAGAGGCAAAACGGGGAGCCTTAAAGCGAAGGAAAACAAATGTACCTCGATGAAACTCGGGATTCTGCTTATTTGAACTATCCGTATCTCACCGCTTCGCCGTACGAACGCAATTCCTACGTGCACATGGAAGTTTTCCTCGATTCGAGAATTGCTGGTGCTACTGGTACACAAAAGTCGATAGAACCAGCACACAATGATAGACGAAGGGAGGAATAAAGAAGAAAGTAAACGCCAGTGACGAAAGAAAGAGAACACATTGGGGTGAAACAACAAAGTGAGGAAGAACGAAGAAAAAGCGTGACTACACTGAGTAACTCACCCCTGGCTGACTGTAGACTCGATTTGCAATAGAGAACCGAGCCTTATCTTTGCAAGCACCGCGAATTCCCCAGCCTGCCATTAACGCTGTGCTGAAGGAATATGCGTACTAACATCGGTTATCTTCTGTTAATCGCCACTGAAAAAGTGAGATACCGAGGAAGAGCAACATAGAATATCTCGCCGGATTTTCATAACCCTTTAAATAGTTGAAAATAACACTTTCGGTAACATCCATAACCATTAATTAAATACAGATTCAAGGAATACGAAACCAGTGACACAGATTTCCATTTCTGTAAGACGAGAAATGGTTAACGACCGTCCATTGTTCGAGGTACTTGTAAGACTAAAGGATATAGCGAAATATCGATAGAAAGAGGAGGACTGAACTCGAGGAGGATCTCGAAGCACCTGAGGGGATCTTCACGAAAGTCTCATATAACGTCTTGTCTCGAGAAAATCGAGGAGGGATCGTGTGCAAGCCACATCAAGACGAGCACACGCAAACATACTCATATAAAGGCCCAACAAAGAAGGGATGTTCTGAGGAGGCGCATGGACGTGCGATGAGTCCGGATCGCTCGTCCCCTCGAGATAAATCGCCGGGGCCATACGGTACGGTACATCACGTCTGGAGTAACGTGGGAGGCTTTGTATTCAACAAACGACAAGTGACGAAACCTGAGTTAAGTGACAGACCGAGGAGGTCAAGGAGAATAACGATAAGAACAAGGAAAATAACAAGGAAGACCACGATTGATTCGGCACCGTGGGAAACAGGAAGGAAGTGTTGTGCAGCGTCTAGAAACATGCAGCTTGCTGATAATCTTCTTTGTATATTAAAGATGACACAATCCCTGCTGGTGATTGGGACGAGTGAATCTATCCGGTGCCAATGACATCTCGACGCGGCGGGGGGGTCGAGGGGTCCTCGAGTAAAGGTCCTCCGAGTCCCTCGAGTAGCGGTTCGGAGGACAACGGTTTTGTGAATCGTCCCCGAGTCGCTGGTCTTTACGTCAAGAATTTAAGCCGGGAAGAATTGGATAGTCTGGCTGAGGAAGGCATTTATGGGCCGAAAGGTGATCTCAAAAAAGGAGGGAGCCGTGAGTTCGTGGGTGGCAGTCAGAGAAGTCTAAATCTCCCTGGACCTAGCAGGGATTTCGATTTATCGCTAGCCACGCAACATCATCGGATTCAGACAGCACGGACTCCGCAGCCAGCGAGGAAGTCGACAAGTGCTAACAGATTTTATCAGCAAGATTCAACGGGAAGTGGAAGACGGTTTCACATTCCATTGGACGAGTCGCTGCCCGGTAATCGGGAGTTGCGGGGTACTTCCACTTCCCGACGTTCAGAGTTTCGGATACCATTTCCACCTGAAACGAGAAGCTCTCTGAACAGCACGCATAAACGTTCAGACGATTCAGGTCCGGGACGGGACGACTCCTCAGCGCGGAGTTCACCGGACGGCGAGGATCCAACAAGATCATCGAAACACTCGGACGACGATTCGTCGAGGCTCTCGCCTGCTGGTTACGAAGCGTTCGATCAGGAGGACAGCCCGGAAAGATCGGCGGCAGGGCCTAATGTCAGTCTACGGCATTACGGCGATGACACTTTTGAGGATTCCGACGAACGTATGGAACCCGGTGAAGGTTCGTCGTCACACACACTCATGGATGAGGACCCGGAGGGAGAGATGGATGACAGAGTGCGTGATACAAGATCAGAAGAAAATTCACCACCACCTTACTCTGCAGTAACCACTGCTCTAAGTCCACCTGAATACGAAATCGGTGATTCCCTATCGCCACTTTTCCCCCGATGCCCACCAAGAACGTATAGTAGCTCGCAGTACGGTGATAACAAATCTCCTAGCGATGTTATACCGGGTTTTGTCACATATGAAGCACGCCAAAGCTTCGACGAAACTAATGGTCCCGATTCCAATGATTTCGACCCCCTGGCAACAAGCCCACAAAGCCCAGGCGAGGGAAATAAGTCCAGTCAAAATGGTGACGACGACCCCGAACCCGGTGACTCCCCGAAAAAAAAGCCAACGCGATTTAGATCCCAAGACAGTACAAGGCTGCGACCACCGCTGGCCTGTACAGCTGGTACATCCGCGGATTCCGGTACAGGTGACTCGGGTAGCGCTGAAATTCAGGCTGATACCCTTGGTAATATGCAATCATCGGGTTCAGACGGCGTCGCACAAAAGTCAACCAGCAACGAGGGCCGATCACCGGGTGGCACAAAGACCCCCGGTGGTGGCAAAGGAGGGAAGCAAACCGTCAAACCATTCACCAAGGAGAGCCTGGACAGGCTTGAGAACCGAACCGTTCAGCTAGTACGTGAATATGGCTTTCAGCCACGCCGAAAGACATCGGTAGAAGACGGCGCTGTGCTTCCAAACAAGTTTGAGCCGTTCCCATCAGATCTGTACGGCAGACCTCTTGAAGAAATCGATAACTTCATCTATGACGAGGCAAGTTTCATCCAGATATCAATTTTTCTCCGTAGTTTGCCTGCGCATTTTGGTTTCAAAATTTCGATTACTATCGATTGTAAATCCCCCTCCAATAAGATAGGCATGAATCAATAAATGGCTCTTATAAAGTGACCACTAAGAAAGAGCAAGACATATTTGTGTATTTGACATACTCATTATGCAGTAGCATGAATTAATCCGACATTCTCTCACAGTTACAATATAGTATAATATGATATATAAGCACCAATATACCCTTGCGGATCTGACACGATTTTCATTTAAGCGTCGATTCATAGTCTCAATTGTACACATGTAAAATAGAAATCTACTGTTAGTCTCGTAACTCCCATGAGATGTGCAAGTTTTATGTTCATGTTGGTCTGTTAATCGATACATCTGTTCAGCGGCGGACCAAACCTCATGTAACTATCGAACAACGATAAATATGTAGATTGCGATCACTACTAAACTCAGACTAGACGACAAGTCGATCAGTTGCCTTACACAAATGTTGCCTAATGCGGTTTGTTAGTCTAATTGACGTTAAGCGTCTTGTAATCCGCAACTAGGGTTTTGGTGTCCATCCGACATTCCTTCGGATTCGTAAGGGTAGTACTTAGTGATTATAGTTTCCACCACGGTTAACACTCTAATCATTCCTCACAATTCTTTAATATCTATGATGTTATGAGCCCCTTTATTTGTAAGCAAATAAAAAGAGTCGATAGCAGAAAGCTGTAAGGCAGCAAACAATGATAACAAACTGACCATTATCCATAAAGTTTATATTTACAGGACAGCGACATTCATATTGTTCAAGACTAATTTGTGCCACTAACGATTCTGATAATCCATCAAAATCAATAATGCATGTGAAAAATGTAAAACGAGCTATAAATTTGACTGAATATTTCCAATAAAAGGGATAGTCTCGATTCAGCCCTGTCAATTTCGGAGTTACAGTGGTTGATTATCGGGTTTTACGGGTACTCGAAAAGGGCATCAGATCATCGACAATGGACTTACTCTTTCGGATTAAATATCCTTCGAAAAATGGACGCTAGTTATTTAACATATAGGACTATCACGTGAATGGTTATCCAACGCGGTATTTTACACTTTTAATGTTGCAGAAAATTGCGTTCACCTGGTGTTGCGTGGGTATCGCGTAATAGTATATTTATTTATTTGTTAATCAATAACATTCGTTACATATTGCAAGCAATAATCATAAAACATAATATACATTTTAGTCACCGTATGATGGCTTGCCAGGTTCAATCATCTTTCTTTGATTGGATGGCCAGAAAAACGGTTCTATGAACCTACACACGGGTTCACTGAACGTACAATACGTTTAATGTTTCACGCGCGAGGCTGCTTAACATTTAGCAAGCAGGAACGCGGCTCTTAAGAAAAAGCACGTACTTTGTCGAAGTTCCAACGTGCACCAATGAAAATATTTACCAGATGCTCGGTCGATTCTCGAGTTATACGTGAAAATATTTGTGGGACCTAAGAAAAGTGCATCATGGAAAATTAACCAATAGTCAAGCCTCGCGCTTGTCGAGGGTTTTTCCAGCAATTTCTACCCTTACCGTCTGTCTCCTGATTGGTCAAATTTGCCCACTAATTCTGTAAACCTTGTGCCATCAATAGTATTCGTCGTTATATACACTAAAAAGTGGAGTCGTATTCCCCTCTTGTTCGAAAATGCTCTCATCACTGATCACGAAAGACAATGTAACAATATGACTGGATACCAATATTTCAAGACCGTCAAAAACTGACTTTTACAGTCACTATTTCAAACACAGTTTTATTATCTCGAGAGACCTGCTATACTTTGTAATACATTTTATGTTTTAAGATTAAGGACTAATCAAATTTAATATCTGTTTTGCATCCTCATAGAGGAAGCTTTGTTTTCATGAAATTTTTTTTGTTCAAGATTTTCATGTCAGCATGCTCAGAATCACCTAAAACGTCGAGATAAATGTATATGTGTGTGTCCCAGGAAACCAAAATTCAATCGAGCTCAAATTTGGCACGCAAGTAGAGTAGTAACTCTTCTTTAGTTGCTGTGATTTTTACGAAAATATATGTATGCATACTGATTATATTTTTTTATTTTTTTGAAAAATGTTGTATGTTCTCTAACTTTCGTACAAGTTTGGCGATATGGCTAAATAGTTCTTCATAACTAGAGACATGTTAAATGCTGTTTGGTATTGAATTTCAACAAAATCGGTAAAGCCATTCGGATTTTATGAAATATTAAATTTTTCTAAAAAATAAACATTTTGCTATAAATCACGTCGAACCTCAACAAATCAATTGAAATGTTCTACAAACGAAAAATAACATACAGCCCTGCTGCATACCAAATTTGGAGCTGATCGTTAAAGTCGTTCAAATTATACACCATTTTGAATATTTGAAAAAATATACATTATCGCTATAACTTTCGCAAAAGTTAAGAAAGTAAGACAAAAGTGTGTGCCTAATAAAAATGGAATTTACCGGTGTTTAATTCATCTATTAAAAACAAGGACGCAAAGTTGAACCTCGCAGATTGCTTCCTTATTAAATTTTGCTTTTTACAAAGCTTCCTCTATGTGGAAGTCAAAATCGATTACAATACTTCTTCGTAGAGGTTGCTTTGTAAAGAATGAGGATCAATATTCGATAAAGAAATTATCGGGTTATAAGTTATTTAACGCAAATATCGCGTAAAATTTACCATCTTAGTTGTCTTTCACTTTGTGCATGATCCAGAGTCTCTACCGCTACAACACCCGAAATGATCAACACCCTTAAGGCTTTTACACTTTGTGCATAATCCAGAGAGCACAGGTTGAATAAGTGTCCGTTAGTTTTTTTGAACTCTTTATAGTTTTCAATGTCCAGATAAATTTCTCCAGTTTTCGGTGTCCAGGTGCATTTTGCACTAGTTTTTAGTATCCAGGTCAATTTCTGTATAGTTTTAGTTCAGATCGACGGCACTGCAGTTTTTGGTATCCCGTTAGATTCCACCACAGTTCTTGATGGCTGGGTCAAACACTCAGTAATTTTTTATGTCCAAGTCGATTCCTCCATAGTTTTTGATATATAGGTTAACCGTTCTGTACTTTTCAATATCCAGGTCGATCTTTCCGTATTCGATATCAAATTCAATAACCAGAAGAGCTGGTTATTGAATTTATAATGTTTTTTGCCAATACTATCTTTGCAAGAAATAGTGAAATTTAAACAAAAACACACACCGAGTTGTTTGTAAAAAAACATCTACATCTGTTAAACATCTATCTTTTTTTGGTTTACAAAAAATTAGTTGATTATTAGAATTACTGGATAATACTAAGGGTAGCATTTGCAACCCCAAGTTTGACTCGAAGTTCGTACTTAATATGGAATTTCACATGTAATTTTATCTGTAAGTTCGAATTTAAGTTTAACCTTGGAACTTGGAATAAATTTGACACTAAGTTAGTGTGAAGTGTATCAACGGCGTCATTTTTAAGCTACAAGTGTTAGGATGCATAAACACGCTGTAGGAATTTCAAACTGGGTATGTCTCGGTGCAGTACCTTTGCCAATGAATCGGCAGTACTGACTATTAGTTCTGATTCAATGCAGGTGCAACTGTAGAGTGATCACACAGGTCCATCATGAGTTCGTAGGGTTTTTTGCAACTCTAATAATTAGGAAGGTTTGGGGTCATAAAACACTCGACGTTACTCACTCAATCATTCAGATAACTTACACACACCATTGTTGCGACTTATCTCTCGGAACATGGGATCACTCTCACCTCCTCGGTTTCAACACAACGTGGGTTGTTCACCGGGTAACCCGAAGTCCCGGCAAAAAATGCTCGCACTTCTTTTTCGATTCTTGATCCACGAGGTTTCAGTGATTGTTTGTTAAAGTCCTCAGGGATTCCTTGCTTGTGGGTAGAAAGAGTATCGCACGTTTTAGCATTGCTCAGTGGTTCGAACTCGATAGTCTCCTGTATCCCAAAGGCTCGGCTCTCACCGCCGGCGGACTCACGTCACGACGACGATGACATCGTGAGCTACCTCAAGAATGTGAGTGATGTGAAGTTGGTGTGGTGTGTTATTAACGGACAGGAGATCGAGTAGGCACGAGTATCTTCATAGTATTTGGCAGGTGGTTAATGTGAGCAAAACCACACAGTTTAGGTTTGTTCTGTGTACATTAAGGTGGGCGTTATTTGGGATCCGCTCGAAATTTGAGATTGACGACCCAGACATCGTTTTCACATAGATTGTTAGCACTCCTCTTCAAATGTATCCATTTGATTCTAATATTTAATTCCCTGGATATGATGCTCAATGGTTCCATTTGACGTACGTGGGATTTAACTATACCTCCATTCGAATTTTTGTCGGGCTCCTACATATTTGTTTAAAAATCGGTAATCTTGAGATATTAGTGTCATAAATATGACCAAATAGGGAAAAAGTATCATATCATCTCCGAAATAGTTAACCCATCGTATCGCATGTAGTTCTAATACCGTTATTCATTTCGCAAAATATCGCATTACAAACATTAAACGACGGCATGGTTAATGTTTTTCACAATTTTTTAAGTTTCTCGATAATGTTTTCTGTAGACTGCGCGGAGCCGTCACATCTACATTAACACTACCGCAGGTTTAATACAGGACTTGAGGAAAGAACAGGGACAGATATAAGTACAAAACTATACTGAATTTAGCGATAGTAAAAAGTAAATTTTTTTGCCAATTTACTCTGGTATATCTTAAGCAAGCGATGGCCGACGAATCGGCTAGGGTGAAAGCTGGTGAAAGGCGTAAAGGGACACAATCACAAACGACGACATCTATAGCTATTCTTTAATTACCAATATCAACGAACGAACAGACCCGTGGAGCGCTTGGTCGCCGTTGTCACAGCACGGCCTTAAACCTACCTTACCATCTACAATATGCAATTCTCTCTGCAGTTGAAGCATAAACTTATTATCTCACTTGGAACATAGATAGAACTCTTGTTGTCTTACTCTAGTCTTTCACTGCCGTACAATTGGGAAGGAGTGAGTTTCAAAGAATAAATAAAAAAGACAATCTATAGAATGCTTTGTAGAAGAGATGGAAATGATACAGAGGGGTAGAAGGTCAGTTGTCTTCGTATAAAGAAGATTGGATTGTCATTTTCATTAAATTTATAATGATAATGAGAAGAAAAAAAGAATTGGGTGTACGAACGGACTCGACATCTGTGTGAATACTTAAAGAAGGCAAGAAAAAGAGAAATAAGTCAGTACTCGGTTATACTGGATGCTGCAGAGTTTAGAGGGGATGCGGCATGGTAAAAAAGAACACAAAAAGAAGAATGAAGATGAAAGAATGAGGGTGGTACTTGTAGCCGGTTGCTCGCTGCCATTCTGCTATAGGTTTTAACAGGATTTTGCAGCCTTCTTTGTCCGAGACAGAACCCTCAAGGGCGTGAGAGATTACTCAATTTTTCATTATGACCCCATTGCAGAGTACGAAATGGTTTTACTTCCGGAATCTTGGAACATACATTTATTGTCGGTGAACCGCCCAATCGCTCTTATGCCTGAAACATTACCTTGTTTGGCCATTTAATGTACGTTGTGAAACTGAGATTTTTCTTAAAACCAAACTTGTTTTTATCATCCGTTCATTTTAACAGTGCTGCTACATCATTTTTGAGCTTATTTTGTTGGTTCAAAAGAGGCAATTCGAGAAAATTGTATATAGGAGTACAGGTGCATTTGGATATATATATTGGATTAGATTCAGCTTTCTATGAGAGCAAAATTTTTATCTGACCAATATTACGCCGTCAAAAAGGTGAGAAGTCAAAAAAATATATGAAACAAGTGACTAGCTGACGTGATTGACATAATTCTGCGTTTGTTTGAATGTCACATGTTCACATCTTTGTGAAGAGTCTCGTTTTTGTGATAGTTCAAACGAGTCAGTCACATTCTTTCCGTTTCTCTTTCGCAAGTTTTCCGAAGCTCCTATAACTTATTGTTTGCCTGAAGGCGAACAGAAAAGCTTTTGTGTTTGTTCTTCCTGTTTATTTCCGCGAGCTCTACTATCACCGCGATGGTATTTCCATGCTCACCTAAAATATTCTCTAAAACCGTTCCCTTACCGAACGATACGATAACGCCCTGCTTCTTCCGGTTCTCTTGTCTCACGTGTTTGAACAACAGCTCAAGAAAAGATTGGCTCAACCAGATTTCAACATAATACAAACTGTATATTTTCTATTCAATCTGGAATGGGTGGTGCTACATTATAACTATACGAGTATAACTTTTTGTTTTGCACAGATTTATATTATGTAGGTGAACGCGATCTGGAAATCCATCTTTTATACCGGTTTTTCTTTGAAACAGACTAAATTTGCCGTTAGGTACTAAAGCGAAGATCTCGGTCCGCCTATTAGAAGAGGTACACTCAAAAGAAAGAAAAAATTGTGACAACCTCTCAAGAAGGTTGGCAAATTGATCACTGACTCGCAGGACTTCGAGTTGGAATAACCGCAGGCCCTTTGAACAAATGAAATCAACATTTTTGCGTCAATTTCTTCACGATATTACGTTTTGACTGAAAATTTACTTTAGTGAGCCCCAAAACTGCTAATTGAACCGTAGTGTATGCGCTTAATTGAAATATTACGAATGGTGGGGTGAATTATACGTTATACTTCAATGATCGAAATGATTTTTATGAAGTAATCTCATAGAAATAAATGAAAAAAACTGTAAAATGCCCTTCAGAGCAGTGCGATGCAAATGAGTCGTATAATTTTTTATGCAATGATATATGATGTAGATAATAACTGATTTTTATAGTTAAGGAAACGTTGGTATAGTTTAATCTAATTGAATAAAAGCCGCTAATCAGATTTGAACCTTTGCAGGTAACCAACACTTAAGACTACATCGATAAAAAAAGTGTATGATCATGGGCCGTAATCATTACTAAAATAACCATCAGGGTCCACCTATAATTCTTGATGTAGCTTATGGGAAATTTGAATTTGAATATCAGCGAAATAGAACGCCGTTTGGGTGAAACAATTAGTGCGTGTTACAACGGTATAGATAATCGGCACGAAGCTACAAAAATAGTTAAAATAACAATGCGGTAGTTGTCTCAACTACACAAGATCGAGGAAACCGCGCTAATGTATTGATGAGGTTGAGCCACCGTTCTCACGCGGTTCGCCATATCTAACCTCCTGAAAAGAGCGAACCAACCTAAATTCCATTGGCTCCATTTTTCTTTTTCCTCGGTGTAACTCATGCGATGGCGATCTATCGAAAAAAAAATCGTTTTAGAATCATCTTCACATATTCATATATTTCATTGGAAATAAAGCTGTCGGTATGAATTCGGTTGGTTGGTTTAGTACTGCGTGTACGACTTGGGCGATATTACTATAGGTGCGGTGAGGTCCACAGCACCGAAACGCGATACGTTCACAAGCGTCACGCCATCACATGCAAAGCTCTTGCTTCCGAGGACACCCAGAGACGTGCATTGGAAAAGGGAACGTCGTTGCGACCATGAATGTCGGAAACGCGTGTGAAAGAGACCAGACCATTTCTGCTATGCCTGTTAGTGTCTGTCTGTCGGTGTTATTGCGGTTGGAGATGAAGTCTATTCTGATCCGCGCGAGTTTTCGCACAATATAACAACGGTGATCCTTTTACTGTATATGAACTATGTTGTCGAGAGAAACCGTTCGACCAGTTTCGTGCAAGCTAGAAAATACAGAAGCTTTCAATCCATACCTGCTTCATAACCACAAAATATTTATTCAGCATCTGTATCCGCCGAGTATAATTTCACACATTTGAATTCACATAAGAATGGAAAAAAAATTAAATTAGACGCAAATGAAGAGAAAACAAATGCATGGCGAAATAAAGCATTGCGGACAACTGGGAACTTCGGTGGTTTCTCCAGCCAAGATTAAATTCATTTTTAACCTGCACATTTGTTCTCAATTCGAAGGACACCGTTTTATAGGCGCTGATTTTGTTCAATACACCTTCTAACATCCCAAGAACTTCCACATTATTTAGAAAATGGAAAGAACGACGTCAGAGTCACCGAACAAAACTTTTGATAGTTGGCTGCATTTCATGTGGCGAAATATACATATCAAAAGTACATCTATAATGATGGTACTGGTTGCATGATTGTGGCTTTTACAAGCCATTGGAAGTGGAGGATTAAACTGGACACGTTCAGCATAGAGTAGTCGTACACATTTTAAACATATAGTCATAGGTTGTGTATGTGTCAGGGAAGCGATTATCGGAAGAGCTCGTGGTTGGACCTGAGCATTGGTCAGCCGGTGCACACACAGTCGACCTCGCATACTCTGATCAGAGCCTAGTTGGGAGGAACACATGTTGCTCCCCCAATGTATGTATTATCCTTTACCACATACTGTATCAGAGATGTATATATATATATATATGAGATATACCTATCCCTCCGATGTTCAATGTGCATCCAACTTGATGCTCTGTATCGGTCCCTCTTCCAATCCCACTTTCTCGTTTTCTATCCTACTTCTATGGGCGAGAGCGGTTGGACGCGCTCGACCTACACTTGGACCACAGAAGCACAGCAGCAGCCACAGAATAATGGGGAGAGCTTTGGGAGTATCGATTTCCAAGAACAGAGACATCACAAATGGCAAAGCCGATCGACTTCATCTCCTCGACATTTGCCTCTCCACCTTCTTCCGTCCCTTCGCCGTCGATTCTTCCTTTCGTTTTCTGCAGATGCAAAAGCCAAGTCGCAAAGTTTTTTTCTCAATCCGACTATCTATAGCTCGATGCTGCTAAGTGGGAAGACAGGTAGATATAAGGGGACGTTCTCAACGATGTCGATAAGCGTTGCCTCGCTCTGTCGACTGTGTGGTCATAGTTCGTCGGGAACTGAAGGCAATATCAAACCACAAACCTTTGACTCCGTTTCAGAATCAAACATTGAGGAAGGCTTGACGATCATTCCGTCGATTGCAGGGCTTGAAAGTTGAAAGGGACGACAACCTGCCAGATAATGTTTCAGTTATTCTGGAACGTTGTTATCTGCACGGAAATAAATTCCATTTTAATCTTCAAAATACTGCTTCGAATAAGTATCAACTTTAGTGAAACTCAAAGGGGACCATTAAGGTAGTCCTTGTGACCGATACTAATCAATTGACGCACTATTCCGAAAATTCTGAGAATGCTAACATTTTTATATATCTACCCATTCAATTAATCATAGTGAGAATAAAAACGCATTTGTAGATTTCTTCGTAAACTTGAAAAACATAAATTGTATTAACTAAGATATCTCATCAGGGCCTCGCTTCAGCGCGTAGTGGTATTGTATCATCACGCAGTCAAAGCTAAATTTAGTCATTTTAAAGGTAAATTTGTGACACAAAAAAAAGTAGATAGAAAATGTAATTTTTGCGCCACGACTATAACCGCCACGAAAAATCCGACGCTGAAACCACGGTTGTAATGGCGCCAGTTGACACTGGAGGTTATGTTCATTTCTATCATCGTCCGCTACATCCGGTTATCGGTAACTTCTGAGTGGCGCTGATGTGTTTAACGTTGGAATTACACCCAAATACTTCAATAACATCTCTTTGTTATATCCTATACGGAATCGTGACACTCTAAGGAAATTATAGCACATTTGATATTGTATAAAAGTTCAGTTTATACATGTTAATTTTCGTTCCGAAGTACGAAATCGGTTAGTTTCTCATAAGAGCCCGTGTATAAGAATTTATTTTTTAATATTTATTTTCTCGGTAATGCAGTCCATAACCCAGCTTGAAACTTTGGAATCGCATTTCGAAGGGATTCAACCATTACATAAAAATATGTTAAGTCTCAAAGTTCAAACAGGTTAATGCGCAAGGACTACCTTAAAACAGAGTCATCCATAGTTTACAATAACGATGTGAAGACGGCCGTTGCTCATTTCAAATGGCAACATGATTTTTTTTAAATCAAAACAATGGCTGGTCAACGCTAACAACTTTTGTAAGTCCAACATCTCTCGATCTGCTTAGATGGATCGAATTCAATTTCGGGTCTATCGATTGGGATTGGTAAATTATTTTTTTACTTCCAGTTTACCTTACATCAACATTTTTATTTAATAACCTACCGGTCGACTTTTAGTTCCATTATCAAGTTAATTGGACAGTTCCAACCGGTTAATCATTCCGGTAGACGACTGAAGTGAGGTTCAACAAATTTTATATTTGGGTCAGTTTATGGAGAACGTTTAGTAGCTTCGACCAATCTTCGAATAATTCAATCTTCTTGTTTAGTTACTATCAGTTCGACTCTTTCATCAACAGATTGTCGAGCGGTAAATCAGAAGTCCTCCAAACGATTCAATGAAGGTCAACTCTTGGTTAGTCGACATTTGAGGTAGATAGACCTCACGCCCATTCGCTGATATTTAAACTATGGTATTGTCGGGTCAATTCATGGTCGAATTTAGGTGCGGTAATCCAAAACCAAACTGTTAACTAAACTGGACTGGTGCATGTGGAATCGATTTTTGGAATAAACTGTAAATAGACCCTCGATATCCAATATAATCAGTCGAAATTTAGTGGACCGAGCACTTGACCTCAAAGCTCTAAAAAGTTTAAAAGCTTCTGATCAACTTTGTTGATTCTGTTAAAATGTACTACCAATTAACCTCGATCGTAAGTGCAAATATGGAAAATGTCATTCCAAGAACTTAATACTTGAGAATTCAAAAAATGAACTGAAGTGCTCACACAATATAAAGAATATCCAAATCCATTTGCTCGAATTTTTTTAAAGTATAAAATTTCAAACAAAATCATTTTTTTCAATTTTTTAGAAGTATAATAGAATCAAAGTAACCTAAAATATAAAAATTAAGTTGACTGTTTTGAAAAAATCTTATATTTGAATTTTATCTAAATTTAAATAATATTGAATAATTTTTATTCGTCCACGCATGCACTCTTCTCTTGCTCGCATACATAACGCTTTCACCTATTCGCATATGCTCGTAAATCGTTGCACACAAATTCATATATACTCGCACTCTCTCATGCATACTTGCACAAATTCGTAAATGATTGTGGCCTGATTGTGAAAAAGACTGTTATCGACGTACGATTTACGCCTAGGATTCAATTACGTGATGTATGCAATTATCCGCCATTATCCAGGTAGTTCGAATATCCGAGTAACCCGGACGGGTCGGGTTCTGTGGTAAATCGAGTATCTCAGTAATCTGGATAGTCTAGGGATCCAAATAATCAGGGAATTCGAGGAATTCGGAAATCTGGGCAACACGGATGATCCGAGTACTTGGGTAATCCGGATATCCGGTAGACTGGAATTAGCCGCATCTGATGGAATTGGACTATCGGATCCAGATGGTCCGGATACCCGTGAACTGGAATTAGCAGCACCTGGTGGATTTCGACTATCGGATCCAGATGGTCCGAATATCCGGTAAACTGGAATTCGCCGCATCTGATGGATTTGGACTATCGGATCGAGATGGTACTCAAGTAGTCAGAATATTCGATTCACTGGATTGACACACTGAGAAAAATTTATGGCGACAGCAACAAAACAAAGTATTGCTGCGTCCATATTTCTTTTTGTATCCATGAATTTACTTACATAACCAATGCGTATTGCTCTAGCAGCAATATCGTTTTGCTGGCATTGTATTCGTTACTATATCTATGCGAGAGAGTACTCAGAACTTTATGCTTTAGTTACTGGAGACATTTTTTTAGTCGGTTGCTGTAAGAATCACAGTATAGCTGTGGGAGCAATATGCGCCGGTTCAGGAGCTACACGCTCAATTGGAAGAGCGATGCGCGTACGCTAGAAACGTGGGTGGCGACGACCGGCAAGACTCGCGCAGCTCAATCGTGACGCTGGTTATCTTTCGTAACCTCAACATTTTTTCGATCGCTGGAAGTTAGCCATCGTTCAGTTCCTACAGCTATATCGTTTCGCCTCTGCAAGCGGACGACGTAAAGCGGAAGGGTTCAGCCGTTGGAACTGGGCAGTTATACTGTTTTGCCGACAGACTTGAAAATAACTCTAGCAGTCAGATATTCGGTCGACAGAGCCGTAAATTTTTCTCAGTGCATCTAACGTATTTCATTCTTCATTGGACTGCTTACGTTACCTGAATAATCGATAACATTCATTTATCGATACTGTCACACTTTCTGACACCAACATATACATTTACATTTGTAGCAAATGTAGTTCTTGTTAAATATTAAAAAATTTACACAAGCATAAATTCGGCGGCAACCTTAATGTACGTTGTTTCGATCCTGATACTCAATCACATGTCTGCTAAGTGACGTAGAATGATAATTATATAATTTGCGATAAAGACTCCGAATGCTTGATGAAGTAGCTTTCTATTTGCGGACTTCTGATTCCAGCAACAAGTATATGGACTTGGAATAACATATATGTGTATATATATGTATATCAGTTGGTCGACACAAATTGCAGAAATGCTGATATCCGTACGACGGAAATATTCTGCCACAGGGGGAATGTGCTGCTGGAAATTTATTCGAACGTCAACATATTATTGCAATTTGCCAAGAGTCCAGCCATTAGCTCAGTTTGTCATTTCGTAATTATACAGAGAGGCAAAGAGAATGTGCAGCACTAACAATGTGTGCACACATGTGAGTTACTTAATCATCCATCGAAGTAGCAACGACGATTCGAACACTGTTTATATGCAATGTATGCGTTTATCCATTAATATTTATGATATAATAGATTTCCGATAAAGCCCGCCCATGCGGAAATTGGACGATTTATATTATGTGGAAAATATCGAACATACGTTGGCAGATATTAAAACTGTCACTGTGATGCGCTCATTATCTCGTTAACATTCGATTTCTTCATTTATCTACTCCATCAAACTCTAATTGTATCAATTTAAAGTGAGAAACAGAAAAATGAGATTGATTCAAAGTAACACAGTTTTATTTTGTTCTATTACACTAATGACGCCGCTTATAGAAATGTCTCATTTCTCATGTGCACCCAAAAAATGCGGTTTGATGGGTATATTCCGATAAAATAGAGAATCTAACGACTCCAACGTCATATTATTCGATTAAAAGCAATGATATTTGCTTGGCCATCGAATAAATTGAATCTGTCCATTGTCCGCTTAGTGAGATGTATTTTACTCATTAATCGTCATTTAAATGAAAGAAATTAAATTTTTAGTGAACATGGGACGTAATTCAATCAAATTCGGGATTCGTGACAAGTAAATCGATTCAGATCAATTCATTAGATCCTTTTTTCAGAGTTGCATCGAATGCTTTATTTTTATTCTTTTAAAGTGATATCACTTGATCTACCGTTTTTAATAGACACTCATGATACTTCATTTATCATTTAAGAAACCCGTTATACAAACTGGTTATACGCCAGAATGCCGGAAATATGTATGACCGCATAATTACCGCAATTCTGTGCTACGTATACTAACTGGGCCCAGTATGAACCTGCATACACAAAATAAGTCCTCTTACGTGTCTACCCGGCCGGGTCAGCTTGACTCTAGCTTATAAAGCCAGGCTGTAAAAATATCGTTTAACGTTAGCCAGTGCCCAGTTGGGCTTGCGCAGAGTTGCAGGTACGGAGGTTCTGCACTGTTTCCCTATAGCTGCATGAGGCTGCAATGCAAATGTTCGAAGCGAGAAATGTGCGTGTTACTGCACTGCGCCTACTGACACCATTTTAACTTAGATTATACATTTCCCTCCCGGTGGCATTGGTGAGAACGAATATGTAGTGACGTACCATTCTAAACGTATGTATAAGTATGGACCGTATGCATAGTTTTATCGAGACAGAAGATTGGCATAATCACGGAATACGACGGTTTACGGCAGTTTCTGTCGAGGCAGTGTTCATTTTTATATATAAGTCATTCCC
This sequence comes from Clistopyga incitator, assembly GCA_947507545.1. Lineage (NCBI taxonomy): Eukaryota > Metazoa > Arthropoda > Insecta > Hymenoptera > Ichneumonidae > Clistopyga > Clistopyga incitator. Next base: position 8,621,378 of record OX382178.1, on the reverse strand, counting down.
CTTTTCTAACAGTTGATGATTGATTGCTAATAACGTTACTGGATAGAAATTTTTATTTTTTGAATTATTTCTTCTATTGTAAAAAAAAGTTACCCACACTTCGCAAAGCTGAGCTAACTTCCGCTGCATCGGCTGCTAACTTAACCATACTATATTGCATTCGCCATGGATACAGAAAAGTTACGAAAAACCTCTACCGCCCCGAGTTTAAATTTGCATGAAAAATTCAATTGCGACTTGATATCATGATGAACATATCAACTGGGATCCCATGATTCTTCGCAATCAATGTATATAAAGATATGTTTTATTTCATTAACAATTACCCTCATTAGGTAAAATCATGATCATAGACAAAAAAAAACACGCAAAGTGGAACTTTACGAGTTACTTCCTCATTATTTTTAACGTTTGACAAAGCTGCCTTTATGAAGAGCTATATTAATTGATATTGGCTTCCTCATAATGGAACCTTTGTTAAAAGCAAAAATAATAACGAAGCATTTTGTATAGTTCTAATTTCTAGGTTTATTTTGTCAAACCATAACTTTTTAATGTATATTTATTATAACTCAATATCGAATATTCTAATTCTTTTTATCTATGTGTTTATATACGGTGCACTAAGCTAACATGCGGTACAGTATTAATAAAAATGATTAATAAAAAATACGCGTTTTCGTGTGAGATTAGAGAATATATGAGCGATTTGCTGTACTCAAGTAATTAATTTACCCTAACCGAGAAGGGCAATATATATCGTCTGTGATATAATTATATATTTTTGAACCATTATACCGTATACCGTGTCACGAGGGGGTGTCGATAGACACTTCTTTTTTTGTTCTGTGATGTGAAACGCTCTTAGAATTTATTTACCGAATGCTCAGTGTGTACAGGCATCACGATCATCCCTTCTTCAACTATGTCATAGATCTTGGTTCATCAAAAGCCCCTTATTAGTACTTTCCGAGCCAGTAGATCATGCAAACATGTACATACTATCGAGAAGAGACCCTCTTGACGCAAGTATTTATCGCGCTTACATGATGACCCCTTGGGATGTACGGTATGGTATGACTATACTCATGTTCCTCATCATGAGATCAACCTCTCAGAGTGTCATCGTATGCGGAAAAGGAATATACCGACTCTTCTTGTTTCCAGCGGGTATGTGCATAAAACAACTACACATTATGAAACGGTCTTCATTAACCTCATTACGATTTTCTGTTCTGGTTTATCCCCAACGTATCTCATTATCAGACCTGGGATGCGTAGTTTCCTGTCATTCTTGTAGTAATTGGGATAAAGAGAATTAGCTCCTACTAATCACGGTTAATTTTCCGACACGAAACAGCAAAAAGTCCTATCACGACTTTTTTAAAGAAGGGTGGACTGTCGTCGTGAAGATTTATGTCAGGAACCTATCCGTGCTCTGGTAAAACAAACTTGGGGAAGCACGTGCACCAGCCCGCATGTTGAATGAATGGACTCCTGCATATTTCAGAGCGCCTTTGCTGTTTCGCGGCATTGCGTCGATACTATGTTGCTGATGCAGCTGCGGAGGAAGACCTTTAACCTTACACCGATGTAGGTCCCCGGTTTCACGGTGAAAAGGAGTATAAATGACGTGATGTTGCCAGGACGGAACAAAATTTCCTGAAAATTGCACAAAGTGACGGGAAACATGTAAAGATCAATGAGCTTTTGAAGCAGAAAATTTAAAGTTCAGCAATCCTATTCAAAGAAAATATCAAATAATCAGACCGCATAAATCTGACAGGGTCTATTACAAAGTTTCCACTGTCGAGTGCTCAATACTGAGTTGAATGAATTGAGGTGAAGCGAACAGATGTCTGGCATGGACCCGTCCTCATATTTCAAGGACACGATTTCGATTCGATATTGAGATAGACGAGTGAAGAAGATAGACGCGGATAAATTTATATAGGTACACAGCGGAGTGGAAGAGAGAACAGTACTCCAGTATTCAACCTCGCCGTGAGGGCCGGATTCCTTTTCTTTGCTGTGCTCCCAGAGTTCATCCGATTCGTCGGGCGCACGTGTTACTCACTCTACTTACAGGCAACAAATATACTATACGATCGTGGAATGGTTCTCTCCGTCTATAACTACTGCAGGCAGACGGTGCATTGCACACAACCATCGGATGCTCTCGACGATTCTTCCGCCAAGGGCTGGAAGATACTGCTGCACAGCGACTGCCAATGTAGCCCAGTTGTGGTGTTATAGCGCAGAGGCCTAGAGGGCATCAGTGCGATAAGTGGATATCCTCGTTCGTGATAAAATAGACCGTTGGAGGGATAATCTACTTTGTCCTTCTCCAACCCAGTCAACTACTTTCGTCACCTCGCTAGATCTCGTTTTGTCTTTCCCTCCTAGCTCCACGCTACACTTCCGATTAACTCCGGATGGCCTGTTTCCAGTTAAAGCCGCCGACGAAGTTCCTGGCGACATGAAGAACATCATCATCAACGTACACAAACGCTCCCGACTCGCATTACTTGCTCTAGTACACATCGGCGAACGAAAGCGCCGTTTCGAAATGCTTTACTGCATTTTGTTGCGACCCTTGGTGGACGTTTTTTTACTGTTAGAAGTCTCTCACACACTCTCGGCTCATCTCGCTGAAGAGGAGCCGTGCCGCTAACCCACGTATCGTCGAGTCAGCATGGTCGTTACGCCGAAGTTCGCTGTGATAAAAAAAAACTTTCACTGGTTGGACAGACACTTACGTTGCGTCTCCTTTGCCCGTTTTCTGCAAGAAATTTTTACTCGGTAGTGATGTAACATACAGTAGTGTGTGAAAGTTAAATTGCTGCGGTATTTAAAACCTTATCGCGAATAGTTGCTGGGTCTTGTGAACGATGCTTGAAACTTGCAATTAGGAAGACCATATCAGTTACGCTTTGGTATCTTTGCTTTACGAGTTCTTTCCAGAGTTGAAACGTAATCTCCACGGGTTATGTGCTCGGCGTAAATTATAAACATTGACTACAATGTTCCTCTCTCAATCTCCTTAGCCCACGACACTGTAACTACAAATGAACGTGAGAAATAAAAAAGGCTTTAGTCGCCTTATCGTAAAACAAAAGGGATGACTTGGCTTCCCACAAATCTCGACCTAAAGGGCCGCAGCTTTATGGAACAGGCCGTCCTTGCCCTTCGTTTACCAGGCAACTGGTGGTCGCCCTCAAGGAACCATTTGAACGCCCCTTGTTCATTATTCACTCGAAGAAAAGCAATAGCGACGAAACAGTTCAAGCTGACACGGGAATGTTATTCTTTCTTGACGTCTGGGTAGGGTAAGCATGTTCGATGTGGTGATAACACATAGGACGCACGAGACCACGATCCATTTTGTTATTGTTTGCTGGACGACTTTGTTTGTTTGTATGTTTACGGATCGTCTAGGCATTGTTCATTCAATGTTAGACGGGCTTGATATGTCTTTAATGGATTATTTACATATCGGAATTGTAGTTACATGCATCTACATTACCGATACGGTTTCTGCTATGGGTTGAGGACAGAATGCTGTACTTACTGGTATCGATCTAGATGCGGAGAGAGTGGTGAGGGTGAGGGAAAGAGATTTCGCATTGCGCTCGGAATCCACATGGTACATATGTACGTGCATAGGTGCCTCATATAAACTAGTATGGGAAACGAATTTCATCAATACGAGATTATCCGAGGACCCCGAAACAATACTCTTCTTACATCGTAACGATAAATTAGACTTGTGCGCAGTATACGAACTAGTCCACGTTTCTTCAACCTTCGTGGATACTGTAGCCATACATACACCGAACGAACTTATTCTCTCGGGTCTAAGAAGTTACGTCAGCCTTATATACTTGAGTTCAATTGGTGAAAAGGTTGCTTTGCGCCATGGTTTCTCCAATATCTAATACGGTTTCAGCTTTGCAGCGATATTCAGTATTTATGATTACTAAAAGTATATTTTCATTCTTTCCAAGAATGATCGGGTAATTTGTATTCCACTTCAATTATCGAAATATCCGTTAAGAGTGGCACTTTTATACCAGGAGTTCATTCACTGTATTTACACTTCCTGTAGGTCAGTGCTTTTTATAGCCCAAAAATAAACCAACCTGATACGGGATGGTAAAGTTAACGTCCCCTTTAAACGACTCTCATTAATGGTGCCAAATCATAGGGATGATGAAGCAAGTACGAGCATAATTTAGACTCGTTAAAAAGTGTAATATTTTTTAACTGGGTGGCTGATAAAAAACCAAGTAGTTTCAGTCTAAAGATTTCCTGTCAACTAAATTTTACCTCTCCCTCTCGGAGGACATTTATTTAAATGCCAAAATTTGCATTTTTGATACTGATCACTTTCGGATATCGCTAAACTGTTTGGTACGTTGCTTGAGAGAAAATGAATTCTTCTGTACAATCTTAAAACGCTGACATTTTTGTCCCATTTTATATATCGATGGTCAGAGGGGCTGCAGCGCTTAGCCTCGTTCCTAGTGTCTTGCCATTGATTCTCACAGCATGAATAGAATAACTTTAAAATGAATTATGACCGATTTATTCTTCAATATGCCTAAATGTTAGCGGCGAATTTCTGTAAGAATGTGCTTATCTAAAATGTACCCTTAAATCGTCAACACTTTCCGCATAGTGATTGAAAATGTTCATAATTTTATAAAATAAAGATAATCCGGGAGGCTATAGTCTTTGTTCCAAAGCAGCTTATTCTAAACTCATTCTCAGTTATTTTCTGTGCCGATAGAGGGCTATTCTCGAAAGACTTTAAAAATAGCCCTGATATAAAAACTATCGAGTAACTATAATTTTATCCAAGTAGCTCATCATGGAAAATTAAGGGTTTAACTATGATTCTCTAGGAGCCTTTAACCATTTTTCTCATAACCCCTATATGATTTCTGCGAAGCGTGAAGAGTATACCGTTTCTGGAACAGATTTCATGCTCGGACGGAATACAATCGATTTTAACCAGCCTATAACGAATAAATACCTGTATACTGTTGGTTATAAAAATCCCGAACGTATGGGAAAAGCGCTACAGGCATAGTTATATAGCTTCCATGCCAGTCGGGAGCTTCTAGTTTCCATGCTTCAGAGCGTACGCTCCGCTGAAATTGGAATAAACGTGTGCTGGATTGAGGGGGTGGAGAACGACGAGAAAGTCCAGCGGGCCGATGCCCAATTTCGTTGTCGTCGACGTCGACGTCGTCATCCACGTTCGTTCCGGACGGGCAGTTACCTCCATGGTCTTTTGCGTCCTCTTTTTGGCTTTCTCCCTCCTTCTACAGCGTGGCACCTTCCAGTGGGGCGTGAAAATATTGACATTTCATACTTACAAAACGAAGAATATAAATCTTGTAACACTCGATGATTCGTCAATCGGAAAATATGAAAAAACGGTTTGTGACATTTTTCTTTTGCTGTGTCGTTGACCAATCCTTGTTGTCGTGAAAAATTGGATGTCCTAATTATAATGGTGAATATTCAGAACTTTCATAAACGTTGCAAAAATTTTTTTTTAACATCAATCGTATAGTGACACGATAATTATAACCATGTTCGGATTTCCGAAGTGCCCTTGGCAAATTTAACGGTCAGCCGTGGTCATAGTCATAGTTATAGTCATATAGAACATACATTAATACTTTGTATACACGAATAGGTACCGAGCTCCGCACTCGGACGTGACGTCACACTATCGTGCCGCATTGAGTATGACGGCTATTTCAGTCAGAGCAGAACTACCCCCGTGATACCAGGAGTAGTAGCAGTACCAGAAGGAGCACAAAACAAGCGCAGAATCAGCATAGCTCATGGTAGGGTCGGGGTCGAGAGGCGCGAGCTGGGTTTGCTCTCTCACATCCTCCGCAACGACTACGACGACACTACGCCGTTGCGTACCGACTCTTTTCGCATGTCCTATACCTCGAGCCGTCGGCTCGCTCGCTCATTCTTCGACGAGGGCGAGACTCTCACCCTCGCCGCGTCACACTCAATATTTAAATACGAGACTGGTACGTGCGCACACCACTCGACGACTTACACCGGCCATATTCGAGCGGTGTGCGAAAATTACTCGACCCTCCCTCATTCTGACCTCATCTCTCCTGGGAACCACGAGAAAATTCTTGCTCGTAACGGGGAAAATTCCGGTGACCTATATTATTCAACGATCTCGTTATGCGAAGATTTCTTTCTACAAACATGCATGCAAGTCTTTTCAGCATGTCGGTGCCTTCTTTTGTTTCGTAGTTAGATAATTTTTTAAGTCTGTAACTTATTGCCACCGATTAACAGTTTGTGAAAAATAATCAATCGAACTTTCGAAAAAAGTCATATCTCGACGGAGAGTAGAATTCAAAAGAGACTGCAGGTGAACTGTAAACAAGTTGCTTCTTCACACTATATAAAACTGGAAGAGGAAAGTTGAGAATTTGCAAATTTATTCATTGCAGTAAACAACTTACAAAGGAAGCTTTGTTTTCCTTAATTACGTAGTACTTACAATGATCTAAAAAGTCAAGAAAAGTGATTCGACTCAGAAGTATTAGCGTTATAATATCTGAATGAAAGTAGTGGAAAAAGAGCTATCCTGCAAAACTTTACGTGACGACAAATTTTGTGAGTATCTTTTGAAATTATCATTCGAAAAGTGGCTATTGGTGACATACACAGCAAATGTTTGAGGTTGGCTGTTAAAAAATGGAGACACCTACAATAGCTAACGAAAAGAGAACATTTTACAATGCCTAGAAAAGCAGTTTTTCAAACACTTTAGTACTGAAAATAACGCACAGTGAAGTTTTACAATAAACAAATTTTTTCTCTTCAAATAGAAATTTGGTATTGGAAGGAAATAAAAAGTTAGCTATTCGACTAATTCCAGTTATCAACTTCACTGCTAATATATATGTATATGTATACTGAGTATCCCCGACACTAAATTCTAAGTGGCTCTCAAATGTCTCCGAACCCTCCCACTTAAGCCCTTTCGTATCTCCCTAACTCGTTACGCATTGTACACTTCGGATTACATAAATGGGAAGTAAACTCGTGTTCGGTGATGTATATAACGAGTCTCCAAGGTCTACCAGTAACCAACCGACGAATTACTCCAGATTATTACGGTATTTCGAACGAACTCCATCATGGAGTGTATGCGTTTGAACGTGTTGCAATTTACACGTATTAAGCTTGATTGCAAACGTTCCAATCAAGTGAAACCCATTTATTGTAGATTATTTAGAATTCATTAGTTATTTCGCTTTGTAACGAATGGAAAGTTCACGTACGATTTATACATGGAGAACGCAATGGCGCTGGCCTTGCTTTTCATTTTATATACTTGAAATAATAATAATAACAATAATAGTAATCAAAGTATTCATTTGTAGCAATACTGAGAGAAAAACGAGAAATGGAGCCAACGGAATTTAGGTTGGCTCAACCCCTGCAGGGGTTTTGGTACGGAGAACTGGATAAGGAGGGTGACTCAACCTCATCAATAAGTTGTCACGGTTCTCTCGATTCAAACATCTTGTGTAGTTGAGACAACTGCCGCAACCTTATCTTAACTATTTCTTTAGTTTCGTGCAGATTATTTATAGCCTTGTAACAGGCGCCGATTGATTCCCCCAAATTGCGTTCTATTTCGCTCAATATGATTGGTATTGTGATTTTTTAATAATTAGAAACTTTAAACAAACGTGAAACTCGATGTCGCAAATGATGTATTATGACTATATAAGAATAAGAAAAGAAAAATTTGCATTGAAAATATGTACAACCACTTTTAAAATTTGTTGACGATCGACTGAGAAACGGGATTTGAATTACCTACCTACGAGTTATGTGTATCTTATCTATGCCTGTTAACCTAACACTCTACCGATTATGCTATTATCAACTTGTGAATCTCTCGTGTTCAAATTCCCTATAAGCTACATCAGGGATTTAAAGGTGAACGTTGATAGTAATTTTAGTAATGATTATGGCGCATGGTCAGGTAGTTTCTTGATCGATGTAGTCTAAACTGTTGGTTACCTGTAAAGGTTCATATTCAATTAGCGACTTTTATTTAATTAGATTAAACTGCATCAAAGTTTTCTTAACTGTGAGAAGGAGTTATTACCTACAACATCATATATCATTCCATCAAAAAAATAACAAATGTAAACCAGTACTTAGTTGTGATTGAGTAGATTGATTTAAAAGGTAAAGCCAGCCTCTGGGTTTATACCACTCATTTACATCATAGTTCAGTCAAGGGCTGCATATTATAGTTTTTTTAATGAGTTCTCTAAGGGTGCTTCATGAAAATCATTTCCATCGTTGAAGTATAACGTGCACTCCACCATGTGTGGTACTTCAATTGAGGACTCGCTAGGTCTTGTTTCAATCTTATATTTTATCAGCACAACGGCAGCCCTCCTTTCCTCCACAACTCTATCCACCACAGCAACGATCCGCCATATTCATTCCTTCACAAATTCTATACTACACACCGTTTATCGTTCACATTTATTATCCTCACACGGTTTTTCCATGACATTTTGATACTACACATTACTTGCTATACCGACACGATCCCTCACGTAGAATTGTCTGCATATTCAGATTACTCACAAGGAATTATTAATACATTTGATTTCATCTGAAATCAATCGTACACATTCTTCACTGCACAACTCGATTCTACGCAGTAGCGTTGCAGCGCGTTTTAATCCTTCATCGTTGATTCAAAGCAAAGGTTTCCACCACATTTCGATCCTACACATTAGCTTAGTCGCTTTCAACTCAAGAGAATACCTCTTGCCGGTAAGGAAGAACTCCGAGCAATTAGATAAACAGACTGAGGTTCTCACTCGAGACCAAATCAGTATAAGCTCCACTAATCGAATGTAGTATCAATGGCGCCGACGGGGGCAGCTCATACCGATTCGGACTCGCGTGAGAACCTCTGTCTGTGCATCTAATTGCTCGGTATTCTTCCTTATCGGCCAGGATTCTCTTGAGTTGATACCGACTAAGCTAATGTGTAGGATCGAAATGTGGTGGAAAACTTTGCGTTGAATCGAAATACCTGTATACTGTCGAAATGTTGTGGAAAAACCGTGTGAATATTATAAATGTAAACGAAAAACGGTGTGTAGTATAAAATTTGTGAGGGAATGAATGTGGCGGATTATTGCTGTGGTGGATAAAGTTGTGGAGGAAAGAAGGGCTGCTAGCACAGCATACACTACAGTTCGATCAGCAGTTTTATGGGACTCACTGAAGTAAACTTTCAGTTGAAACGCAATATTTTTGAAGAAGTTGACGCAAAAAAATTGATTTCATTGTTTCAAAAGTCCTGCGGTAATTTCAACCTAAATTCCTTTGGGTCAGCGACCAATTTGCCAATCTCCCGGCGAGGTTGTTATCATTTTTTTCTTAGTGTATTCTTTTATTTTATTTTTCTTTAGTCCGAATACCGAGGTACATCCACGAGTGTTTTACCTTGAGACCCCCTTAGCTCTTTTTGCCAACACTGACTAACGTCTCTAAGCTAACCTTATTTCCAGTCGAAATATCTGTAGTCGACTTAGCTGTACTGTACCGCATTCATCACAGGCACGAAGAAATTGGAGAGAACCCGTACCACCAGAGACGGCCTTATATTTTTCTGGATTTCCGGGGTATACACGAAAGTAGCTTACTTAGTGTAGACATTGAGGTCTTAGAAAAACTGACTTTCGCTCACTGATTTATGCACAGTACACGGCTGAGCGGTCACCAATTGAAATTGTAGCCGCAAACAACGCTGTTTAACTCGGGGGACCGCTAGAACCGCACGCCGCACGGAGAAAATGATTTTGCTGGTCCAGCAAATCTTTCGCTAAAATTATCTTTTAGCATTGTATTATGGGCCAGTCCACCAAAACAACGTACTAGATTAGCAAAACAATTTGTTAAATCATCAAAATAATGTTTAACCATCAAAATAATTTTTTAACCAAGCATAGAAAATGTTAAGTTAGCAAATAATGCAATGTCGTTCCTATTCTAGCGGAATATGTGCAGGCATGGCAAAATAATGTTTTCCGCGTAACCGTACAACCACTAGTGTCGGTCAGTATCTTATCATTTTGTAGCTGTATTCGAGGGAGCGGTATATTCTCGGGTTATTGCAAAATGCAAGTTTATGAGTGAGGCCATTCCGACTGTATACGTGTAAGTCGACGATCTCGTCTATGACCTGTTAGCATTAGCACATACCGCGCTAATATCGAACGAGGGGTATACTACGTATATTGCTACCCTAGTGGCCTACCACCCGGTAGATGTTAGGAGGAGGCATCAGCGAATTCATGACGTTCCTCCTTAATGAATCTTCATCTAGATAGAGTCTAGTGAAGACCGCGTACTAAGGGCGATTAACTCTCGGGACGAATAGCCACTTATCCAGCGATCCCCCTTTATTTGTGAAACAGGAAATCTCAAAATGGTGTACAGTAGGTTATCTTATCAGCACGCTTATTCCATAAAACCCATCTCTACACGGATCGTTGATATAAATAGATCATTTGTAAAGTACCTAAACAGAGACAGTATTGCGATATATTAATAAGATTTAAAAAATACAATTTCAGATTTTTATAAAAAAAACATATTTTGAGTGACTTGGATTCCAAAAAGAGTATTCACTCTTTTCTGTCTGTCTGTTCGTCTGTATCCCAAAATAGAATAACTTTTACAAAAATTTGTGGACCAATGTGAAATTTAAAATTTTCGTACTATAATATCTATTGATTGAAAGTGTATAATAAATATAAGGCGAAACATATCAAGTCGACTATTCAGATTTCTCATAGCTTAAAATAAATGCAAATAATTTGGTCAAATAGTCTTCCAAGTAATTCAAGTATTCAACATTTTAGATGATTTTCCAAATCCATATGTTAGTTATTTACTTTAATAAAACAACCACTCTGATATGACTATTTTATAACAACTCGAATGCAAACTTATATAGAAAAAGGGAAGAGAAACGTTATGGGAGGGCTTCCACTTGGAGCACAAAATATAATTAAGATTAATTGGAATCTGTGAGAGCGCTTCGAGCGTCTCGCACACGGTTACTGAGGTATTAGGTAAATGCAATAACTCGATACGCCATCGCATGGCTTTATTTTTTATTTATCGTTATTGGCATAAATTGGCGAATAGAAAGCCGTATAACTTCAGAATAACTTAAACAATGGAACTGGTGAAGCACTTACAGAATAAGTTTTATTATTAGTTATGAATATCATAGCAATATATTGAAACGATGAAAATCTGGGGCAACCTGATTATTTAGACGCTTTGCCGATGTTGATTTCCATAAATTTCAATATGCACTATTTTACCAATTGGGAATGCAAAGTAGAATCTTGCATATTGCTTTCTCATTATTAGAGATTTTGTTACGGAAAAACCTTGACTTATCGGTATACCCTCTGCCCCAGTAGAAAGTACTTCGGATATATAAGCCCGATGCCTAGGAAAACTCGCCGTATACCAGGAAGTTACCCAGGTCTACCACTAGTCATAACAAACTTTACGAGACACACACTGGTGAAGGTCTTATGTGGCTTTTTCCTCGCGGTTACCTCACTTGAAGATAGGGCTTATTGGCTCACGGAATTTTGTTAAAATTGATTCCGCTAGCCCATAAATATGACTTTGTGCATAAATAACAGATAGTGAGACAAGATATGCGCCACATACTGTTCTACTCGAATTAAGTTCTCTCATTCTATTAAAATTGAAAAAAAAATACATACACACACATACACAAACCCAAAATCACCGAAATAAATATAACAAAGAAAATAATCGATTAAACTGAAATTTCTTCTAGTTCCATTTAAAATTGGCTGTCCGAATGAATTGAATATATATATGTAGCTCGGGAATACCAATAATCCTGCAGGTTAAACCCCAATTTTGGGCGAGGCCATCTCTTCGATCAACGGCAACTCAGCAGAGTTTAAATGCGTAACATCAGTGTACAAAGGACAGGAAATTCTGCCCTGTGCAAACGGAAAAACAGACTCACGTCCGTCGGGATACAGAGGAGGTTGGTGCTTACCCGAGGTTGAGGTATAACGTAGCGGTATCAGTATGTAAATCCGAGCACCAACGGGACTGGCAACTTGCCAGTAACCACGCTCTGCAGTCCGCAATCACGCCGGAAAAATTCGCAGCTTTGCTCACGTTTCCCCACCACTATGTGCAGTAACTCTTGATCTACGTGTGTTTGTTCGCTTTCGCCATGTGTTTGAGTGCTTTCTCGACGTTTGGGCGCCCCGTCGTTTTCCGTTAGCCGTTAGCCACGTGAGCGCTCTATGACGGTCCCATCGATCTTCCTCCTTCCCTCAACATAGTAACATATACATGTTCGTACCAGACTTCTATGATGCTTATTCATGTAGAACTTCACGCGAGACACATAATATACATTTGTTCGCGGGCACGGGCATATATGCTAGGTTCAGGTTAGATATACCGTAAAAACGGAAATTAACAGAAACACCCTCGTGCCCAATCGACGGATGCATCCCATCCCTTGGAAAAACGTTTTTTTTTTCTCCACTGATTGCGCCAGCCAATATGCGCCACATGTGGGATCTTATAATAGAAATACCTTTTTTCTGATAACGGTGAATTTTATACACTCCACTGATACACGCATTGGAAGCGGGGAATCTATGTGGCCGCATATATAATTATGTATGTACTCCGTAGTTGATAGCACTCTCGATAATGAGGCATGACATTCTTGTTGGAATGCATTAATCCCAGTATGAAAGGGATAAGAATTAACGACAAATCCTCCAAGGAAATAATGTTCAAGGGATGTGAAACAGGTACATTCTGACATCCGAGATATATTTTTTCATCGAAAACTCTACCTCGAAAGGGGATTTGAAGAAATGAAAAAAAAAAAGTTTGAAAGCATACAAATTTGCAAGTGCATTCGTCATTGACAAATAGAATATTGGTATGAAGATTACAATACTCACGTATACTATAATTATTAAATACCAGTATCGTAGAATACTTATACTATTCTTAAATTCGTGGAATAAAAGTATATTAATATGAAATTTATTTAGACGTTTCCTAATTTACATATCGTTTTATATATTAAAATTACTTGCATTTTCAACAGTGTAGTGTATTTCGTGATACAACCATAAATTTTTCAATTTCTCCAACGCCCAAAAACCACTGCTCAAGCCGACGATCTTGTTGGTTACACTGGCTCTTCCTCCTCACTCCGGTTTTTTTCTTTCTCGATGAGGTATTGATCAGTTAGAGATTTTTTCGCCACGTATTAAACGGATCTATAGTTTTACCGCCATTCAATCGCACGTCGTGTCTATTTTTAGTGCCACATGATATTTCCATTTTCGCATTGAAAAGCATAGTCTACTTTTATACCAGCCACATCGGTGAGAGCCAAATCGAACAGCTGGTCGTTAGCGACTTTGACACGATTTTACTTCAGGGCCAATAAAAATCAAAACAAAAGTGGAGATAGAACAGCCTTATAATAGTATATTGCACACCTAAGGCAGCCAAGTAAGAACTGTCTCAGATCACATGTAATTGTCGGCCGAGGCGAAGCCGAGGTTGACAAACTGATCTGAGACAGACTGGCTTTCTTATTTACTGCCCGAGGAGTGTATACGATTTTTCTCATAAACGGAGCCGAAAAGCGGAAACTTCGTTCCGCGCAGCGGGACGAAAGTTTCGCTTTCGGCCCGGAAGTGAGAGAATGATATTTTATAAATTATGTACGCTAAACAAGTTGCACAATGTGATTGGATACGTATGCGGTTAAGTCAACAAATATCTGTACACTGAAAAATCGGTATTGTTGTGCCAGCCGGATATCCTGCTGGAACGATAATTCAGATTGCTGGCACAGCCGTGCTGTTGGAGCTATACGGATCTTTGTCGCACCTTTTTGGTTCTGATACTCATGAATAAACGGTTTTGAGTATCGAAAAACCCAAACACTAGCCCAATACTGCAATACTTCTGCACATTCTATCAAAATTTGAGCTCTTTTTGCCTAGTATTGTGGGAGAAAATAGGTTTCAAAATTTTGAGGTGATGGAAAGATGGCGGAAGTACCACTGCCTTTCAACCATATTGGTGCCACAGCTATACTCGTATTGTTACTACAACTATACCCATAGCTCCCATAACTGAACTGCATGCAGATATCAGTTGGTTAGTTGTGAGAACTATACCGTTTTCTCAGTGTATAAGTACAGTCATTCCTTATTTTCGTAAATCCATATTTATGCCAGTGCGCAAAAACATTTGCTGTAATTCCATGGAATTGAATACCTGAATGACACGAAATTGCGTGATTAAAATTGTTGGTGTGTTACCAACATTTTTTCCCACGTGTGTCAAATACATTTTAAATAACAGAGACCGGTGGCTGTGTCGGTCTCCCGAGTTCAGCAGCGTTTTTTATGGCCATAATTTGGATGGGTGACCGCTTAGCTGTGCATCGGCCTATGCATCAATCAATGAACGGGAGGTCAGATTTACCGAGACCTTCGTGTTCTACATTCAAGTAAGTTACTCTTGCGTATATACCTAGAAATCGGAAGAGCATAGGGCCTGTACACTGAGACTAAATTATGGTACTAATAACTATAAAGTGACTACTGTTTATTTTTAGTTCGTACAACCATTTTTCAAATAGTTGACACAACTATCGAATAATTATTGTAATCACGAAATAGTTATAGGAATAAAAATTAATAATTGCCGATTTATTGTTGACTGTACATACTATGCTACAATTTCTGTGAGTGTACCAGTTCGGATTTTCTGCAGTTTCCCACGGTTATATCGAATGCGGTACAGTGGATAAGTCGACTGCGGATGCACTGGAAGTTAAGCCAGCGTAGTAAAGTGCGAGTAGGGAACGGCAGGGGAAAAGGTAGAAAGGGCAATAACAGGTAATCGAAGCCATGCCACAGAAAAATAGAAAAAAATTGGTTTAATACATAGTCAAATTAGTTTTGTTCTCTTTTGCGTTGAAACTACACTGATATGATTATTCAAAGTTGTCGTTGTAAAAAATGCCTGGTAGTGAACAAAAAACATGTTCGTACTGCAGCAAACAGTTGTTGCAATGGCAATTGTGATTAATAGGAGATAAGTTATTGTTATAGACTTGATTTACTGCGTTCACAGATTTGTTTGTGAATGTGTTCTTTCAGAGCAAAAGTAAAATAGCACTAGTTTCGGCGTGGCATAAGATATTTTATGCAGTGACTTAATGAGGTTGGATCGCGACGGCCGAAAATCGAGGCGGTGCGGAGCGTGTATAGTGAGTGAGTGAGAGGTCCGCGCTGTGAAAGTTCAAGTGTCTAAGCTGGAACTGTCGTTTTCACACGCATTACCTCAAATACTAAAAGGTTAATTACTTAAAAATGTGACATTGTATCAGATAGAATTCTTTTATCATTGACACGTTTCCTTACTGAAATATTTTGCGCACTTTCCGCAGCATCAGTTTATGTGCGATTCATCAGTGACTGTGACTGAACGGTTTACCTATTTAAAATTTTGCCTACATGGAACATGAGTGTTGTTCAACATAATATTTCTTATTGATGAAGCGGAAATATTTAAGATGCTCCAGCACTCCAACGTGCTTAATTTACGTTGAATCAGTTAAGCCAGCTGTTAAAAATAAAAAAAGAATAATAATCTGAAAAGTTTTGTGAGTATGTCTAGAGATAAAATGAATACTCTTTTTACACAACAGTGCACTCAGCACAGTTCATTTGAGAACAGATAAATTGTCTTATAGCTGGGCGAGATGATTCTGCTTTTATGTTGCAGAAATTTCTAAGGGAATCATGCCAATTGGCAACAACTTCCATTTCTTCAACGAAGATAATAATTCAACAGTCACCCCAACGTATCTGTGGCAGGAGCTATAAAAACCCGCAAAAAGGAAAACAAAAGCATGCACACGCACACCGTGCTTTACGTGCATATGAACTCGGGCAATATGAAATATGAAAAAAAGTAGAAGCTGACCGAAAGCTCCGGGCCATGCGACCGCCAGCCTGGTTTTCATTTCACAGCTAAATAACGAGTTGGGGGGCTGATATGTCGAGTGGAAAATGTATTGCTCACAAGATATACAGTTAACTCAACTACGAACAAGGGGTGATGAAACATGCACGTCCGCATGGGAATCACATTAATTTTCCATTAGCGAATGTTGACCAAAATACGACGTATCAATATATTCTGCACGTTCGATTTATTAAATATCAGATTCTACTGTTATTTGGTAGATGAAGGGGACTTTATAAAAATTGTATTTCTAATCGTTTCTATCAAGCGCTTTTTACAGATTGACTAATCTGTCGTTTCTATATCCGGTATCGATTCGAATAACCAAAAAAATCCATTCGATGTCATCCGTTGTGGATTGCATTTAGATTTATCACCGCACTGCTGTCGCAGAATCGAAAGCTCAATAAAAAAATTGACAATATTGCTCCTACCAAGAATAATTTGAAATCGATGAAAAATAGCATACCACCTTCGAGTGACGAAAAGTGGAATTTTGTTTTGTTTGAAAATCATTTCAGGCACCCGAAAAAGTAACTATATAATGACTCATTTGCATTAATTGCAAAGGAATTTGTTTCCTTGGGCGTCATTCCAACAAGTGACTTATGCAAATAAAATATAACTACTTTTTGGAAAAGTGGGTTTTAAACCGTTAACGTCGAGAACATGGCTTTCTACCTGGTTTTACGTAATCATTTGGGTACTCTATGTATGTCCTCAAAGAAGCTTTTCCTCCAAAATTCAACAACAAATAATTTGTGGCTTGACTGTAAACCAGCCGGACGACTCAGAAACAAAGGAAGCCAGAAAACTCTATTTTATGCCTGCCGCGCATGGCGCAAATAGCGCTTTATTGTTAGTAGTAGCAGTGTGATTGTGGAGTTGCTCCGCTGTGAGTGTGAAAAACAAGAACTGCGCATGAGCCCTAGTGCGATAAAGACACTTTATTGCACGCTTTCGCCACACTGCAACCATAAAATGTTGGAGTATTTCAAGAACGTAGTATGCGATACTTGCACGAAATAGTGGACTACCGACGGTAGTTGGGAAGTAGACAGCACTTGTCTTTAGCACGTGACTCAAAGAGCCTTCGGCTCGTTAATACGACCAACTTCACAACCTTCATGAAAAAGGCCGCTTCCTATTACTGGTATTTTATTATTACATACACTGCCAATATAACACACGAGAATACTTCGAGGAATACCCATTCGACATATTTAGCTAAATCAATCACTCGTGTTGCATTTGTGAGTGAATACTGTAAAAATAACGGAAACGTAGAATAGCGACTTGCAAATTGCTTGCTCATTAATTTTTGAGTATTACGAATCTGCCTGTACCGCAAACTATGTTCATCAATTTCAGCTTTATGATACGTGGAAATTAACGAGTAAATTTAAGTAAATCGTTGATTTGACTGAACGATTTGCTGACCTATGATCTGTAATCAGCTCAATGCTTCTCAAGTAATACGCAATAAATCCAATATAATACTCAAAATAATTAATTAAAGCCGAGTTATTCCTCGATCGCCTTATCCATGTTGTCCAAAAGGCATATAAACGAATCGTGATTATAACTATACTTCTCAAAAACGTTGCTGTTTAATAGTTTGGCATTTGTCAGTGAGTACCTTATTTTGAATTTTGAAGTAATGAAATGACTTTCCATACAAATTTTCTGACGAAACTAATTTTTCCGATTTAATTTCCACGGTGAAATAGTAGTCGTTACTCGTCACACTTGTTAATTTCTGACCAATAGATTAAGCCATTCATTCTGCTATAAGATGATCTATATTGCAACCATACTCAGGATCCATCACATCATTTTTTGTATTTCACATAAACAAAAATGTTCAATGTATGAATCTAGGCCCACCCCAGTGCATTCGAACGAACCTGACGACTAATCGGAGCACGAATAAAAATAAAACAATGGAAGAATCATAAACTTTTATCGGGAGATTGACACATACACACACGAATACAAGTATATTTTCTAGTGCATTGTTCTAGATATTTCAGGCGAGTTGAAAATACACATGTTACATTGTCAACATTTTTTCCCGAAATTCTACGTCAACGAAACTTAATGTTTGAAAAAGCACGTTATTGAAATAAAAAATTGGCTTGTAATTCACATAATTACATTCACTACCAATGCAACATGCGAGTAAGTTTCTAATAGTACCAAGCCGATATTAATATAATCAATGGTCAACCTAGCTCATTATAATCCTGCATAATTTAATATTATGGAAACGATGAATCTTGAGAATCACCATATAGTTCAATGCCATTTTTTAAAATTGTACCGTAATCTTTTTTCAATGTTAGGCCCTTTATTTTTTGGTGTTTTTCAGGCTACAAAGTCTGTTTAGTCAGGTCGATGAAAATAGCAAACGCTGTGTTGGGTGGTGTGACCAGGGAAGCTCGGTCAGTAGATTGTCCTCCGGCGCGTTGGTAGCGGTTGCAATACTTGGTGGTGTGCTGGCCGAGCCGATCGAACGAGGCCGAGTAGATAGTGCAACACCGTAGTCGGACGGAGTTAGTGGAAACGGTCGATAACGGGGAAACATTGATAGTAGACGAGGTCGCTCGACTCTGTGCTCGCGAAGCTGCATGTGTTCTGTTATGCGTACTTTCTGCTCTGCTGGTGGCTGCTGGTCGACCGAGTTCAGAGGGCAACGGCGCATCGCTATACCAAAACAGCTCGACTTGTTTGCTTCGCCCTTAGTAATGAAAATTGATCTCCATCTCGATGCAATATTTATCCAATATGATTGCTTGGAAGCATCCCTGTACATAAGGTACCTTCGCCATTAAATTTTTATATTGAATGCAGACACATGAAAAAAATTGCTACTTCGTTACAGGTTTGCAAAAACATATGATTTTTTTTTCATCAATAATTATTGGCAATGTTGCTAAAAAGATACCAGTTTTTTCGAAAAACTGAATAGAAAATAAAAAATTCATGATATATCCCGGAAGATTTTTGATAAAATGCCACTAATATTGTGATATGTAATTCTGTCGAATAAGAACAAATCTGCTTAAGTATCCGACTAATGAAGATAATACGGAAAATCATGTTAGATAAATCTATAGTAATGAGATAGAGCTGAGTTTCGGAAATCATTATGATAATCAAGTATCTGTACGTATCAGTTTTTAGATTAAGTACTCAATCCATTTGTACAATTCGTCGGCTTCATGCGTATGATTGTCTGCGCTTGGAAAAACTGCAGGACGTTGAAGTGAAATGAACCCTGTGAAATCGTTCAATATTATTCAGGGCTTATCGAACATCGATAATTACTCGGGGCACAATGAAAAAAGGATAGGTACCGCAATAATTAGATATCGAGTTTCTAAATTCATTCCTGAAGAATATATCTTTGGAATAAATCGTATTCTATGTCTGGCTTAGTTGGAAAATGCCATTAGTTGCATCTGGGTCATTCATAGTAAAGTCAAGTTTGGCTGTGTCGTGAATTAAAGTACATCATGTACGGAATACTTCAGCAAAGCCTGGAAATACTTATACTTCGTTTTTATTCCCTTTTTATCAATGACAGTCTTTTCTTCTTCATTCTCAAACCATTTCAGACCTGATGAAACGTTGAAGTCGATGTAAAAAAGAGTGTCTAATGAATTGAAAATTGTATTTGTCGAGAATAGATTTGGAAAATTGTGGAAAAAAATTTGGAAAATTGCACTAGAAATCCATCACTAATTGCTTCTATAACCAAACATATTAAACTGAGGAATGGCTCTAGAATAACTCTGAATTCATAGTAATAATAATAGCACTCTTTTTTGGTTGTCTTACATAGCTTGTGAAATCTGATAAATCTTTGAAGTTAATCTAGAAAAAATATGCAATTGTTGAAAAAATCATATTCTACGAGAGTGATTTTCGATCAATCAATGACCAATTGCTTTTGTACCCACACACTTTTCGTCAGGAATGCTCCAAGAATAACTGCGAATTACAGTAAAGTAACGGAATCCTTAAAGTCAAGAAAGTATAAACTATTCTTTTGCTGACTGACGTTGATTGGAAAATGATGTAATTTAGCGCCCATGGCGTTATTGCACGACCGATTTCTCGTGGAAATTCGCAAAATTTGAGCTACCGAACACTGGCAGCCGCACGAGAAATGTTGTACCAACTCTGGGCACACGAATGGAGATTAGGGCTGGAATTTATAGTCCTAAGTTTGAACTTAAGTTCTACCTTACGTGTGTAATTCCATGTAAAATTCGACCTTAAGGACGAACTTAAGTTCAAACTTGGGTCTATAAATTTGACCCGAAGATCAAACGAAAGATTGCACTATGTTAGTTACGAGTTTGCATATTCCGCACTCTTAGGCCTACATATTTATAAAACAATGCAACTTCGGTACTTCATAGGACAATGTAGGGTAAGGGCCTACCCGGACTATCCGTGTTATTGACACGATAGTGAGGTGCAGCTAGGCACATACTAGAGTAAGATGCAGATCCTTGGTACACGCAAGTACATACTTATGCATACCATGAGATCCACCAGCTTTAGAGAGGTGCATGTGCCTCGCATATCCAACAAACAGCAGTACAAGCAGCATTGCTGACACATTATATACTCTGTTGGTATATCTAAGAGGGCACGCACTACATATCCGAAACTCGTGAGAGATACACAAGTGCATTTACATACGTGTGGTTTAATATTTCATAGGATGCAATGTCATACCAAAGATGAAGGTATAACACGACATGATAGTAGGTGTCAGAGTTTCTAGTCCTCTGAATATACAAATTCATCTGCAAAGAGAAATGGGATGTCAAACGTTCTACTTGATTTTTGCAGAATGAGTTCCTTTTGCATTTTTTAACAGCATGAAATATTTCTGTTAATATATCAAAATACTAAAAGTATATATTTATAAATAACAAATTTTCATTTTTGTCTTATGCTTCACTAGGACCACCGAAATTCAACATTCTATTGAAAATCGATAAAGTATGTATTACATCTAATTATTAGTCTCGTGTTTGAATTAACAACGAATCTCCAATAACAGCCACGTAAATTTTTAATAATGTTGTGACATTCAAACAAAGCTTTTCATATTCTGATGGATTATATATGCAATTATTTCAATTACACCTTTAAAGTACACGGGCTTATTGATAACAATAACACGGTTTTTGTAATAAATTCGATATGTTGCTATTCCCTTATCAGTATTATTGAATTAATCAAATTAATGCACCAGGGCTACTCAACCAACGATATTTATTTTTCGGTGTATTCGGGATTCTATCGAAAACTTTTTCAGAGACACTTTTACAAACTCTTCTGGAGATTTCTCAACGAGATTCTTCTTTCCTCGGTACAAGGTTCTCGAAGGACGTAGAGTGCAATAGAAAATAGTTCCTTGTTTTCGTTTTTGCTGGTCCTTACCATCCATCTCGGATTCATTTTCTCAAAGTGCTAGTACTACTAGGCTATAAGCAGTCGATTGTATAGTACATCGTAATGTCTAGGTACACTGAGTCGTCACAACAATTTTACTTCGATTTGATAGCGCAACGGCGGGATATACGCAAGTTCTACTTCCCAGTCACGATGTCTCTATTACCGTCTCGTTCGAGAGACGGGGCCAACCCGAGGCGTGCGAGCGTCGTCCGGTGATCGATTCGCCACTTACATCGCTTGTGATATCCCACTGGCTACCGTTTGCACACTACAGACATATCACTCTGTACGTATATACCGTACTACACCTACGCGAGTTGACAAATAGTCAGTGATGGATTTAGGTAATAGGCAGTGTAGGCAATTGCCAAGGGACGTCGAAGTGAAGGCTCTGGCCCTTTCATAATTTTTTTTTTCATGCTGCAAAAAAAATGGAGTAAATAAAGTTGAGATTTCGAAAAAAGACCAACGACAGCGATAAATAAGTAGACGATAGAAAATAATTTTCAAAAAGGGCATCCAGCAGCTTTCGTCGAGTTATTCTATCGTCGTTCGCCCTGTTCTGTAGTCGCGAAGTGTAAGATGAGATGTGCCTCCTGGAACCATACTTTATACTTTCCTTTATAAATTATTCCTCAAATCGCTTAGGGCGTCTCGTCGCGGGATACGAAAGCCGAACCAACGGTACAGGTTGCCAGTACCCTGAAAATTTGGAAGATTCGTTGCGTGAAGAATACACGTATCCTAGTAGCAACTTAAAAATCGTCGAACTAGAAAGCAAACTGCGTAATGTATACCCAAATGTGGATATCGCGTTGATAATTCTACTAGAAACCGTTACGGAGAATGATCAGCCCTGTACTTTGAAAAAGTTGAAAGTTATTTAGAAGCAAGCTTGGGCCAGAACAGGCTTATCGCTTGAGTGCTCTTCATGATTCACGCCGAAATCTTTAGGTAGCTTTGCTGATAAAGGTAGTGGTGGGATAGATGCGGTGGTGACCTGAAGGGCGGACTGCGTCCAAAAAAACGCATCGTATGGTATGAAAAAACCATTTTTCTCGACGTTTCAGGTGATTCTGAGCATGCTAACATGAAAATTTCGAAAAAAAATGTTTTCATCAAGACAAAGCTTCTTCTATGATGAAGCAAAAGACACAAATCACAAATACTTCTTACTTTTGGGACCGGGATGATCGAATTCAGTCCTCCGAGTATCAATGAACGCAGGAATGATTGACCTTTTGCTAAAAAAAATGAAATAGAACATTTTTTGAAAAAGCTGTTAATTAGCAATTATGTCCACGATATCGATTTGTGACTCAATTATTCAACTTCTGTTATATTCAGATATTATAATACGCAATAAAGATTCTTCCCGTTAAACAATTTCCTTTTGTTTGATTCTATATTGAATTCTTCAGTTCGCGTTGTTTTTTAATTAAAGATATTGTATGGTTGTATTCGATAGGTTAAATATCCTTGTATATTTTAAAAAGTACTCGCTGTCACTGCGGCCACCGCCGTGCACAAGAATCGAGCCTAGCAATTGTTGCCATAACAACACCATGACAACGCTTGCCATGGCAACGGTTGCTATGGTTGCTATATCTCTCTATACCATGGCAGCGGTTGCTCGTTCAAGCAAGCTACGAAGGTTGCATTGCAAATCAACAAAGCACATCGGCAGTTTTTGGGTAACCGTGAGTTATAAATCCGCCACTGCAACTTGTGATTCTATATATACAATAGGGATACTATTTTTACTGACATGACTGGAATGAAAAGAGAAACATTAGAGCATATACACGTAACAACGGCTTCGTTGGGCAAACTAATTAATTATTAGTTAAGTGAAAATTCGTTGCCATAAGCATCAGTTTGGTCGATATAACGACGTCGTATTAATCACATTTACTATTCAGAGTTAGTTGGATTGAACAAGTCACACAACGAATTTTAATGGTATTCCAACTAAGAAAAATAGTTGGACCAACCAACAGTAGCGACCGTGTAGCGCAATCAAGTAATGTCGTTGCCGCGCCAATTCTAGTCACTAAAAACGAATGGCGGTTCTGTGTTAGCCGCCATTATGTATTGTATCGTGGAATCGAACGAAGACCGGCAAGACCAGTGTGGCGATACAACTGAAGAAAATGCGGATGAACTCAGAAAAATGACGATTGGCAAGTGAACAATTAAGTTAAGTCAAATGAAGTGAGGTCTAAAAAAAAGTCGGTATCGTCCGACGAAGTTATGAAATCCGTCGGCCGCAAGACATAAGCTAGACTCTAATGGTTATCATAACCTTAAATTTATAGTTTTGTATGCCAATAGTATGCATCAAAAGAAGAGGGTGCCATCCAAGTGGTGTAGTTCATGCAAAAAACGTGTTGGTTGCCACAACTAGTCGATTGGATGGAACAATAATTTCCTTGGTTGTTTCCACTAAACGCGTAAATTCCGTTAGATAGTTGAGTTCGGTTAATAGTTTGGTCAACGAAGTTAAATAGTTGTATAAACCAAGAAAATACTTGCACCAAGTACGTAAAATGGCATATGGAACAATTTCAGTGGTAGTCGCCCCAAGTCACTACTTAGTTCGAGCAACGATACAGACCCAACTAACTAAAAACAGTTGAGCCAAGCAATTAATCGTCCGTGACTCAGAGTACTAAATCACTTGGTTGGGTTCAACTATTTTTTTCGTTACCGTAACAAAGTCGTTTTTACCATACAGCGACTAGTTTTGGAATGGTAAGTCTATACAAACTCATTGTATCTATCAGCAACTCCCTACAGTGTCTCGACTTGTTGCTGTCTGTTTGGTGCTGTATTTTTGCAACAGGTTACCGAGAATAATATCGGCCGGTCCGAAGTCGGAAAAGAGGCTTCGAAGAGCCGAGAGACGACGTTGGGGCGAGGGGAAAGGTTGATTTAGCTAGATATACGAGCTTCGGAATTGGAACACGTACGTCGAGTCAACCGCAAGCTCGTGAACCTCCCCAGCCTTATGCATGCCCTCGCCGACCTAACCGACATGTGTCTCTCTGTTACACGCTTGCCATTATAGATAGCTTGCACATGTATAGACAGGAGAATCCTTGTGTAGTAGCCAACTAACAGGAGCTATGTTTAAGGTATGTAACACGGAAATATCGAAAGGTCAATAAGACTATCTGAAATTGAAATCTAGATTTACTTACACCGAGAAAAGAGATTGGTTGGGTTAACTAAATTAGATGGTCACGAGGTTCCAATCAAATGTTAAGCTAGAGCATCGAAATTTCGCTTCATTTACCAGTACTTGGCTCCTGAAAATCAAAGGTATCAAGGCACTTTAGCGGCTTTGTTAGTTTTCACATTTATGTTTCGGGCACAGTATAATTGTTGTACATTTATCATTTTTGTACAGTCACATAGTGTGACAGTTTGCTCTGAGAGCCAATCTACTATCTTTACTTGTCAAAGAATTCGAATGAAACTAAGTGTACCTCACACTAATCGTATCATATGAAGTCCTAATCCGTATATCCTGTATTTGGAAGTTCGCTGTTGCCTGTCAATTTTTCGTCAGTGTCGCTATTCGGAAACGGAAATCGAACCAAAAAGACTTAACCCTTATCTTTAACGATTACGAACTACAAGAGAGAACTGAGGAAAGAATAATCATAGACAAATTCCATCGGTAACGACGGACTCAACCCCTTTTGTCAACAGATGAGTCTATATAGGGCAACACCATACTAGAGACAATTTTGAAACACTATAATTCGTGTGCATCGCGGTACTAGCGTGAGCCTAGCTTAGGCTCATATTTTTTAAAGTTAGTTGAGTTCTTCCGTCTTGAGCCAGCACAACTTACTTTAACAGTGTCTCTCGTGACCTGTCTACGTTTGTTATTTTTCCTACTTTCTCGTGCAGTAATAAATTACATTTACACCCGAATATCGACGGACATTCATTTTCTTTTCCGAATGTCGAGGAAAAGAATATCTGAGGGCACTTCCCAAAAACAAAACAATTATTCTCCAGTCCGGTACATGCAAGCAATAAGGGAGTGTCTCCCGATAAAGAAAAAAGAACGTATCAGAACAATTTATTCATGAACCTGATTTAAATAAATTTTAAGACGAATTTTTTCGAATATTTTCTTTCAAATAAACAATATGACACTCTTCGGTCCAGTACAGATATCATGAAAAATTTTACAATCATTTCATTATGGGGAAGAATAACATAAAAAATCTCGAGCCATATTGGGTTACATGAGGTTCGTCCGTTGGTCGCGTTGGCATGAAATGCACCCCATGTAACAATAATTTGTAATAGATAACTGGAAAAGCTGCTTGATGTGACATCACAAATTGGTGACTGTCATAACAGTCTTTCTATTGAAGTTTCAATAATCTTTATAATTTTGTGGAGATTTGTTTATGAAAAAATATCATAAAATCAAACAACAAAAAATTAAAAAATCCTTTTTCCACTTTGCATTGTGAACCAAAAATTTCGTTGTTTATTGCAGTATTATTTTAAAAAAGAACAGATTTAAAAATAATAGCGTTTTTTAAGTAGCTCCAAGTATTTGCAACTATAAAACGACCTCAAAATAAATCAGAAAAAAAATTGCACTTGCATTTTCTATGGGAAAGAACAACACAAAAACTCGTGAACCATATTTGAGAAGTTGAGGGTTGGCCATTGGTCGAGTTGGTATGGAATGCCCTATGTATTTTATATGGGAAGCTCGAACCCTTTTGGGAATTGGTTAAAGATAGAATAAAAGTTCTGGGAAATGACAGGGTTTGTTTTTATTTATGTGGAGTCGATGTAGGAGGCTGCACAGTTGAATTTCGACGAAACCCTATTTAACGACCACCCTATGGTACACGGTTGTTTAAATTGACAATAAGAGTGAGGTTCTCTCTCGACTCTTTGTATCCACGAGAGGGTAAATAGAACGCCTTATTTTGATTCGCAGGCTGCTCATGGGAACATTTTTACACAGTTCATGTCTACTGACTTAATCAGGAATTTGAAGCCATTAAACTTGTTGAAATTTCTCCTCGGACCATTTTCGCCATGCATCATACGGCTGTTCAATATTACAATTTTACTGGACTTGATACATAAATTATTAGATTAGAAAATTATTTTTTTTCAACAATTATCGATAACATTAATAATGAAAAAAAAAGCTTCTCTTTGAAAGAACTTGCAGTTTATCTTTATGAAATGCTAAATCCTATAGATCTGCATTCGACGTAGTTAGATAGTCTAGACAGTCGAAACTTTTACCCAACAATAATAACAAAATTAAGAACATAAACTGCCAACGCAAAATGGAAATAAAATCTTCATACTATTTTCATGTTCGGTGTCTGCGAAAGGTCGAAGTGAAACAACCCAACATTTCGCAGCTATGAAAATGTAGAGCCACATTTGCAACTTCAGGGAGCAAAACTCGTATGCAACGACCCTGCCATAATACCAATGGTGGTGCAAAGAACTCCCGAGAGTATAATATCCCTCAGTGGTATAGTAACGCACCCCTGCTCAACTAAGTAGAATAAATACCCGCACAGAGCTTTGGGTATGCAAAACGGACTGGAGTAGGAGCCAGCACAAAAAGGGAGTGTTTTAATGCGTGGGAAACCCTACGCAGCTTTCAAGGGCTCTTCCTAGCACGCCATGCTTTTCTCATTTTTATATTTCCATTTGCATTTGTGTCACAGTCACACCATACCTAGCACGGTATTACATAACATGGAATACAAGTTACATTGCATTGTCCACGCAACAATACACTATACATCCATAGATATAGAGAAAACTTATAACTTAAGACAAATTACTTTTTTGGCCTAGATTTCCTCGTGGTTACATGAGACACTTTACGATCAGATAGTGTCTCATAATTTTTCACTATTTACAAAGCTTTTTCATGCAGGAAGTCTGATCAGACAAGATAAATATGGAGTAGACAATGTATAACGATTTACTGCGCATCTTTGTTTCAAACTAACTTGAAAAACTGACGTTCAAAAAATGTTCAGTTGTCAGAACATAAGAAAGACAAATTCAAAATTCTGCACGTTCCAAACCTCTGCTTCGATCTTGCTTTAGTTTATGTCAACTAAATAACACTCGGTGGTATTCGACGTGTCCTGGCCAATGAATCGCTCTATAAAAATTGCTCGGAATATTATCGGGACTTACCTGCCTAATTTCCCTTGGCCTTTCGAAATGCCGAGCAGCTTCACGAGGAGCTAATGGCGCCCACCGTTTTCAATCTCGAAACACGAGTTCTTGAAACGTTGACGTGGCACCGGCTGATTGTTGACACTCATATAATATCGGCAAATAAGGATAATAATTTACATTCATCGACTGCAATTGTGTTCTAGCTCGATATTATACTTGATCAACCATCCAAAACCTCAAAATCATTGCGTATTACCGAATTTGAAGTTGCGAGTGTTTTGTATAAGTAAGTTGGTAGTGATAACGTCACGCAATGCAAAAGCAAAGGGCCCTTCCCTCTTTCCCCTGCTACCATAAGAACCGTAGTCACCAACCTCAAGACCAAAACAAATTTTACCTGTGACGTCACCAAATCAGTTCGTCATACTGGAAAAGTGACCCTGCCATTTTTTTCGACCTTTACGTAACAATTCTTTAACTGACCCGGTGAACAACTTTGTCATGACGATTGAGATTTTCCGTAAAAAATATTCATTGGGTCTTCCTGTGTTTGCCAGAGTCAGTATTCTCCTGTAGGGCCTTTCTACGTGACATCTTGGAATTTTTAGAAATTAGTTTACACGAATGTTGGGAATTGGGAAAAGCGATGTAAACGTGAATTTGTCGTTTCACG
The DNA here is from genome assembly GCA_947507545.1 of Clistopyga incitator. Lineage (NCBI taxonomy): Eukaryota > Metazoa > Arthropoda > Insecta > Hymenoptera > Ichneumonidae > Clistopyga > Clistopyga incitator. Next base: position 8,592,823 of record OX382178.1, on the reverse strand, counting down.
ATTAATCTGAAAAAAAAAAAACATCAATTTTGCAACATTGCAGAATTTGTTATTACCATCTCTTAGTTACCACGTTTGTTGCGTGTCTTTGAAAGTGACAACAGTCGTGAGTAGTGTTTGCAACGTGCCGTGAAACCCAATTCAAGGTTGACCTGGGACATACCATCTTGGAAATAGTGGCACTGCGGGCCCCATAACCCTCAGTGGTCACACGTTCCGGCTGTAACACGTAAACGGGGGTTATTCTGACCCCGTGCGATCACGGGGGGTTAATGAGGTGCAAACTCGGCACAGTATTTTCGTTTGCTGGTTGTCAGTGGATCTAAGTTTGCGCTGATATCAATATTCTCCTGCATAGTTATAAAGAAACAAAACTTCCTGCAAAGCTGAGAAACATCACGAAGGTGTATCGTAGAACTAAACTGGCCGTGTATACATTTGAAAACGCCTACTCACGGACCTATGCGTTAATGCTATCTTCCTCCTGCTGTGTAATGTTACTTTATATATCATATTATAGGGCTGCCATACAAACCAAGTCGTGATAATCATGAACTCTGCAAGCATTTTACGGGTCTGTAAGCATTGCGTGCGATAAAAGGCACCTGGCTCCCGAGACGCACGCCCTTTGTCGTGAGCGCGAAGGGGAAAATGATTCTCGAAGGGATAAGCTCGGCTTTTGGATCATTTACGGAATCGACCTTCCCGTGAAGAAATTTATATGTCGCACAATTTGTGTATGTGTGTGTGTGTGCGTGTGTTCAAATACACTATATCAGAGTAGTGTCATAGATTTTATCGACGACAATGCTATACAACGAAGAGGGTAGCCGCGTGTATCGCATTTATTAAAGATCAAGGTACTAAGCAGAACCAGATAAAATTGTTGAAGGCTCGGGTGCACAGGTTATGGGACTGATTCAGACGGTGGAAATAGACACTTTTTATCAAACCTCGGAAACTCATACTTTTTATCGCGCGCTATAAGCATATACTTTTTATCAGGCGAAGAAAATATATACTTCCTACATTGCTTACGCCATGGTCTGGAAGATGGTGCGGAGCTAGCACCTTTGACGTGCCAAGCTGCATTATTAGCGTTGAAGAAAACTAATATCCGCTGCCTCTCTGCACCTCATATACTACGAATGGCCCGGCAGCTATCAAATATTGAGATAAATGAAGAACAAATTTTATGGATTTGCTTCGAGATTGTAACCCAGAAAGTGGAAGAATACTTGTGAGAAAAATGGGAAAGTCAATGCTTTAGGCATTTCTATGTAAAAATATGAAAAATCCAAGTTGATTCTAATAAATAGTTATGGGCATTGCAAACCAGGGAAGGTCAATATTCGAATAACATTCTATTGAGAATACGTTTTGTTTGATAACTGTGAGTAATCCATAACGCGGAGCAATGATAAGCTTCTGCAAGCTTAATAATTTTTTATCATGTTTCTGTATTCACGAAAAGATAAACAATTTCGGCCCTTTTAAGAGTAGAGGATCATGCACACCAAAAAGTATTCTAAATATTTTTTTTTTTTCGGATATCGCCCACCCCATACTTTAAACCCGGCTGATGTTACTATTTATGAGGTACAATCTTAAGGAGATTCTGTCGTAACTACATGTTCCAACTTTGAAACTTGAAAAATGACTAGGTTATAATTTAAGCAATTCTGAACGTAAGTGCTAAGTCATAGTATCTGTCACCCACGGAATTGCTGAGAAATTTATCATTGAATACCATGCAATATACATGCTCTCTTATCAGAACGGTTCCAATTCCTGACTTCAAATGGAATATGCTAAGTGAACTTTTGACCAATAAAAAGTATATTGTGGAAGCGTATGAACTTCAAGATTCTGCTCATACCACAAAAGAGACATAATTACAACTTAAGTACAGCTCAATGATGCGAACTTCATTTCTTTATCGTCTGCGCACATGAGCATGTGGGAAAATGAAAGACAGATGAGGCTACATGTCGAATCTATTTTTACTATCGGTTGATTAAGTACTTCTAAACATATACACATGCATTCTAAATGTGAATGGTTTCGTTAAAAAATGAATTGCTTGTTACATTACAGTATTCTGATAGCAGATAGTCAGTTAATGAGGATGTTTCGACAAGGCCTCCTTAATCAGCTAATCATAAGAGTACGATTGATTTTCTATTCTCTGATATTGAATTGAATACTGCGCAGTAATGTTCAATCAACATACGAGTTAAGTGATAATACTTATACTATATCCTGTCTACAATAGCTAGAAAATCATTACATGTACCAAGAGAAGAAACGGAGGTGTTAGCGCATAGATCCTGGTTTCCAACACGTACGTTATATTAAGCCATGGATTTTCGAGTATTGCCTAATATCCAGTTCAGCGAAGGACCAGAAACACGACCAACTTGGATACTAATTTAATTCGGTTAGATCGTCCGACGAGTCGAGGGACTCGACTGTCCGCATTAATGTACACTGCGCTCTGCGCTTTGAAGCCCGAGAGGCTTAACGTATTCACGTTCATGATAGGAACGCTTCTGGATAGCTAAACATAATAGCATGAGCCAAGCTTAGTCAGCCTTTAGGGTGCTCTTCCAACACCGTTTTCGACTGTCACGGCGATGAATTACAGCTTGAGGATATGATCTTGGGCCGAACCGTTTGCAAGGTGGTTTCTGTCGGATGTAAGCAGACGCTCAAAAGGTTCAGATCTTCCGCATGAAATATTAACCCTTTTCAAACATGATAATCTCAGTGATTCTTACCTTTGAGTCATTAATTCTCCGTCAGTTGTCACAGGAGTTACACTTTCGGCGGTGGCTTCAATAAATCCCTACACATAATACAAAGATACAGATTAGTTTTCAGAAAACATTCCATACACTGCTATTCATTTTGCAACGTTGAAAAAAAATTTCGTGTATATGTTTGTCTGGGTTTGTGCGAGAGGGTATGTATGCAATAACAGAAATTCAAACGCTAGTTTTTCAAAAATTTGTTCATGTAATTTTTGACGAAATGTATGTAAACATTGAGATTTCATAGCGTTTCAACCTTTAAAAAAAAAATGTGGGTAGCTCTGACTTCCGTAAAAATTAGTCGATTATGCTAAATTGTTCGTTACGATAATATGAACATTCAATAGAGTTTGTTATTCAACTTGGCTCGAATCGGTGAAGTTGATCAAATTTTACAGAATTTCGAATTATCGGTTGTAATATCCGGTTCATTTTCAAGCTCGAGGGGTTGATATTCGGTTGATTATTTTTTTAACCTCACTTTCAACCAATACAATTACAATATTTAACATTGGTATTAGCTGTATTAGCTGTATAAGCTGAGACATTTAAAAAAATTTTTTTAGAGATGTTTTCAAGAGATTCATCACCGAATCGCTTTCCTTGCTTACTCATATCGCCGATCGTGAATAGCACTTTGACGTTTCAAAAATTTGCATAGGTTAAAAGTGACGGAAAAATTATTGTTTATCGCCTAGCTACCATGCCGGGAAATATTCGAAAAATTATCGATATAATTTTGACCTAGTTGTACCACGTGAAGTTAAATACCGTGCTCTTATTGGTCGAAATTGTGGTTGAAAAAGATCAAGAAAATTTACTTTATCGCATTCAATTTGCAATAATTGAATTATGGAGCCCGAGTTAAATATGTAAATAAAATGATTCTCCGTTATGTTGATCTATTTTTTAAATCCATAATACAATATAAAACTTTGCACATTGTTTTCTCCCTATTTTCCGCTTTTGACTAAACTTCCTCTATGAATGAACATCGCTTACCAGACTTTCTCATGCAGCTAGCATAGTAACAAGCGAAAAATAATTAGGAAGCAATGCGGAAGGTTCCACTGTGTATTAGTATTTGGCTGTCTCAGCAATGAATGACAGCTTGAGGGTCTGACCTTGCATGATCTCTGGTCGCAAGGTAGTTTTCGTCAGATGTAAGCGGACGTTTGAAAGGTTCAGGTCTTCCGCATGAAGTATTAACCTTTCATAAGCACGGTAGTCTCAGCGATTCGTCCCTTTGAATCATTCATGTCTCTTAAGTTTCTGCAGACGGTAACATTTTCAGCTGTGGCTTCAATGAATCCCAACCATCAGCGAGCTTGATTGTGCACGAATAGTGCTTTCCAAACGTATATGTGTTACAATTCGGGACCGAAGCCTGAAATTACTGGGTAAGGGTGGGGGTTAATCCATGCTCCACGGCGACCCGGGTTGCCGAGAGCGTCGATCATCTTGGTCGGCAGCCACGACTTCCTGGTAATTGGTTTCCTAATCGGACCCGTCGCAAACGCTTCGGAATGGGGCGACTGATCGATCCACCAACTTTTGAACGTATCTTGTCTGTTCCGTCGATGATTGTAGTAGTGCTCGCTCATCACCAAATAACCAGACGAGAGAATACTGAGATCTTGAATGGTATATTTTCTCCTTGTCATGTCTTCATCAACTTAGCTAGCAATGAATAACAAATAGTAAATTACATGTTATCCTTATTTGTTTCTCCAATGTGAAAAGTGGTGGTCTCAAATACCACGCATGTGCTTAATTTTGTAACTTTCAATAAACTCCCTGATCTTTATTGAAAGTAAATGAGAAAAATTGGACCCTAAGATTTTTATACAACTTATAAGATGATTTCGTGAAGTGAAAGGTTGAGTTCGAGGTTGTGGAGCCCCCGGAATATTTACAGGGGTTACATGTTACATGTTCAAAATCGACGGAGAGTATTTGGAAAAGCCACGTTTTAACTCATACATTCAGTCCTAAATATGTATTAAAAAAGGCTTGTACTATCCCGGCCCTCCCCGTTCGTCCGCATTCCATTGTTTAAGACCCCATCCCCCTAGATTTCTGGCCGCAGCCCCGCTTCATAATTAGTGATGCCGCGAGACAAAACGAAACGAGAATTGGCTTCTTATCGTTTTGTCTCGACAAATATGAAAAAAAAATATCGTCTCGTCTGGACCCAAAACTCGAGAAAGGATTTTTCTTTCGTTTCGAAATATTCTCCAATCTCGAGAAACGATTTTTCTCTCGTCTCGAAATATTCTCGAATCTCGAGAAATGATTTTCCTCTTATCTGGATCGTGAATTTTTGGCCAAGTGCGTTTCCAAACTTGTGCGAGTTTGACTTTGTATTTGCGATCGAGAGTAAAAAAACAAACAATAAAATGTTTATTACGCGCACCTCTATTGATTTATATTTATTTAACGAACTATAATTATTCAGTATAGTACTCGGTTTGCAAAAAAATTTTGTGTTTTATTCCGTCGATAAATCGAGATATTCGATATTCTTGCCTTCTCGTCTCTCACGGCCTCACTATTCATAATGCTGTTCTATTGCATTTACACGGGGGAACAGGTAAAACCGCGGAAAACCTGGCCAACAGAGACGCGTCTATTTGTATTGAGTTTTTACAGTATGAGAATACATTTGAAACTTGCACAAACTGCCTCGTGCTCAACAGTTGGCACGTAAGCCAATGGCGCAGCTAAGCGGTCTCCCATCCAAGTTATGGCTGCGAGAAATATTGCATAACTCTAGGACACCTCGACGACACATTGGTTCCCAGATAAAAATTTTCGGTTAACGTTTTCTATGACCTGCAGTTCCATGCCACCTCGTTATCTCCGTTAAGGATCAAATTATCGAAAGCAATCACGTTTTTATTTTTTCAATAAAGACAGTATTATGGATAAGGTCATGTTCACTTAACTTCGCTTTTGAGCCAGTATCGAAATGCGGTGAAGGGTCTCAAGGAAATATTAGTGTATTCGTAAACCACTCTCAATCATCTTTGAACCAATAGAAATTCAAAATTTCTCATTGTAGATATGGTAATCGTTTTGTTTGTTTTTTTTTTTAAGAAAAAAAAAACTCTTACGTTTAGAGCTCAGAGTAAATATTTTAGTTGTGGACGTCGACAAATTGTCAAGTTTGTAAATTGTCAAGAGAGAAAAGAAATGGAGTGCAGCATACAGTCTTATGCAAATAAGCAGAACTCGTGCATAGCTGAGTAACAAGTAACGAGTGCTTGACTACGAGGAGAGTTCTCACACCAGTAAATGTTACACCAGCTGGAGCTTTAGAGCTTCCGGGCGAACCATGCGAGTGTTTTTCACTAGCAAATGCTGAGGAAAAACGCGAGCATTCGCGGGTCGTAGCAATAAACAGCGAGTAGCTGGAATCGAGTTGACCACCCAACTCGTTCACGTCGTCCTTAACGGCGACGCCCTCGATCTTGTAGAAAAAGTCGTTCACGAGGCAGTTCAACGTCAAGATAAATAAAATGTTTTTAGCGCTCATGCTCACTGAATACAGGCTACTCTTCCTGAGGAAAACGAGAAGGAGTACTTGCTATTTGCATGGTGCCTCTACTTTATTGAAATGGCACACTATAAATTCGAGTCTATTATGAAGTGAAGTTTACCATTTGTTCTATTGCAGTCTTCAGACACGTTTAAAGTGTTGTTTGCTTTACGTTATAGTAGCCAAATAAAAAATGTGTACGTATAGACGTAAAGAAACATTAATCATTATGATTTGTCTCTGACAAGTATGACTTTGTACAGCAGTTGCATCCGTTTTCCAGAATAGTTTGAGAAATGTTTTTACGCACCCAGCTAAAGCCACTGTTATTAAGGTAAATCTCAATATTGAATAAAGTACTTTTAGCTATGGAAGAGAAGAGCAAAGTTTAAGTGGTTAGGTACATAGTTTACTCAACTATTCTGTACAGAGCAGTTTTCAGTTTATTTACCTTTAAACCAAGTTAAACATGACTTTATTATAATACATTTTTTTGTAGATTACACAAAGATTGTTGCCGATGCGAAGATTGTACTTTGCAAAAATCAACGATATTACGAAGACAACTAAAGTGTGACGAACGGTGAATGAAAAAACAATTGGCTTGAGTGGATCGAAATGACTACAATGCCTTGGCCAAAATATCGTAGCATACGAAAGTTTTGACGTATCGCGATAGCGAATCGCTTGTCATAGTGATGTAGTCACGTTGGCGTGAGAACCCGATAGAGAATATTCGGTCGTTCAGAAATGGAGTTTCTGTACTAACATAAATGGATGATATTCCATATACTGCGACACCTGACTACAGAGTGTGCTGGAGTAAAAACGATGCGAAGTGAACGCATATTATCAAATACCATACACCCTTAAACATTGAACTATGGCTGATGTCTAGAGGATAACTTGGGAACTATACGTATGAAAATCGATAGTATGACGATTATCGCACACTGTCGTAAAATATAATATATATTTGAATATTTCGGCTTGAAATATACATCTCATGGAACTTTATTTAGGCCCTCGTCTTGTGCAAGAATCAATAGTTCAACTAATAAGCTTTCCTGAGATATATTTATGCAGCATTTTGTATGGAATGACTTTTTAAACGCGCGGCCTACTTGCTCCTATTTGGTTTACAGTACTTGAAAACGACACTTCCAAACTAATCTAGATAAACATTTGTGCTTGGGTATATAAGTACGCAATACAGCGCGAAGGTGTAAAAGATAACTACAATGTAATAGATACAGAACTCGGTACAGTTTCCGTAACACATCTGTAATGGGAACTAGTAATAGTTTTAGTGTTATGAGAAGGTGACTATTAAGCTCTCAACGGAAACATTTTCCCTTCATTTGCCCTACGCAGTGTCGAGAATTCCGACGCTACATTTCGTGGCAGCTCCAGCGGAAATGGCATGTGGGCTAAGTAGATAGAGATAGCTGCAAAGTTTAGAAGAAGCGAAAGACGTTTGCACAACAATCTGTATAGCCACTTTGGCCCGTCCCCAAATGTTCAATTTCACCCATTTGGATTCAACACAGGGTACGAGTAATTCTAATTGCTGCTGGCATGGACAAAAGTTTGCATTTAAAAAGCTTAAGTTCAATATTTAAGGAAACATTCGAGTGCTTCTATAGTTGTCCTTGAATTTAATTGCACAAAAATGCTTTTAAGTGGAGCCGTGTGATACATTTTTCCAATTTAGAGTCACCAGAGAGTATGCATGATTTAAATTCCAGTTAGAACTAAGTTTAGCATTGGTTTAATAAGTTTAACGAACTTGAGCCAATGAGAGAAACTTAAAGGGTCTTCATTTCGATTTCACGATATTCGATACTTTTAATCCTTGTTGCGTCGAATGTCAGTGCTAATCAAACAAATTGGGCCGAATCGATGTGAAAAGAAGATATTTCAAGTCTGTTCATATAGAGTACAGCATACGTGACAAGAGTGTAGCTTATCAAACGCTAGTGCATGTCTACTAGCATCACAGTGTCGTTCATAATCTCCATGAGCCCCAGTGGGAGGGTTCCTCCGAGAGTGGGAGATCTTCCTCTGTGACGTATATCAACTGGGCGCGGACCGTGGTATAAGCAATTTATCAATTCAGGCACTCAGATCATTACTTTTGATGCCAACGCTTGCAACGACTCGCTGCTGTGGACCAGAGCGTGTCAGGGTCTAACTAAAGACGAGGGACTAACGCAGACCCACGTCAACCAAGCATCTGTTGCACCTCTTTGCCATCGACTCTCCTGGTGCATGACTCTTTGACGAAAATACCTTCAAACACTATAAAAGCACAGAGTACGGCGCGTATTAGTAGTATATCGTGGTTGTCACAGTTTACAGAGTATCGCCTATGATATGTATTGACTAAATATATAAACATGCCAATAATCGACGATCGGCTGTTGCTCAAAGTGCTAACCACAGCACCGTTTACCCTATACCCCTTTAGGAGTCCAGCTAGTTTCAAGCCACAGTCACGATCCCACGAACCATGTCGATGAGAGTACCCAAGCACTAAAGAGCGTTGATGTGTTATGTGGAGCAATAATTCCTCAGTAGTCTGTCAATCTCCGAGCACCATGGAAGCTTCGTCGGGTCCCTCCGACCTTCCTACGGTGTGTTCGAGGCAAATCAACGCTGCCATCTTACCGACGATCCAAAATAAGCAACCATTAAAAAGAGCGATGACGCGACTTGAAAGGTTGCGATCCCAAGACATACTTTTGCAACAATACAAGGATCTTAACCCTAGTGCCAGTTGTCAGGTGGCTGCTCAAAAGATCAACGGTCTTCGGCGACGCCGAAGACGAAGACTCAATCGGTTGCAAAACAGTCTTTGGATCAACGGAGTTGAACCCGTTGAAAATCGTGACCTATATTTGTGTTATGTGGAGGAAGTCAAGATACCGACTGTACGCGAAACATCACCTGTTAAAATTGTTATGCTTGAGGAATTAGCTACTACATCAGTAAGTCGGACAATCTGAATCGTCTTCTTCGGAGGATACTTAGTTCGTTATCTCTTTATTCCCTCCTCATTAGATAGAAGATATGATTCAATTCTGATTTGTTATTATGTAATTAATAAATATTATGGAATATCGATGAGACAAGTTTCATCCGTATTAATCTAAACTAGTAATCTAAATTGCAAATTATTGACAAATTGTTGTTTTCAGTGAATATAAACAAACATTATTTTGAAAATAATTGAAACAATAATCAAATTAATTTCTGAAGCGTAAAAAAAATTTTAGTGATCCGTTTTTTTGTTGCATGGGCAAATGAGGCTGTTAAATTACCGTTTTACCAGATTAGCAACGCAGTACATGCTTGGAGCGTTTCACGACTAACGAAATAATTCAATATGATCAAACTGCATCAGTGACTCAGCAGCACGTGGTTGCATCTGCTTAATGCACGTTGGACAGAAAGGGTGGAACCTAGATCGAGCTCTACGTCTGAAAGGAAAGTTTTATGGGCGGGCGTCCTATTGTCCTTAACGAAAATGAAATTACCAAGTAACAATTGTGGCGAATATGACGAGAACATAGATCACGCGTTGTCTGGATCATGCGCGGAGCGTAAAACTCATGAATCCGATTTCGAACTACCCAGTAAACTCAATTAGTTGGTTTACAAAAAAAAATCGAAGCCATACTCAGGGAAGGGTATTTTTTTTATTTTTTTCGCTGAAGGGGAACGGTGTCCCTATAATAAAAGAAGTCGTTTTACACTGATTCGTACTCGTTAACCTGTACTGCACAGATATTGAACGGTATAATTGCACTCCACTTATTGGTTATCGGAATCGTCAACGATAATTCAAAATATTCACTCTATATGCGAGTTTAATTATCTCAGGAGGATGCAATATCACCTGCTTTGATCCTGCTGCGACATTAGCTACAGAGATACATCTGTCCTTACGGAATATAACTACTGGTATTATCGGAATTATAACTACTGAAAGCTATTAGTGTACCTTATATCGTACCAACAGTAATTTTGCTCACTACTGTTATCGGAACTAATAGTCCAATGTTCGCACTAGTAGTGTTATTTAGGCACTACTGCTGAGACGTCCACACTGGGTACGTTACGTTCTTCCAGTGGTATTCACATACGCATTCGCGTGAGGAATTAGTTTATAACAATAATGTCATAAAAAGTGTGTGACAGTTCATTGCAATAATTGTAATAAAAATTAACTTTCTCGGTTTTCAAAAACAGAGGTGATTTTTTGGAAATAAAATGGTGCCGCAGATTATCCCGAGATATTGAGTACAAAATGTATAATAATTCAGTATGATCTCGATGAGTATTATATCGTCGGTGTTGTAAATTATATTGAAAACAATTCAAACACACTGAGTGAAAAGCACATGGTTGATCTAGATATTTCGCATACTAAAATAGTATACATTATACATGGCATCTCAAATCCATATATAACTAAATCGAATATAAACTGCTTCTATAATTATTGTTGAGTGTTTGACAAAAAATGAATTGTCAATGCAACGTATTGAATAAGTAATTAGTAACATTCACGGATCAGCCAACTATAAAAGTTTATTCATCTAACTATGTGTTGCTTAGTTGTGGTGCTTAAACATGTACATTAAACATTAGTTGCGAATCTACAGTCAGTTATACCAATCATGAAGTTTGACAATGTATAACTCAAAACATAGTGGCATGCATGAAGAATGCAATTTAATTGTGCTGTTTAAATGACTATACGATCTTACCAAAACACATGCTATGATATTGTAGTCTAGAACTATCGTAAATTTGTCTCAATTCAATATACAATAAAGAGGCAATATCTATCGAGATAGATACCATAAAAATATAAATCTGTAAAAACTACTATAAATTATAGTTCCCAGCGGATCCATCTATATTACATTGCATTGCAATATTACAGTGCATTGATTGACAATTTTGCACGGAAAAGTATTGATACCTGCTCCGCTCACATCCACTCACCAGGTGTTCATGGGAATGCATTAAGTATGCAAGCATCTACATTTTATGCTTTCGTATAATAAAACTAAGTTTTTCAACTACGATAATCAATTGCAGCTGCTCATTTGCACTTGCCTATAAAGTTGAGAAAATTTCATACCCTGTGCTACCGGTTTGAATGGTTGATAAATATCGTAATTACGTCAAAAACGGCGCTGTAATAGACATAACCCATTTTCTGAGGCAAACATGGCATTTACTTTACGAGTCTTCAGTGCTTACGAGTTCGTCCAAAAGTTTTAATTCTGTGCACTCTGAGCCATACTGTTCTTTAGCAAGAAACCTTGGAGACTGAATCCCTAGGGTTGAACTTTACAATGTGCAATCTATCCTCCCAGCTCAGACTCCCGTGTCTCGTTTTTGGAATACCAATATCTATCTATCCCTAGAAAGAGTCGCTTGATATCTTGAAATAACTGTATTGTTTAACCATTGCATTAAATATTCACGAGGTCACAGCGCGTCAGGAAAGGTATTTTTCAAATATAATACTATATATTTATTCGAATAATTACAAGATCGATAAATTATTTGACGGTCCGCGATTAAAATCTTGTTGTAATTGTAATTTTAATTGTAGTTTTAATTCTGTGCACTCTGAGCCGTACTGTTCTTTAGCAAGAAACCTTGGAGAGTGAATCCCTAGGGTTGAACTTTACAATGTGCGATCTATCCTCCCAGCTCAGACTCCCGTGTCTCGTTTTTGGAATACCAATATCTATCTATCCCAAGAATGAGTCGCTTGATATCTTGAAATAACTGTATTGTTTAACCATTGCATTAAATATTCACGAGGTCACGGCGGGTCAGGAAAGGTATTTTTCAAATATAACACTATATATTTATTCGAATAATTACAAGATCGATAGATTATTTGACGGTCCGCGATTAAAATCTTGTTGTAATTGTAATTGATCCTCAAAATGTTTTCTAGAAGAGAACATATCTTTTAGAGTGATAATCAATTAGTTAGTCAGAGTCCGAATTTATAAACATACGTAGTGGTTATAAACAAAGTGGCAGTGGCTGGCTAAACAAATGATCGGTGTAAATTTTAAAGACTTTCCTTTTGTAAAATTCGATGCTACATAGATTCTACTCTACCCACGAAATTGTTTACGGAAACTAAACACGGTTAAAACTTACGCAGCAAAAAAGTGTACATAGCTAAACTCCGCACTGCGACAACTTGACACAGCTAAAACTCCACGTAGTAGAAACGCCATACAGTAGAAAGTGTACGCAAATCCGAACATGTGTCGGCGATTTGACCATGATAACCAAGTTTTTATAGAGTAATTGGTTTTATTTACAGTTTCGACGCTTACTGTTATGCGAGTTGTTGTTATGCGGAGTTTTAATAACTACGTCGTATTTCTGTTTGGTAAAGTTAGGCTGTATACAGATTAGGCGGTGAAAGTTGCTGTCATGTCACCTATCAAGCTCTATCGCGATGTTGCTGTATACATTTTCATATGTAGCCTTTGACGCCATACAAAGTTGTATGTTGCAGAAACGTTGGCCTTCACGCAAAGAACAAAGTAGTTGGGGGAAATCCAGCATATGCTGTGTCATGTATTAGTCACTAAAACCCGGCAGAATCGTGATGGGGGTCTTAACTATTTTTAATTAGTAGCGAAAAAAGGAACTTAAAACAAACGACTAAAATCTTGCGATTTGCACCGTGCTTTCCAATCGAAATCATCAATCAAATCAATCAACCGGCAAGTTGTCGATACGATGTCGGCTGGTTACTATGACTAGGGGAGAATGAGGCACAATGTGACATGGGGCACAGCGTGACACACCTATATTACGGGAGAATTAGCTGTAAATTATAAAAAATTTTAGTGCCCGACAATAACTCGAATGATAATCCGTTAGCGCAAAAAAATGCTCTTACAGATAGTGCAAAAAGCATTAAAAAGTAATAATTGATTTAAACATCTCTGAACAAAAATTTCGCTCACCGAAAAAATGTAATGTCATATCTTACACTTCGGGATAGCGTAGGTTTTAGCTGTTAATTATTAAAGTAATTATTCGTGCTTCATTCAGTGCCATATTTTTGTTAGTATTATTTTCTAAATTATTGATACTTACAATAAATCAGTCTCAATCTTTTGGCAATGTTCGTTGCTAGAACAACAATAACCAAGAAGAGAAACCGATTATGATTGGGATACTATTATAACACTAACACTATTATAAGAAATTAAAAGAATTCTGAGAAAAATTGGGTCACACTGTACTCCACTTTCCCCTATCTCTACTTCATCAACGAGGGTACAGGGGTCGGATTCCAATGCCAACGCACCTTGTACTTTGTAACAACGTTTCCGTACCCACCGGATGTCAGACACATATGAGCTTCGAAACCTTTGATAACACCAGTGACAACAATAATACCAGAGATCTATGATAATTCCTCAAAAAGGCGAAACTATGCGAGGGAAAGTCCTTTTCACCGGATGTCGCCTCGCTAGTACGTCTCGTATAATCACGCGCGTTTTAATTCTAATTTAAAAACGCGATCTTGACAACTCATAGATACGTAGATTGCCATTAATGTACAGAATTCTTAATTTTTCATTCGTGTAATTTGTCACTATACTCCAGTGCATTGACGTAAAAAAAGTTGACGCCAGTAACAAATCCGCAGTAACTTTTCTTCGCTTCTTGTATTTCAGTCTTCTGAGTGAGACCAATAGATAAAATTAGTGGTAGTGTTTAGGAGCCAAAACTTTAAAGACACAATCCTGAGAAGCCTCGTTCTTCCGTCCCTCAAACATTTTTGTTAGGGTGTTGATATTTATTTTCCTCGAAACACGTTCTTCCAAATTTTCAGCCAATCAGTCTGTGATGTATTGTGAGAAAGATGTGGGACATAGCAAGCTATACGAAGATGATGAAAAGGAGTTGAAAATCTCGGGGTGGTACGTCATTTAATCTCACGAGCGTGGCGGTAGCACTTTGTGCATGTCAAGAAGAAAGGTGCAGCCTCGCGCGTCTTCGTCATCCAGTACTGTCTTCGTTGAGAACAATCGCACGGGACGAAGGGAGGCACGTAGACCGGCATAGGCTCGGGGGTGGCGCAACAAAAAAGGCGTGTACAGACGTAGTGACCCACATAGCGACTGGGAGAACGTCGCTCGTCACCGTTCTCCTCATCCTCGTGTTCAACTCGGGGATGACCCGTATTCCTCGCGTGTACCCCGTTCGTGTATCACCTATAGTGGCTTCTACAATATTTCATGCATGACGACGAGAGATGAATTCATCTGGCTGATTTTAACCGTTGACTCGATGTGATATTTATAGCTAATTCACCCTCATTACACAATGAATATAAAAAGTGGCAGGTCAAACTCTGCACATTGCTTCCATGTTATTTTCTACCTCGTACAAAACCTCTGAGAAAGTACTTTACTTAACTTAGGTTCAATCGTCGAAGGTAAGCTTTGTGTAAGTTGGAAAATAATACAGAGGAAATACACGACGACGCTTTTCCTTTCACCTTTCTTTGATGTAATAAGTCAAGTTACTTTTGAGCCTCATTATTACACAGAAATGAATTTTTCTCCTAATGAACTTGTTTAAAAGGACAATTATGCGGTGATTATCGAAGGCCAGAAAAATATCGGTTCGATGGATTTCATTATGTGCGAGTTCCCCAGCTTACAGCGATATGCATTAAAGGAATATTCAAAGGCTCATAAATTTTTAATGACCTCGTCAATTTTAATTAACTTCACTGCTGTGATCGGACTCCTCCACTCGCGTGCTAAATATCGGCACGCTATCTCCAAACGTTGGCTATAGTTACGAGGATTACATCCATTACGCTTTAAAAAAAAAAAACGATTTGAAAAAATGTCACCCTTCAATCTCTTCTGTGATTTTAGCAAAATGCCGTATCTACTTGAAAATTTTCAAAATGTTTATAGCTGCGCACTCATGTGAACAATAATGATTGTGAACAAAAGGGCAGCTGTGTTCCGTTTGTGTGTAAGATATTGGCTCCATGGTTTCAACAGTTTTTAAGTTATCAATTAATTAAAGATGCACTTTTCTAGACATTGGAGATGACGTATGTTTTAATTTTGAAAAAAATGTATGTTAATGAAAATAAAACATTATTCATACCGTATCGGTGAAAAAAGTTAACCAATAATTCTATATTCAGACAATGAACGCTCCGAAATAATCCAAGATTTAAACTGATACCAATTTTATCTGCTTATGATTACAGACTTTTTGCGTTGTCTCGAAAAGGTTTCGCAAGAACTACATTCACCGTTTCACAGCTACGAAAAGCTGGTTCATATTCTCACCGTGGAATCCAGTGAGACGTTGTTGCATCTTCCTCAGTACCAATCAGTACTTCGATTACGTGGTCATGGCGACCATACTGCTAAACTGTGTCTTCCTAGCCATGACTGAAACCGTGGAAGAAGCCGAGTAAGTAATGTATAATCTGTTTATCAATCACTTACCGTAACTGGCCTTATATATTATTCAAATACTTTTTATATACTTGACGATATCGAATATCTCGTCCGATCTTACATTTGATGAAATAGAATTTTTTATGTATTAGTACGTATTTATATTAATAAGTATTTATTCATAGAAAGTAAATAGTAAATATGAGGCAAAATATATCAAGTTGACGACCCAGATTTCTTCTATTGAAAAATAAATCCCAATAATTCAGTCAAGTGTTCTTTCAACTAATTCAAGGGGTCAACATTATTTTAGGATTGTTCAGATCCATGTCAGGCTGTAAAATTAACGAGAATATAATTTATTTTAAGTCGTCGGAAAACACAATTAAACCAATACTGCGTCACTCGATTAAATCAATAGTTTCCAAAATAAATAATAGTTTGTGTAGAGATACATTTCGAACATACATATTAATATATGCATATAATTTTCTTTGAATTATTCGCCGCAGCAACATTTCAGTGTACACTTTGCATACGTAAACACATTTATAAGCAGTACAGACAAAAATTCTATTCACACGTATTTCTGGAAACATAAAATATGCAATGAGACTTATATGGAAAATATAAAAATTATATACTCGGTAGAAAATTTTTTTTTTTTTCGATATCTATGGAATTCCATGAGAGAGAATAAAAATTATATTCGGAAACAAAATGACATGAGTTCGTAAGAACATATTTCATTGATAACAAATCAGCCTTATTACTGAGCAATAATTGTCTCATAACTTCAGCGTGTTATGAGTAATCGAATATCGGAGTTGGTAACTGATATTTATTTCTTTCTTTCAACGGCCGTTTTACGTGCGCACAATCGCTGACTTTCCGGAAGAGAGAACTTCGGTGAACAGCTCGATGAAAGCACGAGCTTCGTGATGTGCAATCGGTCGAAATAAGCTCACGTGAACCCCGTGCAACCCAAGTAGACATTAACGTTTCTCGCGGACGACAACGCGATACCATCATGCGCTCTGTTTATAAGCTGAGTTAGTAGCAACAGCACCGGAATAACGATAGACCTAATTTCACTAGAGCCATATATGTCACTCGGTTATTTCATTCTACTGTTGCATTGCTCGCCTAAAAATAGTGTAATAAAACAGTAACACGAGCTTTAACGAGCTCATGACGGGTTTCTCGGTCGAAGTAACCACTTTCAATATTCGATATCGAATTTTTTATCTTACGCGCATCTATTTGTGGATTGGATCGAAGTTCCAAAATAGTGAACGAAGTCAATTGAATAATTAAGATCAAGCAGTATAGATGGCACCGTCGTGACGTTTCCATTTTTTTGCTTCTTCATGACATTTTCACGCCATTTTTTTGGAGCATTAGATATTAACGTGTTCCGACGATTCAAAAATATTAAAGAAGTATATTCATAAAAACTGACAGTACGAACGTTTCCGTTTGAAATTGAAAGTCTAATAACACAAGAATGCTCGAGTCCACAAAGTGCAGATCATACATTTATTCTCTACTTCAGTCACCATACAAGTGGAACTTTTTCCCAATTATTCAATTTATTGTGACGAATTAAAATTCTGGTCCTCATCGGAACAAATTTCAAGCATAATCAGTTCTGATTTTGCGATAGCCCTATACCGGATGGTGTCATTAAATATAATGTATTATACATTATATACAAAATGCCGAACACCCCAAAACCATATCATGAAATGTGTTTAAAAAAACACCGCGGGTACGAAGTTTCCTGATCATTATGCTTTTACCGTACTGGTTACAGCATATCCTTCGTAAAAAGGGTTAAAGTCGAAGTTCCATTGGTGTTTTGGAGATGGAATCCGGGAGGAATGTTCAGGGTGTTCACTAGGGACGGAAATTTCCTGTAGCATTTCCGGAGTGTTCCGGTGTGACCGGAACTATAGCTCGAAAATTCGTCGGAGCGGACAACCAACCAGCACATTGGACTGCTTGATTATACAGGGCAAAGCACATATGTACAGTTTTCCGCCTACAAGCTTAATAAGGGTATAGGTGAGAACATGTAGTTTAGAACCAGACTCGGATGCCCCGGTCAATTAACGCTGTACCTCGTCGAATTAATGGAAACTCTAGTGTGTGTTTGATACTACCGACTGCATTTAAATTAGTTCGCTTGACATTCGAAGCGTCGTTCGTTAATTCGTCGGAGCACATGTTGGTTGAAGTAACACTGTTCTTTGACTGAGTGGCACTTCTCTATATTCTACTACCTGCAGAAATGTATTCCTTCGTTTTCCTGTCCTCCTAATATTGTAATACAATTTCATTGTTTTCGTAGTTGTCAGGCATAACAATGACTGGCTACATGCAGTGAAGTTAAAGTACATTTTCATGAATGGTACAATTATTGGATGGTGATTGTTGACGAGGGTAGTTCACTTCACGAATAGTCAAATTAATGCTCAAGTTGCTCTAGTCATTGGCCACATACTATTCGAATCAGCACCAACCTCTTCTAATCGTCAAAATACGTCCTAATAGTGAAGAAAATTTAAATTGATTATCGACTAATTTATTGGTTCAACTCCAAATTTAATCAATGTAGGGCATACTGTGTGTTCACTTACCAGATTTCGGGGCTCACATAATCAAATATTCTGGTGAAGTTCAACTTGATGTTGTACTTGACCCGAAAAATGTATCCTATTGTTTGACATCGACGTGAAGTTAACCCAAAATCTATTTTATAAACCCTATAAAATATTTGCCAACCTCTTGACGTGATCGTCTGCATATATATTTTTATTTTCTCAGTGTGGAAAGACTCTTAACCGGTATATTGATCGATTTTCTATCCGAAACGTGACTCCAATTCATTTTGTATATTAAGTGCTCAAACTATTCTTCGAAATCGTTAGCGGAACCGCAAAAACTGCAGAAATGCTTTGAAAAATTAGCGCTGATTTGATTAGGATGAACCACTCTACGGCCCTTAATATTTATTTCGATGATTCAAATTTTAACAATTTTTTCGGGTCACTTGCGGAGATAGATTTTTATTTCAGTTTTTGTTGCGCGACATTTAGCATCAAACGAGAAATGTTTTCGCGTTTAGTTCTTCCCTTCAGCATTCGGGACGACGTATGTATGTCGGAAGTCGATAACGAGCCTGAAATCGAGTAACGGAAGGAGAAAGAGAAGCAGGGTTTCCGCGCATTGAAAAAAATGTTCATTAAAATTGTTCGTATCTGGAAAATTACGCGACATAGTGGAGCTGCACTAACTGCATTGTAGATGTGCCATCCATGCAACACGCCCATACATTTATAGCCAGAAAACGTGGAGCCACAGGCACAAAAGATACTACCGGGCTTCTTTCGCGAGGGAGGATACGACTCTCGCTTCCATAGCTTTCAACCGACCCGCTCGGCTTGCACTTTTGCCGGGAGCGCGTGAAATGGGCTGTGAGAACGATTTTTAAAACATCGTGTTGGTGAATGACTTTTTTCGCTAAGAGAAAGAGAATTTTGTGGCCTAATGCGCAACCCCCTGAACGTCGCCAAAGAAATTCCATCTGGCTGAGATGTATTCAGTGCACTTCGCCGCATAATACGTATGCAAAAACTTGAACCGTCGCCAGGTACAAATGATAAAATATTCTGATTTGTCGTCAGGCTACGGCTGTGCTTATTATAACATTAAGAATTTCTTTTCACATTTATCTTTTCCGTAGACTTTTCTGTTTACAAATGACACCAATTCTACTGCAATAAACAAACCTTCCTTCACCGCTATTCATTTTTGTATTGAATTAAGACAAAAGTTTTCAACGAATAAACAAAAAAGTAGAATGCTGCACATAGTTTCGTCATTTTTTTTAAACGAGAAATAATGAGGAAGCAATGTGCAAGGTTCTACTTTACATCCTTCTTTTAAACGAATGGATGAACGTGGCTGAGTGTCACTTTTGTTTACATATTAAATTTGAGATTGATATCCCAAGTTTTGCCGTAGGTAATACGATAACGTTAATTTTCATTAAGTATTCATAATTCCATTCCGATTCAAAGCATTCCGTTATGCAGAAGATAAAACCTAACAATACCATTTTTAATCACATTTGTCAAACCGAGAATAATACACTAATATGGTGTACGACATCGTACCGTGATTTTTTTTCTGTAAATAGCTGTCGCCATAATTAATTAAAATCAAATATTAATTTAAATAATCGTGAGGATAGAGGGAAAGCTCAGTCTTCGAAATTGAACGTGATCTTGCCTAACAGGACTAGTACAACTCGATGCTCAATGTTAAATTTAGTGAGAATCCACCAAAGGCTTTAGAATTTGCTTTCTAGAATTCTACCTCTTTATTTTCTTCTCATCCCCATAATTCTCCAGTGAATGAAATAAATGGTTTAAAAAATTTCACGTTAATCAAGCAGAATCATTGCAGGTTTCAAACAATAAATGATTTATTAATATTCGAGTTATTGATGAGGAAAAGCTATGCAAATTAAATTTTCCGCGACCCCATGCAACTAATATAGTTGCTGGAAAAACTACGAGCCTCAGTATTTCATTATCTTTATAAAACTCTGTGAAACCTTCATAACTGTGTAATTGTGAACAATTTTCCATAATTAAAAAAACGTTGGGCTTTCTAGGTAGAAATTATGACCCAAGTGGATATGCTCGAAGCAGTTTACACCGGAAAAGCTTGCTTCCGTTATTACAATACTTGAATATTGCAACGAACGGACTCCAAACTCTTGCATTTTGCATCCTGGTCATAAGCCGCTGATTAATCGTTTCTATCGTTCCCACAGTCAATTCGTTGGTGATACGTGCAATCCCACCATCGATATATTCAACCGTATTGTTTATCGGCCAAAACCGAAAAGTACAGGGTTCAAGCTGCTGTAGGTACCATCTATATATAGATATATATATATTCTATATACTGCTTGGTGATGTAGGCTGCATCCAATGGAAATAAGTTGTCGATTAACGAATCTCCAGCATTTATCTCGGATCGTTTGTTATTTTTCGACAATTCAATCCAATGGGATTCCGAACAGAATAATGCCTATGGCCCACTTTACGCAAGCATGTACAAAACGTTAGTTTATCCTTAATAAACCTAATCCTTGATAAAAAAAAAAGCTATTATTACTATCTGCCAGTCAAACAAAAGCTTATATATAGCCCTGTAACTTCAGATAAATAAATTATAAGAATCTGACGAATGCAGTAAGGTCAAAAAAGAAAATTCGATCTTATCGAGCAGACAAATGTTCTGTCAATTTCAGATAAAAAGAGTTTTATCATTTTTTAGTTCTTCAAAAAGCATTGTTTTGTGATATATCAATACGCGTAATTATCTCTAGTTCACGAAAAGTATATACGGACTTAAGAACATTTTCTTTTTCAAAACAAGTGATTTGAAAAATTTGAAGGGAAAAACTACCGAAACTAAGTAGTACTAATATATGGCCAATTGCCAAAAAGATTTGAGAGGGCTGAGAAAAAAAATGTCAAATATAATCATACGTTTTTGACGTAGAACTACGTTATTATACTACTGACTGATAATTCGATGCAGATACACCACGCTGGTAAGGTTGTGAGTTCGAATCGTGGGCGGAAAGCACGGAGAAAAAAAATGATTTCGCACAGCCATTTATCTGTTGTCTCAACTCACAAAATGGTTATAGGTACTACGTGAGGCGTTCCAGCAACGCATATACAGCGAACTCATAAAATGAGAACTGCCCTACTAACCTTTGTTTCCGTGTATATATATTTTTCTTCCATAGGATAGGATTTTTATAGGGAATGAAATCTCACGCGAAAACGCACAATCAAAAAATTGCGATTCAAAATGGAATATTCACGAAATATTGCTTTGTTATACTGTTGAAGTATCATATCCGCTACGTTTTCGGCGGATACTGCAATATTTCTAACATCTTCACAATATTCCCGCAATACTGCATTACTGCACAGGGATATTCGGAGAATGTTTCAGAAATATTTCAGTGCTATGTGGGTAAAGGCGCTGTCTGCCGTTATGCTCCAACAAAACAAGAGAACATGTGGGGTTGGGTGAATGCTGCGTGCCGTACAATCCCCAGAGATTTCCTCTTACGAACAGTTGACGATATTGAGAAGAGAGTTCACGGATGTTTGATCATGAATGGCGGAATATGTGAACACCTCTAGGAAAGGTCCAGACTACAGTCACAAAGAAGTTTTGGAGCAAAAAAATACTGGAGAACGGATTAAGCCGCACAGACCTAATCCTTATGAGATAGATAAGGAAATGCGAATAATCTGATAACATTTTTGAACGATGAATAGCACCGTTTATAAGAAAAAAAAATTGCAATTTTTGCAGCTTATTACGCTACTGTTACAGAGAGTTCAGGCGATTGCGTCGTATTTACGTGATAATGACTTGAAAAATACTACCTCGCATATAGAAAAACTACTCATAGTTCAAATGACAATCGCTTTAACGTTTGACGCGTTTGGAATACGGTAGACGACACTATTGTTTTATAATTAATTAACGACAAACTGTCGATCGTCTTCGTTTGGGAACTAAATACGCAGCTGTTCGTAGCCGACTTTCAGCATCTTGACAAAAACGAAGTCTCTCTGCAAGAAAGCAATAAAATAAAAATTCTTTAACAATTTTTTAAAATTCGAATGTCATATCTTGAATAAGCTCAGAACACTGTTACGAATGAAAGATTCCATCGGTTCGTTGATATAATTTTCTTTGTCGATAAAAAAAAAAGTATCCAAGTAGCAACGGGTCTGATTACACGGTTTTCATTTGTTGTTTCTTCGTCTGGTTATTTCCACAGTAGGTTCTAAGTGAAAAGAAGAAATAGGAAGTGGTGAATGCAATCATGCAAGCTTGGTACCCACAACGCTCTATACATCCCTCATCGGGTGAGAAAAGTAACTTGCAAGCTGTACAAAAAGCGCGAGGTAGGTATACTATAAGTTTATAGCGATAGCGAAGCGAAACGTGGAAGTTTACGCTTCTGACGCCCGGACAAAGAGCAAGAGGGATTGAAAAAAAAATGAAAAACAAAACGTTGAGCGCGGAAAAACGGGCGCGCGAGACTGAGAAGGGGGAAGATAAAATGGAGAGAGTAGCAATTGGTAAAAATGTGTGTAACGCTGAATGTTGGATCGTTGCGTCACTACGATAAACGCCACAGCATCACCACTACTTTTTACTCTTTACTATTGTAAGCTACGGGCTTGGTATAAATCACGCTTTCGCGGGTTCTCGCGTACTGAGGCAGCTGCACTCCAATCCAAGTGGGTATATACGTATCATACGGTGTGCTGGCAAACTCTGGCTGTAGACGGTATTCCCGTCTCCACCCACAGGCTTTCTACAGTTTCTCGTCAGGGTACTTATCAAATATTCACTTGCACCCGCAACTACCAAATATTCCCATCGCCATGTAGGTATATCGTGAATAATAAGAGTAAACGGAGAAGACGCCACCTCACCATGAAGTCTTTACGAAGTTGACTCCGCAAAAGGGTTCGTTCATCCTTGAGTTTGAGGATAATTTCCTATTTATGCTGTTAAGACCAATTGAAATCAGACTTTACAAATCAGTTTTGCAGTCAAACACTAAACAAATTCGCCATAGAAGTTCAAAGTCAGAGTGGCTACCGACAGAAGTGGACACACTGTAATTTGGATGAATGACCATTTAGTTGCGAACTGCCCAGCAGCTGGTGAGTCCAAAGCCGTTTTTCTGAGTTGCTAATGTGTTCTCATACTGCAGCAACTCAGTGAAAATACAGTCACCCATATCAGCTAGGTTTTCCACAGTTTTCCTGAGCCTTCATGCAAATACGATACGGTAGTGCATTAGAATGAGTGGATGCGGACAACACTCTAGGGAGAGTCTCTATGAAGGAATGGGGAAAGGGGAGAAGGACGACGTAAAAGCATGAATAAGGTATACGGTGGAATAATCCGATACGATAAAAATAAAAATGAAATATAGAGTCTTTCATCGATGGGTGATTACGTTATACATATTTTTTGTTCTCTTGATTTTTTTTCGACCGATTATACCTAAAGAAATGGATCCGAGAATATACGTTCCACTCTTAGAAAGTATGGTAAAGTGTTGACACATAAACCTTGTTGCAATAGCTCCTATAAAACATTACGGGTTACGATACGTATTATAATTTTTCTGAAGTCGCTTGATAACACGAACGACTTATTCCTTAATAGTACAGTAATACAATCTATTTAATATTTGTCCAAAAAATAAAAACATTGAATCAATCCTTATTTATATAGGACTTATTAGTGTCAATTAAAAATAATTTCCTATATTGCTGTGCAATTAATAACATGTAGGGTTTCGTGAAATTCGCAAAGAATAATATTGTTGAGGGCGATACTAGAGAAATTTATGTGTGCTGTAGAGAAATAATGACAAAATTTTATCTCACATTGAGATACAAAATTAATTTTCATAGCATATGCATTGCTGTGAAAGAATTGGTTTGCAATTTTATTGCTTCGTCGTTAGGTCGCTATTTTTTAATAGCGCCTTGATCAGGAACACAAATCGTACGACCATATTTGTCTTGTGGTGCAATATCCAAGGTAAATCAGTGATGAGCCTTCCGACTTATATGCTCTTCCGTAGGTCCTGACGTTTACGAGAAACCGTATGTCAAGTCGCGATCTAGCGCCAGCAAAAATAACTAAATTTGTGAATCTAGGATGTATAAGAAATATTACCATTACATCCCTCACATTTTTGTATATGTAGCTGCAATCACTATACACCATAAGACAGGCTCACATGACATATCTATGGCATAAACAGAAATAGAAAACCTTACCAAACCATGCTTTAAAAAATGAATTTATTGGCACTAATGTATATATAGCTAGCTGTATATATAGGAATCACTCAGACACTGATGCTAGCTACGCCGACACGGTTTGTTGTGATAGTTATATATAACATATGTCCCCGCACAATATGCATCGTGAAGACTCTTATATTGTATAAGAGGTAGCCACGGCGATTGGAATTTGCGGAGACCGTCGGGCGAGCGAACTCTATACGCATAGTTCCGATTACTATATACTGCATGCAAAATAGTGACAGAGCCAGCCTATGATACGTACGTTGCTCATAAATATATATCAAAAGACGCTATTATATATACGTATTACAAAATTTCATACCGTTAATAAAAAGTTCCCGAAGTATAGCAATTGCTATTAAATACTGAAATTTAGTACTTTGTTACTACCGCTAGATGGCGAATGAGTACGATATTTCTCATAAGCGAAACGATCAACGCCTATGCATATAAAGAGAAGTGTCACCGAAATTGTCTTTCAAGGGCCACATAAAAGATTTGGTAGTAATGCTGACTGGAGGTTGTATTTTTGGTTGACTTGTCATATGTTTACCTATGACGTATCAATTTTGAACTAGCGTGTCGCAGTCTCAATACAACATCCAGAGAAATGAAATAAATACAAAATACGTGATGGAAATCGTGTAAATATTTTACACGGACATTACTGATACACCAACTTACAAAACATTAGTAGTATTTTAATTGAGGGAATTCTTACAAACAATTCCGATTCCAGTACCATATTGGAAATAGTAATAAAGAAATCACGAATTATTTCTATATAAAAAGGGGATACTATCATACGTATACGTACGAGTAGTAGTTTGATAGGTAACATTACTATACGAATAATAACTGTAGTACGCCAACCTAATCCGAACGATTCCTATATGTATTTGAATATTTTATATAAGCATAAGAGCAAAGATAACAAACCCCATGTGTCACCAGTTTACCACAATTATAGGAACTAAGAACAGAAACCCTCGTATCTAGCTAGCAGAATTTCCTTCCCGTGTATGTAATAAGAGCGATTTCCCTAAGACAAAAATGGATATAAAAATAACCCATGGATAAGCCACTATGGAAATAACTTTATGAAAATTTATACTTTATGATAAATTCTTAGTTTTTATTATAAAAATATACGGTAAATAAATGAGATGCGGACATTTCAAACCGGGTTTTTTAAGTTATTATTTGATTTCCACTACCTTAACACTTTCCGATCCAAACGGCAGTATTAATTTTCGATTTTCAATTTTCAAGCAAACACTTACAAAGATGTTTCAAGGATTTAATGAACTCCACGTTCGAATTTCAATTTTTGTTCATTGTTTCTTGCCGATTGAAATTTTTTAAGTTTGATGTGTTTTTTTTATTTCAGGAGGGCGAGTCGGTAAAAAAATTTCTTTTTATAGTATACCTCCCTCCCCCTTGAAATAAAAAATGGATTTAATTGCTTCATTTCGGGATGAACTTGGAGCATTTTTGAAAGGGGCTTAAAGCAGAGTTGTAGAGAAATGTGTGAAACGTGATATTAAAGTTTGTATCTGAGACATGAATCTGCTAAAGTATAACCTTTTAACAAAATTACTGCGATTAAATGGTTTTCCGTATATCTGCGCCAAGCGTGCTAATCTTTGGAGTAGTGTTCTCTGGATCACGCGCAAAGTGCGCGCACTTTTCTAAGCCCACTCTTCACGATGTCGCAAACCATTACGAGCACAGGGACATGGAAATCTCAAAACAGCATTATTCCATCAACATACAACTTTCTCTACGAGAAAGGAAGAATCAAGATAGACTACCAGACAAGTCTGCCTTTTACGTAAACCTCTGTAATTTAGCGTTAGATACAAATCCCTTATGACGGAACCATTACTTTTTATGATGAGTATCTTTCTTGACCCTTTTCACCTCGTTTGGCATCTATCGTTTGGTTATAGGTTTACGTACACGTACATAACCCTACACAATACCGTGTATGATATCATACCTTCATACACATCATCAATGTGAGCACTTCCGCCGATGCGGCACCGTATATTTATAGTTATCGATTTTCCGACGGAATGTTGGTGAAACGCAAGCTCGCGAAAATTTCGGGGTCGTTGGAAGATAGAGCTCTTCACTACTATCAAGCAGGCTATTCTTACATGTTCTGATTCTACATGCTGTACAGTTATCTCAGTTCTCAATAAGTTGGGGGCACTTGATTCAACATCACAACCATCCTCATCAAGAGCAAAAGCGTAAACGTCAGATAGCACCTTAATGACAGACAAATGGAAACATGTGCTCACCATTTTTGATAACGTTTTTGCTTGGTGATAAACTAAATCGCTGTACTCTATGAAAATGTAACTTTCATGGATATTTCATTAATGATAGACAATGATATGTAGCATTTTAGCCCTTTCATAGTTTCATGGGGTTATTTTTAAAACACAATGAAAAATACCATGTGAGATGTAGGGCATTTCTCACCATCATTTTATCTTTCTCGGGCTGTGAAATCACATTACGAAGGTGGGAATTGGAACTCGGATACGAATAAAGTAGCAATGGTATTCTGGAAATGCAGATTTATTCCTGATTAAATCCAGTGATGCATATAATATGCAAAGTTCATAATCCATATTCTATATTAATAAAATATCTCGATGCTGTGTACTCTCAGAGAACACCGTGCATTTTTATGAATGAACTCGGGAGTTAAATTTAATGTACTGTTGTTATATACAGCTAACGTACTTCTATATTAAAACTAATCTGAATTATTAAAATTACTGTACCATACATTAATTTTACATCACACTTGTACATCAAATTTCGTGTGGTTACCCATAAAACATTCAGTGCTTGTACATTAAGGTACTCCCAACGTGAAGGTGCGGGTTTTATGGGTGCCTGGGCGGGGCACCTAATATTATCCAGCATGTCACCCTGCATCGCCGTGACAACATTTTTGAAGCTTTTCAAAGGTCTGATTAAATTTCCTGATGCATTAAATATATGATATTTATTTTTTTTTCTCAAATAACTTTCGAGTTTTTTAAATCGTATGGACCTAATGCGCCTTTATGAATGATCTGACATCGCCGTTGTTGCGTACCACGTGATTAACCTCACGTTGAAAGGACGAGAATCAGAACGAGAATCAGAAATAGAACAGAAAAGAATCAATGGTTTTGAAATTTCACAGAAACGTAATAACAGCCGACCGGTGAAATATTGCCGCGAATGAAGCAAATTTATATCAATAAGAAGATCTATGCAAAACTGAAAATTAATAAGAGCGGCACTGACCGAATTGGAATTTAGAACCTGTTCAAAATCTAAATGTGGTAGTTCCACGGGATAAACAGAGGTTCCTTGATTCCTTTGACAATTCTTAAAACTTCTGAAGATGGCAGATATTTCGGCCAATTGAACCGAACGGAAACTCCTGTGAACTGAAATTTTTATGTATGGATTTCCGATTGGATTATGCAAAGTGAGTGAGGCCCTTATATAAACCTTGAATAGCATACCTTGTTTATTTTGATGTAATTTCAAATTCAAATACAATATGTTGATTATTTTTTAGATTTCTCAAAAAATTAATTACTGATATTTTCACAGAGAAGAAAATCAAAATTTTTACGGAAAAATTTAATCAAATTATTAAATAGTTTTATCTTTTTGCCCCTTACATTGGCAATGCACTATGTTCGGGTGGTAATTTTTTTCTGTTCTTCTCCGTAAGGTTAAAAGATTTTTTAATCAATATTAAACCAATAACCACGAGGAATACTTTTCTTCATCTCGTATAAAAAATTAAAATGTTTATCTAGAACTCGTCAAAGTACCTGAAACTCCTTAATGAAGAATTGCAGCTATGTTTGTATTGCACAGTGCCCTGTTTCTTTCCTCACTAAATGAATATTCCACGAACGATCGTGAATTGTTCCACCGGGACCGGAAATACAAAAGTCAACAGAAAAACAGAATTTGTTTTTCTCTCCCGTGCGCGTCCTTCACCAGCTCCCGGCCGGTCCTGTGTCTCCGACCAGACCCCTAATGGCTGTAAAGTCCGTTTCACTTGCTCCAACACTCGTTAAAGTCAATTCAACGGTGCTGGGACGAAAACATAGAGACGACAAAAGTCGAGATCAAATAAATCTTCACAATGTTGGACAACATTTCACGAGTGCATTGAAGCTTGAAAAAAAAAAGTTAAAAACTTTGTTTCTATGTTTCGAACTTACCTATATTCCCAAATTTTCTCTCTTAACTGAATCCCATCAACTTTATTCACTTTTATCACTACTGAAACCTTCGCTTGCTATATGCAGTGTTAAAAAAATTATGCGAATAAATCTCTCGAAGTTCTCACGGAGTTGTTTGATATTATAATTTCGTAAAAGCGCTTCTGAAATATCGACCAGACGAGCTATATATTTCCTTATCGCTATAGCAAAACCTACGACCGTGACACTGTGGTTGACAAATTACACGAAAACATCGTGGAATAGATATTCGAAATCTCCCGCAGAAAATCACGTCACAGATTCAAAAAACCGATACTTTAAGCCAGTCATTATTTGATACCGATAATCGAGTTGCACTTTGTCGGAACGCTTTTCTCAAAGGTCCTCTCGATTTTTTATCACCAGAGAGATTTTATTCTCTCGTACTGTATTTAATGATCAAGACATTATAGAAGAAAGCCGCGTGAATTTCTCTCCGTCGACTTTTATATTATAATTTAAGAAAAGCGATCCTCGAATATCGATGAGGCAAAGTTTTTCCACAAAGAAAACTCCACAAAAAATTGAGCTCGTTAAGGGGATACTGAAGTCGACTAGGCGTTCGGCGATACACTGTTTATCATAAATATGGTACAAATATACTTTAAATCTTGCAGGGATGCAATAAAAACTATCATGCTTCGGCGTCCGGTTGAATTACTGTACAAGATATACAACAAATGTTTAAAAAATGTATATTACTGAACCTCTCAAAAACTAATATGGCCGGTCGGAACGTCAAAAGACCCTTTGAAGTAAGATAGAAACGTTTCTGAGACTCAGGTGTGGCAAATCAGACCGGACATCGATTCATAAATGTTTTTATTACATCGCTGCAGACTTTAAAGTATATTTGTAGCATATTTCCGATGAATAGGGTACACTACGAAATCGCCTATAAAAATCTTCTCCAGCATCCCCTTAAAGTGTTGATCGAAAATCGCGTATTAAAATAGCGTGCAATAGAAATTCAAGAGGATCGTCAGATTTGATGGTTCTTTTAGATAGGGAGCGTCCATTCTCACTAAAACTTGTTTCAAATATCCTCATCTGTCTAACACCGGGTAAAACATCATTTTCTGCATGAAGAGAAATGCCTGTGCTGGGATAACCGCAAAAAAAGACAACAAAAATCGTTTCATTAAGCTTACAAAAAAATAGCCTGTACACAAAAAAGATTTGTCAGCCTAACAAAACGATTTTTCTTATGACTGTTGTTGTTGCAACAATACGGATATTTATCTCCCTTTACTGCCTAGTGCTTCACAGTTAATTTAAGCATTAAATGATTTTGTATTACAGCGAATAGTTCAATATTATGAACATTACTCAACAATGTCATTACAACAAAGATGCAACAATGAACAATATTCTAATTATCATTGTAAAATACATTTTTTTTGTATTGCGACTATGTATTAAAATCTTGTATAAAGTGATAGGTGATAGAGAGATTTTTGTATGCATAGAAATATCGGTCGTACGTGAAGTGTGATAATGGTTGAAAAATTATGCAAAAAAATCTTCCGATTTTCTCCCTATTCCATTTGATATGATAATGTAAGGACGACTATCCTAGAATATCGATGAGACGGGACCTTTCGAAAATGACGCCTGAAAACAGTGAGGAATAAAAATTCGCGGGTGTTCCTGGAAAATCAATCGATAGATAGAGCGAAGAATCCGTTACTTCAATCCGATAGTTTTTTCATATCGATAGCAGAGTCGCACCTCGTTGAAAACCTTTTTTCAGATCTTCTTCCGTTCTCATGCCGCATTTTTCATCTCTCATTCGTTCGCCGTTCACTCGTACTCTCTCATAAAGGAGCACGTAACCAACCTCCGCGTATATATATACGTATATACCAGCCGCTTGTGTCTGCGGAAAACGAGAGCTTGCGGAAATTCGCGGTTCTCGCTCACTCGCCCGCGTCCTTCTACTTCTCTTATGCTAGCGCGTGGGACGGATATTCGTTCAAGAGCCGAGATCCCTCGTTAAGCTCGTCGGAACCCCTCTCGTATCCCTATCACGCCATGAATCCCAACGTTTACCCCACTTCGCCCTTTGGCAGAGCCCAGAGGCGAAGGAATTTCCTCACCGGTGGAATTTAGCGACCGCCCAGTCACCACTACCGCTGCTGCCGGTTGGAGATCTGCATAAATCGTAAACTATTTCGCATCCGTTTAATCCCTCCGACGCGCTCTCAGGCCTGCCGAGTGAGCTCACTATGAAGCTCTCGAGAGGAGTCTTGCACGCCGCACTCTCGTCAACTCTGCAAGCTTTCATACGAACGTAATTCTCTTATTGTTCTATGGTGCATTATTAAGTACACAGGTATATAAGTTATCCTATTATTACTATTCTACTGCGTAGAGTCGTGACCCTCGTTGAATCACGAGACTTCCGTCACGCCCTAGTGCCTTTCCCAAAACTTCCAGTTGTTAATCAACAGCAAAATAAACATCGTCAATATATCATGACCTCTAGTAATGTTCAAATGAAAAACTAATAAACTTCGGTATCAACAGCTGAATGGTCGAAAATTACACGCACCGAGAAAGGAGTTTATTCGTGGGTACTAGAATTTATTAACTATTAACATATCATAATGTGAAATATGGCGAAATTAATATTTTGATATTTTGGAATTACCTACTTGACCCTTTCAATTGACACAAATAATGATTTATTAATAGTTCATAAATATTTAATTATTATAATTAACCGTTACCATTATACTAATTTGCATTAACTAATGCATAGCTTGACATAACAATATGTCCACTTTGATTTACCTTCCGATCGGATTGGTCGAGTAAAAGTAAAACCACAAATAAATAAGTAAGTGTATATTCAATGAAAGATATACGTATTTTCTCTCAATAACATTAGTATCAGTCATCACGCTATCACTCTGGATCTCTTCGAAACAAATATTTCGACGATCGGAGGTTATATGTTTTTTACAGATCGCAAATAACTATTATAATTCATCCCCGACAATTTATAGTTGCCAACAATATTTGTATAATTCGGTTACAGTAACATAAACGACGCTTATGATTACAGGGTTATTCATATCATTGATTCTTATGCAAAGGCATATACATTTTGCTTTATACGTATTAGCGTTTATTCAAAGCCATATTACTTCGAAACTTGGTAAGTCGATACTTTAAAACCCGAACGTGTTACCAAGTCTGTCGTTAACTATCTTTTATATTGTGGTGACTTTTTACACACTTGCAAGCACTTGTTTATGGTAACGATACGTAACCGGTATAAAAGGTGTAAACAAAGTCTGGAAACGGTCAAATATCTCGCAAAATATACATCATGTGTCAAATATGCGCGTCAAATATCTATTGAACAGTGATCCAAAGACACCAATATTGGCACACCACCCCCACCCCTAGAGGGTGGGGGTGGAGCAACTTTGAAATCGTAAATGAGAACCCCCCTTTTTTTATTGCATATTCGGATTCCCCAAAAAAAATTACCTCCATTTGACCCCCCTTTTCTCCACCTCACCGCCCTTGAAAAGGGTAGAATTGGCAACCAATAATGACCCAAGGCTAAAATCCTATACTTGGCCAATCATTGGCATTAGTACATCGGCTAAAGTCGGTTGAGTGATGGTAATTACAAACAAATTAATGCTTATAGCGACCGATTCTAGCCCAATCACGGCCCAGCCATAGGCGAGTTATACTCGGCAGATTATCAAGAAACATACATGGGCCAAGACTTGGGCCTGTTGCCAGTACTAGCATTTCCTACATGAGCTATCCCTAAGCCACTTTTATGCTATTTAATTTCGGCATCTTCATAGCGAACGTTGCATTGGACCAAAACTTGAATCAATACTTAGTCAACATCGTAAGTTCTTTTCGGGGTGTTAAGCAAACCTCCTGGTTTACATGGTTTATCTAAATAGAAGTTCTCTTAAGGCTTTCAAATCAAGTGTTCTTTAAATAGTTTATGTGAGGTGACTTTATTGCAATAATGTACATCATTGAAGTACGACGTATAATTCGCTCAACCAGCCATAACATTCCAACTGCGTACGAGCTATATCTTGGTTTAATTTATATTCTACGTGTACAGCATACATTACGGTTCGATTACGATGGTCGAGGTTCATTACAATACACTTTCGATTGATGCGTAACATGGTTACGCCGCAAATATACCACAGCTAACTAAATAATGTTAAATAATGACTGCGATTTAATCATACAATTAATTTGAATCACATGAAATAAATCTGGAGGATAACAATCTTCATTGAAAAGTGCTAACGAGTTGTCGGTATCGACTGATCAATAATGGATATTTTTTACAGGTCTTAAATGATGAGAGTCTTCTCAACCGGTGTCAATAATCACCGTGATTAAGAGTATTAGCACTATATTTCAATCTGAGGTGTTCAACACTTTGCTCCTCAATTGTTAATTCGATACCACCAGTTGGTTACTCACGCATTGTCGATTACTCATCTTATCTCATCATCATATCTTGTTGGTTAACTATTCAGATATTCATAATCGCATATAACGCACTAATGAAAGTGAGCGCCATAACCTCTTTATTGCTGAGAGATTGATTGATCATAAACAATTGCATCCCGCCCAGTATAATCAGTGATGCATTGATTAATGGCGACATTACAATTGATAATACAAATGTTATCAAAGGTCTTGTGGGGATTTGGTAGGCATGATGGTGTCGGGTATGCGTCCTATGCGCAATTAATCAATAGGCTAATTGTATCAAAGGGGTGTCGGGTGGTTATGTATGGCACTGAATACCGTATGTTACAATGTATCGCATTCGCGTGTAAGCTCGTCAAATCTGCAGTGACTTTAATGAAGAGACTTTCGGTCGTTCCACAATGTGATTTAATTCAAATTTCTCTCTAAAACCCACATTACTTTTTATAACAAAAATTAATAGTAACAACGTGTTTGTAATAATAAATTACAGGACACATACAATGCAAATAAAAAAAATAACAATGCAGTTTTGGGAAGAGGGAGGAAAGGATATAAACGTAAAAACCCGATATAAATTGTACGATGGAACACCGAAACACAAAAAATTAATTAGAGGAAATTCTGAAAATAAAATCATGCAGATTCAAAATTATTAAGGTATTACTTGTAGTATAGTCTAGCCAAGCGTGACATTCAAAAAGACTTGTATAAATATTTAAACACTCAAGTGATGATAAAAAATTTTATTTGCCATAAAAATATGCAATATCAAATTATCAACACAAAATTAAAGAAAAAATTGACCACTCGAACTAGGACCTTAACAAATGATTTTACGTGTTATGAAAATTCAGTAATGAATATCTTATTCTTAATTTTTAAAATTTTTATTCATTCCTACGGTATGCCTTCTTCAGGCTTTTCCGTTATTCCCCAATCCCCTTCAGCCCCTTACATTTATCGAGTTCGCCTATTCCCTTCCATTTTGATGAGTTCCCTCCAGAGTGTTACTCGCATCCACTCTTTTCTAATACACTACTGTATCGCATTTGCACGAGGATACAGGGAAACTGTGAAAAACCTGTGCCAATACAGGCGGCTATATTTTTTGCTGTATGAGAATACATTAGAAAGTCAGAAAAACGGCCTCCCGCTCAGCAGTTAACGCGCAAATTGATGCATAGCTAAGCGGTCACCAATCCAAGTACTGCCCTCAAAGAAGCTGCTTAACTTGGGAGACCGCCAAAGCCATACACCGACCACGCGCCCGCTGCTGTCGGTTAAAGAATATATTAATTCTCTGTGAATTAGGCGTTCGGCTGGATGCATTACTTTAGTGATTTCAGTGATGAACGGATTTATATTCCCAACGACAAAAGTTGCTCGAGTGTGAGATTTTCCACGACTGTCAGTAGTTGATACGCGCCCCTTCAATCCGAATACGAAGCTAACATTTCCGAGTTTAACGTTTCGCTGGAGACCGCGTCAGACGGCTAGACGCAGAGGTGAACCTGTATGTACGATCGATCACGGGTGGCAACCTTGTCGCGCGATTTCTAACCCAAGTAGATCAACATCGGGGCAAGGGAGTTGGGGATTCGTCAACTGTCAACGCGTGTGGGAACAGAGTACAGAGTAGCATAGGAGACCGAAAAGATCGGAGCAGCGATCACAAATCTCTTTGTGCATCGTCGTCGTAATCGAAGACCAATGACAGCACGAAAAAAGCAGCAAAAATATAAATCTCAAACTTTCGATAGATTAAAATCGAAAGACCACATATATTGCCATGAACTTTTTAAAAGTGACGATTCAGTGTATGGCTCAATTTTTTCCAGAAAAACCATGTGAAACTTGATGTTATCTGCTTTTAGCGATAAATAAAAACTGTCCAATTGTTATACATGAACGTTGCAGATAATTATGAAAATATTATTAAGTCAGTCATGCGATGAATGCATATTTTATCAGTCATAATTGTAATTAAGTTAAATTAAGATCGACGAAATGATTCTCTCAGATTTGATCGAGCGTGGGTCAGAATATATTTGTACGTCAATGAAACAATTCGATTCTTAATACTCCTCAATCTGCGGGATAAACAAGATACATCTTGCAAAAATACGGTTGCTCTTATCGATGCTCATGGAACATTCGCTCCAGCTGCAAATCAATATATTTTTGTCTGGTTCCACTCCTCTCCATCCGGAAGTCACTGTAAAACTTTACCAAAAAGTCGGTTGTAGATGTATATGAGGTACGATATGCACAGATCTTATGCTGAGTCCATAACATATATCTAGGAAATCTAATGGAACACCGAGATTGCCCGACAACTTTTCGGTATCTTCTTTGTTCTTTCCTTTACTTCTTTTCATGGCTAAGAAATTTACTGCAGGAAATGCTGTCTTGGGACTCGATGACTTCGCGTGGATTATTTGCATCACACAAAGGGATCACAAAATGGGTCTTTGGGCAAGGATCTTCAACAAAATGCAAATTTACGTCACTATTGACGTTGAAATCATTTTTACGATCTCATCTAAGAGTTTCTCAAAGTATAATATATTCCAGGTTATTTCTATGTGTAGTAATTAATGTTTAAATGTAAGAACTTGAAATGTAAAAACAAGGAAAAAAATTTGTTGTTATCTTATATTGTTTTCATCTAAAGAGCACACCCGCTTTAGACAATGGTTAATATATTCCACCCAGTATATAACCTACAATACAGATGTTTTTCAGCGAACCTCAATCCAACATGATGAGTGGGCCGATTTGTAATCGTAAACTCTTCATCATCAACCACTGTTCTCATCAACGGCCACATATGAGCGGTCTTTATATTTCCATGTATATTTTACGTATGTCAAAGGTCAACCAATCTATATTGCATAGGTATAACGTAACATAGGAGGTTCAATCGGTTTTGCAAATCAGTAAAATCGCTCTAGTGCGGTATGAATTACCAAAGCGACTTTTGTTCTCGAACGGTCGAACATGGGTTGTCTTTATCGGACCACTTTTATGGTCGCGTGAAATTTATTGGTAGAACTAACGCGGATACTTTCTTTTCCTATATTTCATATAGATATCTAATGCACGGTGCACCACTCTCTTTACAGATATATCTTCCTGGCTATCTACACGGCCGAAATGGTGATAAAGTCTATAGCAAAGGGCTTCATACTGAACAAGTACACATACTTGAGAAATCCGTGGAATTGGCTGGACTTTGTGGTGATAACGAGCGGATATGCGACGATCGGTATGGAAGTTGGAAATCTAGCGGGACTCCGAACTTTCAGGGTGCTCAGGGCTCTCAAAACGGTCTCCATCATGCCTGGTAAGCTTTATCTCATTCATATTATCAAAGAAAATTAATGTGAATACGTGCGGGAAAAATGGGGTCATAATGAGACACTCGGAAAAATAAATCGCCATAATTTTCAATACCAAGTATACGGTCGAATAACTTACAGAAAATGCTTAGTTATGAACAACCGTGATCTACCTGTGGAGAATAAGCACAGCACAATGGTTCGTGTCTGAGGTAAATGTCCCTATTCCCAACTCGAACAAGGCCGACCAGACTATTTTATTGCTTTTTGAGGCGCGACGAGAGTAAATTTAATAATTATTTTTACACCTCAATGGAATTCTACTGATACTTTTGCCGAAAATCTTTTACCCAATAGATTCGTTTAATTATTCCAATAGACTCTAGAGCTACCAATAGAGATGTGCCCAACTCCGACTAGGGATGTCCCCATTACCGGCTACTTTTTTAACAGCATACAGGATGGAGATACTAAAGAATAATAGAATAAGATAAAAATAAATAAATAGGACGCACATTGAACTTTCAATCTTCTTATTAATGATCATCAATTCAATATTCGTTTATTATAAATATAATAATTTGCGTTCTTTTTACATTTCCGTCATCTCATATCCGGTCAGCTCGTAATCATTTGCGGGCAATAAATGAAGGAACTCTTCATTCTGGCCGAGCGTTAAATGCTTGACAGTGATGTAATTACGTTGCGGAAGCACAACAAAACACCGGACCATGTGGCGTTCAATAAATAAAATAAAAATAAAAATAAAATATTCGGAACGTTCGTAATACAATTGATTTGATTGGAATGGACAAGCTTTCCCCACTCGTGATTTGCCGTGTGATGTATAGAGTGTTTCAGGAAATCTCTATTTATGCGGATCATATTGTTCATAACATAATTGAATGACGAATATCGACTTCAATCCGTTCTTTGGCTACCCGAGTTCAAATTTAAGACATTCACACACCGTTCGTTGAACCAAAATGGGTTAAACATGCCCCTTTTGAAAGTTTACACTAAGAACCTCATCTCACTCCGTATTCCCAAATCGGAGGTCCGAACATAAGAATTTCAGTTCACAATGGTCTTAATTCACCCTAATTTTTAAATATTTGACATTTCCGGAAGTCTTGAGAAGTGTCAAGGTAATAGAGGAACCTCCGTTTATCCCACGGGACTACTACATTTAGGTCTTGAGGAAAATTGAAATTGAAACTCACGTTTTACATAACGGTTTATTCTCAGCAAATGATAAAAATGACTATACCACAGATTTATTTTAGATCGCATTTACATATGTAACTTAGTACACCTGTTTATGCGTAAAAACTTCCAGTACTTATGTATTCAATTTGAAATAGATATTTTTTTCAATGGGGTTAAGTGTTCATGGAATGGTTCACTGCTTTCATTTGCGAAATATTGAGATAATTGATTATGGAAAATTATCCTAATGTCAAAAGCATCCTCCCGTATCACATCTTCTTCGGTACCAAACTATGGGTGCAAATGCAGGAAATCGACAAAGATATATGTTACGAAGGTACCTAAGCGTATCAGGAATACTGTACGCATTAGGTAGGTATAGTGTGACATTCGAGAACAACCCATTGTTGCACAGCACAATGCGGTTTAGATTTTACGAATCTCCCAGCGTGAAATTAGAGCACCAGCTCGATAGTCAAATACACAGCCCATCTGATTTCCAATCCACTTGGCACCGGGTATACGGTACACATCGAGAGAATCGTGTATACGAGCAATCGCTTCCTGGTTTCGTAGCACCAATTGCGAGCATTTCGACCGGATCAGTGGAGGCGATGGTGAGTAAGCTTTTTGCTTTCTCCAAAATTCTCTCTCGTCTTGAACACCCGGAGTTTGTTTCATTCTTAAGCTCACATCGACTCTTGAATACTTTACCTTTATGTTATATACCTATAACCGCAGATCGCGGGTTCGATTTCCGTTTGTGAGAATGGTTTTTCGCTTGCGGCGAGCGACAATGAAGAAAGTCGAACTACCTTGACTTTCTGAACGGTTTAAACTTGCCATAATGTTTCTCAACTCCGGTATGGAATTCTAGTGCTGGATCTATGTCTAGAGCGTCACAGATCTACTTATTTATAAATAATTTTCCTCCAACAACAATTTCGTAATAACATATGACTGGCAATATATTCAGGTAAAAGAGTTATTACGCGAAATTCTCATATGTTAATTCCTGGAAAGTGGGCCAGATTCGGATCTCTTATGCTATGGGATCATTGTAGTGTTCGTATTTTCGAGAATATCAGTTATGGCCAAAATTGTATCGAATTAAGGCTCCATAGTTTTCTTATGCACTGTAAAAAAAAAGACTAGAAATTTCTATTCATAAACTCTGCGATTAAAATTAATGTACAATTGTGATCTAAAATTAATGTATTTTTGCCATGAAATTGAAGTACATTTTTTAATACTATTGTACTTATACAGTAAAATTTAAGTAAATTATTAAAATTACTGTTTGAAAATTAAATTTGACATCGCACATGTATAGTAAATTTAGTAAACCAGTTCATGAATAGGTACTTCCAGTATAAGCACATTAAATTCCAAGTAGATTTTTTTCACAGTGTGGGTAAAAATATGATTGAGACCTAGCAAAGTCAAATTTCACTAGTCACAATTATTTGTATGCCGTGATAGTAGTTTACGGTGAAAACAAGATTATATAACGTTTATGTGAATCTAATCAAAATAATAATATGAAAATAAAATCGTTACGATATTCTGTTTATACAATTTTTGTAATAAACAAAGAATTGATTGGATAGCACAAGTCTTGAAGGATAAGACTACAATAATAATAATAATAATACAAGACGTATTATGGCGTGAAAGACCTCATCGATAGGGTCGGGTTGGGGTTAAAATAGTTAATGATTATAATATCGAATTTCATAATTATGGCCATTCTACATTCAGACGTCCATCACTTTGAAATTCACTATTTTAGCCATTCCCTATTTTGGTCATTTGCTATTTCGACCCCCACTCGATTTGGCCTGGGGAGGCCCTAATTTCTTATCTATGAGGAGATACACCGACTAAGCGCAGCAAATACTAACTTTAAACACAATCGTTGCTACCAAATGGTCAGATTCGTTTTGGAGAATAATTTACTTCTATACCTTATTTTCGTAATCACATCTGTCTAAAAATGGTTAAGTCCAGGAGTAATTAGATCGAAATCATTAAAATTCATTTATGTAGAATATAGTTATAAGGAATATCACAATTGAATTTACAGTAACAACTGAATAATCTAATGTGACTTCGTGATTCTTCTTAAACCAAAATATGATAAATCCACGATTTTGCCTTCATGCTGGTCGGTTTTGGGGTGATGAATTATTTTCATGAAATATTATTTCGTATGCACGTCTAGATAAAAAAACGTTACAAGCGAAAAATAGAAAACGTGCGAAGTCACGCAATTATAGTCACTCGCACGAAGAAAAACTTTTTGCTGGCCCAGCTGATCTTTTGCCGAAACAGTGATAACATTGGGTTATTCGCTGGCATAGCAAAAAAAATTCAGCCAAAAAAAAAGATAACAATTAAGATAATAATTGTTTTCAGTTAGGTCAGCAATCAACGCTGTGTTGTTCCTATTTTAGCATAAAATTTGTTAACTTAACCACATCGCTTTCTCCATGCGTAATTTGATGTTCAGGTAAAATATTGTAGGAAAATTTTAGTGAATATATTATAGTATTTAATATATTCAGTAAAAGGAAAATTGGGAACATTAAAGAATCGCGATCGGTTACAGTCCAAGTGCGATAGTTAGATTTAGAACAAATATATATATATATATTTGAGAACCAGAACCGACAGTTGAGCGGGAGACATTATGTTGTAAGTTTCTGATATATTCTCATACAGCAGAAACTCAGTAAAATTTAGCTACCTGTGTCGGCACCGATTTTCCTCAATTTTCCCGTGTCCTAGTACAAATGGGATGTAGTATTGCATTAGGAAGAGTGTGGCTGCGGCAACATTCCGGACGCGCAACTGGAGGAATTTAAAGGGAATAAAAAAGGGGCGAAAAGTAAAAACCTGAAAGCATACGCTGGAATACAAAAATAAAAATAAAAATGAAAAATTTGAGTACAGAGGTACTAATCCTCTGATGTGGTGATGACCACTATCATCTCGTCCATCCAGCAGAGAATTTCAACTTACAGGAGATGACTGTACAGAGTCACTAAAAGTTGAGGGTGAGGAAAAGTGCATTCGAATGAAAACAAGAGGCTCGTATTGCATTAGCATATGCATGAGGTTGCAGGCCTGAAGCGCAATGCAGGTGATCCGTTGACGTGACCGAGTGTAAGTGTGGGAATGCAGGTATATTACAGAAAGAGGTGGCTAGTAAAAACAAGAGCTCTAAAGAAGTGGACTTCAGTAATGACACTTCTAAGCCACATGACAGTCAATTTCGTTTCTAATTTGGCGAAAATGCCGGTCTGAAAATGGTTAGGTACATGATTAGACACCGATCTTTCAATTAAAGGTGCAGTCTGACACGAACAACCTTATTTCCTTCTAAATCAGTTTGGAAGTATCATTGAAACCAGGAAAATTCCATAATAATACAAGGATGATTTTGGGGGAAGATGAAAAGAGAAGTTCTATGTGTGGAAGCGAAAACATGTACGTGTTAGTTTTTATTTATGGCTTAGTCGACCATGAGAGGAGAATCAGAGACGAGGTGTCTATAACTTTCACTCTACGCCATTTTAGTAGGATAAATTTCGCGGTATCTAATGACACAAAAGTGGACTTACCCGACCGAAGTTGATAATCAAACAGATCTAAAAAAATCAGTACGATTTGTCGTATCGATTGATGAAAATGGATACTTTTCAGAAGTCCATAAAACCAATTTCTTTTAATACCTCCTTTATCGAAAAAGACGCAGTCCTTTATTCGCACTTCAAGAAGAGGGTTATAACCCTCTGTTATCTATAGATAATTGATCGACTCATTTATATAATCTATAGCTTAACTGAGGACTCAAATTTAATCTATTTTACCGTGCTCTTAACTTTTCTTTTTCATACTTTCCGACTCCGAGAAAGACATCGAACTATGAACGAGTTTCATGTAAGATTCTGGAGATATACTTCAAATAGGCGCTCAGCTTTATATCCGCGCGTTACTTACAACATTCAACCACGAATGGTTAATTGGTCATCATAAACCTGGTAATTGCAATCGGATTAGGATTATTGCTGCTCACAAATGGACCCTGTGGTGTTGTAGGGGGCTCGGTACAAATTCGTGGCACTTGAAAATCTAGCCGATCCCTACGAATCGGGAAAATACTATAGGGGTCGGGGTCGGGGGGGGGGGGGGGGGTCGATTAATCACACCTATATACCAATTCGATTGATCTCATTTAGGTGCGAGATAATCAGCAATACAGTTTGAAGCTATATAAGTCCCGTCAAACCTGTCATTAGTAATTAAGCGTTCGTCTACTACCTTTGCAACCCCTGAAAAATATTATTTTGT
The DNA here is from genome assembly GCA_947507545.1 of Clistopyga incitator. NCBI lineage: Eukaryota > Metazoa > Arthropoda > Insecta > Hymenoptera > Ichneumonidae > Clistopyga > Clistopyga incitator. The sequence goes on along the minus strand of OX382178.1, from coordinate 8,550,311 downwards.
GAATACCACAATATTCGAGGCATCGCGTTTTGTCGGTGAGTTTAGCATCCCTAGACCGAAACGAACAAAAGTCGAGTAGAGGAGAATGAGGAATGTTTTGCCACGGGGATAAAATGGCCAATATTACACAGGATTGTAGTGTGTAACTTGTGAAATTTTTAGTCCTAGACGATAATTTGAATTGTCAGTACAGGAAATGCTTCTGAGACGAAAAAATTCGCCGGTAAAATGGAATATTTTACCTCATATTCCGTGATAGGTTCTTTAGGTTCTTTAGGTTCTTTAGGTTCTTTAGGTTCTTATTTATGTTTTAGGTTTTTATTGGTTCAGTAATTACACGTGCTCCATTAAGTGCACTCTTTTTCATTACTTTCACTTCGAAAATTATTAATAAATATAATAAATCCGAGTTGCCAATACTGGGGTTAAATGTGACGCTAAATTGTGGTCCTCTGTGAGCAAGCCAAAGTCGATTAAGATACTTGCACATAAAGGTAGGCTTGTAACAAGCAAAAAGTAATCAGGATGAAATTTAAAAGGTTCTTCTTTGGAGGCACTTTTATTGTAAAATAGTTTAATATATTCTACGATTAACCGAGAAACATCGGATTTGTCTGACAGCGATTTTGCATTCAATGTATTCTATTTATTATAGATATCTAAATCTGCTCGGCAGGTGGTTTTTAACAGCGTAATATTAACCACATCATGGATTATCGTTATTATTGATGCAGTATTTAAATCTTGAATGGAGTTAAGATAGTCTTAGTGTGCGATATTTATTACCAGGTATTCTGGAGTGTACCAAAGTAGAATTGCACAGAGCCACCTTCCGAAATAACAAAGCTTTTTTAGTTTCACTATCCACTATGATAACGTTTGTGGAATTTCTGCTTCTAAATATAAAATCTCAAAAAATTGAATACACCTTCGAGAGCTATTTTCTATTCGGATTTTTTTTAAAGCTAGGTGACAAAACTTCATGAAATGATTATATTAGTGGAATCGGTTCAAAATGACTCTGTCTGGAAAGATTGCAGTTACACTTTCGAGCTTAGTGGGATTTTCAGCGAAGTTAGACGTACTTAGAAAACGTAAAGAGAGAACCATTTCGCCGGCGAAAAGTCGTAGGTAATGAGACTGTGTTAGACGTAGTTAGCAAATAGTACTACGAGTTCGGTCGAACAACCGCTAAGCGCCTCAGGTAATTTGGACATAGTCAGACTTCGGATTTAGTTCCTGCGGCTTTTGCTTGTGGTTATTCGTTTGATTCGGCAATTGGCACAGTAATTAGCTTGGGGCGAACTAAATCTAACAAGTAAAATAACAGGAGCTCTATAGAAGTCAAAAGTGCACGAAGACAATGGAGGTCGAGTGGACATCCGGTAAGCCGAGTGCAGACGAATAATAACGCCGGAACGTGGCAAGATTCAAAGTAGCTGTCTGTTAACGTGGGCTGAACAAGAAATGCTCCAACCCGTCCGACGTGCTCAGCATTCTCTTTTTGTTAGTTCGTTGGCGCGTCATGTCCGATTCTTTTCCGATCTCTCCGGCAACTGACATAATTATGCCAAGGGCTATATGAAGTAAAGGTGTGAGACCAATATCAATAAGCTCGTAAAAATGAGTAAGTGAATTATATTTGTTAATCGCAAATGATAGAATGACAGATATAATCCAGCTTCGTTGTTATGATTTTCAATGTGTCGAAAATCGAGTAAAGAAATGTTGTACGTCATCAGACGTATTTTCGTTTGTTAAGTGGACGCCGGTGGTCGCGTGAACAACTCGATAAGCTGCAGAGTCACGTAAAGTTCTACGAATTTCTCGACCGGCGGCAGCAGCAGCGATCGAACGAGCTCACGGTGTCGTACACTCGCTTTCTGAGATAAGGAATTGGGTTCGCTCTGGCTCATTCGGTAATTCTGTTTGTTCTCTTTTAGCCTCGCTGATAAAAGCTGGTAACACGGTTACTGCCGAGCTTGCGGTGGGGTTGCATATCGACTTTCCGTTTTTTCAATATTCGGGAATACCTGCGAATTCTGCATAAACAATAATTATTAATTGATCTCCTGAAAAACGGGGTTTTTTTCAGTAGATAAAATATATTTTAAGCAGCCGGTATCGAATGAATGTTATTGAAAATCAGTTTGATCGAAATTTCGGTGTCACGTGCTGAATTGACATTCACTTAGACAGAATTGCTATGAGCGCGTATCCGTGAGACCGATTGACAATAATAGACACCATAATGCAGCGTGTTTCATGATTAAATCGGATTCAAATCTTTTGAATATCGAACCTGTTTTTTTTATCAAAATTTGGAATCAATTGGAACTTAATTTTAAGAAGGAACTTGAAAAATTGCAATAATTGATATGCTCAAGAAATCGCCAAGGCACCCTTCATAAAATCTGAACGAATTTAAGCAACTATCCTTCATGGCATGTGCAATATTAGCAAAACATGTCATCGATTGACGAAATGACCCTTATACATAATTGAATATAATGACAAAACGTATTTTATAAAAATACCGTCGATATAACCTTGACGTGAATTGTACGGTTTTATTTTACTAGCGTCAGCACCCAGCTTGCCTAATATTGTCATCTATTGGGCTTCTGAATTTTCTGATAAATTACCATCCGTTGGTCGCCAGTTAATTCAATAAAACGAACAAATTACTTTTTTCTTACCTTATTATCGATTACGCCAGCAAAACTTTTGAACGACTATTTCTTCGTCTATTCGCTCAAACAGCAATTACTAAGAACATTATAGGGACAACATTAGGGGATTCGATTATACAGACCATTTACCAATTTTTTATTACTATTTTTATCAACGAAGAAACACAGTTTCTGGGCTTCGTTTTTTTTTTTGTATGCGAATTCCCTGCATGGGATTCTTTACTATGGCTTTACTTCAAGCGAATTCGAACGCCGTAACGATTCCAGATTCTTCAGTTTCAATCGTTTTTATTAGGCTATTTACCCTTACGTGAAACGACTAGCTTTCGCCAATGCCTTTAGGGAAAGTTTCTGCACAAACTAGAAAAGTAAAACTTTGAGCTATTACAATCGTTTATCTCTGAAATTGACGTAAAATATCCGCCGGTCGGTTAAAGAACTAAAGGAGTAACGTGTGATCGTGAGAACCTCATTACCTCCAAGAGAACAGGATAGTATAGTGGCGCTTTGTGACACTCGGGGACCCGACAATATAGCACGTGGGGCAGAATCCACTCGAGATCCCGATCTCGGCCGTCTTAAACGTCCCGCTGAATGAATACCCTTCTAACGACTCGCTCAAGTACCTATCCTCTGTTATCGTCTTTACCCGAGCGAGCTACTAGGTCAATAGCACATATCTTTCATGCACGGAGGATATATGCATAGTAGTAGACGGATACGTGGTCTTTTCGACGGTTTCAGGATTGTGAAACTTCACGTTGATGTTGGCGAGGCCTCCGGCAAGATATTTGAGAGAGCTATGAAAAAGCAATTCATTCTGGTGCCATTAGCGAATCTACGTAACTCAAAAGTAATTAGAAAATCACCATTTATATTTGACAAAGACAGTTCGAAAGATTTGACAAAAGCAATTAGTATTCAAATTATTCCAGCACTGCCAACTATTAAATGACAACTATCCCTTGTTATTAGTCCATGCAATTTCTGTTCATAGAGTTGTTAAGTACTTTTATAGTTTATCCGATTATAAAAGTAAATTTTGCTATCAATGTCGAAAAACAAGTGTCGCTAACTTATCAAGATCTCATTCGTTCAGTGCCATCATTGTTTTTTAGGGTTGTTCTTATCTGGACTGACGACCACGATGTGATCATAAATCAACAAAAATAATTACTTGTACTGATATTAGGGATGTGATAATTCATGTTTATACTCCCTCATAATTATATATTTTTCTCTGCAGGTCTCAAGACTATCATAAACGCATTGTTGCACAGTTTCAAACAACTCGCAGAGGTCATGACGTTAACGATATTCTGCCTCATGGTCTTTGCCTTGTTTGCACTTCAAGTCTACATGGGCGAATTGAGGAACAAATGCGTGAGACATCAGGAGCCCAACGTAACTCAAGTAGACTGGAGAGAGTGAGTATACTGTTTGAACAATGTTATTTATTTCTTGCCTATATTAAGGCTGACGGTTTTGCGAAATGTCTGCTGGTATTCATTCATTGAATGTTCACTGTCGTGTTACATGACGTGTGAATACGTGACGACGGTCAGTTCTGCACCAACGAAACAGTAAATCGGAAACCGCAGATGGTGAGTCTGGCCGGGATGAGCGCGAACTCATGAATCCTGCAGCTTGGATGATTCCAATGCCAGAGACTGAATGAAAGCTTTAATACTTTGCACCCTCGCCGCTGAACAACGGTTCCACGAGAGCTTAATAAAAGCCCGCTACTCCCTCCCGCTCCGATCGTCCGCTCTCGTTGCGCTGTCAATCACAACAAGGAACATATGTATAGCAATGGAAGCCGGAGGAAACTGAAAAGCTACGACACAAGTGCACAATTTTGCCATCGTGCATTTGCGTGTTTCCAAGCTGATACAATCCTACTGTCCAATGTGCGAACAAGTCCCAGTGGACAACGTTTTTTCAGATCGTCAGCATTTTCTAGTTTTACGTAATAACCTACGTGCGTCAGCATGTATACAAGCGCAGGTTAACTTGATGCATCATACTTGTGAAAATGACAGTATCCAATTTATAAAAAAAACTATATGTCTCAGGCGCGAAAATTATGAAAAACTTACTCGAGCACTAAACTAATAGAAGTGACGTTAGTTGAGCTTAGTTTTTGATAGTGTTTTTCCGGCTATTAATCGGATCTTAAACGCCCTTGCGGTTGCTGCTTAACCTCATAGTCTCAACTTTCCCTGGGATCCCCTATACACTGTAGCGCTGAGGTCCCGAGACAGTGAGATATGAATAATTTACCGCGTGTAAGCTTTTCCGGCACGGTAACGTGTGGTAGTATATCTATACGTAGCGCAGTAGTGCAACGAAGAAGAGCTTCTCGGTCTCGGAAACTTCGAGCTGTAAGACATGTAACCCACTTCCGAGAATCCACGTTGCGGAGGCCTGAAATTCATGAGTTAACCTCACCACCACCGGTTACTTAAGTTACCGGTGTTTCCGGTATGGACAAAGAGAAGGCGTTGTTTCTGCCCTGCTAGCCTCTTGCTGACCACTCGATCTTGCCGCCCGCTGGCCATTCAGGATTAATACTGTGCTAAGCATCAACCGCACGTTTCTGCTGAATTAACGGCTCTGGAAATTATCTTGACATGTACGAATTTAATTACTTCTGGAAAATCCAAATCATTTGTTCAAAAAGCGCTATTCATTGTTTTTCACGACGAGATATAAACGGCAGATAGATTTGGTGCCAACAAAATAAGCTCGGCTCAATTCTACTCTACTTAAAAATGAATGAGCTTGGGAACCTGAGATAGAGAAACTTAAGATACGATGTCGGATAGCGGAGAGTCTTTTACGAAGATTAAGAGTAGGGCTCTCACAATGTTCTCTATATCCCTGAACTGTCTCGCAAGAAACGTGCTATTCCGGATCAAAAGATCCGGCGAAACACTTAACTCACTCCTTTATTGCCAACAGGTGGACTTGGAACTCATCCAACTGGGCGTTCAACGAAGACGAGGAACCCATCATATGCGGCAACGTAACAGGAGCCAGGTTAGAAGCCTTTTCCTCTTCTCCTATAAGAGCTCTTACATCTGTTCTCTCAGCCTCAGAGAATTCGCATACGTCAGCAGAATAAATTGATAGATACGAAGAGACCTTCTCGAACTCTTTCTTCGTGACAGTACTCACCTCACGTGCAGAGCTTTCTAAAGTTCTTTCGATTCAAGCACATGACTCTAATATATGATTCTCCTACAATCTCATGTTTGTGTACTCAGAAACACGTGCAAGTGGATGCAAGTCGCTTCAGCAAAAAAAAATGTCAACTCACGATATTATTCAAGCTGTGGTGGTACAGTTGTCTTTCTTTCTCTCTCAATCGCATAATGCACTATACATTGCACTAGCCCTTGGGTAAACAAAACTCTACTTTTTCAATGAATTTTCCAAACCCAAAATTCTTAGGCCATGGTTTATCGTACGGGAGATGTGACGTTCCACAATCACTCTTCAGACTAACTTTATCCTCACCAAAGGAGATATTTGGCCCAGTGCAACTTTACTTCACAATTAAGTCAGAATTGTCGCAATTATAAAATAATACAAAGGTCTAAGGGTTTCCGATTTTTTGGATATTGAAAATGAACCATTTCTGATAAGCGCCACCGACCTTCCAACTTGTAAGAAAGTTCGATAGTATACTAATAAATATTACAGTAGCATAGTAGCCATAGTAGTTGGAGAAGGACGGAGGTGTCAAGGACTTGAACTACCCGCTGACAGCTTGTCCCAGTTTGTTGAACAGCTGATGGAAGCTCTGCGAAAAGTTCCAATGTCATGCTTAGGCAGGCTTGGTAATACGGCACAGGTAGAGTCTAACCGAGCTCAAAGCCTTTTTCCACGTCATAACTACTTTCACGTCATGGCTCATCGAACCACACCTTTAGACTCACTATTCCCAAAAGAATGCTCTCAGCCACTTATCGTCCACTTACAACCACCCTTTGCCCCATTCTAATGTTCGTTTCTGACTAAGAATTGTGCAGCCGGAATTTTTTCGTTTCCGTCCAAATCAATCAACAATAACACTCAAGACCAACAATACGATCTTGGAATTTCATTGTCTTGCTCTGACATTATTTTCGCTTAGTTGAGAACGACTTGCGAAGCCTACCCTCTTAGACCCACACGATTTTGAATAACTATCTTTATATAAATAAGCTTACAGAATATTGAACAACAGCATGGAAAGTAAAACAATTAATTATCATAATTAATGCGTTTTAGGCACTGCAACGAAAGCTACACGTGTCTCTGCGTGGGTCCCAATCCGAACCACGGATACACAAACTTCGATAATTTCCTGTGGTCTATGCTCACCACCTTTCAGCTCATAACTCTCGACTACTGGGAGGACGTCTATAACAAGGTTAGTCTGAGGGTGATTAACCCTGAATGCGTCAATTCTTCATGAGATAACTTATATAGCACTTGATCTGCCACTAAAATATTTCTAGAATAAACAAATAAAATATTGCCATGTTTAATACAATCTTGATTATGATGTTTGGGTAGAAATGTTGTACCTAGCACCACTCTGAATTTCTTCCTCGATACTTTGAATAAATCATATGATTCATCATTCGTTTTTATATCAGAATGGCTTTTAAGGCTCCACTGAAAAATGATGTTGAAACGTGCAGGTGTTGTCGGCGTGCGGACCTATCAGCGTCTCGTTCTTCACGGTGGTCGTGTTTTTCGGGTCATTTTACCTCATCAATCTGATGCTCGCTGTCGTTGCCCTCAGCTATGAAGAAGAGGCTGAAATCACGAACGAAGTGAGTACTCGTTTTCATATAGTCATTTAGGCAACCAAGACATATGAAACTTCTCGCCTTTCTCTGGACTTCTTCCTCTTCTACATTCTTCATCACCTTCGCTTTTGTAAACTTCCATCAAATCGTACAAGAAGAAAAAGGGCAATAAGAAGATGGAGACTACACGAGTGGAATAAAAGTTTTATGTTGGAGATCGATAAAGTCTAAGACAGACTATTTGAGGCTACGTTAAAACAAGTCAGGAGCACCAATCGTTGACAAATTTTGTTAATTCAACGATAACGATTGTGGAAATAGGTTCGACAGGTTTCCACATCGAAGTTGATATTCTGTTCACTATAAAACCACATTGCCTATATCGTCTATAATACAAGCTGTTTAGTAACAACGCATAGCTGCAATAAAATGGTAGGTATTTTATGATACATTATACTGCGAGCTGGTATTTCCGCTTTCACGCCTTGAGCATCAGCCCACGTTTATTCAGGAAGCCATATTTTGTTATTCAGTGAGGATGAGACGTAACTAATTTTATATCCCTCGGATGTAAAAGGCGATATAACCAGATAAATGCCGATATTATCGTAAAATTACTATACGACTATGACGAACTATTTGGATGCAAGACCAATCAAATTTTCTATTAAACACATCACCATGACGGTCATGACTAGACGTAACTGGGTTGCGGCATCCGTTTCGTTGCAATTCGGGAAGCCCAAAACCAATGTGACACAAATGACGGATCTTTATTGTCTACAGATCCGTCTAAGAGTGGGACCAACCATAATGATGAAAACCCGATACTATCTAACAAATTTGACGTGTTTTTCGATTGTAACTGGCTACCAATTTGGGCAATGTCTCATTTTGTACTATCAGATATTACGTATATATGTCATCGTGTACCCGCACAATGCAATATCAACACTCTGGAATTCGCGAAAAACGGATCGAATATATGAATCAATCGCTACACTTAGAGGAATCGTAGTAGCCCTGGCAACTATGAATGAGAACTATTCATTGTGCTATTTAACTATTTTTATGATTAGATTGACTGTATTCTGCTAGTGAACAATTGCGGTCAATGAAATTGCTTAATGCTACCCATAGAACGACATTTACAGGTTTTTAACAATGCACAATATCTCATTTTTATGTCGTACATCTATCTATACTTTCGGTTGCAATTGAAGCGCTTTACGGCAATTGAAACTTTCGACACAAATTGCTGTCGTCAATAATTGTTTACATTTGAGCTGCCGCGCTTTCCGTGTCACTCGAGCTTGGAAAATCGATTTGTAGCGATGTAATATATTGAAGGTTCTTGATCGTAAAAAGGATGCCGTTTTTAAATAGTCGAATATGCAAGACAGTCTTTAACTAAACTTCACTAGCCATGAGTTCAGTTTACCGGTAATAATCCTGCAGTCTTTTACGACTCCATAACGATTTTTCAAGCTAGAGCATTACACTGTTCTTCACGTTTGTTATTTCGTTGATGAAATTAATTACGATGTTGGTTCGACTTGTCTAACAGGAGCGGAAGAAAGACTTGACCGACCATCGTGAGGACTCGACGTTTAGTTTCGACCCGACCAAAATAAACATCAAGACTCTTACCAAGGAGAAACAGAAAAAGATAGACGCGAGGAAGGGTGTTCTGTTGAGCAGTTACACGAGGAAAAAAACGAGAAGAAGAAAACGTGGAAGGAGCACGGCTGGGCAAGAGAAAAATGGGGGCGCTCGGAGCAGGTCAGTTACTTCGGCGGTCAATTTATTGCCCACCTTGCTATTAGTGTGTCTCTTTAATTGTTCTATTTTAATCACAAATGGTAGTATGAACGTTTCGCCAATAAATTTAAACGTAGATTGAGATCAACAGCTTTTCTACGGATAACAGTGCTTTAGTTTCGAGTATCCATACACTAAGAGAAAAGGATACCGTATTTCCAGCAATTTCGCTCAGACTAATCATAAAGTTTAACAATGTAATTCGAAATCACAGTAGCATCGATGAATGTAATTGAATTATGCTGTTTAATTGATTAGACAACCTTACCAAAATAGATGGTGTGATGTTGTGGTCCAAAACTATCATCAATTCATCTAACTTCATTATACAATATAGGAGAATCATCTATCGAAATAGATAACATAAGAATACAAATTTGTACGAAATACTGTAAACCACAGTTCTTAGCGGACCCGTCTATGTTACATGATTGCTAATTGTAGGAATAGTAGCTATCACGATCATCCGTCTGTCGCTGAAACATGGTATATAGTTGCATTATAAGGAAAACATACTGTATAGTTACCAGGATTATTCATCATGGTGACATTAGTTACTTCTGTGGAAAATATACACCAAACAATCTACCGATTTTGCAGAATAATAGTGTACGCGATTGGCAACTCTGTCAATATTTATTTAAAGCGTACGAAAAGTATAGTATGAAATCCATTATCAGAGTATATTTTACTCTCGTATAAGCATTTATTTATATTGTCGCCAGAGCACCTAAAACGGAGTCTTCTTCAACGATACGCATAGTCCTGAATTCTACTTATAATATCATATGAATGATGGAAAATATATAAATCTCATATGATGCATTGAGAAGAAACAAACAAAATAGTCACCAACTCGCCGGCAGTTTGGCAAATTGGTCAGTGACTCAAAGGAATTTATCTCTAATGTAGCCTATAGGAAATGTGAACACGAGAAATTGACAAGTTAGTAATAACACAGTCAGTACAGTGTTAGGTTCGTAGGTAGGCAGTTCAAATCTCGTCCCCGAAAATTAATCGTCAAGATAGGTTAAAGTGGTGGTATATTTTTTTAAATGCTTATTCTTCTTTTCTCATTCTTATATAGTCAGAATATAGATTTGAGAACATTGAGATTTTTTTAAAGCTTATAATTATTAAAACATAATGCGAATATGTCCTAATCGTTCTTCATACTATACATCTTGTGGATAGACCGATAGTTCCTATCGCCATGATCATGTTACTATTTTCCATATTTTTGAATAACCAGAAAATATATATAGCTCCAGAGGAAACTATATTTTATGGTTATATATTTTATAATTATCTCTAGTCTTACTATATATCTATTAAATTTACCATCTTTTTTTCACTGTATGACAACAAATAATCGCAATTGAACTATTCCAGGTCAGTGACGCCAAGTCCAAGTCCAAGTCCACGCCACTCAAACGTTCGGCCGTCGCATCTTCCTCTGCAGGCGGTTTCCCCAAGGCCACCTGAAATTAATACGGTTCACAGGCTAGCGCCTCATCGCGGGATGTTGCACTCGAGACAAGCGAGCAACAACAGTAACCAGCAATCATCGCTCGACGACTCCGGCGTCGTCGACGATCACGACGGCGACGATGTAACGTCGGCCGAAGAACACGATCGTCGTGAACAACGGGAACACAGAGTAGATAGACAAGAGCGAACATTTACTGAGCAAAGAAAATTCGAGCCGAGACTCGACAGGCCTCCTGCGCCTGTGACCGTTTCTGTTAGAACAAGCAATCGTGAAATAAGGGTCCTCAAATGCAATGGGGTTAAAAACAAGAAGCAGATGTATACACTGCCGCCTGAGTACTTATCACACATCGTCGTTTTAGGTAGGTATCAAGATGGGAAGGTATCTTAAATAGGTATCAATACGATTTGGTAATACAACGGTTAATTAATCGCGCCATTTTATATTGCAGACGATCTTCCGGATAGAAACTGTGACAAATGTATTCAGTGCTGCGTTGATTACGAAGGCTGGTTACGGTTTCAGAATTGTCTGTACAAAGTTGTGAGAGATCCTCTGTTCGAGCTCACTATAACTTTATGCATAGTCCTTAACACGGGATTTCTGGCGTTAGAGCATCACGGAATGAGTGAGTCGGTACGACAGGCACTCAACATCGGCAACAAAGTGTTCACAAGTATATTCACGTTCGAGTGCTTCCTCAAACTGCTGGCCCTTAGCAAAGACTTCTTCAACAACGGCTGGAACAATTTCGACCTGATAATAGTGTCAGCCTCGTTGATAGACTTGACATTCGAGCTCGTTGATGGACTTTCGGTAATAAGGGGACTGAGATTGCTCAGAGTCCTGAAACTCGCTCAATCCTGGACTACCATGAAAGTCTTGCTGAGCATCATTATCTCGACTATAGGTGCACTCGGTAATTTGACTTTCGTGTTGGTAATTGTGATCTACATATTTGCTGTGATAGGCATGCAACTGTTCAGCAAGGATTACACACCGGACAAATTCTATCCGGATCCCGTGCCGCGTTGGAACTTCAACGACTTCTTTCACTCATTCATGATGATATTTCGTATATTGTGCGGCGAGTGGATTGAACCATTGTGGGACTGCATGAGAGCTGAAAAGGACGAAGGAGCAGGAACTTGCTTCGCGATATTCCTGCCAGCTCTTGTGATGGGCAATTTCATGGTACTCAACCTCTTCTTGGCCTTGTTGCTCAACAGCTTCAATTCCGAGGAACTCAAACAAAAAAAGGAAGAGGTGGGCGAGGACTCGAAGCTCGCGAGATCGTTTGATCGCATACGCTCAATCGTGCGGAAGAAAAAGTATCGAAAGGACAATTCCGAGAACGAAAAGAACATAAGATTGGACCAAATCGTTCGCGAAGTGATGGACAAGTCCGACAAGGAAAAATATGCTATACAGGAGACGGTGCTCAGCCTTCCCAAAGACAATATTTACAATAGATCGTATCAGGAAAGCTTGAATCAACCGGTGTTTACATACGAACCGATTTATCGGCAAGCGACCGTCACAACGTACAGTCAAAGCAGTCAGGAAACAATAAAGCCAAGAGAGAGCAAAAAACTTGAGGGAAGATGTGACAGCAATGATACTAATCAAGAGGAGAACATAGAAATGGAAGTACTTAAGGAACCCACCAAGCCCGACGAGGAAGTCGCAATGTTACCGGAAAAAGAACCTGTCAAGCGGGAAGAACGCGTAGAAAAAAGGCCCTGGCACGCACTCGTCAGCTACGTCGATGAATTGACTGTCGGCGGCAGAAGGGACAGCAAGGGACGATATCTCGATGGAATGGGATCCTTTCCTGGTTTTGGAAGAAATAAACCGCCAAGAGTGCCGCAGGACTGCTTTCCGCAACATTGCTATCAGAAGTAAGATTGTTGCTGTGATTTAAGCTACAGGTCACTGTAAATGCAAATACCTAAATGAAGGATTATAAACAGGACCCCATAAAGTGAAGAAAAAAACCCTTCTTCATGTAGGAATAGGCTAGAATGAGAAAAACAGTATCTTGGATCTCCTAAAAGAGGGAATTTTCTAAAAAATGTAAATCCAGTTCCATTTTTTCTATATCCAGTAGCAAATTTCTCTAAGTTTGCAGTATTATAGATGTTCTCTATATTTATAAATTACGAAAAAGAAAAGAAATTTTTCGGATTTGATAGACTTTCGGCATTGAACCGACAATCTGGATGTATCCACAAAATATTAAGATCATAGGAATTTCGAATTTGATAATCATTACTAATTATTCCATACATACTGTTACGAGATGCAACAGCACATATGCATCCCTACAAGATATAATTTTACTGAATCACGTAATTACCATGAAACAAGCCTCCGCCTGAACTTCACTGTATTACATGTTCACCAAATTACAACTCTCCGAGATTTAACAATAGCTGGTATTTCTACGAGGCTGAGCAACTAACTCATACCTAACTTAATAACAGGAGCTACTTCCGTCCGAAGTTACATCTAGTGGATTGCAACACGACCATATCACCAGTCATTCAGATTACAATTCTAATATAGTATATTGGGCAGGGACCGAATATTAACATTAATGTTCAACTTTAAGCGACTATCTACGGTTAAGTATGACGTTATTTCTGTGACCAGCATTCATAGTGCGTGTGCGTAAACACGATTTTAGCGCGGGAAAGGAAACCTAATTAAGAAGAAAACGGTCACTTGCGGAATAAGTGCTGATAAATAGTATCGTAACACTATGATGTTATTTATGTGAACAGCTATGGGTCGCCGTAGATAGTGTCTTAAGTTTGAACGTTAATGTCACAACTCTACCTAAATACAACGCTTCGGACAATGATCATGTAGATATAGAGAATATCTCATTTAAGATTGTTGATATAAGAAGTAAAAGTTCTCTGCATTGACTGTAAAAAGATTGACGTAGGTAATACCATTCGTTCCGATGAAATTGACAGTCAAAGTTGACAGAACTCCCCTCGAAAATGCATAGGGCATATGCTGCAAGGTACTGCCGCTCACATTTACCGGACGATATTTTCCTAACGTGCAATGAAAGCCTTATGAAAAACGCACAGTATACAGACGAAAGGAAGAGAATCAATATTCAATAAAGAAGTTATTGGGTTATAAGGTACTTAACAGGGATATCGCACAAAAATTGAGCGTCTTGGTCGTCTTCGTTCAGAAGTTGAATATGCAGCTACCGTTCTCGATTGCCGACATCCGCCTCACCCCGCAGCTCCCGAACCGATCAACAACCTTAATCGGGATAATACGAAGAATATTATTGTTATCGATAAGAACATCCTGTTCTATCCTCGTTTGAAGGCAAATTCAAAGAATATCCGGGTTCCTATGGCCCAGTGGGTTGCAATCTGGTAGACTTGTAATACAGCAAAGTTATAACATGGTAGAGATGTTATCGGCGGCTTGTATTGCGTGCGGCGGATTGTATTTAATATCGGAAAAATGATTGCTTTATTTCTGGCAGAATTGTAATACCGAAGATTTATAAGATGTGAACTGGTAAAGAAATTTTATGGTGGAGATGTGAGTCGATTGAAAAACAAAACATTTAATTTGTCATAGATGCAGCTGCATAAATCGTTGTATCGCAACCGATATTGGCAGAAAATGGGTAGCAATACGCACAGCCGTTCTTTCCGTCGTCGATACACCTGCGTTCGAGTGGATGATATTGGTTTTGATTTTCGCATCTTCCATAACGCTATGCTTTGAGGATATATATCTGGACGATAATCCGTTTCTCAAGAAGATACTATACTGGACCAACCTAGGATTCTGCGCGCTATTTAGTATCGAGATGCTCCTGAAGTGGCTAGCTCTAGGATTCTGTAAATACTTCACCAGTTTCTGGACAATCCTGGATTTTATAATCGTTTTCGTAAGTAAATAACGGCATATCATGATGAAACTGAACGCGCGCAAGATGCGCATTGTACTCGCTGTGGCATGGGTTTTTCATTTATTCATTGTTAGATGTCTCACTACTGTTGGCTTTCAATTGGCCTAAATAAAATTAAGGTGTCTAGCAGGATTTGTCAATAGAGCTTTGTGGAGGTGGTACATCATTGAATGTTGTTTCCGTGTATTTCTCTGTGTTTTATGTGACATCTCGTGGACTCAGGTATGTTGTTCAAAAAAGCAAAGACAGATCCTTAATATCGATCGTCTATTTATTTTTTGTTATTTTATTATACAACGAGCTTCTGTAATGACTTCGTTGATTCGAAATGAGAACGACGAGCTTGCACTCAATTCGCTTTTGTCTTCCTTCCGCTTTCTCAATCAGTTGCATCATCATAGATCATCTTTTTGCATTCTCTCTTTCTCTATGTGAACTGCCAGGCACTTGAACCTAAACGAGCACGAATATTGCATGCCCATAAATATAAATCGGCTTGTTACTATGTATTTTCATAAAAATATAAGCACATAAGTAGTTTCCAGTTGTATATACTATGCGCCGGATCTGTCGTAGATAATAACAGTGATCAGTACCACTCATAACCATTGCGAATTAGCATTTGTAAAAAAAAGCAACGAAAAAAATGTAAGATAAATTTTGTCAGTAATTTACAGTAGTTACTTGAAACACTGTATATTCATTTACAAATACGATTCACCCTTATCACCGATATTTTATGCACACCCCATGCGTCACCTATTTAATCGTAAATATTCCCCAAATGTAAATACTGTGCAAAAGATCTGGGAACAGCATGAACACTATAGATAAGCCTTCTTCAGCCTCAATATCAATGACCTTAATCGATTCTTCGACAGGTATCCATGTTTAGCCTTTTGATAGAGGAAAATGAAAACCTTAAAGTGCTCCGGTCGCTGAGGACCCTCAGAGCTCTTAGGCCACTCAGGGCGATCTCAAGATGGCAAGGCATGAGGGTATGTTTGATTTTATTGGCTCTTATCACGCGGTACATATTCGCAGCCTATTAACATTTTTTCTCGCCTCGTTTATTCCAAATAGCACATCAAAATATATGCGAAACATTTTCAAGTATTTGCTTAATTTAAGAGCTCGTTTTGAACATCGTATTAATTCACATTTCTTAACCTTCCTAGATTGTAGTGAACGCGTTGATGTACGCAATACCTAGTATTTTCAACGTGCTCCTCGTCTGTCTCGTGTTCTGGCTGATATTTTCCATAATGGGTGTACAATTTTTCGGCGGAAAATTCTTCAAGTGCACCGATGAAATTGGCGAGCTTATTGATATTTCGGTGAGTGCAATGACGGAAAAATATGAAAATTCACGGCGCAGAAAAAAAGAAAGCAATCCCAGAATAATTATCGGTGCTCATCCGTTTCTCCCAGAAATAAATTCTTCTCTACTTTTTCTTGGCAATTGTCCATTTTTTTTTTTTCCTGTGGCGTCTGTTGTCAAGTAGAGAACGATTGATCGCTTCGAAATATATAGAAGAGAAAAACTACGGTGAATAGTAACGTTGGCCTTAATACAGATAGTGAACACGAAGGACGATTGCCTGCACCGAAATTACACCTGGGAGAACAGCAAGATCACTTTCGATCATGTCGGGATAGCATACTTGGCACTGTTCCAAGTGGCGACCTTCGAGGGTTGGATGGAGGTGATGGAGGACGCTGTGGACGCTCGTGGAGTCGATTTGCAGCCGCAACGAGAAGCGAATCTATACGCTTATCTCTACTTCGTAATATTCATTGTCTGCGGATCATTCTTCACGCTCAATCTATTTATCGGAGTAATCATAGACAACTTCAACATGCTAAAAAAAAAGGTTGGCATTGACTATGAAAATATCTTTTGTTGCAGATTAGTGAAGAACTGCCATTTATTTTAATCTCTTCCTTTTTAACTTTCAGTATGAAGGTGGAGTGCTAGAAATGTTTCTGACCGAGAGTCAGAAGCACTACTACACTGCCATGAAAAAGCTCGGCCGTAAGAAGCCGCAGAAAGTTATAAAACGTCCGATGAACCAATTTCTCGCCATGTTTTACGACCTGTCCAATTCGAGAAGGTATGATTGTAAAAAAAAATGCCAGGCATAATTCACGCACACGACCGTGCCTTGCACTTATCATTACAAAGATGCCATTGATTATCGTTGAATCATTCGAGAGACCAATAGTCTGTTCGATCGCAGTTATACTATCTACGTCGCAACGTATCGTTAATATAACTGAGGTCATGGAGACTGATTCAAGGATGAGCTGGTAGCTTCGCGCATCACACGCACCATTTCACTACTCGTTTCATCTATGCTTTTCAATGTAATTAACCTTTTAGTGGACTAAACTTGTAAAAGTTTTAAAAAATGACTTTTATTTTGTGCCCTCGTATACTTATTTGGAAATCAAATTATCCAACGTCATTTTGTTTATATAAATATTTAATGCATAATGTATCAAATACTTAGGATCCTGCAAACAATTGGTATTTTTCTTACAACTGTTATATTTTTATTCGGAAATTTTGCTATTTTCTAAAGATAATTAATTTTACAAATTTTACAAATACGCGAGTTTCGAGAATAGTTCGAGACAAGAGTAAAATCCTTTCTCAACTCTTGAGTCGAGACGAGACGATTTTTTTCGTCTCTCGACAATTCTCGTCTCATCTTGTCTCGCGGCATCTCAAATACAAAAATGTGTTGACAATAATCGAAGATATGCATTCTTTTTTTCTGATAATTATTTATGACATCACTTTTATTATGAACATAACCAGTTGTAATTACTAAATATCAATTACGAAGTGGATGACCCCATAAGTGGCCATATCATAAAAACGATTGTTTTAACTATCTGATCTGATGTTCCGTTCACATTAAATAAAAGTTACATTTTTTATTGGAATTTAATTACACGGACCGCCAAAGGGTTAATATATTCGTACTAACATGTTTCGTATCTTATGCAAAGCTTACGGTAAAAACTGGTAGTGGGCCTGCTTCGTGTATTGGAGCAACGAATTTATAATTGACAAATGCTTACAGATTCGAGATAGCAATCTTCGTTTTGATATTTCTCAACATGCTGACGATGGGTATCGAGCACTACAACCAACCGCATCCGATATTCTTCGTGTTGGAGGTCTCGAATGCATTTTTTACGACGGTTTTCGGACTGGAGGCAATCGTGAAGATAATAGGTCTCCGTTACCACTATTTCACGGTCCCTTGGAACCTCTTCGACTTCGTCCTAGTGTTAGCGTCGATTCTCGGTATCCTAATGGAGGACATAATGATGGATTTCCCCGTGTCCCCGACGCTCCTGCGAGTCGTGAGGGTGTTCAGAATCGGTAGGATCTTGAGGCTCATCAAAGCTGCCAAAGGTATTCGAAAGCTCCTCTTTGCCCTGGTCGTCAGCCTTCCAGCGCTATTCAACATCGGGGCTCTGCTTGCTTTGATTACTTTCATCTACGCGATCATCGGTATGTCCGTTTTTGGACATGTGAGAAAGCAAGGTGCCCTCGACGATATGGTGAGTGTTATTCCTTTGTTCCGTTTGAAATTGCAGTCGTATGAATTCTCTAATCAAACCAATTCCCTTTCATGTAAACTTAAAAAATGACGAAAGTAGCCCAACTAACGATTTTGCAAAAAATGTCAACTGTTTTACAATTATAATTACTGGTGATCGTACACAAAGTAAACAGATGAGTTGAGAAAACTAACGGGTCGGTGTCCAAATAGCGAATGTAAATATAATGAAGGTCAGAATCTAGAATGGCCATTGTTTTGGTCATTCGCTATTTTAAGCCCTAGCCTAACCCATTCTTTTTCTCCATGTAAATTGCACCCTACAATAGGTGTCTCAATTACTATATCATTTGCCCTCCATATTTCGGCCAAACGATAGGTGGTAAATGGCGATTTCGTCATAAAGAAAAGATTTTTAACTTGGTTTTATACGCAGGTTAACTTTGAGACGTTCGGTCGAAGCATGCAGCTGTTGTTTCGTTTGATGACATCAGCTGGATGGAACGACGTTCTTGAGTCGCTCATGGTGCAACCACCCGATTGTGATCCAACACCTACCAGTCGACAGATGAACGGCGATTGCGGCTATCCACTTCTTGCGATAACGTATTTCACATCCTTCATCATCATAAGCTACATGATCGTAATCAACATGTACATTGCGATCATCCTGGAGAACTTCAATCAAGCGCACCAGGAAGAGGAGATCGGCATCGTCGAGGATGATCTTGAAATGTTTTACATACGGTGGTCCAAGTAAGTAAAAAACAATATATGTTCAACAATATTCCGTAGAGGAAAAGTGATGTATGTGACTCTATCCGAGTTCCACATTTCAAACGTAAGAAGTGGAATATGCCATATTTATCAAGTAAGCACTTCTTGTCGGATGATATATTTTGAAAACCATCTCGCGTTTGTTTATTTTCTAATCCATAACTGATATTACTTCCATTCAGGTATACAACTATTTCTAGTAGGTTAGCAATTAGACATTAGCATTCAGCTGCTTACTCATTAGTAATCCAGTGATAGCAGTTAGTTTGCGTCACCATTTCGTTGATTGTTGACGCTGGAAATTTGAATTGTGGAACCGAACTAATGGATAAAATGGGACTACAGTCAGTTTGAAGAATCTCTATGAAACGAACCAATTAACTGTGATAATGGTGATCGATGCTTTTTTTTCAGATATGATCCGCATGCAACGCAGTTCATCCGCTTCGGACAATTGAGCGACTTCATTGCTAGCCTAGACCCGCCGCTAGGAATATCAAAGCCCAATGTAGTAGCGTTGGTGAGCTTTAATCTTCCTATCGCAAAGGGTAACAAGATTCACTGTCTGGACATCCTGCACTCTCTTGTCAAGCACGTGCTAGGACACGTTGAGGAATCCGAGGATTTCAGAAAGTTACAGGAACAGATGGACGTCAAGTTTAAGAAGCAATTCCCAACGAGAAAGGAATTGGAGATTGTGTCTTCCACGAGGATATGGAAGAGACAAGACAAAGCGGCAAGACTGATACAACGCACGTTCCGGGATTACATCGCGTAAGTTTCTTTCTATACTCTTTCAAATTACTGCATACAACTATTGTCGAGATATTTGTCTCTCGCATTTTTAAAGTTTATCGTTAAACAACAGATTACTACTACTACTACCACTGCAGTACTTCCTCTACTATACTGTTCTACAAAACTTTGCTGACTATTAGTGCATGTCCTTGTAAATAGTTGAACTTACTTGGGGCATGATATCATATTGTCATATTATCGCGTTTAGTACATCTCTGCTGTTATCGATATTTTGATAGAGTAATTAAAAAGTAAACAAATAAAACTACAAAACGACAAAAATGAAAGAAACAAAAACAACAAAAGACTGGGACTTGCGAGCTCGTTTTTTCTTGTTATTCACGAGCAGAATGAAAAGGGAACGCGAGAGAATCGCCCTCGAAGTCGACTCGCAGACACAAACGTCGAGTCCCGGTGGTATCGGAAGCGAAGGTAGGGCCGGGGGTGGGTGGGGCGGCAAGCTGTCGGCCCTTCTGCACGTTCACAGGGGTAGTCGGGCCAGTAGCCGCAAGTCCTCCAGGGCCAGCGACGCCAGCGACCTCAGCGAGTTAGGGGCCGCATCCGCGTGGCTATTGCCGAATCTTCCGCTGTTGCTGCTCTCCGGCGCTACGGGGACCCACGAGGACCTGCAACCCCCCGCCCTCACCGTGTCCCGTCCCTCACCGACCACGGAACACCCCTCGGCTGCCTCAAGCTCTGGTTCGGACTCACACACCACAATAAGGTCAGTACTAAGGGCCCCGGAGCAGATTAAGCTTCTTTTCTGCGTGCCTTCAAATGTCCTACTGTTTATCGTATTTAGAAATTGTTAACGTTACTCTAAATATATATTTATACATACATATAGTATAATATATTATATATTATACAATTGTGTCACTGAAATAGCATATCCCCAATTCTGTGTTACTATGGTTTGACATCGTGGTAAGGCCTACTGGTTTTTCTAATTTGTTGCTCCCAGTGATGACAAAACGAATCACAAACTAACCGTTTCTATTATTCTATTCTGGGGATGAAGATAAAGCCACTCTTATGTTTTCGTTTTATACGAACGTTATTTTCTCGCGCTCTTAAGTATCTGACATATTTCATTGATACCGCCTGTTGAAAAAAGAGATTATGTCGATTGCAACATGTCAGTATTGGAATAAAGCTCTCTTTGAAATGTTGTGAACCAGTGGGATTTGGAAATACGTACATTCCGCACTTAAATGCAGTATATAGATTCACAGATCATATTTGTAGACATTTCTGGAAATTCTTACACGAACTAAGAGGTAAAAGCTGCGACATCGGGCTGAAAACTTTGATACTATGATTCTTGTTTTAGTATCTATAGACCGCAACGACTCATGTCAACGTGGATTAACCATATCTATTTCTCGTTTTCATAAATACACCCGAAGGCAATGAAATAAATAGGTAAAGAGTCAACAAGAACCACAAATAAAAATTAAACAACGGTGGTTACATAATAATAATAACAGAGTTTATGAATCTAGAGAATGAACCGCCGTTTTGCTAGAGAGAAATGCGATTTAGCGTGCGCTGTTATAGTTTTCAATAGACGCAGTGTAGCGTATTCGGACCTCTGTCCTCTGTACCATATTACCCTCTTCACATGTTGATTGAGAAAAACAACTCATTACATTCATATATTATATCATATATTGCCCTAGACGCTGATATACGAGCAAAGTGTAATCATAGAATTCTCGCTTTTACTAATCTTCGTTATGCTCAGCTATCTTCAACTTTCCCAACACACAACAACTACAAAAAAGAACAACACGGCCATCATGCGGGGGATACATGGCAGCAACAGGGAAAAATGCCTATAATCTTGTATCTCCGTACATGCATTTTAGACCTGTTTTGTACTCGGCAACTGAAGTTTTGCTTCTATATAACATTGCAAGAATTCCGTAATGGTGCAAAAAGAATTTGTCGATATTATCGGCAGTTTAGATTTTTACTTATAACTTAAAGAGAATAAAATCTGCTTGGGATTAGAATTCTTGATTAACGCCTCTTTCAGCGTTCCGAAAACACATTGCAAGGTGTCAAAAGTTCTTTTCCAAAGAAGCGCAAATTTGATAAACAAAATTAATTCAGCACCGGCGTGCGAATTAATTCCATATTGTGGAAATTGTTCACATTACTATAATCACTTCTGAAAGTACTTTCTAGAATTTGGAGATTATAAATCAAGAATATTATTTTGCATGTATTCCAACAACTAATCCCAAGGTTTAACCTTTATCAATTCTTTCTACGTGAGATAAAAGCTCGCTCTTTTACTCTTGATAATAATTACAAATGACGGGCACCTGGTCACTCATGTTTTCAAGCCTGCACCATTACCGAATATTTTCTTACCAAGTTGAAAGCAAAAAGTGATTCTTTCACATGTAATCAAAAATTTTATGGAAAATGCCGTATGTGAAACGGCAGTGAAAATACCTAACGTCATCACAAACCCGGTCTAAAAGTATACAAGTCACAAGATTACAATTTTCTTTTCGAATTCAAAATTTTCGCTGCCTGATCTAGATAGACGTTTTCGATTCCTATCACTATCTTTCGGTTGTGACGATTGGCAGATGGAAGGCATTAACGTCACCTGTCCTGCTCTATGTCTCTCGTATATTTCTGACACATAATATTTATACAGTTTTCACTATTATTATTGTTATTATTAGATAGAGACTGAAATTTGTAGAAAAAAAGATTATTTACCAGATGACGAAAGTTACTATGATTGAAATGCTGGTTTCACGTGGATGTTCTCAGATCGTCCGGACCAACGTTGGGTCGTCAGGATGCGGTTGAAACATATCCAGACGAGGATGTACTAAGTCCGCCCATCTCAAAAAGAGGTTCGTTGCGACCGAGTGGTACAGCGCTGTCTCTGAATATGCTTCAGAGGGACATAAAGGAAGCGTTTAATCGACGATGCAGTAGTTTGAGAAGAAAGCCAAATCCGGAACCTGTAGCACTGCCTATACCGGACGGCAGCGACGTCAGTATTCTGGTGACGGAGCCGAGTCCCGAGAATACCGCCCCGCCTGTAAGACCACCGTTGCTTAGACAACAGTCCGAAGCGACGGTGGTTCACGTTCTGGTGCACAGAGAAAGCGAAGAATATCAGGAAGCACCGGACGATAGCTGATCTTAGTTTAGGGACGCGGAGACTTCCGACCAGGATACCCAGGACTCATAGTGAGATCTATATAGAAAAGATAAATTATTTTACAAAAACCATAAGCTTTGGCCCTCATTTAACGCGTTTTCGAGCTTTGGTGGGTCCACTCAATTTTTAATAGGTTTCCTGAACTCGGTTTAGCTATACACAAAGCCGAAACTACTCGCTTTAGTTTTTATAATAGGGTGATTTACGTTTTAATTATACACAGTAATGCATAGGGTGAATGCATCAATGGATGGATAGCTCAGTATGCGGGATTGGCATTAAGCTTTGTACGATAAACACTGAAGAAGTTCCTAGCCGAGTTCGTTGTGGAGGAAAATAAATTAATGTTCACACTTGTGCACATCGCCAATAAAACGTGTAATGACACTGAAGAAAGAGAAAAACACAAATGAAAGGTATACTTTTGTTTAGGATCAATAGGACAGGATAAATTGAAATTTATAATTACAAAATTTTTTAATCACACGTTGGTCCTGTGTTTCCAATTTATCGAAAGACATAAACCGTGGAAACACAGTTTATTAAAAAGTGTGAAATTAGAAGAGAGGAGAGTCTAGTGAATGCCTGGAAACTTACTGGAGGATATCTAGTAATTTGGAAATTTATAATTACCATTTAGGTATAATTGAATTGATCGGAACTTAAATGTTGTTTATTTCTACTTTCTGATTGCCATAAAGGTTCTGATTATTTCTCAAACGAAATTGCGTTTTTAGAGGAGTTTTTATTGATATCGAGGTAATCGTGATATAAATTTGGAAATGAACGGATAAGTATATGAGAATTTGTTTTGCACGGATCGGCTGGGAATACTTTACGTTATATATCTCTTATTTTATTGGTTATAAAAAGTCCAATTTGAACGATATATTCTCTCGGGAATTACAAGTTGCAAAATTGTACTTCCACTGGATTCTGTAAATTTTGCTCATTCGCAACCACTCCGAGTGTACATATTCTCGTAAGAAAATAGTCTATTTCAACAGGAGGGAGAAAAATCTTTTATTTGCGGAAGTGGATTTGTAAGTCGAGTCCTACAATCACATGAACTAAATGAAAGTTCTTCTCTCGAACGTTGAACGGAACTTTTTCGTACCCCGTCAGAAAATTGCAGTTTTCCCAACGAATAGCTGGTGAAAAGTGTACTTTCCTGGACTGGAGGACTGAAAAGGACTAACCCTTGCATTTTCGAAATTCAAGGGCATACTGCAGCAATTAAATGACATGAAAAGGTATTGTTTATCTGTGGTATATCAAGATTTTGTACATTGTGAGCTGTCAACTAATGGAAAACAGTGCATATTTTGGCGATTTTAAACTCGATTGAATGTTTAATTATCGCGGATTTTTTTAGTTATGAATGCTCTCATCCTATGCACTTTACTTTCGGCTTACGTCCGGTGTACTTTCCGATGCGCTATTTCCTCTTGCCGAAAGGAAGTGAAAAAAAAGCAAAAGAAAAAAAAAGACAAGGAAATAAATAACTCTCATTCCATCTATTTCTTCCACGATATCACTGATACGATCTCGCGCCGGCGATTGCGCAAAGGCCGTATATATACATCACCGTTTCCTTTGGCAGTTAGAGCCTTAAAGTTGAACGAAGAAGTACTGCCTCACGTTAGCGTATTTGATAGAATAAATACGTTGTGACGCCGAGATACGCTGAGAGTTACGAAATCACGTGGTTAACGTTTTACTAAAGAAAAATTACAAAGCACAATACACAGACACGCGCGGACCGAAACGCAGACACAGTTAAGTAGGTGTAGACGAGAATTAATTATTAGATGACGGACTGTTGAAGCCGCGAGATTACAGTGACTTCGCGTAAATCAACATTTTCCGAAATATTCCTTAATTGGCCAAACAACGAAACGCGCATTTTATTTGAATAACAAAAAGAAAACAAACAAAAAAAAACAAAAACAAAAAAACAAATACATTTTTACGGCGCGATCGGGAAGCAGCGATTTTCGCGAAGTCATTAATCTTGCGAACTATGTATTATAAGATATAAGTCAATTAACTATAATATTAACGTAACGGGCAGGTGATCTTGTGTATAACCACGTACAGGGAAGAGGGTGATAGTACCATATACTCGAATCACTTCCCGACAATGTCTCAACATAAACTCTATAATAAGAATAATAATATTTAATGAAGTGAAATAATAATAAACAACAACAACAACAAAATACAAGAAAACTGTACAATCATTGGGCGGGTGCCGACGCGACACCGTTATAGACGATTTAGATTAACAATTTAAAATACGTAAAAGCTCCAATCGCGTTAACGCGCGCCCCCTATATAGTATACAACATTACTATTGCACAAGTGTGTATAGTTATCATGGTACACAATATACTACATTATAAATAATAATAATGAAACAGAAATAAGATGCGTAAGCTCGCAAGATTAAGTAGAACGAAAAAATGAATACGGAAGGAGCGATAATGCAGAAACTAAAGTAAATAAACCGCTAATCACTAAAATAGGTCGCACTGTTTTACTCTAAACGTCGATCGGATTTTGATGTCTTGCATGGAATCGAAATAATTCTTTTGATTTTCTGCGACACATCGATCGACCGGTGCTCCATCTCTCGCTTGTTAACTAGACGTAAAACGTAAATTATTAACGGGATCTTAGGGTAAATTTTGAAAGGGATATTTTTTTGTTTGCAATAGACACTGTTACATTCGTTGAAGATTTTTAATGCAACACAAAATGACCCAAGCGAGAGACGCATGACACAAAATGAGCTTGAATGAAATTCAATTGCGTGCGCAAAGTCGTTTGTACTGTGTACATAAACGCGTATAAATATGCTAAAATTAACTTATTATACGAATTGTAAATGATTGAACAATCGTGCGAAAGATATGGGCTCGGCATATCGGCGAAATTTCAATTAACGTTTTAACCCTTATTTCAAAATCGCTTTGTTATTTCCAATTAATCTCGAGTCTCAGCGAAAAAATAAATAAACAAATGAGCATAGGTCGGAACACTGATATCGTTTGTGTAATGCTTCGGGAATAGCTTCCATATTTTAACGATTAATGAGACAAGGAGAAGCGGTATTTGCCACATCTCAGCTACGGTCGAAACTCGAATAAGTTAACGTTTTGGGTTATATTTTTGAACCAAAGTCGAATCATTTTTATATAGTTTGTTATTAATTCAAGTATCTAAGATTGAGAAGGGTAAAAAAAAACAAAAGCATATTATTTCTACTGTGTTTCGTCAAAGCCTTATTTGTGAAGTCTTTATTTTAAGAACGTTAACTTAGAAGAATTTCGACTGGATGTATATAAAGAGTGAGGAGGATTGATTCTCGAGCCAATACAACTTTAATAATGTTTCAAGTGTGATAACAGTACAGGAAGGGCAGTCAGAATTTTTATTACTCGCCTGCTG
This sequence comes from Clistopyga incitator, assembly GCA_947507545.1. Lineage (NCBI taxonomy): Eukaryota > Metazoa > Arthropoda > Insecta > Hymenoptera > Ichneumonidae > Clistopyga > Clistopyga incitator. The sequence continues at coordinate 8,523,743 of OX382178.1, read as the reverse complement.
AGAAAGTTTGGATTCTTGTCACGGTTTTCCTAGCAAATGAGGCTCGATGTCGAACCTCCTCTAACATTTTGAGACACATCGCTTCCCTTTATATTTCGCTTGGACGTTAAGGGGGCTACCTACTTTCGTAAAAAGGAAAAAAAAAAACAAATTTAGCTCGCAATTATTCTCGAAATTGGTATTACCTAATATGCTGTAAAAATATTGCTCACATCACGTCAAACGTCACAGATTTATAAATGCACAGTTCACTGAGAATCCAATGCATTCAATTTGATTGAAAAGTTAAAGATGAAAGAAATATTGATAACTGTCTCGATAATCCGGTAGCAAGCCCCCTTAATAAGAGGTACGTCATTGACAATATTAACCACTCGAGATATATAATAGTTGATAAAATTAAGTCTAGTGGGTTTCGGTTGGTTTGGGAAAATAAGATCAGGAAGATAATCCTGACATTGAGGGATGAAACTTGTTTTAACTCAAGACCAGCCGAGATTACACCAGGATCTACAATCAATGGCCTATTTAACGTTAGAGAAAGTGGCGTTAATTAATGTCTTCAATAACGATTATATTCGAAGTTAAGTAGTCGTTAAATATTTTCTATTGTTTTGTTGTAGTTGAGGTGATTTTTTTTAACGTTCACGTGTGACTTCCTGCCGGGAATAAACACCTATTATTATCGATAATTATAAAATGAGGTGCGATATCATGCAGACATGGCATAGGCTCGAAAAATAAACGCGAATGAATTTACGAAGAAAAATTGCATTCTCTTTCGTGCTGAGCGGGACTCAAGTTTCGTGATAATATTGCAATATATATAATTTAAAGTTAACTACTGTTAAGGGAAGTATTTAAGTCATATACAAAAATAAAAAATAAAAAAATAACAAAAAAATAACAAACAGAAACAACAATAAGTAAATAAATGCTCGTCGATTTAATTGTTAGTCGAGGCAAGGGATGAACTTAGTAATCCTTTTGTTACATTCCTCTCCTAATCTCTCAAATTCCGCTGTACTGATACACATACAAAAATGAATTATAAATTCGAGCTCTCGTTATCGTTGACAATGAGGTATTCCTCGAAATATTTTTGCTGTTTATTTAATAAATGTCTCAGTGTTTAAACGAAGTCGACTATTAAAAGTACCGAAAGTGTGACTTTTGAACTTAATTTTTAATTAATATAATACAATTTTTTTTGTTTTTCATTCTTCTGTATGCTAAATATATCTTGTATATTTTATTTCACCGCTAACTTAGTTTCAATTTTGTAAATCATTCGAGTATGGTATTAAATTGGTGCGCGATTGGTTATTGCGAATTCGACTATACCGGTGGTCGGTTCAGATGAAAAGACCAAACGGTATTTGGGGACAAAGTAGTCTGGTGCTATTGAATTTCAAGCAGAGTTGAAACCCACCATTGTTTTTTGACTGAAAATTAATCGAGAAAGTATTTTGATAATTAATATTTTATGGAAATAATGTCATGTCCGTATGTTTAAACATTTTTACATATTTCATGAAACATTAATTTTCAATAAAATTTCGCGAAAAAAGGTGAGCATACTTTGTGATACCAGTGCGAAAAAGCGAACTTTTCGACGAAGTTTGGAAAGTTGGCAGCATGAACCGTAAGCAAGTGCTGTTTACTTCCAAAATCGTCTTCGGGAGTACGTTATTTCATTCAGATATCACATACCACTTCCTCAGAAAAAAAATGCACAAAAACTACCCCTTTTTGTGCCTGCAGTGTGACCAGTACGAAAAACGTATGTAAGAAAAGTAGATAACCTGGGGAGTCTCTTTTCTCATGCCTAACCAAAAAACGCCACTTTTCCCGCGCTGCAAGCACAAAAAAGGGACTTTTTTTACTCCAACTGAAGAAAAGGAGTTCGGTACCTACTTTATTTATTTTTAGATGCATCAAGTGCATGTGCATTTTCAATATATTCAAGAAAATTCCCCTGGAACTTTACGCAAATTTGTGTACCTTGGTGAAAATTAATTCTTATACATAAATCCATTTCTATGGATTTGATGCGTATCTATTATGAAATAAAAATGTATGATACATTATGAATAAAACTTCACTGCTTATTGAATTTTTCCGGAATTAACATTGAAAGAGATTTTAAATAAAAACTGTTGTCTATCTGATATTCAAAAATACGACGGTCCCTGTTGAAATGTTGAAATTGGAAATATCTTTTTTATAAAACATGCAAATAATTATCGGAAAATAATAACTATCAAATTTACAATATGGCAATATGGTTAATAAAACAAAACAAAATGGCGGTTTACAATTCTGCTTTCACAACGAGATTATTAAAATTCTTATTATTTTTCTCTCACTCCACCACGAATATTATTGTATCTCTTTCGCACCTGTGCATCTTCACCTCGACTCAAAGCTATATTGGGATGATAATTCATACCTAAAAGTAGATATTCAGCCATTAGAGCAAGTTATTTCTGTTTTCTTTTTTCCTATCTCTTCAATCGATTTTTCAACATTTATACCTCGATTCTGAGAATTCGAATCAAATGCATAGCCCTTCGATAGATTCCTCAATCCAATGCGTGCGGCACATGCGAATGAATTAATCATTAGCGTGATGCCGAAGGGAGAATGAATAAATAAATTTTTAACAAATTTTCTTGCAGCAATTAGAGCAAATCCATTTCGTAAAATGACATTAATAATTGTTCACTGTCGTCGATATCTGTCGCGCAAGACCTGTTAATATTATCATTGTAAAATCGAATGAATCTCAAGAGCCTCTAACTACAGTATATATATATATATATATATGATTTTTCAAGTATTACATACGTGGAAGTAACTAAGTTTCAACGATAATATGCAGTGTGAAAGCGATGAGTTAAATTTGATACAGAAATAAACTTATGCTACCGAAGTGTGACAGAGTGCGATAATTTGTGAACTACATGGTGTGGTAGTGTTAACGAAGGACATACGTTGAAGCTAAAACCTATACCGAGGCCAGCAGACATTCATCCGACCTTATTTACGAAGTTTGTTCTATGTCATAGTTCTGCTGTATATATATACATATTTACATATCTATATATATACGGTATATATATATACGACGAAATGTGCGTATGTTTAGCTCAAGCATGTGTAGATATACATATTTAAATTGACTTCTTGTTGGCTTGTGATATTAAACAAACAAAAAAATTAAAACAAAAAGACGTAAAGAGGATGCCACACGACACATATATACACGAAAAAAAAAGAAAAAAAAAAAAACATACACATTACGGTTTACGGACGGAGGCCGGTGCATTCTGAAGCCTCGTGAGTATATCGCACGTTCGGTGATTAATATGATTACGTTGGGAAAACAAAAAGCTTAAGTGAAGACGAAGTGAGAGTTTAGAAAAATACGTTGTTGTTATCGGCGATCGAATGCACGACCGAGTTCGTCTGTGATCTGCGTCAAATTTTCACTCCCTCTTATTGGGGGGACATCCCCATTTAAGCAGAAGCAAGTGAAAAAAAAAACATAATAATAATGATAAGTAAACATGTAAAGTGTAAAGTAAACGGACAACAAAAAAACGATGTATCTGAACCTCGGAGACGTAGATTCATTTCGCTTATGAATTAATTATACATTCGGCGGCGTTGAGGGATATTACGACGTTTTTTAGGTATCACTGACGTTTGCAACGTTGACGGATTGTATATGCAAGTTGATTGCTTTCCATATATTTTATTGATCACTGATAACAAAAAAAAAAGAATCACACATACCGACAATCGGTGAACTGCGATATATATTATATATTGTATTTCTCGTTCGTTTACTTACCACTATTAGCCGGCTTGTACGAACGCTAAACTTTACTTATCGAATAATTTGTATACTGCGCATAACACGAAGTGGTGATGCGCGTACGAGAAGATTTATTGTCATTAAGTATACTGATGCAGGTTCATACGGTATAATTCAAACGAAAACAATATGGCAACACAAATGAACAAAACAACATACTTAATTCACATAACGAATGGAGTCATGGCACTGACACCTCTTACGTTCAGAAGTAACACAATTGAATCAGCAATATATTATATGCGGAGTAGTTATGTAGTCAGATATTTTATTATATATTAAAAAATAATTCAATACTTAAATGAAGAGGAGGAAAAACGGACACGATGATAAACAAAAAATTTGACGCGACGATGATCGGTTAGATTTTATGATCTAGGACGTTTTATGCTTGTTTTATCTAATATATTTATATTTATTATTATTATTATTATGATTATGATTGTCATTATTATTATTATTATTATTATTATTATTATCAAGAAGAACTATTATATAATTATTCTTAAATAATAAATAACGAAGTTTATTGCTACATGTTGATGTTTCTTTATTTATAACCTGTCAGATAACCTGTTAAAAAAGTTGGATTCGTCTTTAATATTAATAACACGGAAACACTATCAATGGATCGGTAAAAATCGGCATTTCTACAAAGTTTTTTCGTAAAAGTGAATTTCATTATTTCACGAGCGAAATGAATACATATATTTCTTTTGGAAATAGAGATTTCATTTTTTAATCTGAGAAATGATTGAAATCACGTGAGAATGGCAGTAATCCATTGCTTTACATCACAAAAAATGATTTTACATCACACGTAAGTTTTATAAACGCGAAATCATTTAGAAAGGATATATTTTCAGCGAATTCAATAAATCCACCTTCGTTCTTTTGAAAAATTTGTCTCAAAGTTTATCAATTTAAGCAAACTGATTTATTAGCAAGTTTTTTGCAGTGCCACTATTGTAAATCGATCTTGTTAGTATCTTCCAGAACGCTGAGCTTACTCGAAATATTGACGGGGCATCGTTAATTAAAATTGCTTTACAGCTCCCACAGAAACGAAGTGAAAAAATAGTCTTAAGGAAAATCGATGGGGTAGGTGAGCAGTGTGCCTCGGTCGAGACACCACATGGTCCATAAAGCGCAGTACGCATGCTTGCAATTTCTCGTCTCGTCTTCCGAAGTTTGCCTCGTGTAATTCACGTCACGTAATAATGAATGTTTTTGTGGAAGTGTGATGCCACCACCCTCAATGAGCGCATCATTCAGCCAAGTGTGAATCGTCAAATGTAGTGTGGGCCTCTTGTGGATGTCCGCTGCGAACGAGCAGCAGATATGGCGGATAACGTGAGTGGCAAAGCTTGCGAATGGTTCCTGATGCACAAAGTGAAACTCTTCTCGTCTACGTCACGTTCATTGATTAAACGAACTGTTGCGAATACCAGCTGTTGCTCAATTTCGTTGAAAACAATCGGCAAATGTCAATCAGACTTTTACCAGCCAACGTAGCATATTCGCTGTATTACAGGGACAGCAAAAATATCAAAACATCCCTTTCAATTGAAATTCGAAAAATCTAGACATACTTAAAAAATAATAGAATTGCACTAAGAATGCATCCTACATTTTTATCTCGTAAAATAACAACACATTTACATGGAATGTAAAAATGAATACACTATCTCAATTCAGAACAATGTCCAACTGTTTAAGAAAAATAGCTTTTAGCCCTCCGCCCAGAAGAGTGCATTTTTTTCAGCCTTGCGAAGACTGCAGGTTTCCGACGACGTACTCAAAAGTTTCATTTAACGTTAGAGGAAAAAAACCGTTTTGTCCCTAGTGTGGAAATGTACTGTTTCAACAAATAAATATTACACTTTGAGGGCCTGTTAAATAATTTGACTAAATCAAAAGCTCATTGAATTTCAACCGACATAATGGATGGAACAAATTACATACAAATAAACCGCATCCATAAAATGTCAAATAAAACATTCCATCATATCAAACAGATTTATGAAATATTAAACTACGCTGTTTTTAATACAGAATGGATTCATACTGCGAATGTTTGTGCTTCTGGCATTGTTCGGAGCAGCTCTGTCAGCCCACGCACGACACAGCATTATAAAAAGAAATTACAGTGATCAGAGTGTCAGGGGCTATTTGGCTGAGGTAAGAAATACGATACGTCAACGTAAACACGGTTTTTATACTACCTTAGCACATGAAAAACAGAATATATATACATTTACAAAGGATATTTTTTGCACCTCATTAACATTGTTTTTCTCCCACAGAGATAATTAAAGCTATCTCATAAAAAAATTATTCCTATTTTATTATTGTCGTTATTTTTATCAACATATGTGCAGCATGACAACGTAAACACGGTTTTTATACTGACTTAGCACATGAAAAACAGAATATTTATACATTTATAAAGGATATTTTTTGCACTTCATTAACATTGTTCTTCTCCTACAGAGATAATTAAAGCTATCTTATAAAAAAATGGTTCCTATTTTATTATTGTCGTTATTTTTATCAATATATGTGCAGCATATAAGGTTTTGTGGTTTTGATCATTTCGTAAAACTAATGTCCTCAAAACGTATAAATCTCGCGAAACTTTCGTTACAGGATAACTGCAGATTTTCTTAAGAATGTTTGATGTTGCAATGAGTCGGAATCGAAAATAAATGGTCATTTATCTGAAACTTTAAAATATTGATATCTGATACAGGATTTGTGAGAATTCTTTCAGATAAAAAAATGGTTCTCAGTACTTTTTATATGAATAATCATAAATATATAAATTGTTTTAAAAATATCCAATAAAAATTCTGGTCGCGATGTAAAGATAAAATAATAACATAAAAAATCGGAGATGAAATCCAAAAGGATGAGGATCAGACCCAGGTCAAGTTGGTATGAAATGCCTCAGCTATAGAAATTTGAATTACATGGAAAATGTCCTATTGTTGTTTGAGATTCTATCTTGAAGGAGGTTTGAGTTATTAAGGGGATGCTGGACTGAGCGATGTCGTAGTATACACTATTCATCGTAAATATGCTACAAATATACTTCAAATTTTGCAGGGTTATAATAAAAACCTTCGTACTTCGGCGTCCGGTCTGATTTGACGCATCTGAGCCCCAGAAACGTTTATATTTTACTTCAACGGATCTTTTGACATCTCAAGCGGCCATATTGGTTTTCGAGAGGTTCAATAATATGCTCTTTTTAAGGGGTGGTTCCTCTATAATTGACCGAAAACTACACTAATTTCAGGAAATAATTGTGGATGAACAACAAGACGTAATAAGGTGTTTTTTTTAAACCTTTATTTATGCTTCAATTGTAATAAAAAAAAAAAAATTTCAATTTATACGAAATGGCGTCCAAGATGGCGGCGGATACATGAAGTGCCCTCCGGTTCCATGCAAAACTGCGTGCATTCCTGACTCGTCAATTTTTAATCTAGAATCATGAAACAAGCTTCATTTTAAAACTGAATAACTACAGAATAGAATGAACCTATGAAATCGAAAAACTATTGAAAAATGAAAAAATGGCGGACATGTGAACTTAAAAGTTCGTTTTTTGGATGTTTTTTATTTACTCACATGTCCGCCATTTTGTCATTTTTCAATATTTTTTCGATTTCATAGGTTCATTCTATTCTGTAGTTATTCAGTTTTAAAATGAAACTTGTTTCATGATTCTAGATTGAAAATCGACGAGTGAGGAATGCACGCAGTTTTGCATGGAACCGGAGGGCACTTCATGTATTAGCCGCTATCTTGGACGCCATTTTGAAAAAAACAAAATTTGTATTACAATTGAAGCATAAATGAAGGTTTAAAATGAAACCACCTTATTACGTCTTGTTGTTCAACCACAATTAATTCCTGAACTTAGTGTAATTTGTCGGTCAATTATAGAGAAACCTTCCCTTAAACATTTGCTATATGTCTTGAACGGTAATTCGACCGGTCGTCGAAGTATGAAGGTTTTTATTACCTCCGTGCAAAAGTTAAAGTATATTTGTAGTACAATATATTAGCGGAATCGCCCAGTCCAAGCATCCCCTTAAGGGACCTCTAAAAACGAATATCACCCCCTTAACAATTTTTTCGAAGTAGGTTACTAACGGAGAATCTGTACCCCTTCGTAAAAATGATTTTTTATTAGAAAAAATATAGTTTTTGGCCAGTTATTATATTACGATAACGTTCTTAAGTGTTGCACAAGGCTGCCGAAGTTTGCCTACATAAAATTTCTTAGACAAGTCACAATCGTGAATAATGCTTTTCACAGAGAACCTGTTGGTGGAACGAAGTTTGCAAAGAGGAGTTTCACAGCAAATTTCGTTGTCGCTGCCCAAGATGGTCGTATTGTCGGGCACCGGGAAGATATTATGATGCTCATTGCAGCATGACACGAACCGGTTATATTTGGACCCAACCGGAAACCTCTATCGCTCTGGAGATCGACAAGTGAAAATTAGCGCCAATTGCGAATGACCTTGTTACCTTACCTTGCTAATAAACGATTCATTAATTAGGCAAAACAAATTGGGAGAAGAAATCCACAGAACGACAAATAATATCATGTTAATGTTATGGTGACCCGTTGAATCAAAAATGTAAAAAATCAAACACATTGCCATGTTATCCAGTGTTTGTAAGTCTCTAGAAGAAAATGCTTATCATTTATGACTATACATGTATAATTGCGCTTAAATGGTTTTCAGAGCTGCCTATGATTTCTTCCAAATTTGAAAATAACGAATAGATAGTCGACAAATTCAGGAAAAGACAAAGTCTACTCTTCTAATTGCACGTTGAACCAAACATTTTCTCTGGCTATTATAGTGGTTACAATCGAATTATTGCGATCTACTTTTAAAAAATAATGAATTTGTGATATGATGCAAACAATTGGAAGCCACTTAATAATTGGGTTTTGCCCATTCTTGAATATATAGCTTTAAAAATGATATCATATTACCCGACTGAAGCGGGAACTGTTCGAGCTTGATAGTGTGTACCGAATTTAAGTGCACGATATGATAATAATGCAGAGACTATCGGTAGGTTGAATTCTTGTAATGAAGATTATCAATATATTTACATTCCGCAATTTTACAATAATTATAATCAAATGATAATCATTACGATATCTCACTCTCAACGTTCTTCACGCGCAATTTTTATGTCTATGCTTTAAGATTATGTTTCTAGGTGCCACATTCCAACGATTACAAATATTTTCGGCCTACATATATTGTTAAGATTAACTTTAACAAATTTTGGGATTCAACGTAATTATGACGTTCGTGAAGAACAATGTCTACCATACTTCTGAACCAACGATGTGCATTAAATCTGTTAGAAAATAAGCTAGTTTGGTCCACTGCTTATCCTGTTTTTATTTTTGTGTCCCAAACCACAGGTTTTTGGATGGTAGGCTAGTCTTGAATAATTTGTTTGCTCTGTTCAAATTCGCAAAAAAAAAAACGTTATTTTTGTTGTTCTTGATAATGTAAAAAAGCATTGACGACAGCACTTTGTAAATGAGTCAAGATTATGCGCAGATTCGCAGAAAACTAACATTATTGGAAGGCTGAAATGTATTGCGTCGTTCTTATAAATTCGGTTTATAAAAAACCAAACAAAAAAGATTGGACATTTATCATATTGAAACCATCGAATATACTGGCTTCGTCCTCAACTTTGTTAGTTCTTACTGTAAGAATACTTTTACTATTCCAACAAAGAGGCATAATGTTAGCAGTTTTTATTCAATTACAAAGTATTTCATGGTAAAACACGCATTTTCTAATATCAATAAAAACTTGAAATCAAAAAATAGCGAGCCCTTCTGAAATTTTGCATAAATGTTAAGTGGACATGAAAGAACCCCGCATTTTTGCATTAAAAAAATTAATTCCCGAAATTTCATTGTATTTTTATTACCGTTTATATTTTTGTCCCTTCTACCTCATAAGCAAAAATTTGTTTTTGTTTTTCCACCCAATTGTGCCCAATATGTATCTCCTTTTACGTCAAATTTATCAACAAGCCGTTACCAAGTTCAATACCGACTACCACGCCTGTAAAACTTTCAATAAAACGTACTTATAAAAATTACATTTGCATATGGTTCAATTATTGAAGATGAAAGAGCATGGAGATAATACAACAGCACTGTTACATATTGGGTTGGTCACGGTCCGGGATGCTATTCCTGGATTTCTCAGGCTGTATTGATCGTGCTTTACAAAGTTTTGTCCTTGGAAAGGCGTGGGGGAGGGGGGAGTATCGGGAGTGCATTTAGTCCTGCGTTCAGATGTTGCGACTGCGGTTTGTCACCAGTGCATCACCAAAATAATTGTTTTTGAGAAGTTTTTATTATTTTTTGTATGTTCCGATGTGGAAAGCCGCGGATTTGAATTTTCTGCCGTATTAAAATTTTATTTAATGACGTAAATAGTAAAATGGTCTCCAGTTGAACTTCCATGCTTGTACATGACACCTGCGCAAGTTTATCGATTGCAACGAGAGCTGAGCTACAGACATAGCAGCCGCGGCTGGGTCCTTGCTGCAGATCCTGGACCAAGTGCAGTTGGTCACGAACAATACACGGCGACAGTTGTTCGCCAACTGCCACTATCAGTTTCCTTCAATTCATTTTCCGTGTTATAATGCGAAAAACACTAAACGAAATAATAACCAAAATCCAATATCCGTGTCGATGAATATTCTGAACAAAGAAAAATCACTTCCGGTCGAGCGAGCTAAGAAAAAAGTAGTAGAAAGCAGTAATACCTCATCGGGCAAAATCAACCATTAATTCAACACCCGGAAATTAAAATAATACGGCAAATTTCACAAACTTTAATAGTGAAAACATTAATTATGATTCGGAGTTACATATTTCCTGATAATTTCAATCTTACACGACATTCAGAATGAAATTAAATAAACGAAACATACACCCGACACCCACTGCGCACTAGCAATCTCTAATTGAAAATCATTTTGGTTGTATATACACTCGACAAACAACTAAAATCAAGATACCACGCTAAATTATCGTCTATTGACTTTCGCATCCTGTTTTCATCTGCGATCGATAGTAAATTGAAAAATAAAAATCATACACCGAAAACCAAATCCAAATAGTGCAAGCCTATCAACAAAATCAACGATAAACATCCGGTACTCTCGAAATATGAGACAAACAAAAAATGAATTTTGACAATCTACTACAAATATTTCGATAGGTTGAATCTGTCATTTTTTGAACCGCGAATAAATCATACACTTCCGGTAGAAAAATTAAGTCATTGTCAGAAGTAAAATCTACATTGATTCCGTAATAAAAATATCGTTAATTACAATTATTAAAATATCTATACATACAGACAAACACAATTTACAAATTCAGACAGTCGTATGACAAAAGGGAGAGGCGCATGCGCGCTTTATTGATCCATTTGAAATCTACTGCGACGGTGCGCCCACGCAAAAAGCGAATAGCTACATCGGAATAACAACCGCAACAGTAGTGCAGGGCTGAAGCAACAGCAGCAGCTGCAACTTCGTTGAGCCTCTCGCGCCCTAGTCTACGAAGAAGCATATTGAACATGGCGCTGAAGGTTCTCCAGCTTTTACTTTCGGTCCTTGCCCTTGGGATCATTGACGTCACGTCATCTGAAGTCATTGATGCCAGTGCCAAGAGGATCAGTGCTATCAATTTTCTTAACTTGTACAACGTGAGTAAATACTTGCATTTTCAAAATATCAAACTTGCTCTTCCACCTGTTGCGCAATCGACCCTGTTTCGACGTTCTGAACTTTTCGGCATTACCTTATGTCAAGAACACTTCCGCGTTCAGCAGCTGGTCCACTCTAACGATGCACATAAGTGACAAAACATAAATCTGTAACCATTTTATATCTTTTGAGTTACAGTATTTGTTTATTCATTGTATAAGTGATTCAATATTTGTCATTTTCAAACAATATTGCCGAAAAAAGACGGTCAACAATTTATTTAAAAATGAAATATATTTCCAAAAAAGTTCAATAAAACGGAATAGAAAAATACAGATTAGTATTTGGCTACTTATGATCTTGCTCTTTCATTCATTAATTCCAGAAATAATTAGACTTCTGGAATGTTCAAGACCATATGGGAGTAAAAATGTTTTATAAATAAATCTAGCAAGAAAAATCTAGCATTTAGTCATCATTATTTTTTTTTTTTTTCAAATTAAAATTGTAAACGGGTTATGAAATATTTTTACATTATTTCAGAATAACTTATATCAAATTATTCAATGAATAAAATACCAATGTTTGAATAATTGTAATTGATTTTTCTTGCAGCATCGACGACCACCAATCGATGAAGCTGAACGCGAGCCAATTCCTAAGGAGAACCTCGAATGGCAGAGCCCTTGGGGAGTTGGAGAAATTAGCGGCATGGCCGTTGACCCTGCCGGAAAACCCGTTATTTTTCACCGTGCTGGACGCGTCTGGAATTGGGAGTACGACAGCTTGCTACCATTTTCCTTTTTCAATAATGAATTTTTCAAAGAATCCAAAAATTATTTCTCGTTTTTCGTTTTCGTTTTTAAGCACCTTTGACAAAAACTTCGAATACACGGAGGCCTTGAGAGGACCGATCCAACACGATACCATTTTGACTCTGAATCCTGTAACCGGTGCCGTCGAATATGGCTGGGGTGCTAAAACATTTTACTTGCCACATGGACTTCACATTGACAACCGTGGAAACTACTGGTTGACTGACGTCGCGCTCCACCAAGTTTTCAAGGCAATTATTATGATACACGTTATATTCCCGAACCAAATTCTTAGGTATAAGAAAAATGGTACCTCTTTCATTTTTAAGACGAAATACATATTCATTTTGCACAGAAAATTTGTTTGGATTAGAAATGACCGAATTCGTGGCATGAGAAAAACTTGCAAAATAAATTGACGGCGCTGTTGAAGCATTCATTTTAGGTACCAATAATGACACAAGTCTATATATAAGTCCTGATACTTCAATATGACCAATTTTGAAATGGTCGAAAAAAAAAGTGTCTGAATTGCCAGAGAATGTTTCATAAATAGTCTTAGGTGACAGTTTTAGTTGCCATTACATTACATTATTGCATTACATTATTAAATGTAAATGTATTATATTATTACATTATTAAATGTAATAGAACCCAAACTATAAAATATCCCGAATGTTTCAAAAGCATGCGAACAGTGCCGTTTATTTGTGTATTTAGCTTGCATGGTCACTGATTTTTTAATGTGTCCAGTTTATAATGTGAAAATGTCTCATCAGTTCCAGCGTGGCTCACCAAATCCAGCCCTCGTGTTGGGCCAAAGATTTGTGCCTGGAAACGATCGAGACCATTTTTGTCAGCCGACGTCAGTCGCCGTGGCAAAAACAGGCGAGATCGTCGTAGCAGATGGTTACTGCAACAAGAGGCTCATGGTTTTCGACCCTTCCGGCAACTTGATTGACAGAATTCCGCAGCCAGGAGGTAAATCTTATGTTTTTGCGAAGCCGAAGATACTGAAAGATCGATTATGCACCTTGAAATTCAAATTAATAAGAGGTCAATTAATTATTATTGGTAATTCAAGAGTTCATGGCACTTCGGGTACCACATGGACTGACGATTCTCGAGCAGGGTGAGGTCTGTGTCGCCGATCGTGAGAACATGAGAGTCATTTGTCTGAATGCTGGACTCGGGGGATCCGAAGAAAAACGTGGACCACCCCTCACGATACAGCAGCCCGATCTCGGCAGAGTTTTCGCCATTGCATCCTACGGTAAGTCTTCATCAAATGTTCGGAGTGACAAGGAAAACGTACCGATTAGAATAAATAACGAGCGTTGTCTAACAAATATATTATGAAGTGCTTCGGCGAATGACGGCTCTTAAAGTTTAGGTGAATTTTACGTTTCGACCTGGTCGGGGCCTCTTCAGAAGTTTATTCTTCTCTTTGTACAAAAAAAAATATATATATATTATTTTTTTACATTTTTTTATATTTTTAATTTTTTTATATACATATTTTTTTATTTTTTTTTTTTTTGTTGTCGTACATAGAGAAGATACAATAAACTTCTGAAGAGACCCCGACCAGGGCGAACCGTAAAATTAACCTAAACTTTAAGAGCCGTCATTCGCCGAAGCACCTCATAATATCCAGTAATTACGGCTAATACAACATTAACATTCGTTGTCAAACAAAACAAAAAATTTTCTCGACCACGCTAAAATACCTTCATTTTGAGAGCGTAATGCTAGCTCGAAATCGATGACATTCGATATCTGACTTGTATGCATGTGCAACCAAGTTTGGTTGCTCCCCCGGGACGAGAACTGTTCATTTCTGTCCTGCGGCAGTCATGAAAATCCCACTGCACATGCTTACATTTTTAATAAAAAATGTACATATCATTTTTGCGTCGTTGTTGCAATTATGGAATGTAGTTATTTTTATAGCAGAATTTTATTTAACATGATGACATAAAAAATTGCAAAGTAGAATCCATGACTTGATGTCTATGCAATTGCGATCAATTGGATATACTTGTAATGAAGTAATTATTTATTGTATTGATTTTTTAACGAATAATTTGGCAGGTAACACAGTTTATGCTGTGAATGGCTTTACATCGCCCATGATCCCGGTGCGAGGTTTCATCATGAACCCCTACGCTGAAACCATATTTGGCCACTGGGCACCAACATCCGGGGTAAGTAATCAGACCTTTTTCATTTTATTTCTGTGCTGTTTAGATAATTTTCAGAAGGCCGACCAGTTATGCCTTGTATCAGATTCAAAATTACAAATACAGATAATCTGAACAAGCTAGTTTTTTGCTGACTTTAGTCATAATATTAGGTTAGAGGCAGTCTAAATTGACATTGTCGCAAGGGAGCAGTCTCAAATTCATCTATATTTGGCAACGGTCACAACGACCGCTCATCAAACACGAATGAAACTGGTTATTTTCAATGCATTTTTTCAAACAAACAATTTAAATTGGAAGGATTTATATATCACCTCTTTGGTCTCTATATGCAGTTTGGATTGTCCAATTTCTACAATTTTCTAATTAATTGTTACAAGTCGTGTCAATCGTGGGACATCATTTGACCTCGATGCAGATGGTGCCCCTCCTTAAATACCATAACTCAAAAAAGAGATTCACTTCCTCAAATAAATACGTTCTCTTCTGTTGTTTCAGTCATTCACGAACCCTCATGCGATGGCTGTATCTCCAAACGGTACAGAACTCTACGTCTCGGAAATTGGACCCAACAAAGTGTGGAAATTCGACCTTGTTAAATCAAAATCTGGCGCCCGATTTGATAAGTAAAAATAAGCTCCTGAACGAAAAAAAAAAGTTTATCAAGAGAAAAAAAATCCAAAAAGTCTATCAAGAAAAAAAGACCTAAAAAGCCTATCAAGAGAAAAGAATCTGAAGTTTATCAAGAGAAAAAATAGATATAAAATTGAATACATTTGACTAAGCCGCTAACCAACCATTACTAAGGCTTTACACTTTTTGGGCCTACATTCATTTTCGGATGATGCTATAACAATTCATAAATTTGTAGAAACTCTTCAGAATTTTGATTAATTATTCCACATTGCAGTGAAGAATTTATTCTACACCGCACAAGCGAGCCGACAATAAATACAGAAAATCAGCTTCGTACAAAATTTAAAACAATGACTTCGTGCAAAATAACATTGTGATGTTAGTCACAGAACCTTGACTACACGTTGCGTTAATTATTTTTAGCGGTTATTTGGAAATTGTGATATCTGGGCTCCAAAGTAACGAATTTACCATGACCATAATTATTTCATAGTTTGTCCAAAATATCAACTAATATTCTGCAAAAATGAAAGGTCTATCAAGATGTCAAAATCCGAAAAAAAACCATTCACTTGTTTATCCAAAAATATGGCTCATCGATATTTAAAGTTCTCGTGGAAAAAGTATTCAAAATCCTATATGAGATGTATATATCCTTTGACGGGGTATTATTTTTTTATTGGGAATTCCTCACATACGCCTATTGGCTCTATCCTCTACCCTTCATTTCCCAATCCATTTCTTCAGACCCACTAAGAGCGTTGAACCGTCACTGATTGTTGTTTTGATCACATATTTATCAATGGTGGGAACCCAACTACCAGTATCATAGAGAAAAATGCTTGAAAAAATGTCCAGTGATGTCAGCCATCCGTTATCCCACGGCTCTCCTTAAATTCAAAAATGTAACATTATTTATCAACGTTTTCCATCATCAAAATGATGCCGTCAAATTTATGATTCTTTTTAAGCACCCACCGAAAATACAATGGCCCACTCGAAAATCAATATAATCACGACCAGAAAAAACCAGTGTTAGCAGTAATTAAAATTAACGCATGAATGCCGACTGCAATCAGGGACACTATTATGATATTCTGTCAGACAAAAAATAATACACCGAAAATCCTTCACACTTCGGACAGCGATAGACTTAGTTGTAATTGTGATTATCGAATCAGCACGATCTTCTGTTAATTACTATAGGTATTCAAATTTCTTTTTTGCATATACCCGGTCTGCAGGCATCACGCCTATTACAGGGTCGATTCGGATCAGTAGCCAGTCTTCCTGGGGGTCTGGGTTCAGCAGCCAGGCCCCCATGAAGGCGCATCCGAGTTCCCCCTTTATATCGCATTCGTTATAGAATTTCTGCTAAGGGCATAGGGAAACTGCGGAAAATCTATACTGATATAGCCGGAATCGAATTCGCCTCACGAAACCGGAACTATGTCATGTTTTATCGAAAACGCGAATGCGGACCACAATTATATACATATGACCCCCACAGGGAGAAATACCCGTGTGAACCCTTGACCTACCGATGCGCTGACTAGAGGCCCGTACACTAACCACTAGATCATCGCGCCGGTTTATTAATCAAATTATTAAAACGTTTTCATACCGGTTTCCCTTTCACCGTGCGCAATGTCTTCTGTGTTTTGCCGTTCGGTATTTAATGATGGAACAAGAAAAATCGAGAATCAAATTCAAAATTCATTTCTATTATCTACGCTGCACGGAGTTCCTCATGTTCCTAAAATAAAGTATAGATAAATTTCCAATTGTATTTAAAGAAAACTCAGCTTGCATACTTTTGTAAGAACAAACGACAAAGCACAGAAACCGCGTGACACTCATCGATTTTTGAACGTCTGCTGTAACCCTTCGTTGTCAAGATCGAGCTGTTTCAATATTTTCAACAGTATTAAGACTTCCGTGATACTTACCATAAATGACTTATCGTTAATTATTTTAAACAAAGAAGAAAAGCAAATATTGCGTTTTCACAAAGTTGCATGAAGTGTGAGGGTGGACTAATTGATACAATATTTCTTCTTTTCATGTTGCCTAAAACTATTCTAAAACGATCGTTACACATTGTTATAAATATGTTGGGAGAAAGAAAATGCAGATACTATAAACTATCCAAATTCAGTACCTGATATAGAGATGATATATCTGCATGGTGCCCGAATTTCCAAAACATTCAAATCCGAAATATATTTATTCACCTACATAACTGATTTTGAGGATTTCTATTAAAATGGTCAAGTCCTTTTCGGGCCAAACTTCCTTAAACAATAAAATTTATGTTCAAAATTACAAATGATTATCAGCAGCTGAAATAATTGAATCTTTATGGGAAAGCGTGCTCGGTTATTACAAAAAAATCTACAAACATCTTGGAACCGAATAAAATAAAAATCAGCTTTTGCAAATAGTCAATAGTGAGGATTTATTGATCCATGCCATTCGATTGGGATGTCGAGAGGCAGCGATCGATACAGTCGTTGCTAAACTAATTTTAGCACCCGTACTTTAGTTGAATAAAAACAAAATGACATAAAAAATTCAAAAAAAAAAAATTAAAACACTTCTTCAGGGGCTAATCGAATAAAAATCGCAACATTCAATCGTGATGAACGATCGATACAACCTACACGCACACTTATCGCACACGAGCTCGTAGCGTGTATTACTACGGCGCGATCTTTCCCTCATTTATTGAACATACGCGACCTTTTTCGCCTGTCTACAAAAACAATACTGAAAATAAAAATGGGAAAAGATCGCGAAGCAGACACGCGCATTAACGCACAGAAGAACATAACGGTATATTCGTATTTAAGCGTGCAATGCATTTCTAATAATCCAAATTGACCACATGATCATTCCGGTATAAAAAACTAACAAGATGGATCAAATTTAGTACAAACTGCAGAAAATATACATTAAAACATCCATGTCGTGATAAAGTGAAGTTCAATGTGGGATAAAATTCTTTTGAGCCAGTAAATTTATGATTACTCTGAAATATTATTTGGAGTATTGGAAATACGTTGTACTATCAAGGAAAAAAAGATAAAATTAAAAACAAAACAAATGTTAACGACTAACAGACAGTTGCATTTGTATATCGCTGTAAAAATTAATTCCGAACAGTTAAAAATTTCACTTCCGCGGATATTATATACATATATGATTTTCTAAAAATTGTCGAAACAGCTGCAATTAATGCTGAATAACGATGAAGATGATGAAAAAAGACCTGCACAGTCTACTGTTTGTGATATTAAAATTTTTTTATCGCCGTTTGAGTGTACAGTGAATTCAGATGATTTAAAAAATAAATTAAGAGGTGTCAAATCACGTTCTTTGGCCAACGATACCGGGGAGGAGAGTTTGATTTCAAAAGTGGTGATGTCACTCATTAATACCTCAGCCCGTCACAGTATTAAAAAGTGCAGCTGTAACCTAGTCTAAATAATCGAAAGTAAAAACTATTCGTCAAAAAGAAAAAACACATTCACATTCCGCCGTCAAAATATGGTGCTGAAAAACAAATGGACATATTTTCATGGGAATTCTAATAATAACACATAAAAAATGTATAATTAACAAATAAAAGAGATATATCCACTGTCTATCCGATAAAAAAGGAATATTAAGTAGCGTACTATTTTTGTCATGGACAATAAATATAAATCGACGTAAATAAAAGGAATTAGTTTACTTACATGTTTGCCAAAAAAAAGACTATTCATTCAGGATAAAAATTGAGAAACTATTAAGTAATATTAAGGGATACATGCACAACCATTTTACAAAGATTCTGTTCAACACACTATGCTTCTAATCCGCGTCAGATCAATGAAAACCTACGATGAACACGAATTAAAATTAAAAAATATTGGCAATAGAAATAAAAGCGTTAAAAAATACAAATTAATAATATATATGAAAGGTACGTACCGAAGAACACTTTTGGGCATTATACAATGGCATTATAACAACTTCAAAACTTGGAAAAGTGATATGGCAAGACAAACATGAACAAGATTAGGGAATATTAACGAAAAATACATTAGATGATTGATTTCGTCCACATATTAAATACTAAGTTTCGAAAAACACAAAATTGTGTCTCGTCTTCAGGATGTATGGTATTATTTTCGTGGTACATGAGTGAAGCCCCAGAGGCACTGGCGTTTATCAGCTAGTTGTCATCAAAGTGAACAAAATTAAAAAGTTGTACTAAATTTTAAGTATGAAAACCACATAGAAATGTGTTTGATACGCATAAATTATAAATAATTATAACCTGGAAGCAAAATCGAAACGGAAGGTTACATTTAGTAGCAGTAAAAAGTAAGAGTATCGACAAAACCCTAGCCAACACTGGACCAATTATAGCCACTACTGGAACAGTGTTGGTGAATGTTTATTTCGTTGCTCTAACTCTTTGCGACGTTTCTTTTCGGAACATGTGATTTTTTGAATGATTCAACTATACATACTTAGTCCTAAAAACCATACGGGCTATTGTCTAGGATGTTTATTCATAAGCAAATACAAAATATAATTACGACAGACACAAAAATTCAAAACAAGACAAACACTTTCAAACATTAACAAGCACAAACTGAATGAAAACCGAAAACCTGAAATCTGTACAATAATTCAGCACCTTAATACACTAAATGAAACAAAAGCCAATGTTATATTTTCGAAACTTTAATGAAAAAAGCGGGCTTACTTGAGGCATGAATCGCAGTATGCAAATAAAATCCCTGACTTAAATAAAGATAGGGCACCTCTCAGCAAACTTCAGTATAGTTGATAAAATGAGTTCCAAATCTGATCCGGTGTATACGTGGATAATATCAAAAGGTTATATATCAATTAAAAAGCATATGCAATCCAAGCAATGTGCTCAAGTTACCCCGTCACCATTCATACAATTGAGTGCGCTATTCTGGTCACCTACATATTCGACTAATAAATCTTTGTTTAGGATAACACGTTTCCGCGGATGATTTTATGTCGGGTAACAAAAAACAAAAATGTACTTCCCCCGGGAATATTTATTATAAGTACAATCTTATAAAATTGTGTTTAAAAAAAAAGAATAAACGTATCAAAATATTTGGTTCAAGATGAGTGATGAAGAAAACTGTTTATTTCCCTGTTGTCACTTGATCTCACTCCGAACCATATCCCATTCCGTTCTTGATTGCATTATCCCTATATTCTCCAAACTGCCAATGACCCGAACGATCAAATCTCGTTTTCGGAAACTTCCGCTTAGGAGTGTCCATCGACGGAAATGAAAACGGTTACGCCCGTTTGTTGATTGGGCTCAGCCCGTAGTTTAGCCGAACCAGTGAGCGAATAGCTTTAAGCCGCAGATGTCGAATATTCTTTATGTGCCTTAGACGGTGCAGATACTTCATGTTCAAAGTCAACCCATCTTGAAAATTGGTTGTCGTGTTTTATGACGTTATGGTGCAAAAGTCGAACCGACTTCAATTTCCATTTTCATCAGAAAAACGGCCCAAGGGTTCAGATCTCATTTCCGAAAACCGGGAACCACGTTTCACTGAAGCGAGGATTCCATTAAGATCTTCGTCGAACTTCCTCATTTCTCGATGGTTTCGATCAAAAGAGTCTTGCGATCGCCTGAACCTTTAAAGACTCGAGTTCTTAATACTGGAAATATTTCCCGGAACACCACTTGAAAGCCTTGCACGCACTATTATGAATAGCAGATATGATTATGTCGATGCCGTGGTGGAACTTTTCATTAAGAAGTTTCGTTTTCGTTAAAAAATCTGGTAAACCCGTTCAACGGCTAAGGTTATTAGCAACTATATGGAATGTATGCAGATATCTACATTAGTTACATTAGTAATTATATTATTGATAAATACATCCTTTAGATTTTTTGTTCTTGCTAAATTCGATGATCTTGTCGACGGTTTTGGGTTGTTAAAACATTCATATTTGTTATTTAAAGGTTCTGCGAGATTCATATCTTGACGGTCTTGTTAGTAGTTCAGGCAGATCATCAGAATGTGGTGAATGGATGCATCACTTTGTTCGTTTCGCATATTGTGGCACGTAAGTGTTTAAAAAGAAAGCAGTGTATCAGGTTGGAATGTCCTTTTCGCATCCTCGTTAGGATGGATTGATTTTTCCTCGTCTTTGCGAGTGGTAGCTTCTCGCATATGTCAATTCGAATGCTGTCCATTTTAGTTCTTGCATTACTTGTCCAGTGCCAGTGATCATGGAATTTATTGCGTATTTATTCATGGATTAATGCTTTGAATTCATAACTCGAGATTGGTAATACATTTTCAGGGGGTTCTATTCGTGCCACTATTGCTTTTTTATTGTTATATGCATTGTTATATGCATTATATTTTGTCGTTGTCTATAATTACTTGATGGGATGGTACCTATATAAGAACTTGAGACTCTTGGATCCTCCATGATACTGAAATAATTCCTTCGACAATCCGCCAAATCTCTTGTAGTCGGATAAATCCCCAAACATGCATCTCGTTTAACAACTTCAGCAAATCTCCTCAGCTGTCTTGTTACTTCGTAAGCTGTGGATCGTCAGTAGCACGAAGATTAATGCGCTTTGTTGATTCCTGTGAAGTGTGTGATGGGTTTGCATTGACACACTTCCCGCTGTATAATTTCCTGGACATCGTGTTTGGCCTGGTTAAGTCCTACCTGGAAAACGTCCTGAACATCTTCGTAAAATCCAACCCTGACTACATGAAAAGTGTACTCATTAGTGAACATTTAGCATATTACCCGGGGCTTCATTTCCAAGCTAATGGTAACCATGAATGCATTCGTTGTCGAATAATAATCTTAGGACTGCGCTTATTAAAGTTATAACCCTCATTTAAATCGTATTTGTAAAATTTCATGGATGGTTTGCTCCTCTATACCTTTTACAACCTCGTAATTTGGGGATGGGCCCCAATGAACTACTGAATCCTTACATCCTAGATATTGATCATCCAACGACTAAGATTCATAGTTGACAAGTGTATTTTGAAAGTAGTTTCGAAAATTCGTGTCGAACCATTTATTTAGTGCCACTTGATCTTTTACAAAGGCATCGGAATTCACGATCCAAGCATATCCTGGCCTATCCGCTTTAGTTGAGGGAGCTTTAATGCCACCTCTACAATTTGCGTGCATGAGCACGTCTCGTCACCAGCGAAGAGATGAACAGTAGATTAGTGTCATTGTGAAATTTTTATTATTTCCTGGAGCATCCTGAAGCCTATAACATCGCGATCAATGCGTAGAACCGGGGCACTGGGTGACAGAATGCTCATTGAATATAAATCATTGTACTTTTCATTCATATTTGTTTATATGGCGGAGAAATATAACATAATGATACAGATGATAATAATATATTACGATTGAACTTCTCATTGAAGTTCTTAATCTGATTCGTCGGAATCCTCTGAATCTGAATCCTTCGAATCTGAATCCTTCGAATCTGAATCCTTCAAATCAGAGTTCTTTAAATCAGAGTTCTTCGAATCAAAATCTTGCGATGCCGTTTTATCTCCAACTTCACGATAACATTGATCGGGTCTGACACATTCTTTCGTTAACTCGTTTCTCACAAATCCCCTCTTGCATTGGCAGTCAATCGTGCAGTTCTGAAACGGAATAAAATCACGTAGTATCGAAAATCGCGGAGCTATGAAAATAATTCCATGTTATACTCACGGTAGGATCAAGCTTGCAGAATATTTCTGCCGGATTAGCGCAGCTCGACTCACACACCCCTCCACAAAGTCTCGGTTCGGAATTAGCTGGACACACCAGCTGTGCAGCACAGCACTCTAGAATAATACGGAACAGATTTTCAGTTCCAAATAATTATTGGACACTCAATATTCGAATCCACTCCAATCGATCGACACGCACGCAGGTCGATTATGGATAAAATAATAATTGGGGAAAGTAGACATATTATGATATCTTTCTTATCACAGTTAGGAGTTAGTATACAGTCCGAAAATATGACATCGTGACTATGGCCAGAGCAATGCGAAAATCCGTTATAGACTGTCTTAAACGGGCCTATTGACTGTGCGGTTTATCCTTCGTAGCCGTTACGTGACGACAGCACCAATCCAAGGTTAGTGACAAATCGGATGGTTACGTGTTCATTACTAAAAACATTTCTCGGATTTTCACGTCGGACGGGGAATACCCGTCGCAATAATATACTTGTTATTCCAGTCACAAAGATAATTCAGCTTGAACAGATATCTCAAAGTGTGTTCGGTGATACATATTTTTGTTTAAATTTGATTGGCGTGCAAATTTAGTTAATCGCTCTGATAACTGCTAGGCAAATCAGTGAACATTTTTGAAATTCGTTTCTTAAAACTGTGGTGGTTTTATTTACATCTCTGAAAAGACATTTGTTAATCTGCATATAGTCTTATATGAATATAACCATGGGCCCTGTTGCCGAAAAAAAACAATACACTGATATATAGAAACGTCTGATAAGGTGTTATTGGCATTCAATTTGATATTAAAGTAAACCTCTATTTTTGTCCGACTATGATATGTAGCTTATTATAATTATTGAGCAATGCTTTATTGATTGATCCGAATTACCTTTTTGTAGTATCATTTGTAAGAAAATCACAACAAAATGTTAACCTCATGTAATCTTTAACATTAGATGCACTAATACTCGTAAAGTCACAATTCAGAAATTGTTACGGCAAAAGTCAAACAGCTTTCCGCTACAGTTCTTAATTCTCGAAGTCAGAAATTGATAAGAAGGGAAAGATAATGGCAGTTATTGTTCACTTACTGTCATCCTGGTTACGAACACACTCGCCCTGTGCGTTCCTGACATATCCTCTGGAAAGATCACACTGACAGCCTTGCGTTGCACATCTCTTGGGAAATAAGAGCAGATTTCGAATTAGAATTTTTGGTAGTACGATATTTTAATACTTTTACGCAGAAAAGATGAAGTCAGGACACTTACGATTAGCGAACAAATATATGGGCGGCCGGGATGACTGCAATTTCCCTCGCATCTTGCACCGCAGGCAGCTAGCACTTCATTTTCCTTACACTTTTTCGTAGGACATTCAGATGCTAAGACGCATGAATTATTTTCGCTGTTTCTTCGATATCCCGGCTTACACTGACAACCAACACCGGCGCACGTCTGTTGACAGATTTTTTGTCATTGTTATCTTTTATCAAAGGTATTGAATTGTAAGCAAGAATCAATTACGCTAGGTTCTCATCGTATTAAACAATACTTACCGTTGCAGCGCATCCTGACAGATCTGGGTTGTCGCATGTTTCCTCGCAGATTGGTCCACAGTTGCCCAATTGTTCATTCGTTCCGCAAGATTCCGGTTCGGCAACTAAAAGGAATTATCACGTGATGAATTCCAGAATGAATATATTTTTTGTAATCAACGGATTTAAAAAAAGCGCTTTTATCAGCGGGTTGAAAAGTACATTTCAATGTTCGGATTTCGATTAATATCATACTTACAGGCAATGACTACCATCAAAGATACACCGCCTATAAAAAACCTTACAATGTTCCGCAACATATTGGAGGATCATCTGTGTTGCTGTCAAACTGCTGCAAACGATATTTATACTACTCTGGAGATCTGGTGGGGCTCATCGCACATGCGCAGCCGTATTTTTTCAACAGTAAAGACAAATGAAAACATGGAGTAAATTTTCTGGCAATTTATAACGACGGAAGTAAATATTGATGTTGCTTCATTAATCTCGTTGTACAATAGAAAATTTATCCTCAAAATTGTTACCATCTAAAATCGTCATGTCGATTTTTTACAAAACTTCATAATTCATGTTTATTTTACAAAACTTGTTTCCATATTGCTAAATTCTATATAGACATTTTCCTAATAAACCAAACGCTGGTTTATGACGAAACAGAACCGAACAGGTTTTTCAACTCAACAACAAATCCAAATTTTTCAATCACACCAATCGTTTAACCACTTGCTCTAAAAAAACGTGTCACGCACGTCGAGATGCTTTTGTCCCAAAACCGCGAGCAATGAGTACGCCACGTAAATAGGCCTTCATCGCTTGTTATATTGTAGCGCACAGCATCGCAACCGTGGAGTTTATTCGTAACGCAAGTGGTTAAGGAAAAAAAATCGAAATGTCATTTTTATTCAGGCATTTATTATCAGGCACATATAGCTCCTTAAAAATTATTTATTAGTACGACTGATGTAATGGACCGAAAATATAAATACATATTATGAAAAATTTCGAATCCTCTTCAGGAATCATTCATATTTAAAGAAGTAGAGTAAGCCTTTGCTGTTAAAAAATCCGATGGATTCAGATAGAAAAAAGCTGAGAATTATATTGGCATATTGCTTCCTCTCTTCCTTTTGTCGCAGTGTATCATACTCTGGTTGTATCAAATATCGTTTATCACTTTTGACTTCCCCAAAAAGCTTTGTTTTGTGATTAATTAGTTTTTTTCGTGAATCACCTCAATCGATCGCTCAAGATATCATAAAATTTGAACCACTCGACGGATTGACGACAGATTCAATCCCAAAGCTTGTTCAATGAAAACCTATGTTTGGTCCACATTTCAACTCCATATGTCAGCATTTACGGATTTTAGAGCAAAAACAATTTATTTTCGAAAAACTGAAACTGTCATAAAATTTGAACCGCTCGACGGATTGACGCCGAATTCAATCCTAAACTTTATTCAATGATACCCAATGGCTGCTCTTAGTTTCGGGTTAATATCTCAAACAATGTGACAGAGAACGTACAGAGAATTTCGAGAAAAAGTTATGAATGTTTAATGATATCTACATACACACACACATCCGGAAAGATTTTTTTCTGGATGTGTTTTATCGACGTTTTGGAACATTCTGAACACATTGAGATAAAAATTTGGAAAACATTTTTTTACTAATCCAAAGCTTATTGAGGAAATAAAATGATTTACTAAACTGAATCGAGTTTTTAGGTCACAAATATTAGATTTGTTATCTAGTATTTCATTCAAAAATCCTATCGCATCGTATAGGACAGTATAGATTAGATTTGTATGATTCCTAATGAGTCTCCATCGTGTATTCCATCGTGTGAATTGATCGATTCGAGCCGTGTTGATTTAAAACCTTGATCACACCAAATTTAAAACAGGCGCGATTTCTCACAATTAATCAATCAATAAATTAACGCACTATTAACATTATACATTCTTAATGGTATGTCTACTGTGATAGAAACAAGAAATGAATTTTTATGTTTCGTTTTAAAATCTAAAAGGCCCAACAAAAATTGTCCTTTTACATAAATAAAACGAGCATTGTATAATATACACTCATTTGTGGCAAAATAATTTTAACTTTCTATAATATAATCGCAAATTTATGACGAAAATAATGTCGCAGATCATAATTTGCGACAGTAATGTGTGTACATATAATGTGTTTTTCAAATGCAGTGGGTAGACGTGTAGCGTATATAGGACTTCCGTAATACTGAGAACATAGATTAAATAGAATGAGATTGTTGTCTCTATAATCTTACGATGAAGGCTCCGGAACTTGTAGGGAACGGAAATTTCCTTCCTTCGAATAACAAAACATGTAGTAAAAACATTGTCATAAAAGTGTATAGACTGTTAAAAATTTTCATAACGACATACTTTTTCATTTATTATGTCGCTATCCACTTTCTTATGTATATACATATATTTGTCCATTGCGGACTTTTTTTTCCTTTTACTCTTTGCTTTTTTTTATTTTATGGCGTTTGCGCATTATCGTTCAGTAAACTTTCATCTCGTGAACGTCGGATTTGCGAAGATAAAAATTGACATCGAAAGCTTCTGCATTTTTCGCTAAGATCTACACGTATTTTAGTATAAACTTTTACAGGTAAGGGCAATTACGAACACATTTGCTTGCCACTGTTTTAACCCAAGTTCTCTGCCCTATTGTCAATGCTTTTCGTTTTTTTCTGCTGTAACAGATTTCACCAATGAGAACTGCAGTTGCCGTTACGAGTCCTATGAACAATATGAAAAATGACGTCTGCATATCGTGTATGTTGAACGATGCATGCATAGACTTCGCTCGCTTCAAATTTGCCTTTGCATTCTCTTCAACGACGAGTTTATTTGTCGTAACCGAATCCCACAATGGTGGCAACCCGGCTTCCTGTAAGCGCCTTATCAAGCAGTTCAATCTGTCAATGTACACTGAATCCTTGGGAACAATGTAGGAGAGATAGTATGCCCGAGGACACTCCTCAACCTGATGAAGGAGTGAGACACCATCGTCGTCAACGTAGCGATACATCATCACACGAAATGAATGTTGTCGCGATAGTGAAGCGATATTTCGTTGGTGAGCTGTTTTTTCGATGGTAGATCCACCATCGTAATCGAGAATTCTCAACTTTCGTCGCAAGCTCTTCACTTCCTCCACCTCGTTCGCAGTCTCTTCTAAGCCAAAGACGTCATGAAGATTCGGGGAAGCCGTTCCAATGGCAATATCCGAATCATCGACTTCCTTCAAGGTATTCATGTCTTTATAGTGCATCTCCCTGGTAAAGCTCTGATAGAGAGTACCAGTAAACATGCCCATAACCGTCAGACCGAGCAGCATCAAAGCAGAAAGCAACATCCTTTCCGTTTGTGAGGTATGTACTGTGACCGGAGCTCCGACAAACATAAGAAATGTGTCCAAAAGGTACGCCTGATAAGTCGTCCTTTTTCTGAAGCCTTCTCCAGGCGTGCGCTGGAATTTTCGAAGGAAATACCAGACGAGCGAAATGAGAATTTGTGTAAGTACAATACAGCCCCAGATCGCCAGATCGAAATGGTAAAACGTTCTTAACCATCGAGGAACCTTTCTGGCTCGCGGGACTATGACGCAAAGACGATCGAAGTCTATTGGAACTGTGAGCTCGATTATGTCCGTTTCATTCTTGAGTGTTGTGTACAATTTCATGTACATTGAATTGAAGCTAATGTCAATTCTGTGATAGGCAGCGTCACCTAGAAATAAACATTGATTAGACGTACCAGTTGTGGTCACTTAAAATATATTCTCTTTTTCAAGGGCTTGTGGATATAATAAAATTTATACAACCGTTTTGTAACGGCTCATCTTAAATCTGGGAAGAATGGACATTTTAGATTTCTGACAATAAAACCTTTTTATGTGACGAGAGGTTTTGGCTACTTAAGCACCAGTTTTTGACACCATTGTATCGATTTTTACTATGATGTAAATTTAATACCCCTAAACTGAGTGCGGTTGAAACATTTACTGGGCATATTTAATGAGTTTTAACAGCATTCATATTGAAGCAACCAATTTATCAACAAAAATGTATTTTTTTGAAGCTTAGGTCAATCTAACCTACGGTTTTTGAAATTCGTTACATTCGTTTTGCATTCCATGATCTTTTTCGTCGCCGCTGTCTTCGTCATAAGTGGATTCAATCCATACCGATGCCTTTCTCTGTGCACTCGAATTATTATTTTAACAGAGCTTTTTGTCGAGAGAAGATTTTAGCATTTCATAACGATGATAAGCACCAGCATGAAGGATTTTTCGTAATTATGTGTTTTTACCTCTTCATAGAAGAAGCTTTCTGTTTCCCCAACAGGAAGTAATGTCGAGATATTCATCATGGTCCTAACCATCGAGAGAAGTGGTTTGGAAAAAATATCCGTATATATGTATTAATAGAGCAATTCGAAAAAGGTGAGTTTCAGTTTGAAATTTCAAACATCGTAGAATCCTTTCGGTTTTTTTAGAGCTGCACTGTTTTTCATTACGTCCCTCATTATTTTTGCACTCAGTATACGTCTCGTGAGAGCGAAGAGCTATCGGGTAAAGTTTAGAGCTCCCGCACCGTTAACAAAGTTTTCGAAATTTTCCTTTTTATCCAATATTCAGGGTGTATATGTCGGTATTGTAATATCTGGTAGCTCATCAAATATACGGGTCTTCTTGCAAAATCGACTCTGACATAATTTCGAGCTGGATAATATTCAATACTGCCGCATTGATATCAATCTTTTGAAATGTATACTGTTTATAGTCATTAATATATCAACAATACTGAATACAATTAGCCAATTATTTAACCTTAAAATATATCTAGAGCTCTCGTCGAACTCTCGTCAAAGAATTAGCTACTGATCGTTCATTTATCGATACATTATTTTTTATGATGGAGACGAACCGGTGTCAACATGATTATAAATGTTTCTAAAATGTAAATTGCTTTGAAAAACGAAAATTGTTATAACACTAGAATTACGATAACCTTTTAACTAAGAAAATACATCGGAGTTGACAAAAATCGGTACAGTGGTCGCAAATGGTACTTCTGTTCTATTCCAAGATTATTGAATGGATTTCCGTCGCAACCACTAATTCAATTCTCGCCATTGACATTATTTTTCACATAAACTTCATGACCAATTTCTGCGTTGAAAAAACTTAATGTATTTTACCCAGAATCTACATTACCCACACTATACCTTTAAACGTAAATGGCATCGAAGCAATTCATGTTCATCATACAATATACAACTTCCCTATATTCAACGCATTCTTCCAAGTGTCGGCAACTATTAAACTTTAAAAGTTAATTAGAGTTGAGTAGACATGAAATCATAATTATCGATTAATTAGCATACGCGTTTGGATACTCCTATTAAATTTTTGTCTTTATGATGCCGCCATCAACGACAACCTTTACGCTCTTGATGATGTGATAAACGCAAGAGTTTATGAACCCGCTTCAACGGAAGAGCAGTCGCCCAAAATATTGCTACATCATCAAGGTGAGTATCTCTGAAAGTATCTGTTCACATACCTATCGTTCCTACGAAAGTTCCGTTTTCGCAGACGTAGCCAAACTCGACTCCATCCGTCGGTGGTACGATGTTGAACGCAAAGTTCATTCGCTCGGCAATTACCGCCATTGTAATACCGTCGATGCCACCAAAACTCTGCAACTTTCGGCTGAAGAGTCTTTTGCCGGTTAACTTCGTCTCCAATTTTACAGCAGCCGGCGCAATCTCAAACATTCCGATGTTGAGTGTATGACCATTCAGATCTCTGACGCGATCAACTGTTGAAACACCTTCAATTCCCATTGCCAAGATTTTTCCCCGGCTGCCGGTTTTCGGGTTTTTGAAAAACGGATCGTAGAGCCAAATCCGGCGTCCCAACGGAGAGAAAGGTGCAGCAAAAAAAACATTGAGAATTCCCCGCTCCTGCCATAACCTCTGCAAAAGCATCACAAAGTTCTTCTTCAATGTTTCAACAGATTTATGAGGATCATTCGACTCGGATATCATGAGAACCAGGACGTAACGCCTGCTATTGAAGTCATCAAAGATGTTGCCGTCCATCAGTGTCTGTACAGAATTTTCCACTATCATCAGCACGATATCTACATCTTTGTGTGGAAACAGATGTATCTCTCCTCCCGATACCTTGGAACGAATGTCATCAGATTCTTGTACAATCTCCGTTTGATTTGTAAAAGATACGTCTCCGTAAAATAAGTTCAATTGCTCTGCATCGTTATGATCATCATCAATGAGGTAGTACTTAGTTTTCATTGTTGAAGCACATTCAGTTTGCACAATGCTGACCAAAGCTCCGAAGAAATCACGTAGACATTTGGCTGAACTTGTACGAGGAGACTCATAAATGCTGAAGATCCTTCGTCTCCCGGCTTGACATGTTGTACTTCCCCAAAATTTCACATCATCTTTATACTCTTTGTATCGATCATGTGCCATCAGAATCTCGTGTCGCGTTGTCGATACCGCTCTCAAGATCACGAGGAAAATAAATATGGTCAGCATCTAAAACAGAAGAGATTGTCATGCAGGATAGCACAAACAAAACGCAATGCATTTTATTACATTTGATCAATAATGGTTTGCTTAGCACTTGACAGAAGGCAAATTGTATCAGCGCACACGGCAGGAAAACCAGAAAACATCTGGTGATAAGAAAAACTACGAAAGCTTTTACTTAACAATTGCTCTACACAATTACAATTTGCAGTCTGTTATCGATAACCGTTTCTTTTTTTCCCAGCATTAAAATTCGATGAATTTTTATTCACAAAGTCTGTGAATAAAATCTGTGATCTTCCATCGAAATGGAAATTATTTCTGAATATCCTAGTATAATGACTCTAACAATCGTGTATACGGTAAATTTTATAATCAGCAGCAAATTAAAAAGTAGAATTGAATCTTAAAGTACTGAAACATCCCAAATATAATATACCGGATTATGCATAGAAATTTCCATCGAAAGATTGAACACTCTAGTATTTATTGCCAATTGAATCACGAATCGAAAACAATAAAGAATCAAAAGGAGAAACCGACGTATCTAAAATCATATTCTATATGAAAAATGACATCTTCGCCTCGAATTACTACCTTTAATTTATAACTGGCAATTTGTGGTGTGGTCTCGTAACACGCTTCTGGTAATAAATTCACACTATGAAACGGGCAAAATGTAATTATAATTATCCGCCATAAATTGAATTTTATGCGGAAGGGGTTAGGAGTTTACAGGTGTGCAGTGTTGAGCCCATAAAAATAAAGCGATAAAATGTCTCGGTACCCAGGTGGATTCGATTTTTATTGCCGCGATTTGAAACAAAATCTGCCGTGAGAAAATAAAGGGCCGTTCTAGTGGACCTACTACGAGCGTTGTCTGCATAATTGAATGTAATTAAAATTACTTGATTGAAGCTATATCGCTCCAATATTATTGTCGGTACTTTTTCATTACACAAACGAAGAGTACTCGATATAAAACAGACGATAAAAGCTTTATAACACAGAAAAAATGTAGTCGTTTCAATAAAAGTGGTGTCTATGAAATTAATTACTTCGATTCTATAGAGTATTAATAACGGAACCACTGCACATCAGGCTTAAAAAGCCGATTTACATACAAAATTTAATTGAAATAATCGCCTATACCATCCATCAACATACGAAAAGGATTGTTTGCATGACACAAGATTTTTCGTTGTTTTTTCAAATACCAGTGCAATCGGATCTAATAGATACATTATCGATTATCAAAAAAATTTCAAAAGCACTTTGGACAATGTTGCATCTACAGTACTACCAAACCAAGCAAGGATGATTTCGGTTTAATACCACACTTTATACAAAATTTAAATAGTACAGTTTGTGAATGGAGTAAATTTGTTTATGTCGTAAATATTCGTACAAGTAAATAACACCAATACAATATGTAATTCATGGAATTTCAAATGATATTAACTATAGTATGTGTGGTGAGGGTAACGACAAAATATTTCTGTTGTATGTATATACATATAGAGAAATAGTGAAGAGGATAAATTTTGTAATTATTTCGAAGGGACGCCAAGCGAATAAAAAATGTTTGATGACATAAATATACTTCTGTATAAGAAAAATAAGAACTTAATTTTTTGGCAGCCCGTGAATCGAACGTCTTATTGAAGTTAAATGGATTTTTTTGGATGAATGACGTTTTTTTCCGTGTACGTCATACCTAAATAACTCTAAACGTTTATTAAAGCCACCGAGTAATGTCACATAGAGAATAAATGAAAAACGTGTTTACTGACAAATTAATGATTTGATTAAAACATTGTCGCATATAGTGGAAGTACCTCGTTTAGCTATTTTTCGATGTTTATTGTGATCCAATCGGCTTAATTCACCTCTAAGTAATCCTAGCCATGGATGCGTTTCCAGTCGAATGAAAGACTGAATCCATCCCCAGGAGACACTCGCCGAGACCCGACCGTAGTATCCGTAGATTACCCTTAAGTGATTCCTCGCGATGGTACTTCTAGTCATCGTAGAAGTTGTTCCAACGCGCAGCGTACATTCA
Organism: Clistopyga incitator; assembly: GCA_947507545.1. Classification (NCBI taxonomy): domain Eukaryota; kingdom Metazoa; phylum Arthropoda; class Insecta; order Hymenoptera; family Ichneumonidae; genus Clistopyga; species Clistopyga incitator. The sequence continues at coordinate 8,490,397 of OX382178.1, read as the reverse complement.
TTAATATTCTACAAGGACATTTTTCACCCTCCTCGCTTTTTCCCACCTTCGACGCATGCTATCTCTTCGATATACGTACAGGGTGTCTTCTTCTTGTAGATGAACTTCTAAAATGTCAAGAAATTTTTCAATTTGCATTGGTATTTAGATTTGTTACAAACGTTTTGAGGATCCTTATTAACATATCCGAAAAAGTTTCAGTTTCATTTCAGTTTTACGGAATTTTCAGGACACTCAGTAGATTTGCACGACTAAGTTATACATGGTGTCACCTCAACGGGGCAAAAGTTGTCTCAGTCAAACTCGACACCACTGAAGTCTACCGATAATCAAATACATCACTTGAAAATTGTTCAAGGTAGCCGTCACTATCAAAGTTTTCAGAACTTTTCATAACGCACCAATGCACAGTTTGACTTCCCACATCTAGTCGTAAGCTATATAGTCTACTTGACTGCAGAAGACCAAGTATGTGAATATTTCAAAATTCTGAAAGGCGCAAACGAGGTGAAAACTACTTGAAAAAAAAAGTATGCAAAGAACCAAAAGATTGTTTTGGCTGGAATCATATTAACCTCGCTCGTCCAAAATGAACAAAACTGCTATGAATTATGAAAAATCTGGTTGTTTTATGGCATCAGTGCGCATATTGCTCAGTTTTTATTCATCCCCAAAAGCCGTAAAAAATGTTAATTCCCGTGGGAAAGGATAGTTAAATTTGCGTAGGGGTTGGTAAAATGTTTTCATCAGTCACTGTGCTATGCTAATATGGATGCCCTTCACATGTTTACAGAGTATCTGGGACATTCCATGACAGAGTGATCAAGGTGTGGTGGCATTGACATTCAACGATGATATTTCAACCCCCTTGCCAAAAGCGCTGGAGTCACGAACCGAAATTTCTAAGGCTCGATGCCAGAGAATCCATAGAGTCACCTTGACCTGAAAACTTTATTTCACCAACTGGAATTTGCTCAATCAATCAATTAGTACGGTCTAGACCAACATTCAATGAAATTCCTCATTGAGCGTAAAAAGCGATAGCAAAACTGTTAACCGCATTCATCGATAAAACATTCTGTACAAACGTTATACTGTATTTTCACTTTTGTTACCGTTTTGAATCGAGACACCCTCTATGTCGGTATTTTTGTGTACTGATGTGCGAAACATTATGACATTATGTTCTTCACGTCCACTCATTGAAGTAGACGTCAACGGTTGCCGTATTATTTAATGAAATTGCTGTTCCTACCAGCGTAAAGTACGCAGCCAGAGCAGACAGGGCATTCCATTTCACTCACCTCACTGAGCTTTCGTGGATTATCACTCGAGAAATCCTATGCCTAACGGCCCTCGACGACAACAGTAAAATGAGGGTAGAGTCGTGAGAAACGTCGGTTTTTACGCGCACCGCATTTACTAGTACATAAATAAAAGATTGCTGAGTAAACGTTTGCCTGTCGGAGGATAAATGAGAGGCAAGAAGTAAACATTTGTAACTGGAAAAGGGGATAATGAGGCTATACGGTGAAACGGGATTTTTTTAAGCGATACAAATCTTATTTTATGAGCTTTATGTGCCAAAAGGAGTTGAGTGCACAACTTCAGAGAAAGCAATGCAATAGCAAACAGCATGCATCATGCTGACCCATTTCGAGACCTAAATGAACCATTAATGCTTTTTTTTTTACTTGGCGTTTAACGGAAAGATGTCAATAAAAACGAATTAATTTACTTTGCAATTTCGGCTAATGAGCTTCTGTGATAAATTATAAAATGTCTCGTATAAAAAGGGTCGATGAAAGTTTATATTCTTTCATTCTTGACTTCGAGTCAAGTACCGAGAACCAGATGTAATCCAGATTATATCTGTCAGTTTATGTGCCGCGAGACAAAAGTGGATTGTAATTATTGCACATTGTGATAGGTAAGTTAAAGTCGACATTTCATTCAAGTCATCGGCACACACAAACTCATATATGTATGTCATTGGCCGGATGTTTCGAAGTCAGATAAAGTAGATAGAAATGAAAGATTATTTTCATTGATAGTATAAGCACTTCCAGGAATCCATGATTTTTTAATGTGGCTTCGTCCTTCACGACCACGGTCAATACAGGACGTTTCAGTTGAGGTACAAACGACTGTTTACATTTTTACGCTAATGGCATTGAATACAAAACCTAATCAAATTTACCCGACACAGTATTATTACACATGAAATTAAACGATGTTATATTACGGTGACAGGATGGAAAAGTTATGAGACTTGAGATGAAATGCTCCATATGCACATGTAGGTATGAATGTATATATAGATTTTCAAGCACGCAGAGGGTACGGGTCACCTTTTTTACAACAACGTAGGCTTACATGTTAAGCTGCAATCAGATCGCCATTGTGCACAGGCTGGAGAGAAAATGCTACTAACAACCACGTCAATTTAGAAAAGCTGCAGAGTCGCACAGTATTTTTACGATTATTACCTTGCCAGTCGGAAAAATTCCGAGAAACATAAGAATCACTATTATAAATTCAGAGAATTATTCACAAATCATGGTTATTCAATTTGTTTTGGTAGAACGACGTCAACGGTTGCTATATGTTTTGAGGTGACGTGAATTATTATTTACTTCTAGTGCAGATTTTGTTTTCCACCAATCATTGCTTACCAAGGTTATTGCTTCCTGACTCCTAAAATATTCACACAGCTCCATTCAGTCACAACACAATAAATAGATTAGGAGTAGACATGTGCTTTTGAAAGACTTTTGACTATGTAATACAATCGATTGATGTCTCATTAATTATGAGTGACGACGGGTTAACTGTGTCATTAAGCGTTTGTTATCGGATGTCTCGATGTACTTGACAAGTCGCGACGCAGTGATGGTATTCTATTTATTGTGCGAAAACATCGTTGTACGCAGTTGCAATGGACGACAGTAGCACGAGATAGATACGACAATATCCGTTGCAGTATAGGCACTCACATCTAATCGACGAAGGCAAGCCAGACACAAAACGCGGCATAGCACGATACAACAATACGTTCTTTCGCTTCTCGCTTTTTGTTTTGTCTAACATAACTAATTCGTGGGAATTTGTTCTACGGTATTAGATATTGGGAATCTATCACACGCTATTTGATAGGCATTAATAAAGATGTGAATACTTTGTAATATGCTGTTTATGCAGAAGAAAAGGATGAGGAAGATAAAAAGCAACGGACTGTGGTAATCCATGAGATGGACGATCCAGGAGCTTTCGAAACAGTCTGTCGTAAATCCGTATTTGATGGATTACACGTGCTACTCAGCACGACACTTATTCGACGCGGGTGCCCCACTCTTCTGTACATCCGGATCGACATCGAACGTGAGAAATTGCTGCTTCCTCCTCGAATATTTGATCATTTCTCGGATATCAATTGCAATTTGTATGGTGCTTCGCTGTGGTTACCTTGAATATGTATAAGAACTATAAGTTATATAATGTATATGTCGAGCTAAATCGGACGTGTTACAGTGGCATAAAATGGATCGTTGATTTCTATAAAGGCATCAACGGCGACATCATTGAGAAGAGAAAACGAACGAATTCGAGTTAAATTTATCCTAAATGATTGTCGGAACCTCCTATAGCAATGGCAACGGGTAACGAGATACTAACGTGGGTCTCTTTACTGGTCGTCCTGCTATTATCGACATTAATTGAAGCTCAGACCTTACCTAAAGAAGTGAACCGAGGTTCAAAGGAGTTCAAAGGATTTAATCGCGTGGAGGTTCATCCCGTTCTCGAAAACAATGCTCTGAAGAATTTTCATTGTGCTTTGCACTTCGTGACCAATAATGCAGAGTTTCAGCCGCTCTACCTCTCGATTGGTTCGTTCGGATTTCGCAACGAGATTCTTGACAACGTTGGTGAATTTCTCACGAAAAATATCAGAGATTATTATCGATTTGATCTGGACGATATCGGAAAAAGGAAACCGAAACTGCATTCAAAAGTCACCTGGATAATCGTTGTTGATGAACGCAATTTACTATACGCTTATGTTCGCGATCACGTGCATTTTTGGAGAGCAGCGAAACAGTTCTTTATACTTTTCGTCGGCAACGGAACGAATCACACTTCCAATCAGTGGCGAGATCTTTTCAAGATTTTGTGGAATCGACACCAAGCGTGCAAGGTTTTGATTGCTTCGATACACGACAATTTCAGATATCTTTACAGGTATATGCCATTTGACAAGGAGGGTGACCAATATGGAATTGTCCAACGACTAAATGTGGAAGATATGTCGAACTACAGTCTGGTGAATCAAAATAAAGGATGTTATTTTATCCAGTCTCAAGAATACTTCCGGCAAGACAATACAAAAAATGGAACTCCCATTATTTTCGAAGATTTTCAAAACTTCAATGGTTACCCCATATACGTAACAGTTTTTACATCATTAATGATGGACATCACGATGAACAAAGACAACGAAACAACCTATGAAAAACTCGATGCAAATGTCATGAATCTCGTCGAAAAACGGCTGCATTCAAAATTCATAATAAATGTAATCGGCGCCGAAGACGATGGTGATCCATTTATGACAGCATTGGATACATTAAAAACAGGCGAATCAGACATCGTGTTTACAGCATATTTCGCAAAGCTCTACTCGACCCATCATATATATTTCGTGTTAACAACAAGTATATTCGAAGACAAAGTGTGTCTAATTGCACCATCATCCGAGCCAGTACCCAAGTATTTCATGCCTTTCCTACCATTTGACATTAAACTTTGGGTACTCTTATTATGGTACAACGTAGCCATAGCCATTTTGTGGCTCCTCATCCAACGGATACAGTTGACATATCGTGGAGAAAGCAAAGTGATTACGACAAACCCCGGTGGTATTAATATTAGAGTGTTGTCTTATCAGATATCGAAAAGTAGTAGAATTAATCGATGTTTCAAACAGCCAACACCACTCTGCGTGCGGTTTCGATATTCCAGACCTTACAGCGAACCTCGTAGAATTCATCCCTGGATTATTCAATTGTTTGATCTGTTAACATTGGCTTGTTATCCATTAGCCGGCGGCAAAACTTACACAGAGCGTGCTTTTCTCTTCGGAACTCTGTTCTTCGGTCTCATAGTTGTTGGGCTGTATCAGAGCAACCTTGTCTCAAGTTTGAGTAAGCCGATATTCTACCCGGAACTCAACACTTTGGCGGATGTTATAAAATCAAATCGTACTTTAATCACAAAGTATGAGAATATGGCACAAAATACCTTCAACCCAGGAACACCAGACTCGGACAGATTGATTGAAAAGCTTGAGATCACTACGTCGTCGGAGAAAACTTTTGAAATGGTGGCATTCAGGTAACTATGAGATTTGTTAAGTCTCATCCATGTTACCTGTTTCGCTCAACATGTTTGTCGCAATACATTATCGAGATATGAAACAAAGATCCTGCAATTAATCATATTCATTTGATGTGACTTTATTGCTTTCATTGAGCCGAGTGTCCTTTTAATATGGCCAATACAAACTGTAATAACCTTATTTTACCGTCTATAGGGGTGTCGTGTCAATCGGACGTTTTACATCTTTTCAACTGGAAAACCTGACACAATACTACAACAAAGCAACTAAGAAATTGTTGCTACACGTGGTCGAAGAATGCCCAGCGAAGTACTCTTTATCGTATCCTGCTAGACTGCACTCACCCTACCTCGAGAGGATCGATGACCTACTACTGAGAATGCAGCAGTCCGGGCTCATTCAAAAATGGTACGGTGACATGCTTACCGAGACCAAAGTCAAGACAGCCAAAAGCCAACCCAGCCAGAGTGACGATCGCGTCAAGCTAACCTTACAGCATTTGTCGTTGACTTTTCTTGGCCTTGCAATCGGGCTGTTTTTCAGCTCCATCGTCTTTCTCGGGGAGTTGCACTATGCGAGAAGATTGCGTTGCTCGACCTCGCACGAAAGTCTCTCGACCTTCTTGAACAAATGTAAGTACGTAAGTCAGTAGCGAACTTGGTTCAAGGTTTCTTTTGATACCATTTCCATGGCACTAACTAGGCTTTACCGGGAATTAGACTATTATATTTGTCCATAAACTCACAAACTTCAAGCTTGCGGTAGAGACTCTGCGCCAAAAGTAATGAATATAGGACATCATACGTTATGCACTGCACACGCTAGAATCCTTGGGGAAGTTCTGATAGCGGGAGATTTTCCCGAGTGACATAACACAAGAGAATCCTTGATATAATGGAACCAATAGGAATCCCAGGAGGAATGCGTTGGGGTCAGGACAAAGCATAAGAGAACAGGACATCCCATATCAGCTTGAAGCAGTGAGAAGTAAGTCATGCAGGATATTTCGGGCCGTCGTTTGATGAATGTGTTACCAAGGCAATCTGTGTTCTCCTTATTTGCCTGCTAAACTTATATGAAATTGGATGGCAAGGGATCTCAATATAATAGGAGATTCATATGCTCTGTTTATTCTGGCTGCCTTTTAAAGGAAGCTTTGTTTTCACCTAAACAAATTTTTGTAATTATAAAGGCAGGACGCTCAGAATGACTTAAGGGGAGGTTCCTCTATAATTGACCGAAAACTACACTAATTTAAGGAATAAATTGTGGATGAACAATAAGACATAATAAGCTGGCTTTTTTTAAATTCTTATTTATGCTTCAATTGTAATAAAATTTTTATTTCCAAAATGGTGTCCATTTTGATTCCGTACTTCAGAGAGTACCCGCTGATTTCCTAACCTTCGTCGAAAAGTACACCTTTTCGCACTAGTATTGCAAAGCACTATTCTCAGACGGTGATAAATGAAAAATTATATTCGGTTTATGTATAATTACTTGCGCATCATGACGAGTAATGACAAGCCAATATCATGCCAAGATTGGACCATCGAATTATCCGTATCAATAATTATTTTCAATAATATTTGATGATATTCGATAATCATTAATTCAACCGATACAGTCTTAAATTGAAAAATAAAATTTAATTTAAAATTTATAAAATATATGCAATAGAATTGTGAAATTCATTCATTCACAGATTGATTACGAAATATTTTCCATCACTATACGATGTTAAGAATTTGTAGATGTATTGAGTCTTCATCTATTAGGGCGAATAAATCAATTATTCTGAATGCCCAGAAATTTGCACGTGTTTCTGAACAAATGCTGGTACGCCGATCACGCTTTTCTTTCCGCATGATCCGAACGTACTACAACGGACACGTTCCATGGGTTTATTATTTCATTGGAGATCCAACCAACCGAGAAGATAAGAAAATTACAGTGACGGAGTACATATACTATAATGTGCATCTTTCCATAAGATGCTCCACGTACTGCATGAAACTCAAGCTCCAGTGAACTAAAGTCAACTACGCACTGCGACGGAAATGATGTCATTTTATTCTATTCGACGCTGTAAAGTGAAGCGACGTTCTGGAAAGCCACACACATACTCCAACATTCTAGTATGGCAAATGCTAAATCCCGGCTGAAGGGGAAAAGGAAGTTTATTTTCGTGAGATTTAACGATATCAATGAAGAGGAAAAGAAAGACTGTACTCGCAAGTATATAGGGGTCATCAAAAAGCACATTCCTGCTACTTGCATAAAGCTATGCGAGAATATATATATGACTTTTATAACAGGAATAGTTGGGCTGTGGATAGAATGCTCGACCCATACGCCATGGGTATAGGATCGAATTCTGCTGACACCAATGGAATTTTTCTATGAGTTTTTTTATATCCTCTCGACGGAGGTTCAGAAGCTACCGTAAAAGAATAATCGGTCAAAGGCGGCTTCTGCCAAATATGCTGGAGGTCTTTGAATAAAATAAAGTTCGTTTTAAGAATAATAGAGCAACGAAGTCTCTATGAAAAAAAAAAAAAATTCCCTCAACGCCTAATCACTCAATTGAACTCAATCGAACTCATTATCGCGTATGGCTAGATGTTTCTGTTTTATGTCAAAAATTTATTTAAATTAATCCATATTCATGATAAGTAGGGTTTTGATGTGATTTTTCTTGTTCACGAAGAACTCACTAAATCTGAACTTCTTTATGCACTAAGAAACAAGAAGAAATGGTGACAACCTCGCGGGGGCAAATTGGTCGTTACTGGTTTACATTTGTTGTTTTTCTATGTAATGATATATAATGTTGTAGGTAATAACTGATTTTCACGATTAAGGAAACTTTCATCTAGTTTAATCTAACCATATAAAAGTCGACAATTAAATATAAGCCTTAACAGACAACCAATACTTTAGACTACATCGATAAAAAAAAGTACATGACCATTTCGTTGGCTCCATTTTGTTTCTTCTGAATGTAGATGTTCACTGAACCATTGCAATCTCCCAAAGCGTTTTTTCAACTTTCAGTCGAAAATATGTTAGACTCATCATATTCATCGTAATTTTCCGTAGATCCGACAACATAAAAAATGTTAGCAAATTGAATATTCTTCAACAATACGTTATATGAAGACCGATCAAAGGCAAATAAGAAATAAAAGTATCGTTGAGTTATTCATGTTATAAGCTCAATGATTTAATAAACACACATCGACGTAAATACACATATTTCATTTTAGAAAATTCTTTCACTTTGGTGAAGATAAATAAAAAACGTCATGACATCAAAATTCTCATCCCGAGAAAGCAGCACTGAAAATAGTGGTATGGAAATGATAATTCAGACCAGAATTCGTTGTCACGTGGTTTCATACACTACTTGAACCCATAAAGTAGTCACTTACTCGAAATTGCAGTGTATACCATTCGTGGCTTTATAAGCGCTTAAACTGTACTGCAATATGTGGTAGGAAGTTGCTGAGAGATACGTACTCGGACAATGTCAATAAGATATAGTGCATATGCACTAAACTTAGATATTGTTCGTTTCCACTATCCATAGTTTTCATATATATTTATGTCGGAAAGACACTTTGAAATCCCTTTTGCCTTTTAAGTCTATGCATGTATGCAGAAAAGCAAATATTCGTAGAGCGAGCTGCAGCTTTTTAGGTACTTTCCAATTCATATCGTATTTTTATTTCTTTTCGCTGAGAAAAATGAAAAATGCAGCCAACGCAATATACGTTGGATCAACCTCTTCAGGAAGTTAGATTCGGCAACCGGGTAAGAAGATTTACTCAACCTCATCAATAGGTTTATCGCGGTTTTCTCGATTCACGAATCTTAGGTGGTTGTGTAGTGGACATGTTTGGTAGCGTGATTGTTTTTATAATTATAAACTTCAAATACGTTAAACTCGATGTCGCAAATTATATACTATGACAATAAAAGAATAAGAACCTCCTATCCACGAGTTATGTTTACCTACCTATGTCTATGAGCCTAAAACTTTTCTCACTCCACTAACTTCTGAATCTCTGGTGTTTAACTTCCGTATAAAGTACATCAGGGATTATAGGTGAACCGAGATAATTATTTGAGTAATGATTACGGCAAGTGGTCCTCTACTTTTTTTATCGATGTCGTCTAAAATATTGTTTACCTCTGAAGGTTCACATTTAATTAACGAGATTTATTTAATTAGATTAAACTACATCAAAGTTTCCTCAACTGTAAAAATCAGTTATTACCTACAATATCATATATATAAAAAAACAACTGATGTAAACCAGTATTTAGTTGCAACTGAGTAGATTGATGAGGTTGTGCCAGCTTCCTGTTTCTTGTTTACGACTCATTTACATCGCAGTCCTCTTAAAAGAGCATACTATATTTTTTCAATGATTTCTATGAATTTCGTCATGAAAATCGTTTTGACGGCTAGGGGTCAAAATAACGAATGGCTAAAATAGCGAATTCAAAAATAATAACCGTCCGAATCTACAATAGCCATCATTAAGAAATTCGCTATTTTAGCCATTCACTATTTTGACTCCCGCCCATTTTGACTATTAAAGTATGACGTGTAATTCACTCCACCATTCGTGGTACTTCAATTAAATACTGGCTATGTCTTGTTTCCATCTTATATTTTATCGACGGTTTGATTAGTAGTTTCGGTGCCCACTGAAGTAAATAGTCAGTCAAAGTGCAACATCGTGAAGTGAACGCAACGAAATTGTTTCGTTGGTTCAAAGGGCCTGCGGTTTTTTTCAACCTAAATGCCTTTAAGTCAGTGATCCATTTTCCAACCTCCCCTCGAGGCTGTCACAATTTTTTTTTCTCAATATCGGAACTTCGGACTACGAGTTTCTGCACAACTTTGTTCATTTAACAATGTCTTATATTTCCCCATTTGTCAGAGTTGCACAAGCACAGTGTATGCAGGCAGTAATTCCAGTTTATACCCTGCGAAAAATTGACATAAATTTTTCAATTACAGAAATAAATTGCATCTTGATCTACAAAGAACGAGTGTCAACAGCTCGTGAGTCCGAACCAAATGGAAATCGAGCATTCGCGCCCATTGGAATACGTTGCCCCGGGTTATTCGTTTGAACGTTTATTGCGCATGTATATGTAGCAAAATATCTGAGAAAGTCAGGAATTTAGAGGAAAAAGTGAAGAGAATCGGACACGAAACTGAAAGCAAAGACGACAACGATTTAACAGACGATCTCCTACGTATTCAGGTCACGTAGTTCATTTCACAAGTCGCGCCCAACCGCTCAATAGAATTTAAGTTGTATTCAATAGAATTACATTGACTTCGTTTTCCGTCTTAGACTGCAACAGTATGTATGTTTCTTTATATAAAGACCTCACTTATTGTACATGAAGTGGCATCACACAAATGTTGGAGTGGCAATTTTAGGACATGTTGAAGAATTGTTATAGGAAGACCATGTAGTTTAATTTGTTCGTTAAAATTCTTGGGACATTTTTATTATGTTTAGCGAGATAAAGCTTTATAATTTTTTAAAACTTGCATTCTTTTCAGAAGAAAAACACTATTGATTTATCCCATGTATTATTCTCGCCGGAGTCTTCAATCAACGAACTGTCGGTTGTAATTGCTATTTTTATTAACTTTAGCTTTATATCAGAGTGTTGCAAAAGCAGAATGTTTTTTTCACCATTCGTGAGTTTTAATAATGTCTGCCCACAGCACCTTCTGAAAGGGCTAGCAATTATTAAACCACTATGTATTTCACTGGGTTGTTAGGAATTCCAATTATTTGGAACTTTTCTTCATTACCCATGCACCATTTTCAATTCGCTATTTTCATTTTTTAAGATTTTATTTCTCTGGAAAAAAAACAGTAAATTCAAGTTCAGCTACCGCCGTGAATTTGTCTTGTCCTCGGAAAAGTTTGCACAAGTGAAATAAAGATGAATTTTAAAAATTACATATTTCTCTTGCACTGACAGTGTCCACCCATATCCCTTCTCCATAACGTTTGGACATTACAGAAATATACGGTACATAACGATAACGGTTATTGAAGTATCGAACTATTAATTAATGATAAATTGGCTGACTATTAGGAGGAATTATTGAAATAAGATTACACTATTGAATAAAGTTATTACATCTACACTAAGATGATAATAGTTTACTATTGAAGTTTACCAATAGCTTCCCGCGATGAAAAAATTATTCCAAGAAAGAGTCGCTGATGAAGGCAATGATTCGCATGGAATCCGCGCAATCCAGGTGGGAGTACAGAGCGGACTCTCGTATAGACCTTGGGATATGATCCGATCCCAAGATCCACTCTGGAGTCTTCCAGTCCATCCGTGACTCCTTCCGGGACGCGAAAAACTCCCCCAAACCTTATCCTGAATGATCCAAGAGTTTCGGCAGTTCGGTCGCATAGTCCATTATGGTGTCCATTATGAACTCTCACCTGGTCTGCCATGCGACTTCCAGAGTTCATTCTGGGATTTTGAAATTCTGCCTGGAGTGCTTCCGACTTCATCCTGGACTTGGCCCGGGACAATCCACAAATCTTGGCTCCCATCAATAAAGGGTAGATCCCCCCAATATTACCTCTCTTCCCATGCAGAAATCTGTTGAGGAGTCCAAGTTTGAATCTGAATCCTGGGCGTGGGATTGGCTCGAGTCTCCCCAAGTGGTTTATCCGCCTTGGAATCAGAATAGATTCCAAATAGATTTTTGGTTCCACATTGAATGACAGCTTATCATCGATCAAGACTTGCTAGGGTTACCCTAACATGGACGTCCTATTGGAATCAGAATGGCTTCCCGTTCGGGTCCCAATTTTGACGGCGGACAGTATTACACTACATTGGGATTTGTATAGTAACATTTTGAACAACACATGTTCGAGAAGCTTTATTCGTAACTCTCGCGATTGTAACACTAGCCAGAAAAATTTGTCGCACTTGTGTCATCATATTCTATTTTTTTGTGGATTCTAAGTACTGTAATGAAGAGAAAATTACCTTCATTAACTAGTGATGTGGAAGCGATACAGCAAAAACGTTCATACTCCCGCCTTGACTCATTTTGATGGGAATTCCACTATTTTTTGTTTAATATAGTTTGTGGAGCCAGGTATAATAGGACAGGAACATCTTTGACGAAGTTCCACATATTCATTTTTTCTGAAAACGTAGGATAGGTGAGTATGTTTTCCTATCAAGACTGCGATGGATGACGCCCCACACAGAAACAGTGACCTTCGGTTGATGCACGTTTATTACAGATTTTATTACTTTATTATTCTAATTGCGAATAAATTTAATAAACGTAAAAAAACATTCGTAAGTAAAGTATGCATTTATTCATTTAAAACCATCATAATCAGCACCGAGCGGATCTCGATCTGTATTAGTCTCTCGGCAGGGAACCTGCTGAATTCAACCTGGTATTCTCGTCTTGCGACCGGAATCTAGTCAGTTAGCGGATCGGACCCCAATTAGAGATTCCAATCGGAATCCGATGACCTATGTTACATTTATGTCTGGAATCCGATCGAATGACCGACTGGAATCTAACCATAAGATGGGAGTACCAGGTAGGATCCAACTGGATCTCTGTCCAAGTTTCTGCATAATGGACCCTACATGATGGACTCTGCCATAAAACTGCCAAGACTCTTGAATCGTCCAGGACGCGATCTAGTGTGGAGTCCATGGCAGACCAGGTGAAAGTCCGAAATGGACACCAAGATGAACTATGCGGAAGGGCTGCTGAGACTCTTAGATCGTTCAGGATGAGGGTCTGGGGGAGTTTTTCGTGTCCCGGAAGGAATCCCAGATGGAGTCCCGAATGGACTGGAAGACTCCAGAATGGACCTTGGGATCCGATGAAACGTCAAGGTCCATACAAGACTCCACTCTGTAGTCCTGCCAGGATTGCCCGGATTCCATCTCGGCCACCATCCCGGATTCCATCCGGGACTTCACCTCGGACTCTTTCCGGGATTAATTTTTTCCGCGCAGGTTACTATCGAATAACAACGAACTGCGGTGGACGCGCTGACGTTCTAGAACTTTGTTAGTCTTCCATGTTAAACAGCGCGACTTACGTTCATTACTTGGATGGGAGACCGCTCAGCTGTGCTCTAATTAGCGCGCATTAATTACTGAGCGGGAGAAAATTTTTCCGAGTTTCTGATATACCCTCATACAGCAGAAACATATTTCCAATTCAACAACTTTTTTAAACTAATTGTTCTAGTTTTCTTTTCTCGAGTCTGTTATTTATTTATTTTTTCTCCACTTTATTCATTTATATGCCAATAGATCAGGAATCCATGGGGTTATATCGAACTACGATATTTCATATTCACAAAACCACCCAAATTCTTGAAACATTTCGAATTGCGATAAATAATTTGAGTTTAGGTAGTGCGCATAATGATTCGAAGCTGGCACCTTCAGTAAAAGTTTTCTCCGTAAAAAAGAAAAAAAAAAATTATCTAAAGTACTGTGCTGCTGAACTCGATCGAACAGTACTCGGGAAATATGGATAACACGTAAAAGATTTTGCGGCGAAACTGGAACACGCGATAGCCGAACGCAGACCTTGATTGAAGAATAACAGGTAGCGAGGAGGTATCGTGGGAAAAAAAGTATATAAGAGTGCATATTATCCATGAAAAAGCTGTTATAGAGAAGCCGAGGTGATGCTGGTGGTACAGAATACTAGTGTCTTGGGTATTCACGAACAAAACTTTAGATTGAGAGGGCGAGAAAAAGTTAAAGAATATTTGCAGCCATGGAAAAGAAGAGAAAATAAAGGAAATTTCATTGATTAGCAATAACTCGAAGGAAGGGAAAAAATTAAAGTTTATGAATTAAGATGTGCATTCATAATATCTCCAAGTGAAGGTAATCTTAGCATCAGTGGAAATCAACCAAAATCTCATGATTTAGATATGAAGCACTCTCGTCAACAGACGAACTAAGGGAGGCTTGCATATATTACAGAAGAAAGATATTCGCATGGTATTTCCTCGGGGAATCCTCCTTTTTTTACGCCACCTGTCCTTGCTCAATTCATCCGCCTCTCGCCTAGAGCACATCTAATGAAGACCGGGGCCAGTCGGATAAATTTTCAGAATTGCTTATTTTTCTAATGCTTAGGCATGATTCATGCAGTCATAAGCATAAGCGTGAGAAGTCATATAGGACGTGGTAACATAACCGAACGTTTCTCGCCCTAGGGCAAATTGGGTCAGTTGCGAGGCAAGATGAGTTATAAAGAAATGAACAAAAATACGTTTCATCAAAATACGATACTAATCTTGAGAACAAAACTTGGCTTATCACGACTTAGTATCAAGTTTAACGAACAGTCGGGTTTGCGAGGGTTTGGTTCGGAAAATCGTCGCAAATACAAAATGTGATTTTGCTAGACGCGGAATTATCGTATCGCAAAGAGACATCTTTAATACATTTCTTACTCTTTAACACATTTTAATCCAATAAACATTTTAATCCGAGATCGATCGACACAATGTTCATGTTTCGAGTCAGCTGAACGTCATAACATTTATGGATCGTAGTATTCGTCGTGTCGTGACGATTAATTTTTAATCCTTATCATCAATCGTCCCTTCGCACTCGCTGTCACTTTTGTCATAGCTTATGTACTTATTTGTATATTTACCAATGACGCCCCCATTTATTCGGAATTTAGCGAACCATCAAGACAGGTTATGACTTTCAGACTTTCTTTAAAAAACTACAAAATTATACTGGACGTATATTGTACTTTTCCGAAATAAACTTTCTTTCTTGACTTCGCTAACATCATCTAATTTCGCATGTGGATCGTGGACACAAAATCGCTCATTTTTAAATAATGACTTATACGGATGCCCAATTTAGTTTTACTTTGCCCCAGGAAGGAAAACAATACATTTCTGTCCGGCAGGACTCATGAAAACTGTACTTGACATGCGTATTCGCCATTACTCAAAAACCACGTAAAAATCACTTTCAGTCTTATACCATGGAAAGTGAATGCCCAATCAGCACCGTCCTTTAAATATGTTTACTTGGGACCCTTATGAAGTCCCATTTTAGAAGAAAAATGAAATAAAACTATCGATCTGCTTGCGGAACCAGAATTCTTCCCCCATCAGTCTACATAATAAACATAACCAACCTCAGAAGAAAGGCAAAGTTGCATTGAAAATATTACATATGCAAATTCGTTCATTATTATTAGTGTAATACTTGTGACTCAAGCGTTTCCATAAAGGAAAGAATTGTCATGGCCAAGCATTGGAGGTAGAAAAATGTTCTTACTTACTTCATTGAAGGCAATTTACATTCGCTACGTTGCGAAGCATTTTCCGTCGGGGTAAGAAAATCCACGAGGCTTTTATCCCGTCGGATAAGCCAACTTAAATCTGACAGGCTACCAATGGTTTCTATAGCTAAGACGGAAGCGTAGTCTTGAAGCAGTTGAGAAGTAAAGGGGCAATGCTGAAGTCCTCCAGATAAGCTTGGATCCATCCTTGAATAAGCCCCGTGACTAACCTGGCGTAACAGATTTGTGTACATGGAGTTTTGTTACCCTCACCATGGGCTGTAAAATCAATGAAAATGGTCAAAGGCTATCTTGAAGATAGTAATGCAATAATTTGACAGGTCCGAAGAATTGCCTCGATGTCTCATGAGAACATAGTTTGACCACAGCATAATTTCAATCGAAGACTGATGCTACCCCAACCCTTAAGAACTTCGCAAATCAATAAGTATTTCTGCCCTTGACGGCTTCGCAAGTCAATAACTCTATCATTTCAGTAAATTTTCGTTTTTCTTCCACGCCCATAATTTCCATTGATCTTTCCCTTTACTGATTTAGGACCCTGAAGCAAAGTCTAACACTCTTTACCTTGTACCTTGATAAAATTATTTGAGGAAATCGGACATATTTTCGGTACAATATCGACAACAACACTAGAACCTATGTGAACCATCCCAATATTATTATCACAATTATTTTCACTGCGACAATCGCTAGACTGGTCCAACTAGGTTTATACTGTTTCATACTGACATTTATTTTGACCAAAAATAAATACGACGTGGGATGTTAACGTTGAACATTTCCATGAGAACATGCTTTTCGTGGAAATGGTCAACTTCTAAATCGTACTATAACATTAAGTATAAACCGAAAACGAAAATTAATTTTTTGTATCGAGCAAAAAATTTTCTCTGAACATAAAAGATGTTACTGCTGGCGTATTAGCAGTACGTGCGTTTCTCATCACATTTACTACTGGTGTGACATTTTTTTCCAGAGCAGTTACGATTACCTTCGACAGAAAATCTCGAGTTTCATAGCATGATTGTCGAAGTTCACAACAAGAATTTTTCAACCTCAGCTCTTGAAATTCCACACTTTGCATGATGGTTTAAGCCGTTGTCATGGTTATCTGGAACTAAAAGTAAGAGCGCCATCTATCGTGATAAGTACCTGTATGAATAATGTATAACTACTAGTCAGTCGTAACCTTGTTATCTTGATCCTCGAACTCTGTTTCTATCTTCAATCAATTATTCGTACGTACAACGATCCCAGCATTGCTATCATTGTTTTTTTCTGTGGAAACACTTGAAGAGAATGAAGACAACAAGATGCAAAGCGACATAGTTTATTTTCAATCGTAAAGAAGAAGGAGATGTGATCCAAACTGGAGAAGGTAGGCATTTTAACAAACTCGTCCTTGTAACTGCACGAGCCGGCAAGTGATGATAGCGTTGCTGACCTACAAGTAACGGAAAACAGGCACAAAATTAATTCCTCATCGTCAGGCACACGCAGCGACCCGTCACATAATAATTAGCATAAACGGATTTATGAGTTCGCGATCACTCTCGAGTACACTCGCTGTGCTCTTCCCACCCTCATTAGTATTTTTCCAAGCTTCGTTTATTTTAATAGCAGTTTTTATAGAGGCCTTAAGCATTGACGACTTCAAGAGCCCATTGGGTGAATGGAGTGACTTTATAGTTGTTTCGATAGAATTGTGTGGGTGAAGCATATTGTTGGAGACACCAAGAGAAGCATCGCTCGAAAGATCTGCAAATTCAAATTTTATTGATCCATCAAATACAAGTATGAATTTTTTTTTAATATAGCGCATTTATAGTAGTAGTAGTAGTAGTAGTAAAAGACATTTATTGACAATACATGGTGTACATTTTAGTCTACTGACCGTGGCAATTCTTTAATTTTATTGACGGTTGTACTGCCAATTGGCCATCGACCGAAGTCCTTCAGCCACTGTTTTTATCCCTATTAACTGCAGTTATGTTTTATATTTAACGCGGATTTTTTTTTTTTTTTTTTTTTTCACTCGTTATTGATTAATTCTAAGTGTTGGTAGATTGTGTGGGAGGGGGATTTACATATTCTTATTATATTGGGTGCTGGCTGAATACATAATGTTTTAATATTGTCTATTTGATCTGTGGCAAATTTTCTTGTTAGTTCTTTTGTTCGTGATCTTACCGGTGTAATACCTGTTGCTTCGTATAACAGTTCATTTCTTATGTTATGCAGAGGGTTGTTTGGGTGCCTCATGCGTGTTAATCGTCGTATGGTACTTGTTTCGGCAGTTCTTATTATTTTTTTTGCTGTCTCTTTACAGTTTAAAAAGATGGGGTGTCCGTACTCCAGGATTGGTCTACATATCGCTTTGTACATTTTTGTGAGGTGTTTTATGTGTATTTTGCTTTCCCTAAATGTTATTTTCCGAAAATGTGAGGCTCTTTGAGTTATTTTCTTTTTACAATGCTGCAAATGATAGTTAAAATTAAGTTTTTCGTCTATGTTAATACCTAAGTATTTTACCTGGTGCACAGCTGTCACTTCATTATTGATTAGCCGTATTGTAGGTGATTGTGGAGTAATTTTGTGATTGAAAATAAGGAGTTGCGATTTTTGCGGGTTTGGTTTGAGGCGCCAGTAATTATACCAGTTAATTGTTTTATTTGTTATATTTTGGAGCGAGGCTATCGTGTGGTGTAGACTGTTTTGGTGGGAGATTAAGACTGTGTCATCTGCAAATTGGAGTGGGTATTGGTTCAGATCTATTAATTGCTTGTTGGTTATGTCATAGTTGTATATGTCGTAGCACGCATTTATATTTTCATAAATTCACCACTCAATCAGTTTATTCGTCATCATTGATAAACAAAAAAGTATGTAAAACGCAAACATCGAAATCATATATTAAATATATCTATGAATCCGTGAATTTTACCTCCTCACATTGATATTCAGTTGAATTAATTTCCGAGTTGATAATTAATCAAATAAAAATATATCTCAAAACCAGCATGTACACTATTGAAACTGGTGTAATAAATTTAGTTGAGGCATTGCTTGGGATCCGCGAATAAGAAAAGTGGCTATATACGAAATTGCGTTGACCAGCTCATAACCGCATAAATCATATGTTGTCAGGGTAGTCCAGGGGAAAAAAATAAAAGTTATGAAATATTCTGTGGATTATGCGCTTTGTAATACATATTGTGGCTCTTCACACTGAATACCAAAAAACGGTGCCCACAATAGTACATAATATGATATCAGATATAAGCTCGAGTCAACGTGAATCCGGGCTTTATATTGCAAGGTTTGAGGGGAAAATCTTCGTAGTCTTTGGCATTTTCACCTCCATTGCTGATGTCATCTGTGCCCCGTTCATCATTTGTCTACTTCAAATTCTATTGTGATCGAATGCTCCTCCTTACTGACCCTCGATTGTCCCGTTAATGCTCCCTTTAGCTTGCCTGAAAGCTTCGTCATTGTGTCGACGACTCGAGTTCCAAGAGCTTCGATGTGAGCCTGAAGCTTGAAGCCATTGCTCGTATTGGAGAAGTTGAGGAATGTTTGTCACTGTTCAAGTACGATTATCTAGTAAATACAAAGAATTCACAAAAGTGCGTTTAATTGTGATTACCCACGCTTGGCGCTTTTAATATCTCAATTGTGTTTTTCTTCGTTACTTTTGTGATTTAAAAATGTACCATCCGGCAAATTGATTCCACATTTTTTATTTACCAATTTACCTCGATCAGGAAGGTAAAAAAGTGATTTTTTCACAGGAGCATAACAAGAATATTCTAATAAATTTATGTATGTTATACCGTTTAGTTAGTGAAATATTGTAGGTTAAAGCACAATAAACCAGAGCACAAGTGGTGCATGAATCTGTTGTCCTTAAACTCTTTTGCCTGTCATGCACCATCGTACCTATCCTCAGCACTACGTCGAGAAGGTACTGCCTCAATCCTATTCATTTTTATTCTTAATAGCTTTTGTATGCACATACTTTAGGGTCGCTAAGACGGTGAACCTATGTGCCACAGCCTAAGAAGTAAAAGTACGTTCTAGGACTTACGCTTCATCGTGCTCCGCGTCCATAGCAGGTTTAATGATTTTGAATCAACAACCTGTTTACGAGGACAGAGTTCCCTCAGACCGTGTTACTGTAAACTTGAAATTCGAGATTACGATCCATCCTCTCGATGAGTAACATCTGCTCCAGCAAACTTTCTTGAAGTCTAATTAACATTTCGGCTCGCTGAGCACGTATTCTCCGCGAAGCAAATATAGGGAAAGTACTGAAGTCACCAGCAGCAACTTGGGTTCACTCTCGCAATGACAAGGTGAGCTGTGAACGAAGAAGATCACCGAGCGTATACGGAAGTTCTCCTTGGGTGTTGATACAACCAAGTTTATCACCTGTATCGCTCGAAGCTTTCCGGGTGCTCGAACTAGCAATATCTGTACTTATGACACAATAGTTTGTTGTCAATTCTAACTTTATTTTGCTTCTCTCCAATTTAAATTTGTAAAACTCCAAATAGCAAAAAGTAAAAAACGTGCCATTGCCTCCTCATTATTTTATGAACTTAAATATTTCTGCATATGCGAAGTTCAAAGAGCTGGCCTATTATTGGTTATATTATTCACCTGGACGAGAGGCTTGGCAATTGTTGCTGCACCAGTTCTGGGCCGTATAGGCAGTTCTGGCTGTAAACCAACTTTACAAGTCATGCATAGTAGAGCGTTGAAAAGTTTTTTTGCAAGACGCACAATGAACAGTGAGGTCAGAAAGTTTCGGCCCTCGGAATAAAATAGAAACTTCCGTGGGATGCAATCGCAAACTCTGCATGCGACAATCTATCTTTGCAATATTTCCATGACGTTAGCTGCTGTTGTCCCACAAAACTGCCATGAAGGCACCATTTTTTGTGGTTATTTTGCCGAAAATGATTGTCAAAGATAATCGAGAATACAACAAATAAGAAGAACCATATGGAATATGGAATCTTAAGAAAGCCAGATTATAAATGTGGTTCGAGTGCTTATCGGTCAACGGGACGGTTATTGAGGGGAGGTTCCTCTATAATTGACCGACAAATTACACTAAGTTCAGGAATTAATTGTGGATGAACAACAAGACGTAATAAGGTGGTTTTTTTAAACCTTCATTTATGCTTCAATTGTAATAATTTTTTTTTTTCAAAATGACGTCCAAGATGGCGGCTGATACATGAAGTGCCCTCCGGTTCTATGCAAAACTGCGTGCATTCCTCACTCGTCGATTTTCGATCTAGAATCATGAAACAAGTTTCATTTTAAAACTGAATAAATACAGAATAGAATGAACCTGAGAAATCGAAAAAATATTGAAAAAATGACAAAATGACAGACATGTGAGTGAACAAAAAACATCCAAAAAACGAACTTTCAAGTTCACATGTCCGCCATTTTGTCATTTTTCAATATTTTTTCGATTTCTTAGGTTCATTCTTGGACGCCATTTCATATAAATTGAAAAAAAAATGTTATTACAATTGAAGCATAAATAAAGATTAAAAAAAATTAATTAAGATTAAAAAAAACAATTAATTCCTTAACTTAAATTTTCGGTCAATTATAGAGGAACCTCCCCTTAAAGAAAAACCTTGGGTGTTCATTCGCGTTTTACATTTCTGCTTGAAGAAGTGTCGCTTTTATTTACTAAGGACATTTCATTCAAGGTCATATGGAATACCGACTGAGCCCCTATAAGTAGAAGAGAGATAAAGCCATTATCGATCAGGCTAAGCCCTTTCCGTTATAAATATTGAGTAAAAATGCTAGAAAACATTACATAGGATCAAAAATAATACCATAACGTCCCCTTGTCGGTTCCAATCAGGTCATCTTTCATTACATCATCCTACCTTTTGCGTTCTTGCCATGTCATGAGCTGTATATCGAGTGAGGGTGATCAATTTGTCTTCAAATTTAATAACGATTCTTCGTTTACTCGAGTTTCACGATTCTGGGTAACGTGAAGAGAAAAGAAAAGAAAAAACGTGTAAGAACAAGAAAAACGCGGGGAATTAATTAAATCAATGAGAGGAAACCCCTCGGCAGATCTGTGTCGGTTCTAGCAGAAGAATTCAATCGTTCTTGTGTTTTGTTACTTCTCGTCTTTGCTCTCTTATTTTCTCACGGAAACATGATCTCTGCTCATAGTATTCTATACATACATACAACACCACGTAGAAACTAAAAGAAAACAAAAACATTTGTCGACAACACTGATCAATAAATAAACGGACGCACAACAGAAAGAACTGATTTGCTGGTGTTGAGAAACTGATGGAATACCTTAATACTAGAACAGCATTGCAAGCGTCGTGTTGTTGTTATATTTTTACTTATTCCATATGAAACAGCAAGTGAGATGAAAGCAGAAAGAATAAAAACAAGGACAGATTCATAAGCCACGGCCACTATTATCGCAACCACGTTCTTCTCGGGATGTTATCGCCAGCCGGATATCAGTTGTCAGAAGCCAGTGCTGCTGGATATTGTCGTGGCTGCTCATCCGGATGCTTGCCTTTGGCAGTCCACAGGAAGCTCCCAAACACTTTCTTTCCTGACATTTTGAAAGCTCAATATCCGACGTTTACGTCAATATACAAAGCTGTATGCCCTACCTAACCAGAACTTAATTTAATTTTCTCACAGTTCGTAATATAGTCATTAATAATTATCCATAAGAAATACAATACTAAAATGGCACACAACTTGGCAACGTTCGAGTATCGTTCAACCTTACTCCTTTACTTAGAACATAAAACGACGGAATATGAATTCAATATCGAAATATGATTTTGAAAAAGAGTTAAAAAAATATATCGAAAACGACAGTTGATAATGTTTCATATTTTTCTATAATCGGAAAAATATTTACAGTCCAAAAACGATATCTGTCGTCCAATTTTTTTTAGGACTTTTGAATACGACTTTCCACGTTGGAAAACGTTTCCTAACGAAAAAAAAAGAAAAAAAAAAGATTTTTGTAAATCATTATTTTCTTCATGACACTACCAGGACCTTGTATTACCAGTTAATGATTTTGAGTTTACGAATTATCATTTTTTACGTAACAAAATATTCCATATCACATGAATACAGAAATTACTAAAAAGGTCTATAGTTTACAGTTATTGTAGAATTATATCTTAAATGTTTAACAATATTGATGTTTAAGGTCAATCGTTACTCATGCCTAACTAATAAGTGCAACTCGCCGCACGTGCTATAGGCACGAAAAGAAGGACTTTTTATGAAGGTGTCACAAAAAAGGATTTGATTACATTTGTGAGTTAAATAAATAAACGATGCGTTGATGATTATTGAAAATTTTTTATCCAGTCAATGTGCTTTATGTCTTCTGCAAGTTTCAATGCTACTAATAATGTGGCAAAAGTTTGTAGTACATCTCATGTTGCTGATAAACTTACAGGGAAAGTTAAGAGAATGCGAAAAAGTTATAACTTCATGAATATTGAAAGCTACTGCCTACGCTGTATTTTTACCTTTTATCGATTGAATTGAACTCGAGGGTTACCGTCGACAACTTGCGAAACTAAAGAAAACAAGTCGGACGTGGGTCGTCGTTTGTACCTACCCTCTTGACTTGTCTTCTACTCGAGATGATAATGCTTCTGATCCAATAGTAAAGATGCTTTTCCTTGACATCAACGTACGTGACGTACCTACACGGATAGGGTGTACACGGATAGGGTTCCCACAGGGTTATATTCAATTTGATTATCTGATCTCTGCGGCCAGCTGCATCATATTCACTACAGGGATGCTGCGAGTGCTGATCGGTTTTTTCTCCCTGCACATTAGTTTACTTCTTTGCTGTATTTTTATACGTTGTATTTTTTTAGTGATCTCGCAATTTCCTTTGATATTTCTCATGTTGATACGTATAGAGTTAATTTTTATTAAAATATATTATTCTCTTTTTGATCAAAAAATATTACTCTCTATCATTTACCAAAATACTTTATCGAAAAAAGTTTGGAACTTTTTGTTTTTACGATCTTTTGATAGTGCAAGTACGACTAAATATAAATAGAATTTAATTGTAATGTTCCCTATACTCTTTCAATAAAGTGAACCCCACCGCATCGTATACCACCCGCGCGGAAAATAACAGTCCAGAATGAAGTCCCGGATGGGATTCGGGATGGTATCCGGAATGGAATCCGGGCAATCCAGGCGGGAGTACAACGTGTACTCCCGTATAGACCTTGGGGTTTAATCCGATTCCAAGGTCCATTCTAGATTCTTCCAGTCCATCGGGACTCCATCGCGGATTCCTTCCGGGACACGAGAAACTCCCCCGGACTCCATCCTGTACGATCCAGGAGTCTCGGCTACCCGGCCGCACAGTCCATCTTGTGGTGTCCATTTTGAACTCTCACCTGGACTAAGATAGTATCCAACCTGTACGATCCAGGAGCCTCGGCTCCCCGGCCGCACGGTCCATCCTGTGGAGTCCATTTTGGACTCTCACCTGGACTAAGATAGTATCCGACCTGGACGAACCGGGAGTCATTAACGTGACTCAAGAATTTACCTTGTTTTAACATAAATTTTAAAGTACACTTACCGTAATATTTTAATATTTTTTCGCTGTACTTCTTTCCATTGCATATGATGTTGCGTCTATTGCGTCTTCAGGTATCCGATGCCTTTCGACGATTTAGATCTCGTTCGTTCTGACCCGAAAAATTAGAGCCCACGTCGTGTACTTTAAATTTAGTTGTCGATTTGATCATCTGTCAATGTGCCAATGTGAAAAAAAACGAAAAAAACCATCGAACGAGAATCCGCTACTGAATAAACTCAGGCTTGTTGTAGCAACGGTTCGCACATACGTCTTGCGTCCGACAGTCTTCATATCCTCGTCGGACGATACCGTTTTTTTTACACCTCACTTAACTTAACTTAACTTAATTGTTCACTCGCCAATCGTCGTAATTTTTCTGATTTCATCCGAATTTCCTTCAGTTATATCGCTGCGGTCTTGCCAGTCTTCGCTCGATTCCACGATACAATACATAATGGCGGCTAACACAAAACTGTCACCTGCTTTTAGTAACTAGAATTGGCGAGGCGACGACACTACTTGGTTGTGCTACACGGTCGCTACTGTTGGTTGGTCCAACTATTTTTCTTAGTTGGAATAGGAATAAAATTCGTTGTGTGACCTATTCAATCCAACTACTCTGAATAGTAAATGTGACTAATACGACGTTGTTACATCGACCAACTTGATGGTTGTGGCAACGAATTTTCACTCAATTAATAATTAAATAGTTGGCCGAATGAAGCCGTTTTTCCGTGCAGAGAGTATATTCAGAATAGAAAGATTATTTGGAATAACAATTGAACATACGGAGTACCACTATTGTCTCGGAGAAAATGAGAAGCTGCTAAAACATGCAGGAATCAATGCTAATGAAGCAACAAAAGAGGCCAGAACAGCTCCTCGTCGACTGGAATAAAATGAACAAAAACAATTAATTACCAACAAGGGGTGCATACAATACGAAGCCCGAAGGGGAGATTAAATGTAAGTTTGCAAAACAAATAAAAAAATGCATTAATGCCTTTTGAGAAATGACTTTTTCCGCCTCGGCCGGCATGATAACTCATCTATTTTTTAATATTTCTAAATGTGATTTTTTTTTTAAATAGTCGAAATCATTTTCTCCAGAGTGATCGAGCAGGATGTGTTATATTTTGATTGAAAAATTTAATAACAATAATTAAAGTGTAATGTTTATGACTTAAAACGCATACTTTATCTTAAAAGCAATTTTGCAGATCGATCAACATTTACTTGTGGTATGATGTTGACCGTGGAGCAATTTTTTTTTCTTCGTGTTGTGGATCATGTAATTTTTTACATAGTGATTTCTGTAAAAATAAAGTGTAACAAATTTTTTTATAAAGTTTATATACTAATAAACAATGTATTCTATTTATCTTTATTAATTTCTATTCTTATACATTTTTGTCTTTTAGCGCCATCTTCGTGCTACTAGACGTATGTAAAGCCTTAAGAGTGAAGATGAGAGTTATATTCAACATCTCACTGTTCCTCTATTGACAAGTACCGAGGTTTTTCTGGGAAATCGATTTGAGATTCTGTGATCTTCTCGTCTTTCACTCAAAAGACGTCTTTCACATAAACTCGACGTTGCTGAATACAACAGACTTTTAAGACGATTCCGAATGCTCTTATAGAGTTAACAGAACTAAATTGTAAATTTAATGGGACATTTTATACCAAATCGATTAGTCCGACTCTTACCACTTTGAAACGCTTTTGTCTCCTATACCGCAATATAAAACAATCCATTTATATTTTTACCTCACTTTAACATTGCGATAAGTAGATGGAAACCTCTGATAACAGTAATCCTCTTTTTTACAGTCGGTCATTGGATCGGATTCCAGATATGAAATGTAATACGGGGAACTAAATTCCAATTGGGATCTCCAACCGGGATCCGATCCGATCACTGAAAGCTTCCCAGTCGAGCAATGGGAATATTACCTTGGATCACTAACGGTACAGTGGCCATAAATGGTACGTCTATACTTTAGCCATTTACATTTAATGTTGTGTTGCAGAAGCATACTCAATTTGCATACCGTTTATCTTTGCACAATGATGCTGTCCTCAATTTCCTTGTAAATTGTGCATAGAAGTTTCAACCGGAAATTACCATACCCAGACCAGATGGAGTCCTTTCAGAAGGACTAATCAGTAATGCGATCAATTATAAATCCAATTTACCCCATCAATTAAACCGAATCTCCAAGGTGGAAACATGAATAAAAAATATGCTCTGAGGTACTAAACGGTAATAAAAAAATGTCGTGGTAAAAATGCTGATGCAAAGACTGTAGGCAAAAGCTGCACGTTTCATATATGCAACTGAAGTTACATGGTATATTTATATATCGTTTTAGCTTATAAGCTCTCTTATTCGTTAGATAGAAATTTCTCTTAGAGTTTGTTGAGGAAATGAAAATCGGAATTCAAAAATTCTTATTTCATACAGGGGTGATCATAGTATGTACAATTATTTTCACAAGATAGCTGCGAAATTTCCGTAAAGTCGTAAACACATAATAATCTCCTTCTGATATAAGCAACCGAATCTTGTCATAAACGTTCGAGTTGGGTTTATCTATTAATACATATAAGACGGGCATAACGTGACGATGCCAGGGTAGAAGGTATGATAGATGAGCCACGACGTCGAGCCGAACATGAACGGAGTGTATGCTATGCTATATCAACACAAAGCACACACCCGACACCATGCTATGATGTGCTATGCGCCGGCTATCTTGCACCCCTGTTCACTTACAATCATCCCTAGACCCTCTGGAAAGTTGCTGGCTTTCCGTTGACACGAGAATAAGTGATTAATCGATGTTTGTAATAGATAGCGACGGGATGTGGGAAAGAGGTTCAAACCGACTGCTGCTCTTTCGCTTGCGTTTATTTTCGATTCTAAAAGCATTGTACAAGGCAACACGAGTGTTTTTTGAGACAACACCCGTCGAACAATGTTGGAATTTCCATTATTTTGCACCAGTAAGGAAATTTAATCGCAACAATCGAAGCGGGTGACTATAATACAACATCAAATTACCCAAGGATCTGACGTGAAGGAATCTTACCCCCATTGGGTTGTCTGGGGTAATGATTCCATGTCGGAACCTCTTATGGTATCATGATGATCATAATCTTCCAATTATCTCTAACATGAAACGAACGCATCTATTTTTTTAAGACGCAGAATCAGTCCTTCCGCATCGCTTTATTATCACTCTTATTGCGCTTCCGTTAACACATATTTTGGCATCTTATAGAGAACTGTGAACGAAAAAGATATCCTCGTAAAGGGGATCTCGACTTAACGTTCTCTTCGACGAATTCTCATGAATTTCAGTATCGAGACCGCGAACAGTAATTATATTTCGAAAATTGAACGTATCCTTAATTATCAAATCAGGTGGTTGAATTATCGTCGGAGCCATACGCCAAATAGCTAATCGTATAAGCGTAACTTCTCGACTTGTGCTAGTTCGATTGCCAGAGTGCTGATTAAGTTATAGAGGTTCCAAGTTTGCAACATTACTATACAGACATCACTTCCTTTGGATCATGTTTTGGACGTTACTCCCCATTTCCAATATGCTAACGTGGATATCTCGGAGCTATTTTGTTTTCATGAACGCAAAGTTTTACCTATGATTAAGCTGAAAACTAGGATAGTTGAGTCAGTTATTATGTTGGAAATACTGTTATTTAAAAAGCAATAAAACTGAAATTCCGATTTGTCCGCGTAATCACCGGTTCGCCGAAGTTCTTGGCGCAAGGAGTGAAGAGGATAGGAGGTGCATAGATTAAAGGAAGCACGATTGAACTACTTATTCAGTAGTGGGGTGTACGCACGCCGCAGCATGCACGAGTGCTTTTTGCTGTAGCTCCGAATGTCTGAGTCCGCAGTCTTCTCGTGAAACACGGGACGGAGGACTCCAACCGCAGTAAAAAAAAGATGGCCATACGGGGAAAACCTCGCAAACCACCACCCACGCAATCCCTTTACAACACCCTAAACTTTCGAGTTTTTGCGCGGAAACGAAGTAGCATCCGCGTATTGCACCCTATGGTGCTGCGAACTGTGTAAATCCATTTGCACCATCAATCTACTTTCGTCTTTGAAAAAACACACGATCAATTCATTCGGAAAGGTTTTTCTGACTTTCAGGAATGGTTTTTCTCCACTACACAAGGTAAACGGCCTATTTTTTGGCTCTCCCTAACTTTCTGACACTGACAGAACATTTATATCTGTAGTAAATAGTTTTTGTCGAATATAAAAAAAATTACAGGCAACTTGAATAGCGTTTTATCCTGCCGAATATTACAGAGGTACGGATGTTTTAATAAAATATTTCATATCGTTATTTAATAGCAAGATACTTTGAAAAATCCATGACTATGACATTTTATAAATTTGTCTATATCTTGGCTCTAAGGAAATTAATCGAAAATTGCTATCCTTTTCTATAATTTCTATCGTCGGGGTTATGATAAATTTAATAAACAAAATAGTGACACAAATATAGAGAATGCAAATCTCGTCTTCGGGACGAGAGAAACTGTACGTCGAATTGGCCTTGGCCAATTTTCTTCCACAGACTCGAGCGTTCTTCCTCAAAATATAATACAAAGCAGAACGTGCTCCTGGTTTGAGGTATTCCCAGAAAAAGCCTCAAGTGATAACAAAAATGCCCTAATTGGGAGTAAGCATTTGAGCTTTGACTCGTGCGTCGTCAGGCGAATTGACAAATTAGCTTACTTGACTATTGATTAAATTAACTCAGCTTGGGTAGCCATATGCTGATTCTTTTAGAACAGGGAGCTCAGTTGTTCTTGTTGCCAACGGTGAGTATTTCGCGTTACGGTATATCATGGTCCGGTTCGGGATCCGTGTAGAGCTCCCTCAAATACTAACGACTAAGGACTTAGGTTTCCTCATCTATCTACGGGTAGATGAGAAAACCTTTATCAGGCATTGGTGACTACCTTAGTGAGACCATACTTAGATTTCCATACTAGACCCCTTCTACATATGGGGCCAACTTACAGATGTTAGCCGTACCCAAGATTCTGGATCCTTACTAAATTCTTAAACAAGCAGTAAAACGTAGCAAACGTATTTCTTACTATTTAACACAACTAGTACACCGAACTAATGTGTTACAGACGCCTGAAATCATCGATGGTTAGATTTCAATAAACCTCGTAGTTACCCTCGGTGCAGCACTGTTAGACAAGTTTTATCGTATGCATAATTTTAACGAAACCGGTTACCCCGCTTTGACAAAGTTATTTAATAAAATGTAAACTTTGACGGTACTGTGTTTATACGAGCACAATTATTAAACTCGTTATCATCACTTCATATGTTCTATTATCATTGTACGAAATACAATTTTCCACAGCACTGGTTTCCATCGCTGCGTCTAATTATTCTTTTATCACTGCATTAATAGCGATCGAAAAAACAAGTTGCTCGGTACACTTCTTACGAAAAGGCTTCGGCGAATTACCCACACCCTTCTCGTTGAAAGGCGACGTAAGCTCCGATGTGCAGTATAAGAGATAGCTGCTCGAACGCTAATTACCTGGCAATATCCAATTATTTGTAATGTAGCGTTTTGGGGTGGAAAATAAAAAAGAATGACGTAAAATCTGTGCGGATATATTTCCCTGACATAGGACGCGCCGTTAATGTATTTGCGTCAACTGAAATTTATATCTTCATAAAAGCTGAGGACTTTTCTATCTCGAAGTTCAAGAGCAAGATACCATTACACTGAGGAAACGGTATTGTTGTTCTAACTAGATATCCAGCTGCTGTAACTATCATTCGGATTGTTGGCACACCCGTGCTGTTCCTCAGCTACCACAGCGGAACACCAGCCCCGAACGTCGTTCCCTTGTACGAGCAATACCGTACAGCTCTGGGAGTAAAACCGTATAACTCTGGCCGCTATCCGTATAGCTCTGGGAGTTATCCGTATAGCTGAGGGAGCTATACGGATCTTCGTCGCACCTTTTTGGTTTTGATTCTCCTGAATAAACGGCTTTGAGTATCGAAAAATCCAATATACTTCTGCACATTCTATCAAAATTTGAGCTCCCTCTGCCTAGTATTTTGGGAGAAAATAGGTTTCAAAATTTTGAGGTGGTGGAAAGATGGCGGAAGTACCACTGCCTTTCAACCGTATTGCTGCCACAGCTATCTCGTATTGTTACCACAACTATACCCATAGCTCCTGTAACTGAGCTGCAAGCAGCTATCAGTTAGTTAGTTGTGAGAACTATACCGATTTCTCAATGTACACTGTATATTTATCCATATCATACATAGAAATATATCTTTGGCTGAAGGGAAATTCAATAAAAGAGCCCAGCCGTTGCAACGCCGCTAATTACTGCCTATAGTGTACAAATCAATTAAATTGAGCCGGATGGTTGACGAATTCACTACATTATCCAAAATTACATGGAACATTTGACGAGGCGGGTATGTGAAATGAGATTAATTTGTTAACGGCTCTGCTTTTTTTTTATCTGCCGGAATGATATAACGGATTCCGAGAAATGCCTTTAATGAAGATAATTCGAATTACTAGAATTAACGGGGTGACGGTTATTAAAACCATTTTTAAATACGAATGAATGTCACGAATAAGGGAAAAACACTTGTTCAAATATTAGCAAGACATAATTATTGTAGAGCTATAATTATAATTATAGTAGACCTACACTAAAATTTATATTTCACTCACCAAGCTAAGAAATCCTGAAATTAGTTTGTTTACGTAAATATGTTTATATATTTACATTACTATCGGACGTCTATTCAAGCTGTATTTATCAAAATCAAACTTTAATTTACATTTGGCATGAAGAAATTTACATTTACCACTACCAAACGTTCTCTACATTTGACGAAACAATATTCAAATCCTCGAATTTGTACATATTGGTTCCACGACTTTCATTATCTCAATTATGACTGCAGTGAATGATGACTTTTCGTTTAATTTGTCTAGATACCGGCCATAATTTCCTACCTATTGAGGAACATAGTATGACGATTTGGAGGCTCCGAATCAAAGCATTTCTGGTCCCATTTTATTAATTGCCATAAATTCTAGCAGTGATAATACGCACTCGACCGGCTCAATTGCTCGTCTAGCGTGCTTCGTGCATTCAGCCACGTTAATGCTGCTTTTCATGCCTTGTCACTTCGGTTAGTCACCCTTGCCACTATCGGTGTACCGAGTAGCCACTGCTGATGCACACATACTAATTTGATAAGAGAATGCGTCCGCATCCTAGCACTAACGTCATATGTACCAAAACGTCAAATGCCAGGATCTCAATGGGCAAATGGTTCCCAACCTACCTGTAAGGGTAAACACGCCCAACACGTTTACAAGACCGTAGATAGCGTCGCAACGTCACCCAAAATGTATTGCACATCAATTCAAAAGATATCAACGTCTGGGTTATACGAACAACGAAATTGCCCAGTGAAATTGACGTTTATGAGATCGTTAATTCGACAAACGTGCCTTCAGCATGGTGAAAGGCATGTATGACATTATGAATGTGGGGGAAATTTTTTACTGATGTTGATAAGACACTTGTCGAAATGAGACTTATCACGATATCATAAAACAGAGTTTATAAATATATAATTGTAGGACGGTAAGACCTGTGACATTTAACTATCTGGAAATAGCGAAACCGTTTTACTTCAAGTTACATATTTATCTTCAGTGCCTTATAACGCCTGCGACTTTGTATTTATTATGTATTTATTAGATATTACGCATTACTACCGAAAGTTATTGGGAAAAATGACTCGAGCTTTCGACTGAAATGGAATTGATCATTAATACGTAAGCGTGGTTCTATTTCACTTCTATTTCATATAAAGCTATCTCAGCTCTCCTACATTTTTTATAAATTCAATATAAGCGTATTTCATGTTTTCCAAAATACCCAGAAATGGATAATTAAAAATTAAATCTGGTTTTTGTCTATTAATTGAATATGTGCGTTCCAACAATTTTACTTTTAGGTCTCTTGGGTTTTAAACCGATTCAACTATGAAGCTGATATCTAGTACGGTTATTAGCACCCTTTATTCGTTATAACTTTTATTTCAGTCTTCACACCAAGAAAAAAAGTGCAAATTGTTCGAAATCTCCAGATTGCGTAAGCTACTTCGCATCCATTCAAATCTATATAAATGATTTTACGTAAATGTAGTAACGACCGATTTATATTTCGTAGTTGGCTAAGATTAATGAAACGGTTAAAAAGTTTTGAATTAATACGGTCACTGAATTTTGATTGACGATACGTTTTTTTTTTTTTTTTCTTATTTTTTTCATTAGTTACCTTACTCATTTTATTTATTCTTTAGATTTGCAGTTACGCAGTGCACCGGAAATAACCGATTACCTCAGTCGGTTGGTCCACTGACATAAAAATTCTTCGGCGTCATCCTAAAGGGAGGGAATTATGAAAAATTTTCCTTTCGGTAAGTGGGAGAGTTATCCTTATAATAAAAAAAATAATTTTTGAACCAACTCCCCCCTAAAAAATATCACGTTAATGTATAATAAAATCTTTTATTAACCTTATCAAATTCATATCGAACACCACAATTTTGCAATTCGTAAAGAACATACAGTATATCAGAATGGTGAAAATGATGCAATTCTGGATGCAGTGGAAATTGCGTTTACTGTAACCATTTTTTTTAGTGATTTTTCAATAAACAAAGATTTATTTATATATTTAAAATTATGGCTTTTCCAAGAAGGGCTGAAATTAAAATTTTTACAGTCCAGCCAAAATGCAATCATTCTGAGAAAAACCTCGGGAAAACCTAGAACTATATACATAAATGAATGACTCTCTTTTTGATATAAAACATGTTCCAATCTAAAGATACAAAACATTTTCATAAATTGTTTATCCCCTCTGTCAGTTAGTACTTGAGAATTGGTTGTTCTCACAATTCTATTATTGACCTTCTGAGAACTGGAAGGCATATTGGGGAAATTATATTGATCTTGGAAAAGCCGTTTATGAGTTTAAAAAATTCTTTCGTCGAAGCAGTGCTTTTATCATGTCCCAACAATTTCAACGAAAATGTCCAACGGCATTTGAAATGGAGTTCCGCAAACGATGTTTACAACGCCCAAACCGCAACGCATAAACCGACGCTAGGATATTCCAGTTAATTCGGCAAACAGTGGAAAATTATCATTTCCCTTTTACCGGGTTCAACTAAATAGCTGTCACAGTTCCGAGTTCATCGAATATTGTAGATTATTTCAATCGTTCGATTCACTACACTACTGCAGGGAACATCATATCATTGGTCACAGTGCACTGGTAGTTTATACATAGCCTCGGGTCAATCGCGAACCATTAAGTTGGCTGACAGACTATTCAATAGGTACGCTCCAATAGGTATTTTCAGGCATATTAACGGAGTTAACAAATGTCCATTTGCTACCACCTCACACCATGCATGCAAGTGGAGAGCGTTCGCGATGCTCCTATTTAGTTTCTGTGACATTGCAATTTGATTTCACTAATTTTGCATGTTTAATCATTTCGACTGCAAATCAAACGTGAAAATAAAATGTTTGAAACACATTTAAAAACGGAAACACACAAATTTTCTAAATCTAGAGATAAAAAATGGACGGCATCAGATCAGACGTTAGTATTTTTCAGCATTTGAAAATATTGGCCTACGACTCTCAAGCACATTTGTGGGGAAAGGGGGACAGTTGGACTTTAGTTAACATTTGTAATTACGAAAATAACATATCGCGTTGTGTGAAAAGTCTGTGAATTGCGTTATGTGTTAAAAATCATGACAAATAGACGAAATTGATCTTGAAAAAGTGATTTACACCTGAGCGTTTAGGATTATGAACAAAAAGTGTGAAGCGATTTATAGTGGAAAATAATGGTCAATCACGTCGTTACTCCACTTGTAAAATTAAAATAAAGGAAATAAATCGTATAGCGAAAGGTTTTTTCCCTCCTTTATGGATTATGTCTACAAATCGTTATTGAAAAGCCAAAAGTTGGGAGTATTTTCGTTACGGCAGAACGATAAATCAATTGTATCATTTATTTTTGTCCAAAAATGATCTTTTTTCATTTTTATTGTTTCGGTGAATTATTGTACGGATATAGGTGAGGTAGAGTTTCCATGGCAACAGTGAGAGGACAGAAATAAATTAGATGGTCCTCGTAATCAAAACAAGGTTGCCAATTCGATGAAGAGTGAAAGGAAAACTATTGAGGGTAATATTATAATGTTACAGTGTCGGACTATTCTTCTGCTTCGACAAATTTCTGCAACGGCAGGGGCTCAGGCAAAAAATCTATACCTATATAATATCCTTTTTCGTGAAATACAGTAACTTGTTTGTCAAAGCGAGTCCAGGTCTACTTTATCTTCCTTCCATGTGGGAGAGAAAAGTTATTCATAGATTCCGAGACGAAAATTATCGATGAATATTATGTATGAATCTCCGGAAGCTGCCCGTTGACGTTAATCCAAAATTTAATGGTTCAAAGTTCGAGACCGTCGCATATACATATACAGCAAGCGAGACACAGTCGAGAACATCTCTATATAAGTCAAATATTTGTCCCTATCCCTCGTCACTCATTATATCAATCTTCTACATAAAAAAGGGGATCTCTTTATCTTCAAAAGGCAGAGTATGAACGCTCTCAATTTGTAGTCCCCCTCCCTCGCTCTCGCTGTATTAAACAAGTTGGCTTTGAATTCATTGCTGCCAAAAATATTAGGTACCGTATATAATTCTTTTAGGAACACATCGAACATTAAAAAATTCTGAACAAAAAAAATTGTGTATATGCACGTATGCGTTCATCCGAATCGCCACGTTCAATTATATACAGGAATAATTTTTTAACTGCTTAAGAAAGTAGATCGTACATCAGAAATCCGAAGAAAAACATTTTTTGGGATTTTTTTTTAGGGAGAAATAATAACTTAGCTCCGCGAACTTTGGAGTCTATTGAACTAAGAAAATTGTTAAAACGTATAATTTCAATAATTATTATTGTATGTACGGGGCGCAAACAGCGAATTTCGCCTCTCAGGAAATAACATTTTGTATAATATTAATGTAAAAAACTGTTTTTTGTAATAGCCGCTCGAAAAGTAAGCTTTTTAGGAGGGGTTTTGTGAGGCTAAAGTGCTCGGTTTCCGAACGTCGTACGTAAAGTGCATTACTTTACGCACGCCTCCTCATGAAACCTCGCAGCTTAAGCCCGCGAGACGTTCTTACACGTGCGTAAGATTATTTTCGACGACTTGTGCTGACGAGCTATCACTACTTTGAATAGTACATTACAATACGAACGCGGAAAATCTTTTTCTTAGATCGTATGATTGCAAAACTCGTGAGAAAAAGTTTTTCCGCCGAGTAGCGTGCGTGAAACGACGTTTCTCGCACCGAGTGAAATAATATATATTTTATATCACACGTTTTCCGTGGAGATTCACCCGCCAAAATCGTACTAGCTGTTGAACGGTCGAGAAGCGATGTGAAGGAGCCAAATTGATAGTAATAGGCATGTACTTCAGATTTGCTATTCACCTGCCTTGGTAATTGGGGCAGAGAGTAGGGCTTTTGTCATACCTTCTATCTTTTAGATCCGCAGTAGTATCATCGCGCAGGCCTCTACGGTGAATGTCCGAGAGGCGCCGCACGAGTAGCGAGGGAGGCGGCTCTCTGAGACGCGTCGCACAGCATATCCGTCAGTAGCATCGCGACGCCGCAAGCCACTGTCGGGTGTGCGAAAAATACCCTCGCGCGTCCTCTAGTTCAGACTACGTTCCACTCCCCAGTGTAACCTGTTGCCTCCGAAGAGAAGAGTGCTGTCGCTAGACATAAATCTCCGTTTAATGTCTCCGTATAAATTTGTAACTTCCGTGAACTTTACGAGTGACAGTGACCCACGTGTTATTGCGGTATGTGCAATGTTTTACTTTACTGTAACATGATGTGAAGCGTGCATCACATGTCTTATGATTCTTTGACGAATTCATTTTTTTATTAATAACTTTCTGAGAAAAATATAGTAAAATCTTTGTCAGACGTTCTGACAAAATAGAATCGATGATCAGTTATCACTTAAATAAATGAATGTTTACAGCATGGCGGCGCATGTTTGCAGTAGCCCAGTTGTGCATAAGATCTGTTATATGGCACAATGGATATTTTGTTTGTATTCTGTAAACAACTTTATAAAAGGTCAAATATCTTCTATCAATTATTCTCAACTGTGCACATGATATATCATGTCAATGTATAAGTGACTTTTATTTAAGAAAAAACAAATTTGAAGTTATAATTTATTTAAGAAATTATTCCTCAACATCTGTTTTCAAGTGTACAGTAGCCCTCGGTTTTGTAGCTGTCTTAAATCGCCGTAATACTGCTGACATTCTGAAATAAATAATTATCTACATGAATGAGAGTTACTTGAAAATAGTTGGCTCAATGCCATGCGGAAAGGTGCACAATATTACTGTAAGTGACCTCCAATCGCCAAGTGCTTAGCCACCATTTAAACGAATTCCTTTTTTTTTCTTTTTTCTTTTTTTTTTTTTTTTATTTGTTACGGCGTCTACTATTATGGTCATTAGCCGGTTAAGTTGATATCGATAGAATTCCTTTTTACCATGTGAACACTGTGTTCAGATAATATTAGCAGACAAACAAGTGAAATATCTGTCGATACGATTCATCATTTTAAACTTCTGCCCATCCCTTGACGTAAATGCTTAAAACACGAAAAATAGATAAGTTTATATGATATGTAGTCTGTCTTGACGTGCCCACCATTTTGAGGCTCTTTATCGAAATTTAGGATAGATGATAAATATTTCTCTAACCTGTCGATATATATATTTTTTTTTGTTCGTTCGAAATAGACATTTTTAACGAAACGGAGTCGATCATAATTTAAGACTGTCGTTCCTATCAACAACTGTGAAGAGTAATTCCACAAATGAAACCGAAGATTAAAATTTACTCTTAACATAACGTCATACATTTTTACAGAAAAATTTTAACATAATTAGCTGTTGGAAAGATAATGAAATTGGAAATGTTACTTCGCACTTGAAAAAATGTATTTGATTTACAAAGTAATTGTACTTTGTTGTAATCAATTATCATTCTGCCTCCTACCTTCGAAAGTAATTAATTTTTAATTTCTAAAATCACTTTTAACAGAAATACCTATCATTGAATGTTCATGATTTTTCAGATATATATATATTTTTTTTTGTAATGATCGATATCTCTGGAATGCGTGATTGTTAAAAATTTAAGATAGGCTTTCTTTTCGTATCCCATTCACCAATTTCATGGAAAACATGCACAGAAAAATTGACGGTGTTGAAAAAATCCGGAAAAAGAAATAAAAATTCAAAAGAATCCAACATCTGGTTATCCTTCATCTTATTTATCAAGAACCTTTTCAAAAATGGTAAACTTTTGGAGTTTCGCCTGATTTTGGAACTCCTTGATGTTTGAGCGATATAAATTTTGGAAACATTTTTTAAAATTATTTTTATACCCACCCGCGTTTCTACGGTTTAAAAAAAATTTCAGACCACTAGTCGAACTATTCCATACGGTAACATTCAGCGCATGGCTGAGTGATCACTGGACCCGTGACTAACAGCAGCACAAAGGGCTTGACTCTTAATTGTAAGTCTGAATTTCGAGGAATAAACAAAATATTTTGGTAGTACAAATAATAATGAATATAGTTATTATAGAGGAACAAAAAAGAAACTCTTTCGCCCATTTTTGGTTCCTCATAGAGGAAGCGTTGTTTTCGTGAAAACATTTTTTTTCGAGATTTTAATGTCAGTATGCTTAGAATCACCTAAAACGTCCAAAAAAATTGTTTAGAAAATATATCCGTGTGTGTGTGTGTGTGTGTGTGTTCCAGGGACCTCACATTCAATCGTCGATAGCTCGCGAATGTAGAGTATTAATTCCTCTTCAATTGCTATAATTTTTAAGAAAATATGTCTATGTATACTGATTTTATAGAATTTTGAATTTTTGTAAAAAATCAATATTTTGCTATAAATCGCGTCGAATTTCAACAAATTAACTGAAATGTTCTATAAACGAAAAATAACATACAGTTAGGACTGTGTACTCAATTTAGTGATGATCGGTAAAGTCATTCAAATATTACACCATTTTGAATATTTGAAAAAATAGCGATTTTCGCTATATCCTTCGCGGAAGTTACTAAAGTAAAACAAAAGTTTGTGCCTAATGAAAATGAGATGTGCCGGTGATTTATTCATTTATCCAAAACAAGGATGCAAAGTAGAAGTTTGCACATTGCTTCCTCATTAAATTGTGCTTTTGACAAAGCTTCCTCTATAAGGAAGCCAAAATCAGTTACAATACTTCCTCGTAGAGGTTGCTATGTAAAGAGCAAAATTTAATAAGGAAGCAATGTGCAAAGTTCTACTTTGCATCCTTTTTTTATTTTATTAAGAGTAAAAATAAGATTTGGAAAATTCCACATTTCAATGCTGGATATTTTCGATAAAAGTGTTTTTAGAAGTCTGAAAAAATAAATTGCTTTCTTCTGGGTGCATGAGAAAATATTTGTAAAGCACTAATAACATAAAAAAGAATGAGGTCAAACTGTTTACATTTTGAGCTGGATTGCCTGATATACTTTCACGAATGGAACAGCGATAAAAGCCATTCGTGACAACAGAGGTACTTTGAAAATTGAGGATGGGCGTGGAACTATTACTTGGACGCACTCTCTTCAAACTTGGGAATATATTTTGCGATCGCGCTGATGAACTTTTGTCATTCATTTAATATAAATAGAGTACCTTTCGAAAAGTGCTAAAAGTGCGCGCCTGCTGAATAAAGGAAAACTAGGAGTCTGTGCAAAGACGGGCATCGATGAGGGGCCATCAAGCTTCTCTGACGCTTCTGCTTTGCAGGAGTACCTTATTTCCGTACCTTCAACTTTAGAAAAAACGGCAATTAAAGAAAATTGTTGAGCTTCTCTGCATACGAGATCAAAATAATTCCGAAGGGTGAATATTTCTCGTTTATGAGAGATATGATCAGGTGGAACACAAATATTCGCTGATGGATCATCTTAAGGGAGACAAGTCAGACGGAAAAGTATTATTCTTATTATAAGAACAACATTCTCCTTCACAGGAGGAAAAATTAAAAATATTTCCCCCCATTCATGACGTGATCCAGATAACACTGGTTCAAGCCTGCGCTAAGTCTAATTCTCTTCGCAGTTACACCGCACACCATTTAAACAAAAAAAAAATTGTTCAGCGA
Source organism: Clistopyga incitator (assembly GCA_947507545.1). NCBI lineage: Eukaryota > Metazoa > Arthropoda > Insecta > Hymenoptera > Ichneumonidae > Clistopyga > Clistopyga incitator. Next base: position 8,450,498 of record OX382178.1, on the reverse strand, counting down.
TCATTCTTTAAAAGATCTTATCGCAAATGCCAGAAGTATTATGACATTTTACACATTCATGTATAACTCTGCTTTAAGAACCTTTATCAAAAACTTGACAAGTTTTGTTATTTTCATCACAACTGGATATAGAATAAAAGCGATTATCAAACTTTTACCAATCGTATACTAAAATGATTCTAAGAAATAAATTTTTAAATCACAATAATTCGATACACTTGAGAAAACTTTGAAAGCACTCCCAAATAAATCTTCAAAAATTCGAGTATACTAACGCCAATGATTGGCCAAGTATAGGATTTTATTCGTGGGCCGTTATTGGTTGTAAATTAGCTACCATCATTATCAATTGTTTTGTTTCTGCCATTGTATAACCATCATATGACCAATGGACGACCGCCAATCATTGGTACAGTAATGGCTATCGATTTTGGACCATCTATGGTAGCCAATCATTAACTGGTATCATTCATTTTTTATATTTGCCATTATTTAAACAACGTATGGCCAATAAAAGACTGCCAATCATTGGCACAGTAATGTCCACCAAATTTCGACCATCATTGGGCTATCACCCTGATACCAATGATTAACATAACCTCAATATCGCGCATCGTCGGCATCATTAGCAACGACCAGTAAAAAAAACATATTTCCTTACCTACGCTTTACACAAGATTTTGTACTTGAACTTTTTGTTTATTTTGCGTCGGCCACTTTTTATCCTTTATTTTCGAGTTTCGATCAGTAATCAGTTGTGGTAAGAATCCTGAAAACTCAATTTCATAAAAATAGAGTCACTTTTTGTATATTAGCCCCCATATTGGATTCGAAAAGGCTCTCTGTTTCATGTTTCATAACAATTACATAACTTATTGTCATTTGGGAAGCCATATTGAATCGGCCAATTCGAATTTCTGAATTCAGACTTGAGTTCTTTAATTAGTGGCTTCAAACACATCCGTGTATCAATTTTTATCCAAATCTATCTGATGTCCCTGTGATTGTTATCCGAGATGCAACTATTATGGACTTAAGGTATAGGACATCCACATAGTAGGATTGGCCGAGTGGTTAACGTGTTTGTTAGGTAGTTAGATAGTTTAGGTAGGCCGTGTAGGTCTTAGGTTCAAATTTCACTGACATCACTTTCCAGAAAACTATCGAGAAAATGGTATCCGTCGACGATTTCCATTTTTTTTTTTTTTTTTTCTTTAATAATAGTAGAATAGCATTATTAAAATTATTGGAGGCGGACCGTTATCAAATATATATTTTTTTAATTAATAATTAATTACTAAATTGATTGCGTTACTTGCTCGATAATGGCCGTGTTTGTTACCATTCGTGGGTCTTATTAGCACCCAATACCGGGCCATTACACAACTATCAGTAATGGGCCAAAATTATCATCCGACTTTAAACCACAAGTGGGCCAGTTATGGTTGCTGTTACTGAGCTGTTATCGGGAATGGCCACCAATCCTGGCCCAATATTGGGCCTGTTGTACTGTTTTACATAGGTATGAAGCCTTATATTTAGTCACCATAACATGTTTCGATTATTCTTTTAACGGTGTAAAAACTATACCGAATTGTGTGGCTGTGTTAAATAGATACACTGCCATGTGTTATCAACTTCAGTGTTAATTGATGAATTAATTAGACCAAATTGACAGAATTAACAGCAAATTTCTCACACAGTGGTGTTGAAATGGTGTTCATTTTAACACAACATTTTTTACAGTGTGGTTACTAGGTGAAACTTCATCGTATTGTTGCTGGCAGGGGTAAATGCTGGTAAATGGATTCACATGACTTCATCGAATGTTCTATTTAGTTTTTTGGCTGCACCAACATTATTGCAGTGATCACATCATTCTCAGAGAATGATCTGTTATTGTTTCTGGTTGTCGAAGCGAAGATTCAGCTACATTAGAAGTTTTCGCGAGGTTTGCTACTCGATTAACATTCTCGATGCTTTCGAGTGCTTTTCATTTATTTTCGCGCGTGATTTTAGTATTTTTTTCATTTGCGGTCGCCCCCGCACCCCTTAATATTATGTATGTATACTGAAACTATTCGAGGATACATATTTTGAGGTTAGAGCCGATGTAAAAAAACTAGTACGCGTCATGTTAAAAAAAAACGAAAATGGAATTAACTCGTCCCCATCCTGGATTTTTCTCGGAGAACAAATCGAGGAGAATATGCTACTGAGAAAGTTGACTTGGAGGAAAAAAGTTGGACTTTGACATTTTGGATCAATGCACTCCGATTTTAGTTTTTCCGAGAACATGGACGAATAAACTGACTGTACGATTACATCATTTTATTGATGGGTTCTTTCATGAGTTCGTTCAATGTGTCTTGTTTTACCACAGCAATAATTTCGCTTTCAAAAATGGAAAATTAAAAGTGGTCCTGTTGACTTCGTCAGTCGTGTCTCTGTCATCGAGTTTATTGATAGCGTGAAGTTTTTATTACGAAGTTACTGCGATATAGTTACGGATTTCATAGATAGAATATTTGAATTTTTATAGGTATGCAGCGAACCATACTCGCAAAAACGCCTCACTTATAAACGACTTTAACAACTCGAATCGTTCTCTCGTTTTAGTGGTATTATTCTGGTCGTTGTGACAGCTTGACAGATCAAATCTGCCATCTCTGTAGCGGTTATTTGAAAGTTATGGTCTACCTGAACGCCTAGAAAAGAACAGGATGTGTCAGAATCCATATGAAGCAATAAAAAATATAAGGACCAATATAGCGCAGGATATTGAGATATTTATGAAACATTGGAAAGATTGCATTAATATTTCAAAGAAAGATAACAACTTTTTGTTTAAAAGCTGCACTAGATCACTTATTGTTCATTTTCTACCAATTCTATCAGTAAATGCCTTGAACCAAAGCATAATAATTTTTATTTCACTCGGTGGAAGGAACGCGATTTTGAAAACCCGTTGCGTGCATAGCTCCTCGTGTAATTACAACACTCACAATCGTAAAAAAAACGTACTATCAAGTCTGCTTTTGGTCCGAAAATGAAAGTTCTGATTTGTTTTTCATATCTCAGATAAATATCAGAAGGCTTAGAGATTTCACATTGAATTTCAGTGTAGTAATTTCAAAAAAATAGTATGAAAAATGTGCGTGTGTGAGTGTGTGTGGCATTATTACCGGCATTCGACATGGATTGTTCAGATACTGAATAAGAGCGCTAACGATTGCGCCAATAGCGCACCGATGTATTTTTTTCAATCGAATCGTCTTCTTATTGGCTTTGTGCGTGCAGAAGACCAACTCCACTTGCTCTATGCTTTGCATGTGCAGAAGCATTAGCTATAAATCTATATATGGGGCATTCCACGTCAAATCAGCAGGCCATAACCCTCACCCTCATCGATTTTGTTCATTTTTTAATATGATGTTATTACCGATTCATAAAGGCCTCAAATTTTTTTTCAAATTTTTTCACCACCAGTAACATTTTTAAATCTTCGAAAAAAACCAATTTCAAAAACGCCGTTTTTGAAAATCTCAAAAAATTCACACTGATTCTATGATTCAAAATATGATTTTTAGGTGCCATACGATAATGAGATCTCAATATTTACTATTTTAACCACATTTTGCTTCCTCAAAGAGGAAGCTTTGTGAAGAGCAAAATTAAATGAGGAAGCAATGTGCAAGGTTCTACTTTGCATCCTTGTTTTGAATAAATGAGTAAATCACTGGCACATCTCATTTTAATTAGGCACAAACATTTGTTTTACTTTATTAACTTTTGCGGAGGTTATAGCGAAAATCGCTATTTTTTCAAATATTCAAAATGGTGTAAAATTTGAACGATTTTACCGATCACCACCAAAGTTGGTACGCAGTGGGGCTGTATGTTATTTTCCGTTTGTAGAACATTTCAGTTAATTTGCTGAGATTCGACGTGACTGATAGCAAAATTTTTATTTTTTACAAAAATTCAAAATTCTATAAAATCAGTATACGTAGACATACATTCTAATCTCTATAATCTAATCTAAATAAAATCACGTCGCATCTCAACAAATCAACTGAAACGTTCTACAAACGAAAAATAACATATTGCGGTGCTACGTACCAATTTGGTGATGATCGGTAAAGTCGTTCACATTTGACACCATATTGAATATTTTAAAAGCAGAGATTTTCGCCATAACTTGCGCAAAAGTTAAGAAAGTAAGACAGAAGCTTGTGCCTAATTCAAATGAGATGTACCGGTGTTTTATTTATTCAGTCAAAACAAGGATGCAAAGTAGAATCTTGCACATGGCTTCCTCATAAAATGTTGCTTTTTCCAAAGCTTCTTCTATGAGGAAATCAAAATCAATTACAATACTTCCTCGTAGAAGTTGCTTTGTAAAGGGCAAAATTTAATGAAGAAACCATGTACAAGGTTCCACTTTTTTTAAGGTTGCAATACTTTCTTTGGTTACATAATAAGTAAGTATCAGAAATTTCTCTATACAATATTAATAACATTACCAATTAAACTCGACTCGCCGATCGTTCTTATCCCGGGAACAGCATATTTATCTATGCAGATGCATAGAAAATGAAGAGGTAGATATGGATTTTTTATCCTCATTGCAAGAAACGGGTTTTTATCATTCACCCGCCAGTGCACCCCTATCTTATTTTTCTCGGTGCTTGAAGCGGAAGAGTTATACTTCATATGATGCATAGCTGATTTTTTACATAACTTATTAAATCTGCTTTCAACATAGTAACATGCTTCTAATATCGGCATGTGAATAAAAAACTGTTCTCAAATAAACTATTCACCTAATAAGAAATTAATTATATATTTACTCAGGATGTTTCGTAAAACGAGAACTTATGATCTTTTACAATCATTTCGGACTAGTAATTTACTGTCGATGGTACAAATCAATTTATTTTCGGACAATGATATGATGTCTCTCTCAGATGATTATTGTTAACATTCAAACTCATGTCTCCCAATTAAATCAACAAATCAAACTCCACTTTCTGCTCAGAGATATCACAGAAAAGGTACGGTCAATTTTTACCACTAAATACGAAATGGGCAAATAGGACAAAAAATAGCTTTTTGTTGGATGTTCCAAACAACACTACAACTTTTTACTCCCAATCTCCACCCTTACATCCTCGTAGCAACCAGTAAAACTCAGAGAATGTAGTTTTAATGAATCGCGACCCATTTCCGAAAGTCTCCGTTATCTTGGTCTTCCCTCGTATCCTGAGGGAGCATGTTTATCGAATCGTGAGAGGTCGGGTCAAAGGCATCTCTCATTGCAGAAGAGCCTGGTAGACTATCAGTTCAGGGTTTTCCTTATTCGTGTTGGAAATAAAAAGGACTAGAGCGGAAACAAGCAACATCTTTCATAAATCTATGCTACTTACAATTCCAAAGTTCACCCAAGCAAAGAAATATTGATGTGTGTAAATGTTTATACAATACGAAAAAAGGAGAAGGCGTATGTACTAGATATATATGATACATTCCATAAATTGACTTTAATTATTTTTTTAACAATGTATATGCTTATGATTATTCTTAAAGAAAATACTGGAGGTGATTGTTTTTTTTTATTTTTTTTATTTCGCATACGTCCTGTATGAGATATCAATATTTTTAAGGTTAGGTCCGAAGTGAGTACGTCATTTCTATTTCGATTGTATTTCTCAAAAATTTCGATATGTATACGAAACCTTTCACCGCACGTTATGCTTGGACATTTCTACTTCCCTATGACTTCGAAGATTTTTTTAGATTTTTGCAGAACAAAGTAGTACTCAATTTATGTACTAAATTTACATAAGTTCGTTCTACCATAAATTAACACAAATTACCATGACACATAATTATTGCATAAAATATCAATTGAAATTTCAATTCTTAACTTTTGTTTTATTTCTTACGATCACCCATTCATGACCGCTTAACCGTGTATTGACTTGGGTGCTAACTGTTGGGCGACAGGCAATTCTTCTGAATTTCTAATGTAATCTTATACAGTAGAAGCTCAGTAAAGAATAAAATCGCCTGCACCGACCAGGTTATCCGTAATTTCCCTGCGCCTTCGTGGAAATTTAATAAAGTAGCCAGTATAGGGAAAAGATAGTATAAAAACGTAAACAAGGTATACGAGACGTACTTGCGAGGGCGGCTGATGAAAAGGACTAAACCAAATCACCTTTTGTCTCGTTTTGGCCGTGTTATTGTCATCACTGTAATACCCTAAAATCATTGCTCAGTAGATCTGCACCACAATGCATATTTTATTAAACAGAACACATTTTATTTATAGAAGACATACCAGGCATCATCGCGGTCGATACTCTAGCAAAAAAGTTGTTTCCCGACGATGAAACTAAACAGTAATGAATCAGTGTTTTTTTTTTTTTTCTCAATCTGAGGTACTAAACTATGTATTTGTATAAAAAATTAAGCCTCATTGCTTTTGCTAAAATGTTTTTGCTATATACTAAAAAATAATTAACTCAACTGCATACACAATTTTCATATCGTACATAAATAAATAACATGCTTATAAAATTTAACTACCACTCTCATTGATTATCGAAACGCACTGTCTAATGAACCTCATGTCGATTTGTGATCAATAATCATTGACCATTTGACCCATGGTTTCTGTACAAATCCTCTACCTGAATACATCACAGCCATCTAAGCATAATCTAGAGCGTGAATGGCTTTGAACCACAGTTAATCAGGACTGATCAAAGCCGCATGATTAAGTCAAGTATTACAAATAGCACCAGACGAAATTGATTCTGTGAACAAGTGTCGATATCAAATGTACCAGTAAAAAGGTCTTTAACAAGGTAAAGACTGTTGGATCGCAAAGGTTTGAAGCAAATACAGAAATTCTGCTATACATTATGGGATCCATTGAGTTTATGCCGGCGGAGGGTTTACTTTACTTACTTCACCACCACATGATGGCAGAGCCCTTATTCCAAGTTACTATGTAGGGTCTTAAGTCGGAACTTCCGCTGAACCTGGTCGTTCAGGATTATGGATCATGGATCGCAAAGGCTTGAAGCAAATACAGAAACTCTGCTATACGTTATGAGATTCATTGAGTTTATGCCGGAAGAGTGTTTACTTACTTCACCACAACATTATGTCAGATCTCTTATTCCAAGTTACTATTTAGGGGCTCAAGTCGGAAGCTCCTTTAAACCTTATCGTATTTCAAATGGCTAAAGTGTACTATTTCATGCGTGTGCCGTCATGAGTATGGTTCTAGAGTAGGTTTTACTCGACTTTCACTTTTACGCCACCCACTCTAAACCAAATTCGATCCCAACCACGAGTCCCCGCATGGTCCTTGGAAGTTTCGAGCTTGTCGTGAGAATTCACATTGGTAATAATTGCCAGATTGAAAACGTTTACCGAGTGTTCAATGAACTATTATATGTTTACCATGTAGCCGGGTAACTTGGAATCCGTTCCAAGTTTTGAACCATTCGTCGTCACAAAAAATCAGAAGGTTATAAGCTGTTGAAAATTCACTATCTCCCTCTAGATTATAAAAAGATTTCGCTGTCGCCGCCGCCGCCGCCGGCGTCTACAAGAATTGAGTACAGCAACCGTTGCCATAATACCGGTCGCCATGACAATACTCGTCATGGCAACGGTTGCTATGACAATGCTCACCATATGGCAATGGTTGCTATGGTTGCTGTATCTCTCTATATCATGAACGCCCTCAACGGAAGTACGCGAACCTCAACAACATCCTAGTATACATAGGTATTGAAACAAATATCATTTTGATTCAACGATAAATTTCGTTGGCAACATTGACTTTATAATATGAATAAGGAAATTCTCTGTTTTTATTGGATTGTTTGATTGAATCACACGAAATTTAGTGAAAAGAATTAAATATTTTGTTGGTTCCATGACATTGTCATTGCATCGAAAAAACAAAGAATAACATATAAAATTTGTTCAAATAAACCTCGCACTTGCATATTTTCAAAAATATGATTTAGTTCAAAATTAAGTGTAATCACATATGTTTTTATCTTATATGGATGGACACGCGTATAAACGTACAAGAAATTAAGGAAATAGTATGTCGTTACGAAAATGAAGATTAGGAATTACGGATAAATATAGTACAACATTTAACACTACTAGTGGCTATCACTAGTAGTTGACCCAACTAACGACTTACTTCGAGCAATGATACAACCCAACGAACTGAAAATAATTGATCTAACCAAGTAATCGTCTTTCTCACAGAGCATTAAGACACGTCGTTGGGTCAAACTATTTTTTTCGCTACCGTAACCAAGTGTTTTTTTCGTATGTATACAAGTGTGTGTACGGAAGTGAACGTCGGGGAGCAGGATATGGCGGGTCGATATTGTGGAGAATCGGGATGGGTAGGTTAGGTAAGCTCCCGTAATGTGCTCCAGCCCATGAATAATATTTTCTAAGAAAGTCGTCTCTCTCCGTTAATCGCTCTTGTTTGTAAAACTGCATAGTATCGTGTCGTCGGTATATAATTGAATGTTAATTGCTCGCAATCGAAAATTGTTTCCTTAATTCTTATCAAAAAAGTGATAGAAGTGTTTTCTTAATGATTTAGTATATTTGTGCTGGCTGATTAATTATAACATAAAAATATAACATTTACCCGTATGTCAATATCAATCGGTTGAAACTGTTCAATAACATCATTAATTATCATCAGAAATTAATAGTTTGCAATAAAAATGTACCCTTTTTTCATAGTAAACTTACGAATTTTTTTTTGTAATAAGTCTGATTCAACGGCTAATAAATATTATTATTATAGATTATTTAGACTTGCAGATTTTTTTACAATATGCGAAGATGCAACGACTAGTCAATCACTTGGTATTTTCGATTCGATGATTCCTTTTAACCGATAAAAACCATCGAAATGCTTTTGTAATCGAACACCGCCTCACCCGAGACCGAATGATGTACAGAGCATACAGTTTATCAATAAATTGATATCCATGAGCGTGACAAACATAGCAAATAAACTAATTTCTCCGTCAGTAAAATAAAAAATCGTTGTATACTCGATCACTACAATGTCAATATGACAGGTTTGGTACGACGAAACTTATAGTTGATAGAGGAGAAGTGGAAGAGCCTTAATGAACGATTTTCCTAAAGTTTCATTTTTTATCTTGTTCGGTTATTATTATTTTCCGTCCTGCATAATACTTGTGTGCGTGGCCTACTGTTTTCAATGGGCTCGTTAAAATTAATAACAACTGAGCCCTGCCTTTTCTATTCTATAACGAATTTTCTTCATGATTTCCCTTTTTTTTCATGAGGGGCGTCACTACTATAATCATAGCTGTCTTCCTCAATTCATAGCGACTTAATGCCCCACCAAAGCACGTCTCTTTCATCTTCTTGTATCTTTTTCAGAATCGTGCGGTAACCAAAGGTTTAGAATGTAAATAATACCTACGACCACATCTACGTTCATGACTTTTTCACTAGTTTCCATTGAAGAGCGATTTGAAACTTAGGAAACTGTAACGATTCGCAACGAGGGGTTCAGATTCACAACCATGCCTCAGATAACCCAAATACAGTTCAGGTACAACTATTAAGTCATAAAACAAACTCGGAAAGCTATAGAACCTGACGACGTCGTAATGTGAATTATTGGCAAAGTCACCTCAGCGCCATCTACTCTCAAATTTCAGTTGCTATATTGTCTTTGCTGCTGCTGCTGTTGCTCTGGCAGTCTCAAAACTTTATTGAATACTTGTTGGAAGGAAACTACGCGTAAGTTTCCCCATGTATCAATGTCAATGTCGATCTGGACTTCGATACTGCTTTCGTTTTCCATGTGGTGTCAGATAAGTATGTCACAGTGATATCCAAACCGTTTGTTGCTGTCATCCGAGTCAGAGACACTGACTCTGATTCTGTAAACCAGAATGACAACGTCTACACGAAGGTATCCTTTTAGGCGTATATATTTTAGACTGTAATCGTATATTCTTATAATTGATTTTTATTCGACCTGGCGGTTTGGTTTTTTTTTTTTACGTTGATGGAATTTTTGCAAAGCACTGCCTTGGGTGAATGCGCTGAACTAATTGATCATCCACAGCATAATAAATTTCGCTAATCCAAATCTCGAAAAATATCGACTGTGACTGATAAATTAATTAAGAAACTACAGGATTCGGATTAGGGAAATTGGAATTCGGCTTCGGTTTCACGCGCTTAGAATCGAGCGATCACGATCTAAAACTCGAGAGATGCTTCGCAAAACTTCCATCAACGCAGAAAAAACAGACCACCATGTCAAATAACAATTAATAATAGCATTCTTTTAGGATAAACCTCTATGCAAATACGGAAGAACCCCATACAGAACCCCGTGTGACAACTTTAAATTATTTCGGTGTTGCATAGTCGTTTGCCATATACGGCGCAGTTATGCGTGTCTGAATTTACTATCAGTATAGCAATGTTACCCATACTGATGTCAAATGCAAAAAAGAAGTATAAATATTCGTTTGATCTAAGGGTTTGAACTTGGCTCAAAGGCTTGGCTTTCGAGCTTTCTATTGTGGAAAATGTCATAAATATCGTTCATGTCGTTTATACATCGATGCACTAGCGACTTTGCCTCAACGAGTTTGAAAGACATCAACAGTGTGCTCGGTTTGCTTTAATCTACATCGACGGTGCTTGAAGCTGTATAGAAATATCTTTTCACTTACCCAGTATTGCAACGATTTCCACATTTGATGTGCAGAACAACATTCACAGTGTAAAGCCATGGCTACAATGTATTTGCATAGCTTGTGCCCGACGTCCCCCGAAATATTGAGGGCCCGTGCCGAAATCCACAAAACTTGCACCTTTACCCGCGGAATACCTTAAATTAAAACTAGTGCCTTGAAAAATGGCACTCAAATAAAAATATGTAATGAGCCCTGGAAACGCGAAAAATATTTAATTAATCATAGATAGGACGGTTGGGCTATTTCACATCGTAAAGGTAAAGGACGCATTTTAGTAATTTTTTTTTAAACTGTTGAGGCTACGAAATATCGTCGGAGTCGAAGGTCGCGTGTCTCAAATAGCTTACGTCGGAGGAAACGTTGACCAATTAATTAAAAGTGCCACAGCAGGTAGACAGGAAGCAGGGATGGATGGTTGGGTGATGGTGTTGGGGTCACGACTTCACAGCAAGACGACTCGCGTGATTAACAACCCCTCGCCACCCATACTAGGTATCACGAATATTTGAAGAGCCAAAAATTTTTTTGAAACCTTCTAACACCGAAATTAAGCGTCGGCCCACTTTCGAATTAGGCTTAAAAAATCGTTATGTGATTCACTATTTTTGATAATTTTTTGAGATTCATAAATTTGCGCCAAATAATTAAATTTAAAAAAAATCATTGAAAAATGAGGCTCTCTCAAAAAAATCTTTAAAAAATTAAGAGCGTTTTTTCAGCCGAGGACAATAACATACAAAAAGTTGGATCCAATCTGGAGGGGTCGGGGTCAAACATTGACCGAGTTCGCCCGGAATACCTAATATATATCTCGATCTGCGCATCCCCCGAATGATTTTGATTAATCTAAACGGCTTTTTAACAGCTTACGTTTATTATTTTATTATTTTCTGTAAACACTAAAATAAATGTTTAGGTTGATGGTAATCCATCTGTAACCTTAGGATTAGTAGCCTATGATTTTACCTGTTCGGTTAGCCTCGTGTTGAAAATTTGGTGTCGAATTATGTATATAAATCAAACGTCTGTATCATTTTGTTATGATGATGTAACATGGCCTTTGGAAAGTATGAAAACAATAGTGAAAAATATTGAAAATTATTCAGCTCCGTAACAGTGAAATCATATGTAATGTATTTCCTCTTTTTGTATTAAAAACGATAGAATAACCTAATATTCGCTCATCAACTCCGAAGAATCGGGTAAACTTGAATTTTTGTTTAAATTTAGCATAGAGTGTATCGCTATTTGTGGAATATTCTATTTATATTGCAAATTCAGGCTGGAAATACCGCGGAAATTGACAATTCAAAAGCTCGATTTATTTGATAAATACATCGGACCAACTTCAATAGAAATTGGATTGGCTGCATGAAATGCCCTTGGATTGCTGTTGAATGATGGAGATGAGTACCTATCTACCTACACAACACACATTCGATAATATGGTATAAGCATAATATAGTATACAATTAGTTAGGCTAGGAGTACATACAAAACAGAGTGTTTACTCGGAGTACGTTCAATTTGCATGGTTCAACTATAAGATCCCTGCACACATGCTGTGTTGTGGGAATCTCAAGGATCTGAGATAGGACTGAAGAGCCACGCAGGATATCTGATTACCCCACTACGACCTGGAAAGCGCGAATATCGAGGATACGGCAATTAGTACATTTTCGTAGTAAACAATTATTATTATTATTATTATTATTATTATTATTATTATTATTATTATTATTATTATTATTATTATTATTATTATTATTATTATTATTATTATTATTATTATTATTATTATTATTATTATTATTATTATTATTATTAGTGTTATTATTATTTATATTTTGAAAATTTGTTTCGCGGTTAGTTTGCCACCAGATCTGATTTTCCCTAAGTCCCGAATATTCAAGTAAACTCAGCACGAACCTGGACCGAGCCGCTCACAGCTGATGGTTGCAGTTAATTTTTCATGAAGTTTAACCAAATTAAAAAAATGTTCAAAGCATATTATGCGAAAACAAAAACTGTTTTTCTAATTTCAGAGAAAGCTTTGATTTTCCTAAAAACAATGATAAATACATTTGAGCTTCAAAACTACTTAAAGTTGTTCAAAAAACCGATGCGAAACATAAAATTTAATCTGCACCAAAATTGTAAGATATTTGTATGTTTAAGGAGTAAAAATATTTCAGTAAAACATCAAATTTTCCAGTTTCATAAGTTACTTTAAATAACTCTAGAAGGTACGAAGTCAAGTGGAAAATTAATCTCATTTCCAGCTTGTTTTCGTACGTTATAAAATAAGTTAGTAGCATATTACCATACGAGTGCAATTAAACTTTTATGGCGAGTGTGAGCTTGCAGCACGAGCTGATAGCGAGTATTGTAATACAACACCAGTTGAGTACAAGTTTATCGTACGAGTTTCGTAAAAAACTGTATTTCGTGGATGCGAAAAGTGGAACTTTTTTTTTTTAATTAAATTAATTAATTAAATTTACTCAAAGTAAATTTCGAATCTGAGAAATCCAATTTTTTTTGAGAATTATATTTATATATTACATAAAGATATGTATTCAGAGCAATATTTTTAGTAGGATTTATACACCAAGTGGAAAACTTCAACACTGGAAAAGTCCAGCTTAAGGGAAACCATGTGCACTTTCATATCATTCACCCATACAATCTGTTCTCAAAGGTAGCTTTATGTACACGAGCAGAGAATTCGGGCGTGTCGAGCACGCGTCGAAGTGTAACGCGCTGTGAATGAATGCACACTTGGCAGTAAATAGATGTGTCAAATCCTCGACAGAGTATTAGTGTAATAAATCTGTTTAGGCGAAATCGCAACGAATAGGCGCAATTCTATTATCCTCCATTGCTTTCACCGCTATTCTGCCGGAGATATTCAATTAGAACTATGGATAGGAAGAAAACACGTGTACCGTATTACTGTAAGCTACATGCTGTAAGCTACCGAGCGGATGCCGATTGCATACACTGAAAATCATCTTTGAAGTGATACATCTTGTATGGAAGGTATTGCGTCGAGCATATTCAACTCATATATGATAAACAATTTGTTTGTCCTATTAAATCCGACGGTCATGGTCTTTTAAACGATCTTTTAGTCAGCACAATAACGTAAAATTTTGTAGAATAATGAGTACAAAAAGTTTTACTACACTTGTTACTTAATACAATAATATCTTTACCATAAATACATTAGCTGGATGTTAAAAATCCGCGGTGTCAGAATGGACGATGTTAGTAGTCAAAAGTGCTTCTATCTTTTGCTGTCTTTACATTTCAATTGAATATCGAAAATGTAATATTTCTCGAACAGACATCGAAATACTTTGTCTCTTATTACTGGTACCATAATTTTCTACTAAATTTTGTAAAGATCACACTAGCTTTTGTTTTATGTTGTTGTTTTGTTTTATACGAATATTCACCAGAGCCTGGCTACATTTTCCGTTGAAAAATGTGTAATATTTTCTATGAGACGTGTATCAGAATTCCCATTACATTCTTGTCATGTACACACATTCTTTGGCATTCGTGATACTTTTTTGTCGCCAATACGGTCCATACTGTTTGGACAATCAAAAAAAATTATTTCAACAAGCAATCTTCAACAAACGTCGATCTCTGTCAACCCTTCGTCATGGACCTACAATTTTTTTCTTTTTTTTTCCAATATAAGCATTCAATCCAATTCTTTGTGTGTACTCGAATATCGGGTGTCTCCCTGTCTCTCTTCTGTACTCAGACTCTCGACGGTGTGCAAACGTGAATTAATTCAAATTTTCGATACAGAAACCAATTTTTTCTACGTTGTGAGTTTAACCCCGGCAAACAATCCGCACGATATGACATCTTATCCTTATGACTATATTATGTATCTGCGGGTTCAACGAAATATGAGGGTCGTCGAAAGTTTCCGTCTACGCCGGCGACCTTTCCTACCCGCACAATTCTATCCACCACAGAAGAGATCCGACACATTCATTCCGTCACCCCAACTCTATTCTACACCACTGGCTTCTTGTTCACATTTTTAATCTCCACACGCTTTTTCAACGACATTTCGATTCTCCAATTAGAGTACACTCAATTACATGGTTGCAGCTTACACTGATATGGACTTACGTGACAAACCTCGGTCCGTGAATGAGATTGCCGAAAATTGTACTGTATCAGCACGAAGTAGCTCTTGTACTGATTTCGACTAAGTTGATGTGTAGGATAGAAATGTGTTGCATCGACTGTGATGAATTAAAACGCGCTGGAATGCAACTGCCTATAACCAGGTTGTGTAGTTAAGAATGTGTACAATTGATTTGAGTTGAAATAAAAGCTATTGTTAAATACTTGTGAATTATCTGATTGTGCAGACAATTGAACGTGAGGGCTCATGTCTGTGTAGCAGGCAATATCCCGAGTAAAAATTAAAACCGTTACATCAGACGTGAATCTAGCGCTGTTGAGACCCTATTGGGGCCAGGGCATGGCCCTGTCAAGACCGGGATTGTGCCGGATATAACGTTAAATACTTTTTTAACGAGAAAAAGCGTTTGAACACAAAAAATGTGAACGAAAAACTGTATGTTAGTTAGAGTTTGTAAGTTCTGCTGTGGTAGATAGAATTGTGCGAGAAAGAAGGGCTACCTCTACATGCTGTAAGCGCGGTCTCTTATATTCCTGTTTGCTCACCATTCTTCTTATTCCTTACATTATTAATATTCGATAATATTATGTCCTAGGGAATGCGGCCTCTTCGCCGCCTGAGACTCTCTACTACGAACCAGCAAAGGCTCGCAATAGCCGTCCCAAGTTACAATGTGAGCAACCGTGCTTAAGGATGTATGGCACGAGAGCGTGGTGTTTTGAATGGTGCCTTTGGGTAATGGGCAACCTTTCAGAATGTATATAATATTACCCTCCACACTTCTGACTCCTCGAAGATGCACCCTTTTTGAATTCCCTAGTCACGTAAGATGGAAAATATTAATACGGTATTAAAAAGAGCATAAAAAGTGTAACATCTCAAGTATAAGCCATTGGACTGAATTAATGTTTAAAAGCAGTTTTCAATGTCTGCACATACTTTTACTTGTTTTTTAACAATCTAGATCACCCTGGACGAAAAAAAAACCATTGATATATCGACCTGAATACCGAAAACCATGGCCAAATTGACCCAGACCCTGAAAACTGATAATACGATTTCGAACTTTTCACTATTAATTCACTCCAACAGGTCTCACTTAGGATATTATACTTTTCATACTTTCAAAAATATTGTTTTAATACTCCCTCTTTGCGCAAGCATCTGCTCGTCGGGCCTTGGCAGGTGCATAGGAGTTCCCGGAAACCGAGAGAAAGAAAGCAATGAGTATATTCAATCTTCACATTCTTCCATCACAGGCAGTCTGGGCCAGCAGCGAAACAGTCAGAACAATGACTCTGGTTTCCAAATCATTATGGCGTCGGAAGCAAAAAGAAAGCGAACGCCCAAGCAGGACTGGGTTTCTGAGGGGATTTGATTAGTTCAGAACTCGCCAAACGTCAATTGAGAATATGGAAGTGCAAGAACGGTCCTCGATCAATAATTAATGGTGCTGGCAAGCGATGATCCTCGTGGATGATAAACTTGGAAAACCTTGCTAGCACTAAGCAGATCTTAAATGTGAACAGGGAGAACGTCAGGGCGTGATTCCAATGCTGAACGGACATTCTCACCTCAAATTTTGCCAACGTGAATTCGGACTAAGTATTTTAACTTAATACCTAATGAGCTATAGGTATTTAAAAAACGTTGAAACTTCGATGAACACGTACTGCGCCAGCGTCTTCTCCTTAGAGTGAGCAGATCTCTTACGTTAGGGCCAATTTTTTTTTGCAACAACGGAAGCAACTAACCTACCGATCATCTAGCGGGAATGCATGGAAAGTGAGGAGGTGTAGAATGAGCTATAATCAGGTGTTTTCAAAATTTAATCATGATAGCGTTTCCTCCTTAGAGTGACCAGGTCTCTTATGTTAGGGTCAATTTTTTTCACAACAACGGAAGCAACGAACCTACCGATCATCCAGGAGTGTATGGAAAGTGAGGTGTAGAATGGGCTATGATCGGGAGCTTTCAAATTCTAATCATGATAATAGTTTCAACTACTATTCCATATCGTTTCTCGACAGCACAAGCAGCTATTCTTCCTTAGACTTTCTATTCAGTTAAGCATGGAAATACGATTTATTCATGCTGGCGAAATGAACTTATTCCTCAGACTTGCAATATGGTCCTGTAGCTTGTTGCTGAAGCCCTGCGACTCTACACATCATACAACGACCTTACTATTCTGTGTGTCTACATATTAACTACACTTTATACAATATGCATAAAAACGTCACTGTTGAATGTTATTGCAATTTATGTGCTTTAGTTATCATGCGAGCTCTGCGCGTTTTACGGCAGATGCAACAACGACTCTGAATTTATACAAAGGTTTACATGAACCAACGGTTTCATATTGAAGCAGTCGACATATGATGAATTCGCTGTCTACTCAGCCACGTTTTTCTGCTGAAGACATATATTATGCGTATTTTTTCAAATTTCACTATTATTTGTGCACTTGTTCCGGGAATTAAATCATTTTATTAGCAAAACATTATTGAGTTATGATAAAGCGTTGTTTTAAAATCTGGTAGCGGTCATGTACTTTAACTTAAGCTTCAGAATCAATTATGTGTTTTCTTTCAGCGAGTTGTTTAAATTGTTTACTTTTTTGTCTCGTAGATATTATTCCATTTTATTCAAGACTTTACAGAACAGCAATACATTTTCGTAATTCAACGTCAAGATCAATAGATCGCATAACAATCGTAATTGGATACATTCATTTTTACCGTTTATTCGATACTCGCGTTGCTGACTGCTCTATGGCTTTAACGAATATCCAGATAAATTCTGCGAGAGACGAAATGAATGAAAATGCAGGTCAGACCGAGAAAAGTTCAGTCAGACAAACTCATTAAAAATCAACGGTTGCACTTCGTGCACTTCTAGGCGCGACTGACATTGATATTATAAACTTTTCGCCGATGTTTTTCCATGGCAAAGCAATATTAAGATCGACAACAGTCTCAATTTTTCATCTCTCCAGTTTACTTTTGTGAACGTATATTTAAACGTCTAGTGCGAGGCTCATTAAGGGAATGATTAAGTCCTTTATAGGCGATTTCAGAGTATACACTATTCATCGTAAATATACTACAAATACAGTTTAAATTCCGCAAGGATGTAATAGAAACCTTAATGCTTCGGCGTCCGGTCTGATTTGACAAATCGGAGCCCCAGAAACGTTTATATCTTACGTCAACGGATCTTTTGACATGTCCACCAGCCATATAGATTTTTGAGAGGTTCAGTAGTATATATTTTTTACATTACTTTTATGTATTGAGCGGTACTTTGACCGGACGCGAATGCATGAAATTTTCTATTACATCTCAGCAGAATTTAACGTATATTTGAGGTATTCCAGGCGAACTCGGTCAATGTTTGACGCCGACCCCTTCCGATTGGTTCCAACGTTTGTATGTTATAGTCCTCGGCTGAAAAAACGCTCTCAATTTTTTTTAGATTTTTTTTATAGAGCCTCATTTTTAAACCATTTTTTGAAAATTTAATTATTTGGCCCAAATTTAAAAATCTCAAAACATAATCACAAATAGTGAATCACATAACGAATTTTTTAAGCCTAATTCGAAAGTGGGCCGACGCTTAGTTTCGGTATTAAAAGGTTTCAAAAAAAATGTTGGCTCGTCACACTTATTTTTGAGCTCTGTGGATAATACACACGCTTCCTTGTATACGCGCTGTTGTCGCTCTCTCTGTTTGCGATATTGTCATTCCAGCAGTTAGCGAAAAGGGTTAGACGCGTAAATTTGCCTATCACAGCTCTTCCACTACATCAACATTTCAGATTTTATTATAGTTATATCCCGTTACTATTTTGATTTGATAAACTCTATTAACTCTTTTAATATCCAGACACAATTCTTCGATCTGGGAGCTTCAACGTTCTTTTGAACATTCATATATATGTGAGCTTCATCACGAATATTTGAAGAACCAAAAATTTTTTTGAAACCTTCTAACACCGCAACTAAGCGTCGGCCCACTTTCGAATTAGGCTTAAAAAATTCGTTGTGTGATTCACTATTTTTGATAATTTTTTGAGATTTTTAAATTTGGGCCAAATAATTAAATTTTCAAAAAATCATTGAAAAATGAGGCTCTATCAAAAAAATCTAAAAAAAAATTAAGAGCGTTTTTTCACCCGAGGACTATAACACAAAAAATTGGAACCAATCTGGAGGGGTCGGGGTCAAACATTGACCGAGTTCGCCTGGAGTACCTCATTTGTAACATATTTCCGGCAAATAGTGTATGCTATGATACGATCTTAGAGGAGATACATGAATTTTCTTTCCTCATAATGAAAGCTATATTTTCACGAAGAAAAAAAAAATCGATCTTATAATATCATTATACTCAGGATAATTAAAAACTTCAAGAAAAGTAATAAGACAAATATTTGCGTATATACAAACACTATCCTATATGTGGGCTTGTAAAATTTTTCTCGTATAACTTGGGAAGGGAAAAATCTATCAAGCGCAAAATCAGCTTTATTTTTCACGCAACTGAAGCGTTTTCTACCCTACCATCACGATATAGCTCAATCAAATACGTTATATCATGAATATTTCATCAATTTGACTTTTCTGAATGCCAAATTACGGTAATACGTTAACTCATATGAATTTCGAACTGCGGGTTTTGAACCATCTCCACACTCCCCCTTACGATCAAGGTTGATTTACATTGCATTTTGACAAAATTGATAAAGTGGTTCAAAGATGACAATTTTTTCGAAAAGGAAGGTAGCGCGAGGAGAACAAATACGCTTTAACCATCGTGGAATATTCAACAAAGATCGACAATGTTTGATGCGAAAATTTATTCCAAAAACGAAAAATTTGGCAAGATTCCGATATCCCGGCTCCTTGATTTGACGTTTGTTTCTAACAGAACTTTTTATGAGGAACAGAAGAGTTCCTATGGACTATAGTCATATCTACTTTAGTTTCCGAGATATTGAATTTCTTTAATTATCATGTGGCCTAAAAAATAGGCAGCATGATGACTTTCGGGGCGTCAGGACTTAACTATGGATTACGCATTCTTGCACACTGATAACACTAACAACAACAACAATAATAACTATAATCATAGTTTCTTCACGGGGATGAAGTTACTTACGTCTTACAAGAGCCAAGGTCAAACTAATAAGAAATATAATTGTGTAGTGGAGGGGCTCCGTCCCCTCCCCCAACTGCCCGCCGGGGCTTTGCCCCTGGACCCCACTTGGGCTGTGCCGCCGGACCACACTAGGGCTATGCCCCTGGACCCCCCCTCCCCACGCCATTTTTTTTTTCTTTTGTTTGTTATGATCATATTCATGCTCAGCATCCTCAGAAATCGATACCTACCAGATTAAAATCAAATCGTACGCAGGAAAGTCAGAGACAAAAATGTCATAAAATCATACTTAACGAAATCTTCAAAGAATGAATATCTTGGAAACGAAAGTAGATAGGACTATAGTTCATATGAACTTTTTTGTTCCTTATGAAAAGTTCTACCAATAACGAGTGTCAAATCGAGGGGTTGGAGATATCGGAATCTCCCCGAAAATTCATTTATAAATACATAGCCATTAACCTATTAACCATAATTAATTCTTGTTTACGACATCGAATTAATATAAATGTAACAAAACATCATTACTCTCAAACTTGGATCGACATGCAGCTGAATACCGTGGAGTTAGTAAGAAAAATAATGGGTCTCTTTTTACACGCACACAGAATATTTTACAATCGTTATAACTTCTTCCTAGCCCAGTATAAACAGTTTATACAAATCTGTAATACTGTTCACAAATGTTTGTCACTTACAAATTTGCTCTCCAGTATTCCAATTCTTCCACCTCTCCTAATGATCACATGCCTCCGCGGTGCGTTTAATAAAACAGTATATTTGCGCACGCGGTATATATGAATCCACTCGAATAATTTATCGCGGTTGGTCGAGAGCAATCAATGAATGTATACACAGACGTCAGGAGAACTTTCGATTTCTCTTGTGTTATCACCGAGCTTATATGCCCTGTTGGTTCAGGTCTCTCATGCGCAAAGCAATAAACACGTTCGATCAGTCGGTACGTGGATTCCGTGCGGTTTACCTATCGTGTAATATCACAGACACGAAAGCCCAGAGCTCTGCTAAGCTCACTAGAAGTATCGCAGAGTTTGCTGTAGCTATGTATATTTATTTACTATTCTACGAAACTGTATGTCAGCAGACTCGCTGTGTATATATCAATAGTAGATAAAGCCAATGCTATATGCGTCCATACACATACTTCTAGAAACGTAAGTATCATGGATAGTACGTCATGGATCGTCGACCGCTTAGCCATGCACTGGTTAAGCCTTACATTTCAAGCCACACTTGGAATCACGTACGCTGTCGGCCACGGTACATATAACGAGACACCGAAAAAAATGGTCACCCTCTTCCGTCGTTTGATCGTTCGACGTTAAGGATCGTAATTTTACAATATACTGTGACGAAAAATATCACGACTCGCTGGACCTTACAGAGCCGTGGTGTGTCGCGGAATCACGACTTAAGTTTCGGTATATTTCACGCAGCTAGGATTCGTCTTCCTGTGATTTTACTCCTGACCGTGGCCTACGTCACGGCAGAATTCATGGTTCTGTTCTGTTCTCAAAATTACGCATGGACCCTGGTGTAACAGAGTTATGACAATTATGATATAATAGTGATAAGTGAAGTGCACAAATTTTATGTACCTAACAAGCCTCCCGGGACGTACAAAATCGCATTAACGAATTGTTAATTCAACGTTGAAATTTAACTTCAGTAATAACTTTTCTGGTATTGGGTCTCAATCAATATCGTTGTACTTCATGAAAACTCATACAACGTTTGAAGTGTATAAAAGGTGAAGCTTTGGAATGGTAGCAGAAATATGGAACGTTTGTTGTTTACTGCCGCAGGGGATAGCAAAGCCACCGCCACATTATTAGATATTAATGAACCCGGCACAATAGAGCTTCATTTCACGTTTCTAAACGAGGGCGAGCTTTAATGTTCAAATAAAAGAAAAGTGAAGAGGACGAAATCCAAGCGACCAGACCAATATACATTTCGGAACTCTAATAAAATTTTTCTTTATCAAACACATGGCCTTTTCACCATTTTATTTAGGTGTTACTTCTACACCAACGTGAATCACAAAGGGTTGATAGGCCGTCTAGGCAACCGAAAAAATTTCATTATAACCCTCCATTCTCTCTTTTCGCGATTTGCGTGGTTGTCGGTACGCGCTTCCTCTGCGAATGAACTTCTCGTTTCCACGGGAACTGCAACCCTTTACCATCGTTGTTGGGATGAGATTTTCCCCTCTGCTTCCTTCAACCACTGTCGTTCTGCATACTGAACATTCATATTACATTCTCCATGTACGTATAATGTGGTTTACAAACACTTCGATAAAAATACACCTACCATTCGGCGTCCATGTGAACAGTAATCACACCCATTTCCGATTGTAATGTTTTTTTGTATTTCCTGACAATGCTGGAAATAATCCAAGGACAGGAAAAATTATGAAAATAATATTTCATAATAAATTGTATTGTCACTCAAAAAGTACACGCGTGTTCAGAAGTCCGTTGTTCTCTATCGGTTATATTGTACACTGAGATAAATTGAGATGGTCCTAGTAACTGGTACAAACGTGATTGATTTATATTCCAGTTATAAGTAAAGGGAGCGTGCCCGGGAGTGGCTAACAAGTGTCTAGAATATAAAGGATCAGACACTTAGTTTTTAGTTGATGCTTCCCTCATACCCTCCAGCTGACGACCGGTCAAGGGAATCTCTGATCGACGTTTTAACGATACATAAATAAATATTTATTACTACTGAGATACGGTATTAAATAAAGAAAAAGTAATATCTAGCAAACGTGAGCATCGGCGATAAACTGAAGAAAAAAAACATCCTGTTGCGCTGCAAGCTCAGCTATGACGCATAGTGATATGACGGCTACTGCCTATACATTGAGCATGCATCGGCTGAGCCGTTGCCATGAGGAACGCAATGGTCGCATGGAAAGTATTGACAGTGTGGTAATAATGTTGGAATAATTTCATCATATGCTAGCGCGACCATTGTGTACTGTATTGAGCTTAAACGTAGCTCTTTCATATTCTGTCCGTTCACTTAAGGGGAGGTTCCTCTATAATTGACCGAAAACTACATTAAGTTAAGGAATTAATTGCGGATGAACAACAAGACGTAATAAGGTGGGTTTTTTTTAAATCTTTATTTATGCTTCAATTGTAATAAAAAAATATTTTTTCAATTTATACGAAATGGCGTCCAATATGGCGGCTGATACATGAAGTGCCCTCCGGTTCCATGCAAAACTGCGTGCATTCCTCACTCGTCGATTTTCAATCTAGAATCATAAAACAAGTTTCATTTTAAAACTGAATAAGTACAGAATAGAATGAACCTAAGAAATCGAAAAAATATTGAAAAATGACAAAATGGCGGACATGTGAGTGAAAAAAAAACATTTAAAAAAACAACTTTCAAGTTCAGCCGCCATATTGGACGCCATTTGGAAAAAAAAAATTATTACAATTGAAGCATAAATAAAAATTAAAAAAAAAACCAACTTATTACGTCTTGTTGTTCATCCTCAATTAATTCCTTAACTTAGTGTAATTTGTCGGTCAATTATAGAGGAACCTCTTCTTAAAACAGATCGAATATTACTTTTAAGTGTTGTAAAAAGGTTCTCAAAATTTCGCTTCGCAGAACCAAGAAGACAACCAACATCATTGAACTAGTTGAAAATTTTCAAATTTCATCTTGTTCGATTTGTTTAACCCAGAGCCCGTTAATGTCACGGACATCCGAATAACATACACATTTTTCTTAACATTGAAAAATGATTAATACTGAAATTCCCGTATTCTGTTGCACCAACAATATGTATTTAACTCTGTTTAACACACCTGCTGCTTAACAAATTAATTAATTGGAATTATCCCAACGTTTTCCAATAAAAAGGTAATCAGACATGTGAATGATGAATGCAATAGGGACTTTCTGCGTTTCTTCGAAACGTGAGTGCTCAATAAATTTTTTTTTTGTGTGAATGGAATTACAATAATGTGGATGCAGTGTAGTCAAACTATATAATGGTGATGAACCGCTCGCCTTTATATGTATATGCACGCAGCTTTTGACGAGGTTCTGATTTTAATGATTGCGTCATGCTCTAATAATTTCCTCGGTGATCCTTCATTTGATTTCTAGTCGTAAAAAATGGCGAAAACGCGAATCAACAGTATAATATCGTGAAACGATTCAACGAAATCGGATAAAAAATTGTTACATGAGAATTTTTAATATGAACAAACGATAAATCTCGACGTGATGAAAGAAGATCTGTGCACCAGCTCGCAACTCGCAGATTAAAGTTTTCATAATAAATTGCAGATGAGGTGATAACTACGCCAATCTGAGTTTCTGTGTCACCAAGCAAAAATATGGTAGAAATTCATAGTACCTCTCATCGACACCATTCTGGAGCAAGGTGGAATGGGGTACAATGTGTCAGGACTCGCACAATATGCTACTTCGAATTTCTCGTAGGTCTGACGTGCATACATTTTCTTTTGTGTTGAGTACCAACCTAACACTTTTCTTTTTGTTAGCTTTGCAAATAATGGATTATCAAAGCTAATCGCTATGACAATATTATGAAAATAAAATGTAGACTTTAGTTGGCTCACCTTGCCGAATGCCCCTTGTTTCACATTATTTGACACTTGTAAGCCACGAATGGGTTACAATGTGTTGTTCGGCGATTTAAGAAAAAACTAATTATCAAAATATCTACGATCTTTATACCGTAATGGCTTCAATGGTTTTCGATGGCTGAATGACTTCAGCTTTTCAATATTCAGCTTTTAGTATAATATTTGACAATTTATAATAATCGATAATAAATGGTGTTTTGTTGTTATCGCACCACTGCACTAAGAGCATAATTTTACTGAAAAAAAGAGGAAAACCTTGTGCCACATACACCGCCCTCCTCTACGACTTCACCTCGTAGGCGAAATACCCAGTGGCGAAAATATAGATATATAATTAGAAATTGCTATCTCCCGCACTTACTTCAGTGGAATTTGTACGAGAATTAGTCGCTGGCACGTAAACTTTTTGTAGGGGAATATCTACTTTGAGGAAAAAGACAAAATCGTGCCAACCCCGCGGGAAAGTTGGAAAATTGGTTGTCGACTCACAGGAATTTAGGTTGAAATAACCGTAGGACCTTTGGACCAATAAAATCAATTTTTTGCGTTAACTACATCACGATATTGTGCTTTGGCTTCTTGGGAAAGTAAGCCCCAAAACTGCTAATCGAACCGTAATTTATGTTGTGCGGATAAAATATAAGATTAAACCAAGACATAACCAGTACTTAACCGAAGAACCATTATTTGTGAAGTGAATTGGACGTTCTACTTCAAGCGAACTTTTTAATAGTTTTATCGAAATGATGTTCAGGAAATAACCTCTTAGAAATCATTTTAAAAACTATAGTATGCGCCCTTAAAAGGACTGTTTTGTAAAGGAGTCATATAAACCAGGAGGCTAGGTCACCCTCCTAAATCAATCTACTCAGTCGCGACTAAGTACTGGTTTACATTTGTTGTTTCTTGGATGCAATGATATATGATGTTCTAGGTAATAACCGATTTTTTGTAAGTAAACTTTCGCCAAGTTTAATCCAACTAAATAAAAGCCACTGATTAAATATGAACCTTTACAGGTAACCAATATTTTAGACTACGCAGATAAATAAAGTACATGACCATGTGTCATAATCGTCATTAAACTAAATTTCAAGGTTCACCGATAATCCCTAATGTAACTTATAGGGAATTTGAACACGAGAGATTCACGAATGTACATAGAGAGATTTACATAGGTAGTTAGACATAACTCGAAGGTAAGCAGTTCAAATCCCGTCCTCGTCAATTAATAGTCAAAATAAGTTGAAGTATTTGTATATTTTTTAAAATACATATTCGTATTTTCTTATCCTTATATAGTCACAATATTATTTACGACGTCGAGCTCTTTACGTTTTTTAAAGTTTATAATTATAAAACAATAACACTGCCAAACCTGTTGAGCGAAATAGAACGACATTTGGACGAAACAATTGGTGGCTGTTGGAATGCTACAAACTATCTGCACGAGACTACAGAAATAGTAAGTTAACAATGCGGTAGTTGTCTCAACTATACGAGATGTTTCAATCGAGGAAACCGCGACAACCTATTGTGAGATTTAGTCAACCTCCTTACCCGGTTCGACATACCCAGCCTTCTGAAGAGGTTGAACCAACCTGAATTTAGTTGGCTCCATTTTTCTTTTTCTATTACGTTGGATTCGATTTAATATTTTTGCAAGGAATATTTTGTTTGTAAAAGATCATTCAACAAAGAATTATATATTTGCGAGGGACTTTTCTAATAGGATGGTCTCACTTTTAATACTTAACGTACCATTTTTTTTTTTTGAAATTTTTTTTTCCGTTAGTCAAAAAGTATCTGATAAATACTGCATTTTATGTCCAAATACCTTTTTGTGTCATGACAGGTTTTCAATCGACGGCGCGTTGACAAAATAAAATTAAATAAAGCAATCTTTAATTCGCAACTAAGGGGATTAAATATCTGAAATTATTTATAGTACTTGAAATACTTCATGCACAGATGATTTCAGTATCAGCTCCTATGTTGTAGCGCCGAAAATACAAATTTTTGGGCTACATTTTCACACCGCTGCCAATTTTGATGTGTTTCAGTCGGTTCAGTTCGCCAATACAAGAGCATGAAAATAGAGGTTAATTGGGTAATCGATTAATTGATTAAATTTGCACTAGCCGATTAATCAATTACATTCATTTGGAATTTGGTTTTCGTAACCAAAAACTCGGTCGAACTGACGAATTAATTATCGGGTGAATGTTTAACCAGTATATTATTGACTGTCCCAGATCCTTTTCGTGAGGTTAAACATTGTCCATATTGATTACTGAGAGTCAGCTATAAATTATTCCATTGCATTAATGTGGCTCATATCCATACTACAATATATGCGGGAAAAATATTGAAATTTAAGTAGAACAGAATCTTTTGCATTGCTTTGTTATGTCCCGAATTTTGGTTGAATTTTGAAAATAATTCTCTTTCTCATAATTCAGAAATAGAATTATTGTGAGGCCACTTACCCGATAAGTGTAAGAATGAGTTCATTCAGCATGAGGTGATCGACCAGGTACTGACCGCGACCACTCGGGGCTCACAGAAACAAATGGCCAAGTTAGCAAATGCAATACCCAAAATCAGTTTTCATTCGAACATCAAGTTGAGCGGTTGGTCTTGGGTTAGACTAGCCCACAAATAATATAATTAGGCACAGCTCGATATTGTAAGGCATTTCATGTTATTGATCCAAATAAATCTTTTTAACAATACGTAATTCACCTAAGTCTAATTCGTTATTGGTAAACGATCCCAATAAATAAAATATATGTTAAATCGACAGGTACAACAGTTTTCTCATTGCTTCCCACTTTTTACAAAATTACCTACGTGTGGAAACATTGATCGATGTTGGCTTCCTAATTAAATAAACTTTTGAATGAGCTTAGATATATCTTCGAATTAACACTGTGATCTTTCTACCTGTTTGCCTGTTCTACCTGTTTTGCAGTTACTAGCACCATGAATGATAAAACTGGAAAACTTGCTTTCAGGTTTTCAAGCAGAGGGACTTGATGTAGGACGGGACAATGGCCTCCATGATAATATGAAGCGTGGGATGTTGGACGGACCGCCCCCTCGACCACCTGGCTACGCATGAAAAAAATATCTGTTGCGGACGAATTTTGTACAATACGAACAATCTGCCATCGCTTCTTCTTAACAAGTTTGCTCTGCTTCACCACCGAAGTCAATTCACGATTCCTGGTGGAGTGAATTTGTTGTCAATTCTCACACTAGTTGGTTAAGGATACACTAACCGCATTGAAAACACAGAAAAACTGGATTCGCATGTTTTAGACATAAACCCTCGTGCAAGAAGGGTGGTGCGAAGACCTCCGGTACATATTCAACGACTATACCAATTGCTGGGTAGCCAAAGGAATTGCAGAGTAAATAAAATTCATTTGTCTGTATACAGAGCTTCCAAGTCATCATCCGAATGGCTTACTTCAACTATCCACGTATTCAAAAGGGTTCACCTTCAGGATCTGTGGCACACTAAAGGCACACTGGCATAGCAAACAATACCGGTACCCATAGCTTCTCTCGTATTCACACAAGGAACCTTCATATCTCGTGACATACGGCACCAACTAGGGTTTCAGTTTCACGATTACGTTCACACGAGAGCTGTCCACGGCAACTTCGATATACCATGTAATAATTTGCACGGGGCAAGTTTTGAAAGCACTGTTTCTACAGTAATTGGTTAACAGCTAGAACAACCAAGTCGGTAAGACAGGAATACAACAGAATCATCTTTGTCCTGATTGGAAAGATGTCTGGAATGAGAACAATTTGATCCCAGAGAGTTGCAGTCTTGTAATATCGATTGTCAACAGCCAGAGATTTCACGCTGTAACAAGGAAATAAGTAGCAAGAAATGGTTTGAGGAAGCAAAATGAAAGCAGCTTGTTCAAACACAACGTACACGATGAAGTCACTTATTGCCAAAAAAATATGTACCTCTTGAAAAATATCAGATATAACAAAACGAGGATTTCGACGTCTGATTCACAAATACGGCGTCTTGCCACATCTGACGCCGAAAGAGCTTTTCAAGACGACGTTATTGTCAGGAAGTTTCTTAAGAGACAGATTCCGACTTGTAGATGCTGGATTACACTGGACCTGAAGGTGAGAACGACGGACCAGATATCGCACATGAGCAGCGTCTATCATAAAGGCCAAGAATTTATCGGATGTACTCCTATTCCGGTGTATCCTTTGACTTCCTTTCGCAGAAGCTTATGACAAACGAATAATATAATGACAAGAGTCAAAGAACTTGAATTCATCTAGAATAAAAATGTGCAATGCTGCATTTTATAGAAGACTCGACATCAGTAGTGCAATCTGACTACAGTCTAAATGCTTCGCTTCTACAGCTACGTTTGATTCTCCGAGGCGCAACGACCATGCATCGTCTCAAGAACTACACACACATCCTCGGTAAACTCAACATTACCGAGGAAGATCTGGATTACATGAACAACTATAGCAGTGGAAATGTGAACACACAACCGGCTTTGTGTTACTGTAGCGGCCCGATTCGAGAACTGGCTCTGTCTTACAAGCAGTATCACGGCTACGCAGCGCTAATGGTCTGCATCTTTGGCACGGTTGCAAACGTCCTCAACATCGTTGTACTCACACGAAAGGATATGGTGATCGCACCCATCAACAGAATACTCACAGGACTCGCAACTGCTGACATGCTCGTTATGGTCGAGTACATCCCATTCGCTGTGTACGAGTATCTGATCCTGCCGGAGCATCAAATGTTTCCTTACGGTTGGGCTGTCTTCGTCCTGTTTCACATGCACTTTGCCCAATTGCTGCACACCATCAGTATCGCTCTAACACTCACCCTCGCTGTCTGGAGATACATTGCAATCAGGTGAGTTCACAGTTAAGTCAACTACAATTCTGACTTAGAATATGTCGGTCAAACTTTACATTTTTAACCGCTTTTGAAAATGATGTGCATTCGCCTATTTCTGTCAAGTAGGTCTTTGCCTACTTAATACGATTTCGGCAATTGGGGGAACGCGAATCACACTCAGTCAATAACTGTATCACAAACTGTTCACCGATTCTGCTTCGTCACCGGACATATCCGGATAGAAGAAAAATCTTGCATCATTTCCCATTGAATTCGGCATGACATAAGATTTTTCTTCGAACTGAAAAAGAACAAGTTACCCAGTATTGATGGTTCGAAAGTTGTTTGCTACTACTCTCGCACATATGGAGGATTCACTTCGCCTTGGGGAGTACGGACCACTTGACGATCATGAAAATAAAATTGTGTTGGGAATGTAGATATCAAACCCCGTGCCTCAGGCTGCCCTTCCATCTCACACAATTCGATCCATCACAGAGCCTGCCCACTACATTCGTTCACCGACAGACTCTGTTTTACAAACAGACTTCCCCGTTTCAAACGTTCAAGCTGTCTTTCCATCACGTTTCGACCATACAAAATTCGAACTTACTTCGTGCCCAAACTTGGTAATCCACTCTTAGTTTAGCGTACAAACTGTTTCTATTGCCTTAGAGAGACTCTTTTTTTCTAACACACCAATAGGACACATTCGTGAGGCATGAAATATTCTCATGCTCCTTAAGTGAGTTATTGAGAAAATTAATGTTGCCTCCACATACCCATTTTGTTTGTTCATTTATTTTCTGCGACTACACTATTGAAATAAGTATTACTTTCGACGTTCATCAAATGACCATATCATAAAATGTTATAACGGGATAAAATGTTCTATTGTCTCAAGTGGTAATTGAAATGAAATGTAAACATGTAGATATGAATTTGAAAAACTCACAAACTAGTTCATTTGTAAAAGTTGTTTCCACGTTGATGCGCTTAGTCGATTTTTTATGCTTGAGTTAATTGCCTATCATTGAAAAGTTTATACACATCAAATTGTGCGAGCGCCGTGTGATGACACCTGGCGTTTTGTGGAATATACAGGATCGTCAATCATAAAAATGGATCAACACAATTTACATGCATAAACCAGGCGAAGCAAAGAGAGATTAACCACGAAAACGGAAAATCGATCGAGAGTGTAGTTTAAGCGAGACGGGAAGCGCAGTCTGTACATCACCAGGAGCTAATATAGGTATAATATACGTACGTCCACGTCAGGCTGACAAATAGTGGAGATAGATACACTTACGAAGTTATTGCTGTGTAACGGCTATGATATAAGGGTAAAAACCAGTGAATGACCGAAATCGCTTTAATCTTAAATAGAAACAATGCCATCAATTGAAGACGAATCATTTTGTGATGATAATTTGCGCAGATTTTCTCGAGTTCGGTCTCATATTTGCTTGGGAAGTTTTGGGAACAAAAACTTTGTTTATTTATAGGACAAACTACTAGACAATATACAAAGTTATATATAGAGAGTAATGAGGTACCGTCTCGACTCGAATTAGCGCAACTGAAGTTGTTAGAATTTAAGTTGGAAGCCATAACATCAAGATTAGTTTGCAAATACCGACGATCACCTGGTGATAGACTTTAGACTCCGTAGCCAACGAGACGAATGATAATGTCGATAAATGCGTATCGATATTGCTAATGAAATGGCCGTTTACAAGCACTTAGCAATTGTCAATTAATTTATAATTGAATAGTTCATAAATAGAAAGGATAATTCTCGCATCTCTCAGTAGATTGTATAACCAAACTTATTTTGCGATGATCCGCTGCTGCCCTCTGTTGATTCCAAAAACTTTCATCTGTTTTTCTCGATCACGATTCCGCTTTTCGAATAAAAAATAAGAAAGGTTCATTATGTCTACAAATTCTGCAGTTCACTGATTTCGTGTTTTATCCAAAATCTCAAACGTGGCTGAGAAAAAGTGTTCGGAAATATTCCGTTATCTCCTCACACACTTATAGCAATCTAAACGAGACATACGATATGGGATACATAGTGTTAGAAGTAATGGCTTGAAATTTGTTTTTAATCATATAATCTGGTTCCGGAATAGCTTGATAAATTGTTCTCTTTGTGATAATTTATTTTTCGAGAGGAAAAAGTTTCTTTTCACTTTGAGTCCTTATGAGTGTCGATAAAATGTTGATAACATTTAGTTCTTGACCAACTAACTTTCGGCAGTTATCCTGAGACTCGCTTAAAAAACGAAAGGTTTTTATAAATGATGTCGAATCAATTTACAAAATATAAACTATGTTTCCTAAAATGTGACGAGCTACGATTTCGAAGAATATGTCAGCATTTTGCAAGGCAATTTATAGCCTTTAATGATCATTATCCTGAGCCCAAAATCCCATGTGACATTATCAGAGGAGACATCCGTCGACGGCCATATATGATCGTCGTTATATCAGTGATAAGGCTGTAAATCATGTT
Source organism: Clistopyga incitator (assembly GCA_947507545.1). Taxonomy (NCBI): domain Eukaryota; kingdom Metazoa; phylum Arthropoda; class Insecta; order Hymenoptera; family Ichneumonidae; genus Clistopyga; species Clistopyga incitator. The sequence continues at coordinate 8,418,238 of OX382178.1, read as the reverse complement.
CCGTACTCCATATCGGCTATCACTTTTTTTCTAAGATTGCTTGCCAGTTAGGTTTTATTTTATATTCTATATCGAGCTAGTGTATTGTCGTCATAGATTTATTAATTGTCGGTGCTATCAGTTAATAGTTTTGTTCACGCGTCAAACAACTTTCAGAGCTTATTGCTATATCATCCACCAGTTTTAAGTACGGGACTTCCGTGTATATAAGAGGTATTCCGGACGAACTTGGTCAATGTTTCACCCCGACCCCTCCAGATTGGTTCCAATTTTTTGTATGTTATAGTCCTCGACTGAAAAAACGCTCTCAATTTTTTTTAGATTTTTCTGATAGAGCCTTATTTTTAAATGATTTTTTGAAAATTTAATTATTCAGCCCAAATTTAAAAATCTCAAAAAAATTATCAAAAATAGTGAATCACATAACGAATTTCTTAAGCCTAATTTGAAAGTTAGTTTTCTCTTAGTTAGACGCTTAGTTTCGGTGTTACAAGGTTTCAAAAAAAATGTTTGGCTCATTTTTAAATGATTTTTTGAAAATTTCATTATTTGGCGCAAATTTATGAATCTCAAAAAATGAATCGAAAATAGTGAATCACATAACGATTTTTTAAGCCTAATTCGAAAGTGGGCGGACGCTTAGTTTCGGTGTTAGAAGGTTTCAAAAAAATGTTTGGCTCTTCAAATATTCGTGATAAAGCTCGTCACACTTATTTTTGCAAAATTGTGTATAGTATAGAGCAACTAGTGTTAGGTAATGATATTACGATCGGAAGTCATGTAACTTCAGATATTTGGCAGCCAACATGAAAACGCTAAATACTAATTTCTCTATACGACACACATATATGAATGTTCAAGAGAACGTTGAAGCTCCCAGATCGAAGAGTTATGTCGGGATATTAAAAGTGTTCAGAGAGTTCATCAAATCAAAATAGTAATGGGATATAACTATAATAAAATCTGGAATCTTCATGTAGTGGAAGAGCTGTGATAGGCAAACTTACGCGTATAACCCTTGTCGCTAACTGCTCGAATGAAAATATCGTAAACAGAGAGAGCCACAACAGCGCGTATACAAGGAAGCGCGTGTACTATCCAGAGCTCAAAAATAAGTGTGACGAGCTTCATCACGAATATTTGAAGAGTCCAAACATTTTTTGAAACCTTCTAACACCGAAACTAAGCGTCGGCCCACTTTTGAATTAGGCTTTAAAAATTCGTTATGTGATTCACTATTTTTGATTATTTTTTGAGATTTTTAAATTTGGGCTAAATAATTAAATTTTCAAAAAATCATTTAAAACTGAGGCTCTATCAAAAAAATCTTTAAAAAATTGAGAACATTTTTTCAGCCAACGACAATAACATACAAAAAATTGGAACCAATCTGGAGGGGTCGGGGTCAAACATTGACCGATCTCGCCTGGAATATCTCATATACACCTAGATCCATATATATGAGCGACTCCTTTATAAATATGTATATATACACATATATCCATATAAATAAGTAACTCCTTTATATGTACGGATAATATGTATTTACATATAATTCGAGACTTCAATCCAATGTACATAACACACTGTACCTGTAGTGAAGCTACGAATTGGCCATCAGGCTAAGTTCATGTCTTACTGACGAAAACTCCATATCATGTCGATCGCAGTACCAGCCCTTACCAACTACGTCCTAATATAACGTCACACCCTGAAGGGAACTGGGGAATATCTGGTTTGGTAATAGCGTGCCATCCGAGAATTACACGTCACATATTGTGACGCATTATTGGGAAACTGATGATAATTATGGTTTTGAAACGGGCATAAATTCAATTTCCATCACTTTATCTATTGGTGTTAGATGCGGGGTTTTTCGAAAAAGTAGATTCGTCGTTTATTTTTATTTTTTATTGTTAAACAATTAAAGGCTAGTAACGAGAAATGCGGTTTCAAGTATTTTTCTAAGAACTGTTGAATTTACGAAGAGACGACGTTTTCAATTGCGGAAATTCGTTTTCGTAGCGTAAAATGAATAAATTCGGTCTTAAGTGACACGGTGAAGGATTACTTAAGTTGTCCTGTGTCGAGCTCTACATTTCTCTCCTGTGCATGCGACGAATACCAAAATACGATGAAGTCCACTGTAAACGGTTAAATAAATGTTTTTGTCGCATTCTTTATCTCCCGTTTGCGCCCTTCTTCTGCTGGTGATTGTGAGTAATGGATTGCGTTTCGATACCTCTCCCACCTCTAATTGGATCGATAAGACACAGAGAGAGGGACAGATGTCTCTTGTCCCTGAACGTCAGACATCTTCGGACCGCGAATTGTATTTCGCTTCAACGAAATAACGGCTAACTCAACCCTCGACCCTCGAATCGAATTCAGGGAGCCACGTGAATACCTCGGCACCCATTCCACTACGCATTCTGCCCTATTTCACACAAACAATTCTGAATGTCTTTTGCTGTGTATTACGATCTGTATCTGTGCTATCTGCGTCCGGCATCCTGTTGCGCAGTATTCTCTCAATTATTATTTGAAATTTGCTTTTTTGTTACTATAATGATTTATGCTTGGGTGTGATATTTTGGAAATATACTTTTCAGGGGCGAAATCAAAGTGAAGTTTAATTATTAATATAAATTTTAATAAAGCTTTCAAAAAACATGGTTTTCTTCGGATAGATCGAATAATCGAGTAATGAAAGTGACATACAATATATATATATATATATATATATCTAAAAAAAATGTACAGGACACACACCTTTTTTTCACGAAAGATATTTTACGCACTTAGATTTTTCATTTAGGACAATTTTCTTCATCGGACAGTATACCAAGGAATAACCCAAATAAACATAAAAATTCTTACATTTAAAGGTAAAAACAATAAAATTAAGAAAATATTAATGAAAGTAGTGAATAATCGGATTATTGCGATTGCAAAAATATGAAATCAGACTACGGATTAATAAATAGTGAATGTCTATCATACGTATATCCAAGTCAGCCTCTAAATTAATTAATAAATGTCCATTATAATTATATAAAAATCTCGTCACCTTTCACTGACTGTTCGTATTGTAAAAAACAGACTTTATAAAAATATTTTTTACCGCTTCAGTAAAAGTTAATACATAAATGTACTTTTCGTATGACGCAGATACACACACATACGGACACATGCGCAATTTTTTTTCTCAAGCACTTTTTCCACAACTTTGATCATTATGAGTATCTTAACAGGAAAATCCCGGAACAAATGCTTTTATTACGACAAATCTTCCTCTACTAGGAAGCAAAAATAACCTGGCGAGCTATGCTAAAATTACGTAGTTTGTTGACTACAATTTCAGTTACACTTTATACCCTGGAGCCACGACGCGTCCGCCTGTGTGTAAGGCACTTCATTTGTTGAATATAATTTCAGTTACAGTTTATACCCTGGAGCCCCATCGCGTCCAACTATTTTTATGTTTTGCTAAATGACCGCTGCGGGATTCGCTATGAGTATGAATAAATATTCTACGTTACAAACTCGAGTAAACGCTGCATTACAATCATACAAATAGGAAGCATTAAATCGAGATTCAATTAAAAAACATTTCGTGGCTCAAGAACCAATCGGAATTCATCATATTGGTACACTTTGACCATTTGATCCCACATTCGATGTTAGTATTCCTCTGACTCCATCAAATTTTTACACAACAACCCTCGAACTCGAAAGGTCAGAGATTTACAATTCGAAAAACATTAAATTTCAACTGTTCCAAAGACTCTCGTCAAACACTGGACGATATACCCTATGCTTGGACAGTGACGATTTTTCGCGCATACAAACCATAGTCTTAATATGACTAAATCTATATACAAGAACTATGAAATAACTATTTTTAAGGTGTGCCCCGAAGAAGAGCTATGTACTCAAATAGGATTTTATGGAAAAAATAATTAACTAGCTCAATGAAAGAATAATTCTTGGAGAACTATTACAGGTACTGATTTCCTCCTTTGCTTACCCACGTTTCGTCGCATGGACTTTGCAGTGGCATGGCTCGTCCGTCGACGCTATGTCGTCTTACGACCATTCCGGTGTCTGTGTTTGACGACTTGCAGACTACGAAAATACATGCTCAATTGAGTAGAGAGTTTGCTCAAAGCAGCCAGCATGTGTGTGAGCTTGGTACAAACATTGGACTTAAGAAAATTTTAGAATTACCAGGAGACAGCCAACACATTTGACGGAAATAGTTTTCCAGACTGTTTTCTGTAAACCAGAAGTAAATCCCTGACTCCGTGGTGACTGATTTCGTTTCGTGGGGTCTGAATAACCGCTGCAACTTATTCAGAGGAAACATTCAAGCCCCTCTGGTAATGCTATTTTTGACCGTCCCTTTCACATCTATCATGAAAAGATGCTTAGGAACAAAGGTCGATTTTCTCTTCTTCGTAGAAAATAGTTCTTCTACCGACAGACTAGAAATATTTTGAGTTCTTAGGTTATGAACAAATAATATATTTCACAAATTCGTAGAAAATAATTTAATTAGATTATACAGGAAAAGCAAAGTTTATTCCCCACAGTAGCACTGAGCTAAATCTTCTGAAATGTAACCAACCGAACTTAGTTTGAAATAAACTAATTTACTGACGGTAAAGTTAGATCATACACATGAGATCAAACAATATTCAGTTAATTTAATTGCAGCATACAATTGCCTTAAGTTTTCCGTAAGTCTTCAGTTTTCAGTAAATATTTTCAATTTGTTATATTATACATTCCAAAATTAGTTACGACACCCACTTCGATTAGAAACCTCAACGATTCACCAAAGTCTCTACTTCCAGGGAACAGCGGAGAAAAGAATTTTTATTCGAAAACATTATTTTGGCCCAGTGAACTCTGCCCATGAGATCGATGAGCCATCAGGTGCACTGTGACATCTGATGTATTATTTTTATTTTTATTCTCTTACGCTTACACTACCCGAACGGATCTTTTTCAAGCGTTTGATATTTATTTCGCATAGAGCGTGACTTTTCCTTACCATTTTTCTGTCACAGCGTATATGCCCCTCGTCCCATGTCACAATAGACCTGAGCTGCCATTCACAATATATGTGGTGAAAATTTAGAACCCGAGTGACTCGACAATTTCATTCGCATATTGATATTTAGTTTAAATCCAGAGGAACGATTTATGATATTGCTTTTCACCGTATAACTGCTAAGATTGTATATATGATAAATAATTGCGACCAGTGAAAATTTACTTTGCTAGACCTCAATCACATCATTACTTATGAAACAAACTTTGAAGTCTTCATTCCACCCAATTTTTTATGCAACTGGTTCGCGTGAAAATACGAAAATTCTGTTAACAACAATTACTATTTCGCAACATTGGTAGACTGCAATTTCGCACTGTCATATTGCATCCCGTGGCACAAGATCTGTCTATAACCACAATTAGTTTAACGTTTGATGTACCATGCAATTTAGTGATGGTAACCAATCGATTAGGTAATCATGCAATCATAGATGATTACAACAAGTAATCTCCCACCGAAACTTGGTTCGCGTAACCAATACTTGTTTCCTCCTACCGCAAAGCCGCGATATACAGGAACTAAAATAAGCAAATGGTCATCCCAAATAATTTTTTGGTTGTGAGAGCTGATACCATATTTGCGTGTACCAATGAAAAAATGTGCTTGCCTAATGTAGCTTTCGAATGGACTCTACTCGAGTCAGAATTCACACCCTCTTCAAAACCTAAATGTGGTAGATCCACGGTGTAAGGGGAGGTACCTTCGTTCCTTTGACATTTCTTAAAACTTCCGAAAATGGCCGATATATTGGTCAATTGGACCGAATGGAGACTACTGTAAACTGAAATTCTTAGGTTTGGATCACCAATTAGGTTATAGAGAGTAAAATAATGTTCTTAGGTCCTTGTGTGAACCTTTAAAAGTGGCATATTTCAACCATTTTAATTCAACGATGGGTGTCTAAAGGGTTTAAATTTGAACTCGGGTAAGTAAGGTCAATGTCACAGTTTGATAACTGGAATATGAAAACACGACGTAATGTGACGTAACTGGATATCGCAGCTTCTGGACATCGGAGTATTGAAGTTTCATTGATGTAATTAGAGAACACCAAGTTATTGGTTGCCGTGAAACTACCAATCACTATGCGGCTCACCCTGTTTACCAACAATTCTCCAGATACAAAGCCCTTCCACATTAGTTACGATATATACCCGTGCGTGATGCTTATCAGAACACAGGTAAACACCAATACTCAGCTTACAACAGCAGTAATTTGCATACCCGATGCTAACATTGGCCTGGAATCAAGAGCTTTGCAAACAACGACGAATAGAAACACCTAACATTAACACAAATTTACATGAGAATACGGTGTCATGAAATGGTATCTAATGAAACCGATAAACACAAAAAGGAACTTGGAGATTTTACAAAATGGACCCTGTACCTTCAACTAATTGGAACTCGTTCACAATAACTTTCTTTGCCGTAAAATTTTTTTGAAAATTCTATTATCATATCGAGATTAGTGCCATATAGTAGGCGAAATAAGTAACCCTGAAAAATATACTGCGAAAAAAACCGACACCGGTGGTTGTGGGGTCGGTGTACGGCTCTGGCGATCCCCCGAGTTAAGCATCATCGATTGCGGCCATAACTTGGATGGGCGACCGCTTCGCCGTGCACCAGTTGGCGCATTAACCAATGAGCGGGAGGTTAGTTTTTCGGAGGCCTCGGTGTATATACTTAAGGAAGTAACTTTCGTGTGTACACCGGGAAGTCAAAAGGATAACGGTCTTCTGCATCTGTACGGGTTTTCCGCAGTTTCCCCGTACCCATGGCAAACGCGATACAGTGTAGCTAAGTTGGCTGCGGACGCGTTGGGGGTTAGGGTAACTAAGCGAAGTGTGGGTAGGGAGTGATAGGAAAAAAGGGAAGGGCGGTACAAGGCGAGTGAAGCCATATCATGGAATAATAATAAATTAATAAAAAAAATTAAAAGTATACTGCGAAAAAAAAACCTGCCGTAAAAAAAACCAAAATTGTGGAATAGAATACATTATTCCCGTAGAATAACGAAAGAAAAGAAAAAAAAACCGACTCGGGAAAAGTAGATTATATCGAAACACTGAAGCCGAAATCACGTAGAGCCGCGAATTGTATGAACATGCAAATATCATATTTGGCCACAAGAAAAGTCAATTGAAAAGAAAGAGGTGCGAGCGAAGCAAACACGTTGTTGCTAGCATTACTAAATTTTTCTGGTTCATGAATTCGTGCACGAACCGTCAAACGAAATATCGAAACGTGTACCACGAAGCGGAGCTGACATTGAAAGTGATAGGGAGTCGGCGTTTCGCGTCGAGTTTCATACACCCTCAGTGGAGTTAGAATATAACTCGATTTTTCAGTTCTCCGACGGGTCACCGCGCACCAGTGAACTTGCAAAGAGCTTGGAGATTTTTCAGCGCTGCGAAATGCTATTTTACATACGGTCGGGATTTCGAATATAGTCGCCGAAGCGTTGAGGTACCCTCTGTAGACGAAAGTAATGTACCGTTAACTGGATGCCCTGGAGAATGACATTTTGATAGATTGCCACGCGTAAGCAAATTATAATAACGTCCAACAAAAACATTATCAAATTCCTCGAAATTTCAGATTGTTTTTGCCTGTTGCCCAGTTATTGATTCTATCGTTCTTTAACCTCACAAATAATGGATGCAAAATACTTTCCCGTCCAAAAGATTTATCAGACCGGAACATTTTTTGTTGCTCATCGTTGAGTAAACTCTTCGTAGAGAGTAAGCTTCAAAAAAATAGACATATGTACCCCACTCGCTAGTTTAGCTATAGTTTTGGTAATGTTAAACATATATATGTTGAATATAGATGTGATAGAAAAATAGATACATAAACTTGATTTTTTATCAGATTTCTTCGGGGGTACATCCAAAGTTTTCTAAGGGTATCATATTCTTAGTGATTTATAATAATTTCCACAATATGTAGTTGAAACACTTATACAGAATACATTACTTTTTTAACTTTTCGAAAAAAAGTCTGCGTTCAGGGCTCAAGTCGATACAGTTTTTAACTATTGAGCGAAATTATTTCTAAACAAATTGTAAAGAATTATTTATTATTTCTAAAGCAATGTTATAAACCCAGTATTAAGCTTAAGCTGGATTTATAATAAGATTTGAGTTTAAATCGATACGGAATTTTTTGACAACATCAGCTTAAATTTTCTGGGAAGCCTCCACAACTCTACCCACCACAGTAACGATCCACCACATTCGTTCCTTCACAAACTCTCTACTACAGACCGTTTTTCGTTCACATTTATTATATTCACACGGTTTTTCCACGACATTTCGATACTGCACATTACTTGCTGGTCGGACACGACCCCTCACGTCGAATTGTCTGCACTTTCAGATTACTCACAAGGAATTATCAATACATTTAATTTCATCTACAATCAATCCCAGTGAACCCGTTTTGTCACGGCAATATAACATGGTAGTTACATGTAATAAAACAATGTTACTCTTGTAATACGTAGCGTGTACATAACATGCTGGTAACAGGTTACGTATCATTGGTTATACGCAGGTAATGTAGTTGTTATACGTCCCTTTTGACATTACAGTTATATTTAAAAAATACGTTGTCGTTACGTAATATAATCGTAACAATGTAATTTTAACTTCGATAACCTTCCGATAATGTTACTGAGGTATAACGTAATAACGTAATAATATTGCAGTAATATAACTGTTATGATCCTTGCTAATATTGGCCGCAATGTTACTGTTATGTACCGGTTACATAACAAGTTTTGTAACATGTTATATTGCTGAGTCGGAAATTGCAAGTTACATGCAACTTACATGTAACAAATTGGTAACATTACCTGTTACAATCGGTTATATTGCCGTTACATTGTGGCAACACAACTGTGTTCACTGGGTAGTATCGAAATGTGTCGGATCGAAATGTCGTGGAAAAACCGTGTGAATATAATGAATGTGAACGTAAAACCAAAGAACATATATTACATGTTCTTTGGTAAAACGGTGTAGTACAAAATTTGTGAAGGAATGAATGTGGCGGATCATTTCTATGGTGGATAGAGTTGTGGAGGAATTAAAGGCTGCCATTTCCTGTACAGTGAAATTAATATTTAGTGGCCCCAGATATTGTTCCGTACGCAAACATATCGCCGGGTGCTTGGTACTAATTTTCATGACAATCGACACAGTTAAAATTTTATTTTCACATTTACGATTGATGAGGCTTGTCATCATTTTTTTTAAATGCAGCAAAGTCCTTTTTTACACCGTATCCCCATTTTTTAGATTGCTCGAAGTGAAATTGGTCAACGTACTGTCGTGCAAAAGTATCAAAAATAAAAAGTGAGAAAGCGATGTGCAAGCAGCGATTCTTAAATTTTTGTCTTGTTCTTCAAATTTCGTCAAAATTCGAGGTATTCTTGGGGTTTGTAACAAATATTTAACGAGGTAACGAGGAATTTCTCATACAGAATATGACGTCACTCTTTTGTCCTCAAATTTAATTAAATCCTCTGAGGCTAAAATCAGCAGTCTTCCGGAATATCACCCTCGTTCCGATTTGTCCTGATTTTCGCAGAATTTTATCATTAATGAAAAATATGAATCTTAACGAGCCATTCATAAACTATACAATTTTTCCAATTCAGCGAAATTCTCTAATACTAAAACCTGTCGTCTCCCAGGAAGTAGGAAAAAAGGATGACCAAAAAATGCTATTACTTGTGACGTGATCACTACACAGCATTTTCCCTTACCAGAAGTCCGAATATGACATTCCCCCTACTACGTCAGCTGTATTATATGTGCTATGCATTTTACCCTCATATTGTTGCGCGTATATTGGAAGACCTCCTTTTTACATGTACCTTTAGTACGGCGACGTTGTCGTATTTCTCGATGCATTTATGCACAATACACGAGTGATTCTCGTGGAATATTACTTTTACAAACCGGAAATTGAAAAAAAAAATCAGAAATGATTGATTTTTATTTTTTTAACTCTGGATAACTGTCAGATTTAGTTGCTCAAATATAATTATTTCATAACCAAGCTGTTTATTTCATTTTAATGAATTTTTAGCTTTTTAAAGAAATAGTATCGTCAGGAGAATGACACAAAGAAAGAGGAACGACGGAAGCCTTTGCTAGCGCATTTCTACGATTTGATTGAAGTATTATCATTATAATTACTTCCAGCAATATGAAAATATCAAACAACAAATGCTTGATCAGAATACGGAGTAGCATCTAAACAAAACCTTATGACTTAGAAATCAATGTTACGTAAACCGCGTGTATAATTATCTAGGTGGCGTTATTTTTTCAGAAGATTCGTCATTCCTCTGGATGTCGACCCCAAGTGATTGACGATTTTAGCGATTGTAAATGTCGGACAGAATATGCAACATCTTTAAAATCTCAAAATGCGGCAGTGACTTTGTTCTTAACAGTTTATTTTTTAAAAAATACTGTGATTCAATTTCGGCGTAAAAGAAAAAAGAACTAACGTCATAAAGCCAGCGGACACGAATGATTGATCCGATAGAGGAAAGAAATCAAGACGACGCCAGTATGACCTCCAAGGTCTGCAAACGCCTTCTATTGCTAGAAATATGATTTGATACTGATTTCCATCGAACCAGGGGAATGACAAAACAATACGAGTGCAAAGTTTAATTTTGTATTGTGATGGATCTATGCAATATATATATATATATATTTTTTCAGACAAATACTTAGAATACTGAATAGTTGTAGAAAATATGTATGATTTTAAATACGTTAAAGGCTATTCGAATCCGCGTTCATATGAAAGGTATGTTCTAAGAGAATGACTTTTGGGCACAAAAGACAACGAAAAAACGGTTAAAAGATTTTCTTAAATAGTATCTTACTTTTAGTCTTTTTTCTAGATATGATTTGCGAAAAAAATCAATCAAAACTTAGTTATTGTAAGAAGGACGAGTAGGTACATGCAAACGAAGTATTTCAGGAGAATCGCCCACATATATAGCGTACGAACCGAGATACTTTGACAAAGATGTGTGGTTGAGGGGTGGCTCTCGATAGAGTCCACATAATAACCCAGCAAGGTAAAGTTGAAAACCAGAGAGCAGTGGTACACAGCAGTAGTAGTAGTAGTAGTAGTGGCAAAGGTGATATCTCGAAAACATTGAAGTCGTAGTTACAAAAATATATGTTTCCCTTGGGTGGCTAAATTTCGAGGAGTAAGAGAACTCTGTGGCTGCAAGTACGTGAATAAATATAGTCAATGTAGGTACAAAGCAACTGTACGCTTCATATAATTTTCGGACACCAGTATGTATACATGCTCTGTCTCCTGGAAAATGTACAAAGCCTTAGAAAATGCGGATGAAACGAAGTGCACATTTATATACGTTTTTCTCAATTTGTCGAGAGACTGCACTACTAGCAATACTCCGACCAGTACAAACCACGACGACGACGATGACCCTGTCCCGACAACGAGCCACCAAAATGCCAGGACCAGGTATTCTGGCTCAATACACACTTCTAACGAAATATCATTGCTCGTAGATTTCCAGAGTACAACCACTCTTGGTGCACGGCCGCTCGCTGCAGATTGGCCTTATGGAGCAGTTTTTTGGCACCGGTGATTGCCTGCGCTCCCAGCTATTTCGTATTCGGGGTGAGTAGTCCGTCTGGCTCAGTTTTGTGATATCGTTTTTTATTGCCATTTCACTCTATCTCATCTTCCTCCGAATTGTAACTGGATCTCCTATTCATTCGATATCTTTCTCCAAGCGTCGGGTTTTAGCTTTGAAAATTTCGGCGAGCGAATATTCTTCCTGGTATTCAAAGTAGACCATTTAATTTTGAGAAAATACGTAGAATGCGTCGAATCATGCAACGTTCATAAGAGAACTGAATGCATAAGATAGTCAACAAATCGTCGTGATTTTCGGCGGAAACAGCTTTGCCTACCTGCTGGCATGTAGGAATACATAACAATTTTATCTCGTTTTATAAACACTTCACGGAAAAACGAATCATTTTTATTTGCCGCGAGTTCGACGAAAATAAAGTGGTTGAATCGCAATTCTTGCACCCTAATAATTTTTTTTATTCTTATCATTAATATACGGGATATAAAACCGGGATGCATATATCGTATATTTATTTTCGAACGCATTCGTTATTGACAAATAGAACATTGGGATATTACAATGAAAATCGCAATACTGACGTACTAGAATGTTCAAATACTAGTATCGTAGAAGTAAGACTTACTTAAATTAACGTAGAAGTAAGGCTACTCTTAAATTAACGATAAAAGTATATTAATATGGAATTCATATAACCGATTTATAAATCTCGTATCGTGTTGTATATTGAATTTGCATGCATTTTTAACAATGGTTTTTTTAAGGCTCTGCATTTTTTTTTTTTCTTTTTTTCTTCATTAAATGGTACTTGACGCATTTAATCCCGAAGAAAAGAGGTTTTTTTCGCGATTCCTGCTTTACCTGAATGATAAACATTGTCCTCACATTTTTGCGTTTTCCTGCGGACAGATTAGCACAGAAATACGTATCAATTTTAATCGGGACACTTGAGCGTTTCTTCATTTAGTTTATGTTAACTCAGAGAAAGTTACTAAATTTTCATTTTCCGTTTTCGGTTAGGACTTCTGAATTTTCGTATACCTATCACTAGTCCAATCTCGACCTATTCTGAATGTTTTCTTATTATTACGCCACTACAATTTTTGTAGGTTTTGTACAAGGCAAAGTTTTTTGGAATCGTTTTCAAACAATAGTTGCCATGAATGATAGTACTAATATCGAACATTGTTTCTATTATCAATAAAGAAAGTTTGCTGCTGAAAATACGAGCAGCATTAGTTTTTTTGATTTTTAACTTTTTGTTACTTCGAATCAATCACTTTGAAATGGAATTAATTGTTGATTGGAGAATGTGTATATGTGTGTGCTCAATATTTGAATATACAATATTAAACACTCAAGTCAGTAAATTACGATATCTATTTTCGTATTTCCAGATAAAAGGTCAGAAAGTGGTCGAGAACCAGAAAGAAGAAATTCTTTACCACGTGGACAATTATTCTCAGAAGGGGATGCTATATCAATTGAATTTTTGGGTACTAGGGGTTGTAGTCAAACTTCTTCCTTGCCTCATCCTCACCGTCATCAGTTGCTGGTTGATAAAAGCTCTGTATCGGTGAGTCTGGACTCTTTTCTATAATATTATCCGGCACTGCAATTAGAAACGACGATAGGATATACGCATGCCCATTGTCGACATAGTTTTTTTTATTCAATTATGCGTTTAAGGTTTCCAAGCGATGGAATGGGATACCATAAGAAATACGAACGGCATACAATGTTGCAATTCATTTGGGTATAAGTTTTCTCCTCGCTCGTTCAATAAATGTTAGCAAACTTTTTTCCTCGCGCCTTTGTCCGTACCTTTCCGTCTCGTTGATTCACAAAAAGCAATAAATAATTCGCACGTCCATCTCGTTTCCCTTCTACTGTTCCTTATTCAAGCTTCATGTGAGAACGAAACTTTTACGACGACCGTTTTTTCTGTGCCAAGGACACATCGATCCTGTCTCACTAAAATTGCGCGTCGACGCGACAGTTTCTTTTTCCCATTTGTCAATCTCATCCACAAGGGCCAACAAGGGTAAATTTGATAGCGGGGCTTTGATGGTAGTTTAGATTTTTTTTTTTAGAACCTTCAGATGTTTTATCATGTTGGTAGCTTGATTATACTGGCAAAGGCATATTCTGCATATAGGATGTTGTGTGTGTATGTGCAGGGCGAAGGGCAGAAAGCAGGTCCTCAGGGGCTACAATCCTTGTGCAACGACAAGCAACGGATTGCCAGTGAGAAGGCCAAGCAAGTCGGAGAGACGAGCAGATAGAACCACAAGGATGCTCGTAGCAGTGCTTCTGCTCTTCCTCGTGACGGAAATACCTCAGGGTGTGTTGGGACTTCTTTCCGGTGTCCTAGGCGATTGTTTCTTCAGGAACTGCTATCACAACTTCGGGGAGATAATGGATATTTTAGCGTTGCTCAACGGTGCTATAAACTTTATCCTCTACTGCTCAATGTCCCGACAGTTCAGGACAACCTTTGGACAGCTATTTAAACCCAGGATCATGAAGAAGTGGCAGCCAGCGACCCAGCAAACTGACGTACAGAGTACTTACGTATGATGCAAGGGACATCGGGAGCTTGAAATGAGTACTTGCCTATGAAAAATTGCTGCAAGCAATGCAAAATCCTTAATTACAACGAAACCTAACTGACTTGTCGTAGATGTCATTCAGTGACGTTGGAAAATGAATTTCCTTGGGGTGTCCTTAAAAAAATTTGAGGATCTTTCTCGAGATAGATATAAAATAAGACAAAGGTGAAGGAAAACGTGTTCAATGTGAAATTTATTTTTATAGACCCTCGTGGCCGACAGAAAAAAGACCCTCCAAACATTGACCGTTCGAAAATAGCTCCACTTCCTCTTCCGGGAAGATCCAATGATTGTCTTTTTTCATCGGTCTATCTCAACCTCTTGTACTACTCTTGCTGTCACATCCTTATTTCACGGACTACCTTGAGTGTGCCATTGTGCCCTTTCAAGACTCACGATTCCCTTCCATGAAATGACCACTTTTATCGAAACCTCTCATAAAACCGCTCTTGTGACGTCATACGATATCGAACCTTACTTCGATCCTGTCCCTTCAACGACGTCAAGTCCCCGACTTCATCAAGAATTCTTTCCAGAGCCACTTTGACGAACATGACCACGTGATTTCGGCCATTCTCAAATCACGGAAGCCCGATGGTCGTTTAATGTACACCATAACAAACGCAAACCTGCCGCAATAGAAGGATAATCCTTCATCAGATTTTGTGAGCAGACTTTTCCGGCACTCTCTCGATAATAGTCTTATTGAAGATTAATCAACGGTCGGATTTTCATGAGCCAAATGAGTCAATCAAGCCAACTTACAATGAAAAAAAAATGTATTGTCAGCTACTCCTTGCTACCTAACCAGAAAGCATTTGCAACTTTATTGATGGATTTGAAGTTGGAATGACACACCAACAAAAGATTAATTTTAAATTGAATTGAAATAAAACAACCTAAACTGAAGCTGTTGATGTGTCGTATCAGTCCTAAAATTATCGTAATAAAATGATAATTCTTCAATACATTTGATGATCGAACTTTTTGCAGTCATTTAATGATAACTCTATGGAGTATTGATTGATGATGACGAATTTTTATCAAGCAAATCAGCAGAACAAAGACACTGAAATTTTAAGCTTAGACGATGCACTAGCAAACGGGTCGCCATCGATGTGAAATAAAACAACATCAATTCAACCTTGGCACAATCTTCAACTTTCAATCCTAAACTGACTAAAAGCTGAACACTGATCAAGGCTGAATCCGTCCGTTATAGTGGGACTAATGAATCGCACAATGTTGACAAAATGGATATAGAACGTCAGAAAGGTAGTTACGATTTCTACACTGGAAAAAAAAGTCATTGATACAATAAGTCCATCGTTTGTGGACTGCCAAAAACAAGCGTTATCAACTTAATCTCAATTCTAATTGCTCCAATTCCCATGCAAGATCAAAACAATAACTCTAAAATAAGCAAAATAATATTTTATTATTTCAATGTTAAATGGGATTGAAGGAATAAGAACTAGAGTTAATTCAAAAGTATTTCTTTTGGCAGCCCGGTAACGATAGATTTATTGAATCAATTACTTTTTTTACTTCAGTGTACATACGATAATCTACGTATATAGGAATAATTTCCATAGATACTGTAAAAACGTTAGGAAATTTTACATTTTTTGAAAGGTATACCAAAAATCGGACCGATCTATGACACGGAGATAATAATGAGTGGAGCTCATCGAGAAAGTTGTTGCACGGACTCACTTTTCGTTAGTCCATATAATCACTGGTTTGTGAGTTGGGACATCCACTATTCGTTGTCTCAACTCACAAAATGGTTATACGCAATAAGTGATTCGTTGTGGCAACTCATTTGTAGCCAGCTCATAAAATACAGGTTGTTTCTTTGTTTCTATTACTCCGAGAAGGATTCCACCAGCAATACGTTAAAGTAGTAGTTCGATGACGAAGATAGAGGTGACATAGCTGCAGTGGTACGACGGTTATTGATATATGGAATAATAATTATTCTTACAATACATTCTCATGTTTAATCTAAATTTTCTTTACATACCTTTCTTATATTCAGTACCAAAGTTTCTCGCCATTTGCTAGACGTATCGTTTTTTTATGTTACTCGTGTCTATTTTTTCTATGCACCAGACTCAAATATCAACCCTGCAATTAGCCCTTTACCTGACAACGCAACATATTCCTTATTTTAAAGAAGCAACTTATTTTCAATACATCTTTATTAATTTGCTTTCAAAAATTCTGGAACAATGCTTTATTTATCCGAGGCGTTTGTTATTAATTTCATATTCCATCCACCACTACTTTTTTATTAAAACCTGTGTAATATTCTTTTAAATTCACCGGAGAAAAAAAAACTATGTTGTTAAATAATTGAATGAACAAGTAACGCGATGACTGCTGAAATGAATATTCTGTATAATTACGAAACTTTTCACTTCACAACCCCTTAAGCATCAATTTCCATTAATTAATTCCCCTCGTGTAACTAAGCGAAAAAAAGTGCAAATAGAAAATTCAAATACAGCGAAACACAATAACGAATGAAAAACCTCGTGGCATAGCATGATGAGAATTTATAACTAGGCAATCTCAAGAAGCAGAGGGTTATACCGCCGTAGCCAAATCTTGAGCACCCGCTCCTCGTACTGTCCTTAATATGCGGTGCGATAAATTAGACTCGCAGACTTATATCCCGGATGATTCTTTTATACAGAAATAGGGTGCGAATACGGCTACAACCAAGAAACTCCCCTCTCGACCTCTAGCAAGGGAGCTTAAATAAATCGATATCCTTATGTCTCAGCGAGTAACGGATGTTTGTACAGTTCAATGTTAACGAATTGCTAGATTGCACTCGTCGGTATTGACTTTAAGCAGTATTACCTTTTAATGTATGATATAGCACGAATTACGAGTCGCATAGACGAAAAATAAGTGTAAATAAGTACAGAAGAGAAAATAAATAATATTAAGAAGAATTTGTTCACGTGCTTGTGTATGTTTAAAAAAAATGTTGAGACTCAAATTGGAGCCAAACATATAATAATCGTACTTTAAGAAGGCACGAAGCTACAAGTCAAAACGGGAAGCGAAAAAGACATTTTAATTGCAATGAGGAGCTTTAGAAAAAAATCTATATACGCGAGCGTGCCCGCGCTGCAACTGTAACTGATGGAATATTTGAAATGAAATATGGATTAGGATCAGAAGATAAAGGTAAAAACAGAAGCGAAAACGTTACCACATTTCTGGCACTATTATCACATGTTTCATACGTCAGACGAGGGTAAGACACCTCTTTCTGACATCCCGAAGATGTAAATAGAAACGATGTAATAGTAAACTAAAACCTGTTGATAATTATTTTAGTCATAAGATACAAATAATTTTTAAAAAAGTACTTGGCATTGGGAAGCTGCCGCTTCTTTCAATTTCAATAAACCATTGTACAAGTTGGTATAAAATTCGTATGCATAATCGTGCTGTTGATAATTATTTTTATAACGAAGTGTTGGCCATTCTTGTAATATATTAATTATTAACGTGAGATCAAAATTCTGCGATCTTGCAGAGATTACTATATTAAGTATTTAATTATTTATTTACACTATGATCGTTCGGAGAATTTAACTGCAATTCGATAAAGCGAAAGCAGTCAGGCAACGAAATGTGCATCATTCTCTGTTGCCCCTCAATAAAGATTATTAATGGAGCAAAACAGGATAATTATATTCGATACATTATTTTTATGATCAATTGTAAATATCGAGTGGAAAAAAGAGGAAGTATGTTGGTGTGTGCACGTATTCGAATGGAGAGCGTATTCTGATGTGGTTAGTTTATACGAACTTAATGGTTAATGATTACGTATTGCCAACGAGTCATAAGAGCTTCGAAGAAATAAATGTGTAAACTACGCTAATGCCAATTTTAAATATTTCTATGTGAGGTACTGGAATTGAAATTAGTGCTCTGTTATTAAAATCCTCTGTCTTATATTTAAAAGCCTGATAATATTTTACATAACTTTTACGTAAATTGGATTGATTGTTCGTCCGAGTGTTTCATTCAAAATTCTCATTTATTCAAACAATAGATCACCTTCAAGATTTGTAATATTTAAGGACCGGTCGTTTTATTCGAAGAAATATTAATTCTTTCATTTTCCAGAATGTCTATTTAAGGGAAGACTTGTTAAATTGCCTCGTCCACGGCAACTAAATGGTTTGCCATGTTTTAAACATTTTACTCTGTGACTATAATTGTGGATGACAGTACATACGTTATTCTATAATAATAAAATTAGTGTTCGCATTGTATCGATAGTCATTCGGTGAGAATGTAATAAAACATTGAAGCGAACCGGCAGATAGACATCCAAAAATCTACGTAAATTATTGATCCAATGTAAACTACCACGAAAGCGAATAAGACTGCTGATGAATGAATTTGTTCCCAATTATTTCGTTTTGCGATTGGATGCGTTGTGAAACATGGTGCGTGAATAATACATACCGCGTTGTGGGATGGCCGCGAAAATTTTTATCTATTGAGCCCAGATAAAAATTCGAGCGCCACGATAATGAATGCTGGATTGCAACAAAAGATCCAATTTTATTTGTACGCGTGTGCCTTGGCGAGTAATGTGAAAACAATGCGAAATTCTATGTGTACAGCGATGTTCCCGAATAAAAAATAATTCAAACTCTCAGTAACTAATCATCAAGTTATACAATCCTATTCACAACATTCTGTTTTACATATAGCATCGTTTTTAACTTTTCAGAGCTCCTATCACCATTTGCTGATGGATTTTACTCGAAATTAATTATATTGACGCGCATTGCCACTAATCAAATCAGAGGTAATGCCAAACTAGCTATTTTAACCTTTTCATTTTTACTTTTAATTTTTTTCTAATATTAATCGATAGCAGATTGGAATTATTAAAACATATGCAGATTGAACATGCGTAACCTTTGACCATGGATTTATGTCAAACCTATCAAATTGATTTAGCACAAACTTGTCCCTAGTGCCAATATCTGGTCACCAACCACAGCACGAATGAATCAATAACAATAGATTTTCCCTCGTGAAACCGTTGCCACGAATCATTTAGAAGTCACAATCATAACAAAGGTGCTTGCAAATCGAATGATAGTGCGCAACTATAAGTAAACGAAAAAACGACTGATGTCTTTTTGTATCGTTCCGATTCTTCAAAATGATATTAATAACCCAATGATTTGAGTTGAAGTCGCATTTCTTATAATCTATAACAGGAGTTACTTCTGTGCCAATGAGCAACCGTTGCTCTTGTTGGACAAAAGTGCCTCTAAATGGACTCTCTTTTAAAGCGAATTAAAATCGAGTCTTAAATTTGCAAAATGATCTATTCGAGGTCTAGTTCACAGTCCCACGAGGGTTGTAACGTTCAACGAGTTAAATATCTGAAAGTACCTCATTCAAAAATATGTAGAGAAAACTTTGCCGACAAATATCACTAGTTTTCATGTCCTTACTCTTAAACTACAGTTCATACCGAGTTTCAAGAAAAAAACAGTATGTGGTAAGTATAAGAACTCTGACATGTAAGAAAATCACTATTGCTGATAGTGTTTGCTAAAACGATGCAACAACAACATCAATTTGCAGCTCATCAAGTCAGGAGATGTTGGCGAATCGTCTGAGACTGTTTCCTCACCGTTGGATACTTGTAAGAATTAAAAAGTCCAGGGTAAACGGGTGGCTACGAAGCAATCAAATGGATACAACGGAAAAAATGGCCTCGGTGTCTACTATTTATTTCCCTCCGTTTATCTCGTTCCAAAGAAGTTCCATGTGGGCGCGGAATATCATTTGTCTGTGTTACAAACGCATTAGGACAGGTTCTGGACGACTCGCGCCGTCCTGGGAAGGTCCTGAAATAAATGTACATCTTTGCTTTTTTTCGGGGGTAAAAAATTTTATTGATTCGTACAAAAAAGACACAAAGAGCGAAATTATAGTATCCTGCTATTACCATTAATATATTTTTCATTCTTCATAAACAGCTCTTCAATCCTGATACTTTTATGTAAAATGCAAATTAGTTAAGTTTTATTGAAAATATGGTGACAATGTTAAATTCAATCAGTCAGTAACTCTGGCTTTTAAGGATCAACGGATCTTGCCAATGTCAGACCCTTCAGAATAATGTAGATTCTCCGCAATACGCCCCGTATAATCGAAGCGTAAATCTTAATCCGATTTCAGATGACAGGCGAAGAAAAAAATAACTTTTCGTGTCACAAGGGTTCACGATCCCTTGGGATTTCCTTTCTACTGTCAGATACTATACTTTTGCATACACATTCTCAAACGATGATTTATGATCGAAACGGTGCTGCTTAAAATTCAGGCAGTACGTAGCGCACGGCGAAGAATTATACTGAGATCAAAAACTGGGGTTGCCACGTGGGAGCTTAACGCCCTTGTGTAGTTTACAGTACAGCATGTACCTTAAGAGCCCACAAAAGGACCTTGCGACGTAGCACCTCCTCACGACGATTACCCCGGCTCCTCGGCTATGCAAAGTAAATTCGGGCATGAAGTATAGATGATCGATAAAAACCCATCGAGCAATGTATTTGATGAAGTATGCAACACAAATGTATGTATTTCCATCAGATTCAGTATTTTTAAATCCAATACACAGAGCTCGTCTCAGATATTTATATACAATGCAGTGCCACGATTTTTCAGAATGGTTTTGCACACGGAGAAAATAAAATTAGTTGTGGCAATTCATATATTCATCAACTTTTAAGGGTGTTTCAATCTATGTAGTATACACGACGAATCTAGTCGTTGAGGCTCCTATTCAGATCCTTGGAAATACCTGTGTAATGCATCACTGAGAGGGCCACGACATCTAAAAATCATGTAAATTCAACAATGATGGAATTGCACACATACAATATTTCGTCTTAATGAAAAATATTAATAGGCAATCGCAAAAAGTGAAATATTTTGTAAATGAACATTTTTTTACTGTTGCCTCGTTTATCTGTGTCTATATTTCTTTTTATTTTGACACTTTTTCTATAGTTTAGACTGTGTTGCTGGACGCATTGGATTAAAAATATTGAACTCTCTTCACTGACGGATTCTACCAAGTGGAAGTATACAAATGGAAGTAAAAAATACCAGAACCACGCAGAGTTTGTCCACGAAGAAAATTGAACCCTGCGAAACGTGCTTGCTCTAGTGACTGAACTAGAACTCTATGACAAGTGCAAAATTGGTTACAATAAAAAAAGATCCTGGTAAAAAAATTGTTCCTTTTCTATACTTGGGCCCACAGTACTATTTTGAAAATCGAATTTGGTTAATTGATAAATTGACCCTGATGCGCGTTTCTTCTATATAACATCCAAAACGATGTTTTTCAGGGCTTAATTATGCCACTCAACTCGCGATTCGAGATGATTTGTCATATTGAACAGGATAATTAGTACAAATCCACATTCTAATACAACAAGCAATAATGCATCTTGCATTATCAAGGAAATTGAAATTTGAGCCCTCGCCCACTTGAATAATTGGGCCAACCAATCAATTAGGTAAGATAGCAACCATACAAGGTTACCTCAACTGACAGGGCTTCTACCAACAAAACTTAGTTCGTGCAACCAATACTGCTTGGTTGCCACAACCAAGCTGAGTTATAGGAAAATTAGAAAAATTGGTTCGTTGTGTTGACCTGTACTGTGGTTGTGGCGTCTCATTATTTTTCTCCGTGCATCGCAATCTATAAATTCAGATAACCATTTTTTGAATCATCCTCCTGCACATGGAATCTGATTCAATATTCAGTTTATTAAGGGGAGGTTCTTCTATAATTGACCGACAAATTACACTAAATTCTGGAAATAATTGTGGATGAACAACAAGACGTAATGAGGTGGCTTTTTTTAATCCTCCATTTATGCTTCAATTGCAATAATTTTTTTTTTTTTTTTTTTTTTTTTTCCAAAATGACATCCAAGATGGCGGCTGATACATGAAGTGCCCTCCGGTTCCATGCAAAACTGCGTGCATTCCTCACTCGTCGATTTTCAATCTAGAATCATGAAACAAGTTTTATTTTAAAACTGAATAAGTACAGAATAGAATGAACCTAAGAAATCGAAAAAATATTGAAAATGACAAAATTTCGATTTCTTAGGTTCATTCTATTCTGTACTTATTCAGTTTTAAAATGAAACTTGTTTCATGATTGTAGATTGAAAATCGACGAGTGAGGAATGCACGCAGTTTTGCATGGAATTTAAAAATTTTATTTAATTTTTATTCTTAAAATTACTAAATCAATAAAATATCATATTGGCAAAGTTTATTTCAACAACTTAAATATAGAATTACACGTTTCGAAATGTGAATTCTAAATTTGAAGACGTGAAAAAAATGTTGAGTTTGAGATTCCACTTTCTTAACTCAGTATTAGAAATTTCGCATATAAAAATCATATTTAAATTGAAGTTCAATTTCAAAAGTTAATATTACAAAATCAAAATTCAAAATCTATCCCACTTGACATGGAATACCTGAATACTAAGATTTTTCAAGTCTGCGACATGCTGATGGCTACAACGATGTCACCGTGGTTTATTTATGGTATAGAGACATAATGCCATAAATTTCCTCACTTGGTTGCAAAATTCCTTGCCTTTTTTCTCATTCTCTGTTTATGAATAATGAATCATGCTATTCGTCTCTTGCAGATTCTCAAACTTGAAGACTGGGATTCGAGCTTCCGTTATCCCAATCTAACCCATCTCAGAGTCTCAAAGTCTCGGTAACTGCCATAGATGTGATGCATAACCGATAAACTGAAGGAGCGAATGGCAGAAGAGTTTCGAAGTTCGTTCGGCAGCGTGCGAAATTCATGAGACTTCATGTACGGGAATATATTTTTTCATATAAGGCTCTTTTACTGCGAAACGTGCAGTGTGGAATGCCGGACGTGAGCAATGACTCTCCTTCGTCTTTTTTTTTTCTTCTTCTTGCCAAGCTCTGTATGTCTTCCTATTTTGTCCTTCACCTGCTAGTACCGTTCGCACTGGTAGCTTTTTGGTTTACCTTTTTTTTTCACTGGATGAAAGGATTACCAGGGTTCGAGAAGTCTCTCTTGGTGCTTCGAGAGAACCTTTCGCTTCAGCATATAAAGTGAGATCTGTGTGCTTTCCGACGGGGTCTCATACTATACTCGGCGCCATCCAGTGGTACCACTGTAAGCGAGGTTTTCACGATTTATCTGGAAAAAGTCTGCGTGACTGAGATACATGAAGCTGTGGGTTGAGGTTGTCTCTCTCTTGTTGCGTGCAAAGGGGAATCATTGGAGCTTAGTCGATTCCTTGGAAGAGCCAAATGGCAATTAGCTCAGGGGGTCTTAATTAACCTTGTGGTATGGCTATGGGCCATTCGAAGCGGGCACGCGTCTGTATTAACGGAGTTCTCCTGACTTACACTCCATCAATGTACTTTAAATCACGATACACTGTTGATTGTCAGCAATGAACAATTATAGAAGACGAGAAAAAATGAAGAAGAAATTAATCGCTGTAAATGCTTATTAACTTTGATAGGCTTCGTAATTGTGCACGAAAATTAATGTGCATAAGTGAACAGTGGCGAAATGGAAATGATGGACGAATTTAATGGACAATCGACATGTGAAGGATAAATGGCAAACGAGAGAATACGTTTCATTGAAATTGCAGTAAAAATAATTGGATACAGTCGTTTCATTTAAATTGCAGTTGGGATAATTCGATTCATATTTCCATAAATGTGCCTATAACACAACATAAAATGGCTTGTGAGGTTGTATGGTTTCGGCAATTTTCGTAATATTGCTCGGAAAAAAAAGTAGTTGGGTCCACCCAAGAAGTGGTTGTACAGTGCTATTCATTCATGCCTGGACTTGACAGTTCTCAGCTTGTCCGTGTGTGGGTATGATTATGATTAGTCGAAGTTCGGCGAAGTTCGCACGAATTTCACGTAAGTCGGGCACTTCACGTGAGGCCGGTTACATTACCACAACGCGGGCAAATAGACATTTTGTATCTCGGCATTCTACATCCGAGATTTTCTCAAGTAATTTTCTCACGTTTTTCATGTCTTTCATATAAAAAAAGGGAAACATTTTCTTCACAACAAATTGTCGTTTTACAACAAGTTTTAAGTTATTGAATGTCTCATTGCGAGGTCTAGGTGTGTGAAATGCTACGTCGATGTGCCAACGATCTCAGGACGGCTCCGCAGTTCAACCTTCAGTGAGTCTCTGAGTGTTGCGCCCGATTCAATAAAACGCCTACCTAACAAGTTTAAGTGTGGAAATAAATGGCACGACAGACTAGACTAGAAAACCATTTCAGACCATTCTAAATTTTATCCGTTGCATGGTTTTTAATTCCCAAATAATTCTTGAAAAAAAAAAAATCCTTTTTTAAGAAAGCTCCTAGAGGTAAGTCGAGGTTTAGGGTATTATGAATATTATAAATGTCGGGAGAAATATCATAAAGGAAATATGTGATTGTAAATACCCCTGGACTTGTTTAAAATTATACTTCTCCCGACATTCATAATATTCATAATACCCTAACTCTGGGCTCATTTGTAAAAAAATGTAATGTAAAAATGTAAAAATGTTAAAAATATCGACTTTCGTTTACACAATATTTATAATATTAATACATCAAATATTACACAGTCAGTCAGTTTGATCGCAAACAGGTCACGGTTTAATAGACTTTTTAATTAATTACGCAAACAGTTCATGGAAATTTCGATTATCAATTATGGAATACTTAAAAGTAAACGTACACGGCTACCGAGCCGTAATTTTCCAAACAGCACATGTGAAATATAAATAGAATATCTATAATCCATATGGGATTACCGAAGTCATTAAATCACAGAAAATTACGTAAATGAAATGCAACATCAAACTTCATCCTCGACGAGAACTCTCTGTGAATTAGGATTTTCTTCATCTTGATGGCGAAGCTTCGCAGCCAGATTCCTAGCTGTTGTAATAATCTGTGAAATTAATTTAACGTTATATTCTCTCAGCTCTTCACTCAATTTGCTATAAGGAAAAGTATGGCACATTTTCTCCAAAGAATGAATTTTCTCGCAAAAGTCGTTATTTCCTTGCCATTCTCACCTGTCCCTCCACTTCTATTACCGCAGCAATATCGTTAAGTTCAACTAAAATTTCAGCCGTTCGTATCCGTTGACCCGTAGCCTCCAGAATCATTGCATAATTGATCAGGACCAGAGGATTCTGGGGCGCCAGTGAGTGCGCTTTCGACACAGCTTTCTCAGCCCCTTCGGCATCGTCTAAACGCTTCAAGGCCACTATAAAACAGAACGAATATGCAGTATAAAGTATGGAGTAACATGGAAGTAACATTCCTGAAATTCAGTAATAATTTTATTATAAAATTCACCCTTTAAGCGATTAATTTTTTGATACGCGAACCAAAAATTAAAAATCAGAAAACCTATAAAACACCATATTTTTGTTAAGAAAAAAAATTTCTTAAATGTTGATCACTTTCCGAAAAACAAATATTTATGAAAATACGAAATAATTTTTGTGCCCGTAAATGCATGTTTCTTTAATATAATTAGAGCGTATATTTTTTAAGAATGCTGACTGAAAAAATTCCGGTGAAACATGACTAGAATACTTGAACTTATATTAAAGGAGATGTTATGAAAAGTAGGCATTTCTCTTATCTAGGAAAAAATCATGTATAGTTAAAGACTTCAAATACTTGGAGTCTACAATATCTTGTTTTCACTAAAAAGTGACTTCAATATATATTATCTGTACACAGATATCTACAGTATGAGGTATACAGATCGTAAGATGCCTCAAAATGTGTACATTAAAATACTTCTCAACATCAGATGTTTGGTTATCTGTTGCAAAATATGGGGGCACTTCTAGTTTCGGAAAAACGTGAATAAAATTAGGACTCCACATCAAGAATTGCTCGACATCGATTTTTAGTATTACGTATAATTATTCAAGTCATGATAGTGAATTTTTAAATTAAAACATAGCTTTTTTCTCGGTTAAAAATGCGATCTTGGTCGTGCAGAATTATCGATGTATACATTTCTCAATGTACATGATCAGCAACATTCCTATTTTATAATCGATCCCTCCAACTGTAACTTTCCCTCGTTCGTTCTTCGACGTAAAAAATGTCACGTCAGCACAATTACAAACAAGACAAAGGGAGAGTAAAGAACCCTTGATAATTTCAAAAGAGTGGAAAATAAAGGTGGTACAGAGCAGCACCAGCAATGCTCGTTCGCTATTCTCATCCCAATTGCAAAAGCTTACGAGAT
Organism: Clistopyga incitator; assembly: GCA_947507545.1. NCBI lineage: Eukaryota > Metazoa > Arthropoda > Insecta > Hymenoptera > Ichneumonidae > Clistopyga > Clistopyga incitator. The sequence goes on along the minus strand of OX382178.1, from coordinate 8,391,432 downwards.
TCAAGTAACAAGAATTTGCAGGTGAATGTGAAATCGATTTTCATGGCATGGCTGGAACTCGCATAAAAACATCAACACCGAGACGCTTGGATGATTTTTTTCGCACGAATTCCGTCAAATGTCGTCCCCTTCGATCGTGAAATTGTGTGATAAATTCAGATGAGCAGAAATAGACCAGGATAAATGTTGACAAAAAAATGAGTCCCCAACAGAATGTTTAATAATATATATATTATATATATTTATTTATAAATATATATTTAGAAAGAAAGAAAACATATATTTATTTATAAATATATATATATATATATATATATATATATATACATGTTAGACTGGGCCAAAAAAACGAACCATTTTTTTAATGGTACTCTGAAAATATTGTTCATGACGACAAAAAAAATTATCCTGAAAGTTTGAGCCCTTAATATTAATATTTAGGGGTGTATCATTACAACTATCGATTTTTTGACATCTACCGTATTTATTACCCAAAATTCGTAATTGATGAATCTGAAAAATTTAACTTTTTCCTTGTAATCGTGCCTCAAACACTGATTTGTTTTTTCAAATTTTTGTATGAACTTTTTATTTTTGTAACTACCAGACAAATTAGTATTTTCAAAGATCAAAAGATTAATTTTGTGGGAAATTTAATGCTCTACAAAAACGATGTCTTAAAATTTTTCAGAAAATTCGATCCTTCAAGAGTTATTCGACATTTGTTATGTCGATTTTAATTATTTTAATGTCGAATAACTCTTGAAGGAGTGAATTTTCTGAAAAATATTAAGATAGCTTTTTGGTTTTTGGTTTTGGTTTTTTTGGTTTTTGGTTTTTTTCGAAGATTTAAAAATGTTACTGGTAGCGAAAAAATCTGAAAAAAAATTGGAGGTCTTTATGAGTCGGTAATAACATCATATTAAAAAATGAACAAAATTGATGAGGGTGAGGGTCATGGTCTGCTGATTTGACGTGGAATGCCCCATATATATATATATATATATATGAATAAAATATAATTTAAGAAAAAAATAAAAATATTGTCATCTCTCAACAAAGTAAATTTTTACACATTATTTCCGAATAATTATTTTTGGACAAAATCCACCTTCCAAGTTCTTTTCCTCGATTGTTGAATGAAAATTTTTAGTGCAACGTCAGAGAACTGCAGCTTTTACAAGCCACAGCTTTCGTGTTTTTTTTTTTTTTTTTTCCCCAAGATAAAAGACTGAAAACATACATTCGAGTATTTTTCCAAGCATACTTTTTCTCGATGCTGGAGGGTATTTTGAACGTAATGACATGTGAATAACGATAATAAGAAAATATAAACACAACGCTTCCACTGAGGTAGGAAAAAGAAACTGACTTTTCTTTTTCCACGTTCAGTCAACCCGATGTGTGTTACATAAACCAAACATTTATTTAATAAGTAGTATCGATAAAAAGCATAATTACGTTTACTTACGCCCGAGCAACAAATAAGGTAGATAGTTCTTTGAATCGGCTGTGATAGCTGCACATAAATAAATCGCTGCCGAAGCTGGCTGTCCTGTGGTCAGCAGTACTCTTCCCAAATTACATGCTGGAAGTAGTGCCATTGGATTGAGATAGTGTGCTCTTTTGAGGCAGCTTATGGCCTGCAACAAAATAATAAAATGGTTTTGGCTCCAACATAAATAATTAATTATGCTCTGGATTTTTTTATTATTTCGCTATGATTTTTTTCATGTTCTTTCAGTTCGCTTCACCAAGCCACTTCAATGCCCTTATAAAAACGAGCAATTCACTTATTTCATTTGACAGACCTTGAAAGAATAAACATTTTTGTCACTCAATATTCTTTTCATATACTGGAACACAACCACTAGAATTAAAAATGTCCCGACTCATCTGAACTGCTTCCATACACACCTTTGAATGCAGTATAGAAGCTATGACAACTAGGCAGCTTTACCGATATATATAACATCGAAAACGATCGCAGTAATAGTTTTTTTTACCTACAATGTAAACAAGCCTGCAAAGTAGAACCATGCGAATTGCTTCATTTTTTTTTGCCATTAGCAAAGTTACCTCTAGGAGAAAGTATGTTGATCGATTTCGGCTTCCTCCTAGAAAGCTTTGTGAAAAAAAATCAATGAGAAAGCAATTTGCAAGGGCCTACATCACAGGCTTAATTTAGGTCGAGAAATTTGAACCTCGCAACCGATCAAATTTCTTGCCTAAAATTTTTTTCTTGTTAATCCGTACGTGAACCAAATTTAAATCCCGTATTTTGTATAAACTTTGAGCTGAGTAATCGAGGTTGGCTTGAATTATAACAGCAACGACAATGTTCCGACAATTCTAAATCCTATTAAATCTGAACGACTTTTTGGATTCCGCTCAAATTCAAGGCCAATGTTCGGCCATATATTTATAATATTTGATCGATTTGACCAAAATCGAGCCAGATTAATCAGCCCAGACTGATACCATAATTACACCAATGCCGACAATCTCGACGTCAGGTTTTAACCAATTATCAGTCTGACCCGACAACATTTTATAAATTGCAACCGCAATTCGCTAAGTCAATACTACTTTTTGCAGTATTAGCTACCAAAAATTTACTCAGTGCTTGAAATCTACTTCCAGAATTTTTGGAGCACTGTAAGTAATGTCGGCACAATCAATCCAGACACCATCAGAGAGTCGATTATAAAAGCAACTAGGATATCAGTCCGACTTTCATTTCCCGAATTATCGTGTCGAAAAAAGATGCAGAAAAAAATCTTACATATTACTTCTTGCTTATTTTTCCTTTTTGCACAATTAATTCCGTGAGGTAATGTAGTAATCGATTTGGGCTTCCTCCCAGAGAAAGCTTTTTAAAAAGTGAAAACTAGTGATGATGCAATTAGCAAAATTATGCTTTGCATTCTTGCTTCATATAAATGTCAAAATCTAAGGAAAGCCGCGATTTTAGCCGTCAAGAAACGAATGCAAAAAAATAAATATTTTAATAAAATCTTTTACCTTTTGATTGATTATTGTTAAAATATATGTCTAGTTTCGCTAAATATTATTTCATTTACTTCAAAAACCTGGCCTCGGTATCTTAAGTTCTACAAAAGTTAATGCAATAACAATAATATTTAAAAAAATGTAACATTCCAAAGAATCAACACCGCTTTATAATAATATATCTGACAACAAAACTCCCTCTTTGTCGTAGCACAAACATTGACGAATGACCTATTAGTAATGCGACGACAAAAGATAGATCGCCCATTTAAGGTATACTTCTAAAAATACTGTATGAGTCGCGCATTAGAACTTCCGATCCATGGTCTTCCGGATCAAAGTTCCATATTTCTGATGTGTTTGTGAGTGTCAGTGTGGGAGGCTATAAGTGGCTGTCTCGGTATCTGTTAGTATTAGGGTGGTCGTTAAACAGGGTCTCATCGAATTTCTGCCGTACCACCCCCCAAATCGGTTCCAAGCAATTAAAAACAAGACCTGAAATTTTCGCTTAATTGACGCTTAACGAATCCCCCAAGAGGGTTGAAGTTCTCCATTTAAAATACATGAACTTTTCCGGTGTTCTCAGTCAATATTTTATTGTGAGTTGAAAAATTCTAAAATTTATACAAATTACCCTTTGAACGGTATGCTACTATATGGAACAAAATTACCAATCCCCCACCCTTAAAATTTTATATAAATTATCTTATATGAATATAATTTTTTTTTTTTCAATTTTGATAAACAGCATTGAAAAATGTGTTGTTGTAGTGTTTTTGTCGTTCAAAGACAGTCTTGAGAAATTGTTTTCTTAAGGTGAGTATATATCGGTGTGATTATTCAATTTTTTTGGACTTTAGTACTATGTACTATATGTAGAATGCATTAACTTGAGCGCGAGAGTATTTTGAAAAAAATTACATTATATATTATAGTCGTCCCTTCGCTGACTAGTAAAAATGTAATATTACCTTACAACCTTTTGCAACAAATTTTGCCGTCAGCTATTAGCTTTAGAATCCTTCAATATTTATCATTCAAAGAAAAAGTAAATTATGAAATTATCGGTGACTTATGTACTTATCGCTATCGCGTCCGGAGAGTCAATAACTCTTGAGAGCTCTCAAGCGCCAAGTAATATGAAAATTATCCGTTTTCCCATATTTCTACTGGGTCAATTGGGCCATCCTTTGCTCCACATTTATGTGTAATTTTTCCTGCTCAGTACCCTTCACGTATTCGGCGTCGCCCATTGGTTAGTGCTTTCAAGTGTTCACGAGGCCCTTCACCATCCAGCGGCTTCCGGGCGATCGGTTAAAGGCATGACCTTCAAGCCATCGATCGATAGTGTCTGCTGGCAGATTTGTCGTTGTCGACTGGCTGCTTGTATTCCGTCGCGCTGCTGACGTTGCTCCATCTCTTGAGCGAACACCACGAAGGCTCATTCACCCCTTTCACACTGAACCGAGGGAGAAAAAGCCAATGAGATTGGCGATAGATGAGAAAATAATCTCTACATTGAATGGGAGAGTGTTGGGCGGTCTACCGTGAATCCCGGAACACCTTCACACTTGCGGACTGTTAAGCCATAATAAAATAGTTTGTACAAGATGTTTCTACACCTCAGTGAACTGGAATAGCAAACATTGATGCTGTAACCCAGTCGGGATAGCTGAACTAATGAAAAACTTGTGTATGATCCTAATTTTTTGTGTAAATGTTCAAATAGCTTCAGAGAATTTTTACCATTCAAGTGAGGCAAAAAGTATAATAGTCCTTCTACAAAGTTCCAGAGCACATTTAAAGAGCTCTGTTAGTTGTACCAACGCTTTGTTGGATCGTGAAATATCTGCTGACAAGATGAAATGGCTGTTGCGGAATAATTTCGTTCAGTGGGGCAACCTGAATTCTACAAAAGGTGAGAAATAGATAAAATATTTGCAACAATGCGCATGAATACAACAAAAATATTTCACTCCCGAAAACATGAACTCTTTGTATTTGTCTAATGGTATTTTTTTATCACAGTGGAGTATATTAAGCGGGCAATTGCAGCGCCATTTACAACAAATACAATGTTTGGAAATCCGAGTTAACACCACAAAACCAGTCTAAACAAATATATGCAAATTATAAAACTGTTTAGGGTATATCTTTACACTACTTGCATAATATCGCGGTTACAGTATATTTTGCCCATTTTAAAACCTCGACTACCTGGATAACGAGATCATATTTAATATGGAAAGTTGTGGGGATCCTCAATAGTGAAAATTAGAAAGTCTAGGATAGTGCACGATTGATATTACATAAGTTTTCGGATACCGATTACAGTATATTTTGCCCATTTTAAAACCTCGACTACCTGGATAACGAGATTATATTTAATATGGAAAGTTGTGGGGATCCTGAATAGTGAAAATTAGAAGGTCTAGGATAGTGCACGATTGATATTACATAAGTTTTCGGATACCGATTACAGTATATTTTGCCCATTTTAAAACCTCGACTACCTGGATAACGAGATCATATTTAATATGGAAAGTTGTGGGGATCCTGAATAGTGAAAATTAGAAGGTCTAGGATAGTGCACGATTGATATTACATAAGTTTTCGGATACCGTATTCGGGAAAAGGACTAAATCAAATTTACCTGAACACAAAAAATAGAGCATTACTTGTTCTTGATAAAATCTCCGCGTAGTATTAATGAAACGCAAATCGTTGAAGGGGGTTTTCTCTTCTACTATAATTTATTCATAATACTGTCAAGAATATCAAATCCTTATTCGTTTCTCTTTTTCATTCCCAAATGGATCGCAATCGTAGAAGTAAATAAGCTGCAGAAAAAATCCACGACACAGTTTTCAAGGGGATATCTTGCTTTAGAAGGCTAAAAAGTAGTTTTTTCGCGAATTTTTTTGGAAGGGAAGAAAACAACTTAGCCCACCGAGCTTTGCGGTATATTTTCTTATGTATTTGAAGTGTAAAAATGATTTTTTGAAAGTAGATACAATAATAACCCGCAGTGTAATGAGCCCGTTCCGTGAGCGCCTCGCCACTGTAGTTTCCAATTGGCGGGCGTGATTGCAAAAAAAAACTAAATGACTTATCGACACAAACCAATGTTTGTTCTCTTCAGTATTTAATTATCTTCTAGATGAACTAACAAAATTGTTAGAAAGTTATTTTTAAATAACTTTTGAAGCACATTTAAATGTTTTTTTTTTTTATGGAAAAACCTTTTCCTTCTTCAAACCTGAAAAAAAGGTATAATTTCATGATGATTTCAACTTTTTCTTAGTTTGAGTCCATAGGGCATTTAGTTTTTTGCTATCACGCCCGCCAATTGGAAACTATAGTAGCAATACGCTTACGGAAAGGGCTCATTACTCGTTAGGTTGGTTTTTCCCTAATAAAATAATTCTCAAAAAAATATACTTTTCGATCTTCTAAAGCAGGACCCCCCCTGAAGACGTCCACTGTATTTAACAAGTATCGCAAATCCTCTCTATATATTTTTCGCTCAAGGTTCCGATGACTAAACAGCGCGGAAGTCAATAGGCAAAAGCCATTACGTGTAAAAAAAATGAACTTGAAATTAAACTGACATGTACTGAAAGTCTATGCATAAACTGGTACAATAAATTTCCGATACAAGTGGGATGTTAAATTTAATTTTGGTACAGTAATTTAAATAATTCGCAGTATTTTAACTCTAAAATAACTTTAATTTCTTCAATTTGCTCTAATTTCATTGCAAAATTGCCTTCATTTTATATCATAATACGTACATTAAATTTAATTGACGATTTTATGCATAAAATGTCCAGGCTTTTATGTATAACAACGTCGGAAGGATTATGAAAAGCGCTAACCAAGGGGTAAAACTCGCATTCTGTGAGTATTTTATATTTTAGAAAAGGACTATTGTCATTTAAATCGCCCACGCTGTTAGAATTCCAAGGTCGGTTGTAAACAATTTAGTTGGCGGAGTTTATTCAGCCTCTCCGACGCTTTATCGTCGCACATTGCTAAGATACTACACTCGAGGCAATCATCACCCTCGAGCCGTTTCACTTTACTTTCGAATATGTTTTGAAAATCTAAAAAAAATATTTCTCACCAGACAGCCTCATGTATATGATTATCCAGCTTCTTTACAGCCTCTTTCAGACTTCTTTCCCTTTCAGATTTCTTTACACGCCCTCCGGATGTTATTCCGATTCTCTATTCGCTTGGCTTCATCTCTCCAAAATTCAACATTTTCTTACTGAATAGATATATGTCTTTCTCTTGGATCTGTGCGTTTTCCATTAAATAATAAAATTCGAATACTATGCAATAAGTTGAACTTAGGATATTACTCTGCTTACCAGTTTTTGATTAGTAAAAAGAAATTAGCACTGATTAAAATAACTGCAATCAATTAGGGAGTGGCGATCAGTTTGAAATCATTCATATTAATCAAAGTATTATTCTGAATATTTGGACGACGTTCACGCCACTGACTCGATTATACAACGTGTCATTCGAATACACCGTCGGTTCAGTGGCGCTGTAATTCATGTTAATTTATTACGTACAATAGTATATGCATTGTTAAAACTGCGAATAAATTTAATATACAAATCGACATGAGATCAGAGTTGTGACATTTTTTATGTATAAGTAATACATTATTTATTACCAAAAGAATGGATATTTTTTAAATAGATCTATTACCCTCTACTTTTTTAATAAGTAATGTAATTCTAATCCATTACCCGTTACGTTTTGCTTCCTCGTAGAGGAAGCTTTGTTTTCATGAAAAAAATTTCATATCAGCATGCTCAGAATGACGTAAAACGTCGAGGAAAATGGTTTAAAAAATGTGTGTGTGTGTTCCAGGAACCGAAAATTCAATCGCCCATAACTCGCGAATGATAAAATCGATCGAGCTCAAATTTGGCACGCAAGTAGAGTAATAACTCCTCTTCAATTTCCGTGATTTTTAAGAAAATATATCTATGTATACTGGTTATATAGAATTTTTTATTTTCTTGAAAAATGTCGTATACTCTCTAACTTTCGTAAAAGTTCGATGACATGGCTAAATAGTTCTTCATAACTAGAGACACGTTAAATGCTATTTGTGTATTGAATTTCGACAAAATCGGTAAAGCGGTTCGGATTTTATAGAATTTGAAATTTTTGTAAAAAATAAAAATTTAGAAAAGGAAAGCATTCTTCACAATTCTGCAAGAGATTTACAAATCGGGTATGTGAATTCCGCATCAATATACCTTTATTATAAATTTAAGAATAGTATTAGAATTCTGCGATTCTGATATCAATAAATTGTAGTACGTAATCTTCATTTTGCTATACCAATATTATATTTTTCAATGACGAATGCATTTGGGAATCATGGTATATGCAACCGAGTTTTATAACCGTTGTATCAATTTTACAAAAATAACAATTTGTATACAGTGTATACAAAACTTACAGTGCCTTACTAACTTTTATACTAGGGTTTATGATGGGACTTTTTAGTCCTCGTTCATAAAAAAAGCTTAATTTCGTTTTAGCGCACCGGTCGGAATGGACATACTTCCTCTTGGGTAGAGTTTCGGCTAAGCGATCAGACATGGTTATCACAAAGATATAACGATAATTAATTTTTTCGATCATTCTTCTATTTTTATACCTTTCATTTGAGCGAACGACGATCATCGCCGAATACTCTACGCTCTATTCGTCATGACGGAGTGTAGCACGTAGTTGGTCGTTAGCTATCGTGGCTTCAAACCGTAGACGGAAGTTGTCTGGCTATCTATTGCTCACCACCACTAATTTCACGTTCACTATCTCGTATGAAACATAGGCAATTATCGATTGAAACCTCGCAATTCTTCTATATGAATGCTATAGCATGAAAACGCTGGTGGTTTTCTCGCGTCGCACAATTCTATTGCATTGATTGCACCGGGATACAATATTTTATGGATTTGAAAGAAATGGATTTTTCATCAATCTCAATGAAATATTTCTTCGTCTTTGACAAGGACAACAAAATAGATTCAAATCTTCCATTTCGTGAAGCCCTTTCACTAGGTCTCGAAATATGACGCGCTGATGTTAGATCTCGAATCATAAAACGTGACCTCAACAAATTATAGCGAAAAACGCAAATTACATTAAATGTAGAAATTCTCAAGATTCTATTCGTGCAATTGCTGATTATACCTCAGTTAATTAGTGGAGGTTCAAGATAGCAAATGTTCAGAATAGCAAATGGCTAAAATGTTCCATAATAGTGGTCATTCTAGATTCATACGTCCATTATATGCAAATTCGCCATTTTTATTCACATCCACACATTCAAAATCAGGGATGGACAATTTCTATTTAAAAATAATAAAGATACAAAATGATTTTTCACTCGTTAGTTATTTTTGCTTAAAATAATGAGTGGTTTTTCATTCAATATCTTTTCAGGTATAAATAATGCGTGATTTTTCATTCATTATCTTTTCAGTTATAAGTAATGATTTTTTTTCCACTCATAATTCATTTCAAGTTTAAATAATGAATGGATTCCCACACATACGGACACATTTTCTAAACCATTTTTCTCGAAGTTTTAGGTGATTCTAAGCATACTGACATGAAAATCTCGAAAAAAAAATTTTCATGAAAACAAAGCTTCCTCTATGAGGAAGCAAAATTATTATTCGTTACCCGGAGTACTCAGATGCATTTGTTACTTAACGGTTAGAAAAAATTCTTTCTCCAACAGCACAACTGTCGATATAATGACAGAAGGCATCAAATAGATGCCTCTATGAGGAAGCAAAATTATTATTCGTTACCCGGAGTACTCAGATGCATTTGTTACTTAACGGTTAGAAAAAATTCTTTCTCCAACAGCACAACTGTCGATATAATGACAGAAGGCGTCAAATAGATAAGACATCGATCACAGAATTTCACCGACTTTGATTTGAACATCTTCCCGTAATGACTACGACTTTTTTAAGGAAATACTCACAGCAACATATTTTTGTTTTCCATAAAAACACATTCCGACGTTATTCCATAGGTAGGAAGATTCGGGCATAAACTGTGCAGCTATCTTGTACTTGGATAGAGCCACGTCGTATTCTTGATGGCCCTGCAGCAGAAAGAGTCAACATTTAGCAGTAATCTTTGCAAGTGCTCTAATATAATACGACGGTACATGAAAATAGAATGTAGAATATGTAATAACTTTGAATATCGGATTTTTAAACTCATATTTTCAAGGATATTGAATATTGACCTTTTGAACAATGTCTTATATCAGTGCAAGAGTCTTCCTTGTACACTTTTATCTCTTGTATGTCACGTTATACATGAGACCTTCCTGCCCTCTTTCGAAATGGACCTAATCATTCCCCCTCCGGATGGGTTTTTTAATATGATAGATATAACTCTAAAAAGCACAATTTCTTCTACATTTCTCTAATTATCGAAAATTTTTTAAAGCTAATTACCGAATGGCTCATTTTAGAATTCTGAAAAACCTTTCTTGGCATATAACAATTTTGTGTAACACCGACGAAGTGCAGCGGCGCTTTCTTCTATTCTTTGGACCTTTCGTCGACAACAAAGAAATAGGAATAATTGGAAAAATAAGTAATTTTACGATAACCAGCAATTAGAAAAATTATGTACGTGACATGCCGGTGTTAAACAACTACAGCGTAACGTTTTGTGGCATTCCAATAACACCGTTCCAAATTTCGTCGTAATGGCCACTACTCTGAATAATTATTGTTGCAAATTAATTATCAATCAACTTTTATTGTTTTAATATTATATATGTAATAATTAATTAAGTATTAAGGCTAGCTCCGTGATAAGTGGTCGTTTGTAATTTTGTCGTGCTCAAATTTGTATGGGTAATAAAAATTAGTAGGTAGGGAGTGACTGCGACCAGTAAACGCCCAGTTGTTGAGCGGACATGACGGGGTAATAACAAAATCCCCAGTTGACATTTAGATCCTATGTGTGCACCACCCTCTTCAGAATTTTATAACCTTAAAATATGCTTAATTAAAAAATCCTCCATTGAGAAACGGTTGCATAATCATGATGGGGTAAGACGGATGCAATTAAGAACAATTAATAGCACCAATCCGAAACGAGGTATATTCTTGAATCAATGTCAAGAGCAAAGTCACTGGTTTGATAATAAGAAAAGCAACTGGATTTCGAAGGATCAATAAAAAGGTTACGTGTTTTCCATATCAACGAGGCCAAGTAATTATATGGTTTTCGATTCCACCATTATTTCACGGGATCCAATTGCTTCTATTGAATTACCCTCGAGCATTGAAATCTCGTTATTTTTCTGACTGCCATGGAAAACGAATTTTTTAATTTTTTTATGAGGAAGAAGATAACGAAATGGAAGTTTAAACAAGGATGCAAAGTAGAACCTTGCACATTGCTTCCTCATCAAATTTCGCTTTTTACATAACAATCTCTACGAGGAAGTATTGTAACTGATTTTGGCTTCCTCATAGAGTAAGCTTTGTGAAGAGTAAAATTAAATGAGGAAGCAATGTGCAAGGTTCTTCTTTGCATCCTTGTTTGGAATAAATGAATAAATCACCGGCACATCTCATTTTTATTAGATACAAACTTTTGTTTTACTTTGTTAACTTTTGCGGAAGTTATAGCGAAGATTGCTATTTTTTCAAATATTCAAAATGATGTAAAATTTGAATGACTTTACCGATCACCACCAAATCTATTTCACAGCAGGGCTGTATGTTTTTTTGTCTGTAGAGCATTTCAATTAATTTGCTGAGATTCGACGTGATTTATAGCAAAATTTTTATTTTTTACAAAAATTCAAAATTCTATAAAATCAGAACAGCTTTACCGATTTTGTCGAAATTCAATACCAAACAGCATTTAACGTATCTCTAGTTATGATGAACTATTTAGCCATATCGGCGAACTTTTACGAAAGTTAAGGAGTATACGACATTTTTCAAAAATATAAAAAATTCTATATAATTGGTATATATAGATATATATTTTTGGAAATCACAACAATTGAAAAGGGATTAATACTCTACTTGTGTGCCAAATTTGAGTTCGATCGATTGAGCCATTCGCGAGTTATGGACGATTGAATTTTCGATTCCTGGAACACACACACACACACACATACAGACACATTTTCTAAACGATTTTTCTCGACATTTTAGGTGATTCTAAGCATACTGACATGAAAATCTCGAAAAAAAAAATTCATAAAACCAAAATTTCCTCTACGAGCAAGCAAAACCAACCGAAAACCACGTAGCCGCATAGTACGTACTTGCATTATGTAAGCCATCGGTAGGATAGCTTTAGAGGTACTTGAACAGTTCGCTAGGACAGTGCCAAATTCCTGGAAAGCTCGCTGAGTGTCGCCCAGGCGCAAATACAAAAGACCCAGCTCCGTAGCAATCTCTTCGCTTTCTCTGGAAACGCTGCATAAAAATGTCATCACTTTGTCAATGAGCGGCGCCGCTATTATAACGATACCAAGAAGAAGAATAATAATAATAATGACAGCGCAACCGTAAAAATAAATATGATTTCAACAGCCTGCTTGAAAAGTTCACTCCTTCTTTCCTGTATTTATTATTCTCTTATATAGTCGAAAGTCACTTTATGGAACCGACACTGGTGGTTGTGCGGTCGATGTACGGCGCTGCCGAGATCGCCCGAGTTAAGCAGCATTGTTTGCGGCCATAACTTGGATGGGTGACCGCTTAGCCGTGCACCGGCTGGCGCATCAACCGGTAAGCGGGAGGTCAGTTTTTCTGAGGCCTCGGTGTGCATACTTAAGTAAGTAACTTTCGTGTGTACGCCGGGAAATCAGAAAGATAACGGCCATCTGTATCGGTACGGGTTTTCCGCAGTTTCCCTGTACCCATGGCAAATGCGATACAGTGTAGCGAAGTCGGCTGCGGACGCATCGGGGGTTAGGTTAGCTTAGCGAAGTGCGGGTAGGAAGTAATAAAAAAAAAGAGAAGGGCGATAAAAGGCGATTGAAACCATACCATGGAATAATAATAAATGAAAAAAAAAAAAAAAGTCGAAAACCCTTGAAACTCAAATATATTTAAGTACAAATCTTTGTTCCTTTTTAAACTGTAAATATGAATATATATATCTTCGCTCAGTTGACGACGAACTTTCATCATATCTTATTGTGAAATTGAAGTTGGTTTTCTGTTCCATTCAAATGTAACTAGCAAATTGCTATAGGGTTATCGAATTGTTACAAATTTTTTTTTTTAAGTAATAACTTAATCTCGTAAAGAAAACACCGTGGGCTCTCGAAATTTTGTCCTTTTCTTCAGGGAATATAATATTGCAGTATCCGAAAGTTAGAAAACGATTGAGAAGTTTTGGAATATCGATTAGCTGAGTGTAGTGAAATGTCATATACACATCATTTAGATGTATTGATCAATTTCGTTTCAAGAGTCAACTGATTTAATAAAGTTGTCTATCGAATGAACAAGTGTGCCATGAGTTCCAAAAATTATCTCACGCTTGGTAACCTCACGGTAAGAGCCTTATTAAAGTCCTGACACAATTTAATTAGCCGCAGATGGCTTCGCTTCATAAAATTAGTATGCTGCTTATTAGTTTGTAGCGAATATATGACAAAGAAGCCTTATGGAGAAGACACCACCGTTTCTTATCTAATATATAGAGCCTAGCTTCTTCTCATCTTTGGTAAGAGAACCTTCAAATAGAACAAAGCCGAGATTTCCGTAGACACATAATTCATGAAAAGCTTTCAGCATCTACAGTCTCTTGAGACCCTGTTTCATCTTTCGATGGTCATAAGACTTCACTCTCAGCAATAACTATTCATACGATATTTAAACTAAGTTGAATATCTAAGACCTTCCACAACTTGTTATGTAGTACCTGCTAGAGATGACAATATCAAACCCTGTTAATGAATACCTGAGAATTGTCTACGACATTCGCCTCGGGCGTGTTTTGTTCGTCTTGCGGAAAATCCATAAATACCAACAGATTTACAATCAAGTAAACGGTTTACCATAAAAACGATGAAATTGTTGTATCGATCCTGCTCACTATTTCCAGCAGCAACAAAAATTGAGAGGCCCGATACTGCTCATTCTACGTATACTAGACCTAGCAAGATTGCGTAAATTGATTTATAGCTCGATACCGTTACATCGGAGTGTTTAAAAAGCGCAAAAAAAATATGAAGCAAGAAAAAATATACGAGCTCCACTAAAATGTATTACCATCCGTAGCTCGTGATTTCAGAAATTTCATTGGCTGGAGTGTTCAAAAATATTCTTAAAAACTTGAACGCAATGTATTATTTTTTTCAAGCACGTTTTTAGCGGAAAAGAATATAATGCAATGTGCAATGGGTTTTATGTCAAGGATTTTTACAAGTACTTCGAAATTTCTCCTGTTGGCACAGCGGAAAGCATTCCAGGGCTCCAGAATCCACGGCTTCAGAATAAAAATAGCAGTCTCCGTGAAATTAAACTAAAAAGAAGTATGCTAATTTTCAATCGGTATGTAGGAACTGAATAGATACATTTTCAAATACTGGACACTCGGAAATTCAGCGGTTAATTTTATGTTGCAATTATATAATTAGAGAAAATATTCTCACGTCAGTTTTCTGCGTGACTATGACATTTTACCTTGATAAACCGGATCGGTATTTAATTCTTGAGGTCTCAATTGTGCATTTCCGATACTCAAAATCAATCTTAAAAAGGAGCAACAAAAACTTCAACCAAAACCGTGTTAATCACAATCAGGAAACAATTTCGACGTACCATCGTGATACCATCTCAGTTTGCATAAATAACATGGCAATCCAAGACTACTTTTGACCAAAACCTATCTTGAAAATTGAATCAATATGTAATTGGAAAAACTAACAGGCTCGGAAATTTAACAGAAAATTTTTGTGAATGTTTATATATGCGTTCAAATGCAAATGTATATATATGAGTTCAAGCGTAAAGAGCGTAGGATTTCCACCGGAATATCATACGCCTCTGTTCACAGAGGAAGCTACGGTAAAGCACGTTTAAATGGAATGAGGTCGAGTGGCCCATCGAATCCATTCAAGAACTACTAACACGGTTTTTTTTTTTCAGAGAGGGTCTCTCAGTCGCAATGAAATAATTTAACGTCTGCATTTGCACACTGCGACTCTATGCACACGTGGTAAATACGATGTACATACGCCATCATGTGTAACATTTTTTACTGTACGTAAAACTACATTGCTAAATGCATACACTTTTGATCCGTAGTCCATAACACATAAGTACGACGCATTTGGAAAAGCAGTAAAATTACGTAGTCGAATGTCAATTTTATGATATCTCTATCTGATATCCCATTGCGGAAATAAAAAAAGAAAAATTGTTTGCGATAAAAAAAACGTATTAACATTTCTCGACGAGTTGTCCTATTGAAAGTGGCCATGAAAATATGGTTCAAGATGGTACTTACTTCAAAGCAACCGTGTAGACTTCAATTGCATCATCAATACGATCTTTGCTGACGTAGAGCCTTCCAAGAGCTAGATAAGGCAATTCGTTCTTCGTCAAGTCCATCGCCTTCTTCAACTCAAGTTCAGCTTCATCAGTTAAGCATAGCTTTATATAGCATTCTCCTGTTAACAAAAAAAAAAAAAAAAGAACATTACGCAAAATGAAGAAAACATTTTTATACGATTCAGTATATGTAAATGATACGCGCAGAGATTCGCATATCGAAAGTTTCTTTGAATAAAATGAAATTATATTTGGATTAAATAAATTATAGGTAATTTGTAAGCAATTACACTGCGGCCCCGCAAATTGCCACCGTTCAGGATCGAAGTTCCGGTTTGCTGCGAAACCAGCACTGGCGACTGATTGTGGGGATTCATTGCAGTTTCCGAGGTTTCAGTTTGCAGGGTCAACGTGTAGATAGATATTTTTTTTTTTTAAATAAACGTCCCAATCGAGATCTATTAATATTTGATTTAGGAATGTTTGGTTACAAGATGTGAAAGATCACCGGAAGCTGCCGTATATGATGACAAGTATGTTAAAAATTGCAAAAATGCTGAAATATATCTGAATTAGTGAGTAGAATGTTAATCAAGCAGCCTAATTTTTGATTCGCAAATGATCAGGTAATAGTAACGTATACACGATCACTAATACTTGATATCATTCTTATGTGAACCGGAACTAGTATTAGTAAGGTCTGCCCAATCGGGCGTGTCTGATGTGCGGAATATGTGGGCTAAATCTGACCGGGTATCTGTAAGTGATGCACTTAATTACACCTGAATGGTCCACATCAATTGCCTTGATATCGTCGTATTTCAATCACACGAAATTCCCTTTCAGATTGCTAAACGATGTGAGAAATTGCAAATTGAGTTTGAAAACTAGATAATAAAGATTGCAATCATTGACGTCACGAATATAACTATTCCTCAACAAGCCAAAACATAGGAAAATCCTCTCAAATTAAATCGGACTCCCCCTCTCTCTCTCTCTCTCTCTCTCTCTCTCTCTCTCTCTCTCTCTGATATCTCAAAAAGTCCACTTCACGCTTTACAGACTCAGTTCCACAGAAATTCCCTTTCTCATCAACTGCGCCGGAAATTAATTGTGACACTTATTTTCCCTCTAGTGGACTATTGTTGTCTTGTCTACCATGACGCTACAGACGAGCTGGATTGCAAACTTCAGGTATTAATTAACAATAGTATACGATTTATATATAACCTACGCAGAGATGTTCATATTCACGCCCTTTGGACGTCAACTGAAATGGTTATCAGTGAAAAACAGAAGAACATACTTTCTCGCGTGCTCTACCTATCGCATCCTCCATTCTGACTCTGCATCCTGTCTCCGCAATGAATTTCTCCTTCATCTGAATACTCCGCGTCGCCCTGATCGTGCTGTAGCCCCTTCGCGTGTTTTACGATCCCCACGCATCGTACAGTTACATATCGTAACTCTTATCTTCTTTCCTCCTTCCATGTGTGGAACGCACTACCCCCTAATATTCATGCAGCGACATCACTAGATGTTTTCAAAAAGCGTTGCTACTCGTACCTCCTCGGATCAGAATTGGAGGCATAATTATCTATGGTCATATCTACGGCGTACAGATTAGACTTGGAGGCTTAATATTTATGGTAATATCTTCGGCGTTTTTAACGTTGCCGTTGCATTCCACATCTGCTCTGTTCCTTACTTAGCTTTATTGTATTGTTTCAGATCCAAAATTAAAACTATAATTATAATTAATACCTAGTACCTTATAATGTATTTTGTATTATATCGGATATGCGTCTTAATCTACTATAGGTTTAACCTTGTTAAATTTGTAATCTATACCACATATGCCCCAAAGCTTAGGCTAGGGCATAAATAAAATATATCAATCAATCAATCAATCTCTCTCTCTCTCTTCATACTACCATGAGAATCCTCATGGGTGGATTTCCACACACCACGAACGTTTCTTGTGATACCAACTTGAAGAATTTTCGAAGATAAGTATTTTTCTTATCAAATTCTTCAGCGGTAACTCTCATGATGCCGTGGGATCTCACCACTAGGAACCATTTCAGCTTCGAAAGTTTTCAAACTTCACTGGCATCACACGTCTTCATTTGAAAGTTGGAACTTGGTTCTGCTTAAAGTAAAAATCCGTGTTTTATTTGGCGTGTACTATAAATAGATATACTACTCTTGGAAATTAACGTATTTCACCAATTGACTTCACTTCGCTGTCAGCCGGAATATACGGTCGGCATCTATTCGTTTCCACGACACTAATTAAACCACCCTCCGCTGCCGCTCACGTTCAAGTAATCCTAGCACGGACAACCCCGCCTCACGAACATTACAGAACTACGAGTAAATCTTGAAAGACCGATCTTGCGAGTGACAAAAACTATGATACGATACACGTTAATGTTTACAGACCAAACTTCATGAGTGTTGATAACTTCAGGGATTAAAGTGTTAATAACTAGGCTTTGTCTAGGTAACTTCGTAAATTGAATATTTAGTGTGAATATTCATAATACAATTCTTATTGAAAATCACTGAAGATCAGTAGTACTTTCAGTACTACTGATAGTACTTTTTTTCGTCCATCTTTAAAGAAGAGGAGCGACCTGATAAGGAGCCCCATTTTTGGATTCTTGAAAAAGCTGATGAAGAGATGGGTCTTCATGTATGAGTCATTTCGCCATTTATTGACAAAGGTTTGTACCTCACGTCTCTGATTTAACCACAAATTTGTTAATGTTGAACACAATGTGATAGATAGTTGCTTGATTTATTAAGATTTTTTCGGAAAGGTCTTAAAGATTTCCTAAGGCTATCAAATGATTGCGGTTTTTTAATTATCTCTAATCGGTTGGCTGATTCGTTTTAATCCAACGTTCTTTATTGCGCCCTTGGTGCAGCAACGCTACCCTCACGCATCCTTTCTTCCTCTGCTCGACGGTCACTTAGCGGAAATCGTGGAAAAACACTCTCTCTGGTTCTTTTATTCAGTCCGACGCTTGCTCAGCGGAGATCGTGGAAAAACACTTTCTCGGCCTCTGTAACTCAATTCTGTATACGTTTCTAAAAGCAGAATTACAGAGAAATGTATGAAATGTCATAATAGTGTTGGCACGTGATATATAAATTGTTTGAAGTTGGACTTTTCAAAAAATTGATTCAACTAAAAGGTGTAACTGCGAACAGAATGAGACCTGGTGAAGATCAGTCCTTTGAACATTATCCTATGGATTATTCACTGAGTATAGACCCCGTGAATCTGGTTTCGATGCAATGACAATTCAATGCAAGAAACAATTCACCGAACCAGTTTGTCGAGTTACAAAAAAATCCTTCGAATTCATTCTGAGGGGAGAAATTTATACCAATTACCGGATGAATAACAAATTACAATCGATCAACTGGCAACAATTAACTTAGATAAGGGCCATCGTTGGTTCAAAATGAATGAGAAACGTTATTTCATTGTTTTCTTACATTTCAGGTTAAGCATCAGATGGAGCGGAGATTTTGGATTGAATTTTTTAAAAATAAACAGTTATTTGATTTTGGGACGGTGCAGACAGATCCCCAGACCGATAGAAATACATGAACCTTCTTAGAGGTCTCGGATACTCAAAACATGTATTTCCAAAAAAATTCCGGAGTCGATTTTTTTTTTTTTTTGGATTTCGATACTTTCTCTTTTTACATACTTCGTGATTGATACAAGAAATAAAATCTGAGCTTGCAATGGAATTGGACAACGACGAACAGCGTAGGCTACGGTAATAGCATCGAGGAGAGGAGTTGCGTTTGAATTTTGTGTTCCATTACTATCCACGGATGTACAATCTAATTGCAAATCGCGTTTGCATTTCCCGGTAAATCGGGAAATGGGGTGCCCGTTGGTCATACCATTATGCAGCCTTACCAAGACTATAGTGAATCTCCCAATCTGGAACGGTGGACATCTTCTCTGCCTCTGTGTACGCTTCAACTGCCCGCTTGTGGCTTCCCAGTAGATACCTGGGAAATCGAGATGAGAGATTAACGTTAATTCCTCCATCATTCGCTCCGAGAATACATAGTATTTCGGTTAATAAAACGGTACCGCTCGCGAATAGTCATTGTCGATTAATTGATTACATTAAACTGGGAGATCTAACACATTTCGACTTATTTTCACATCAGGCTCCTGATATACAATTTTACGGAGGGATTCTACATTACACTGAAGAACTGTTTTACTGTAGAAGAATAATTAAGAATCTGTAACGCATTTGTTAACCAAAATTTAAACTGAGTCTCCATCAATCCTTGTTTTTTTTTTATTTAACCACCATTTTTTGACATAAGTTTACTGAGAAATGATTTTCCCAGTTTTTCGACTCTAACTGATATTTTGATTAAACGTTTTTTTAATCGATCTGAATGTCTATTAAAGTCGATAATTCAAGGTGCTAATAAAGACTTTTTTTCAGAAAAAAGTCGATAAGTACTACGGGTGACGTCAGCTCGTTGACGTAACATTGCTACGCACCGACTTCGCGATTACGATTCTCTTATTTACTCTCTTCAATTGTAATAACCTTTATTTATAGACGGATAGCTCATTATCTTACTAGTGATCGATATTTAATCGAATTCACTTCATAAGAAACTAGTTTTTATCGAGTCTTTAACATCGAAAAAAAAGAAAGAAAAGGGACAGAACCCTCCCGTCTTACGAATCATGTTTCTGATCTTTTAAAAAGATATATTTTTTTATTGAATAAAATTGGACGACTTCAATTTTGTAAACTAGCACATTTTGAAAATGATGAAACAGGAACCCTTTTGGGTTTGAATATTCTTAACCCTTCATGGTCACACTTTCTGGCTGTGATCCGTGCAGTGGGGTTGTTCTAACGCCATGTGACTGTGGAAGGATAAACGGGATTTAATCGTAACTACGTTTTCCGAACATGGGCCCATGATATCTGCAAATCTAGTTCTAATTCTGCATTTAGAAAAGTCCACTTTTTGCAAGTGACACCTTTCGTTTTCACTTGTGAACGGATATATCTACGACTACCATAGATATTTGTTGCTATCACTTGCAATACAAACATTTTCCTGGCGTCGTATTCAACCGTTTTGTTCAACACCAAAAAAAAAAATAACGTTTTTCGTAAAAGTTCGTTCATGATACGAGCCGAAAGCGGATACTACAAACACACGAGCAAATTAGCTGTAGCTCATTAATCAATTCGGCACGTAAATTTATCAAGCAGCCATAACCGACGATTTTTTAATAACTGAAAAATAAAAAGTTCCTAAAACAATAACGATCGTAAAGATATGTATAGCTGTGTATTGTTATTGATTATGATAGAGCTTGGCTTCGTTTACATAAAAGTATTTATATTTGTTAAACTCTCCATTATCCTCACGAAAATGGAAATTTTTATGAAACATCAGAAATTCTGTCTCAAAAATATGTTTTCAGTACAATTGTTTTTATGTAAGTAAATGAACAATTTTTTTAGATATTATTGACTAACAGAGATTCATGTTCAAAATGTAAACACTTTTTGACAGAGAATCCGCCGAGAGAAAAGATAAAAAATGGTGACAAACTTTACTACTTCACGATGACAACCCCAACTACTTCGAGACGTCGCGCTTTGACTGAAAATTTGCTTCAGTGAGCTCCAAAATTGCTATTCGAACCGTATAGTATATAGTGTGCTGATAAAATATAAGATCAAAAAAAGACGTAGCCAGTATTTAATTGAAATACCACGAATGGTAGAGTGAATTAAGCGTTATTCATCAATGATCGACATGATTTTCATGAAGCTACCTCATAGAAATCATCGAAAAAACTATACAAGTATGCTTTTGAGAGGACTGCGATGTACATATATATATACACGATATCCATGAGTCGTATAAACCAGGAACCAACCTAAATTCTGTTGGCTCTTTTTTTCTGTTTTCTCAGTTATAAAATCGAATGAAATACAATCTACCTTTTTACTTGTTCCGTGTGGGTTATACCTAACCGTTTGTTTACGGGAATTTAATTTATTTTTTCCAAACTTACAAGCTTTTTGCAATTTGCTTGACATTGTTGACGTTGGTGGAGTTGACGTTGTAACAATTTTGAAAAGAATCGAGAGAATCTTGTATCTTGCCTTCCCGCCGCAATATAAGGCCCTGAAACATAAGGTGAACGGTTTTTCAAACCTTCAATCACATATATTTTCTTCGCAGCATAATGTCATGCACAATTTTTCTGTTGCCTTTAAAAAAAGAATCTTGTCCTGCACAGAAAAAAGGGATGAAAAGGGGTGTAAAGGAAAGCAATGTGGAACAGCTGGGGATGAGCTATAGAATGAATGAAAACAGGGGGGCGCGAGGTCGTCGAGCGGATATCGCGTGCTGATGGGGTGCACATAACTGCGATGGTGAGCAGAATGGAAAAAGAGCTATTGAAAAAACGAAAAGAATGAAGGTGAAAATACGGTATAATGTAAAAAGTAGAAGGATAGTGACTATAAAGAAGAAAAAGGACAAAAAAGAGGTGAGACATTATGGTGAAGGGTGCGGCACGGGAAAACATTATAAAGAAGCAGCGAGAAAATAAGGGAAAATGGTCTGACAAAAAAGATTGAAGAAATCGTTCAACAGCACTTCGCGACACCTGAAGCGAAGGGAGAAGCCATCGAACCGGAAGTATATCTACAGCCTTACACGTTACGACAAATTGGAACATACAAAATTGGCCTATGGGAGATAGGAGCCGGCTGGAGGTATGTCCATTTGTCCTTTTGTTTTTAACTTTTTGCGACAAGGGTTAGTAATACGAACACTGATTTTTTTTGTAACCACGTAACATTGTCTATAATTTTCAATATTCTGTATAACTTTGGCTATTTGGGGCAAAAAAAATTGTCGACAAAGCGTTTCAAAGTATTACGGGTAAATTACGAGGTAAATCCATAGAAGAAAATAAGTGACTGCCCATTCGCGTAGTCAAATACACTCCAAGCGACAAAATTGGTTGGAAAAACTAACTATTGGACGTCAGAACCAACCAATTGAACAGTACAAACAACCTATTGAACATCACAAAGAACATATTGATTGTGGCATCCAATAGTTGGTTCTCACAACCGATTTTGTCACTTGAACCCTATTTAACCACATGATTGATTAGGACAACCACTTTTTTCTTTCCGAGCAGAAACACATTTCACCGACTCTACACATGGATAAACAACATAAAACAACTATCACAATGCTCAACTGTTCATATTCTTATCTCCACACATTCCGAAATTCAACACAACCCCAGCTCCACAGACAAAAACTCTACACAGCAAAATTATTACCGAATTCACAGTACTACAGATAAGCAACATTCTACACAGACATATATGTAACGGGCCATATTACCAATGGCGATACAGTACATAAGAAAATGGAAAATTGTTGCGAACCAAAATGAACAATGGCAATTCAACACAAGCAATATTTTATGGTCATAATGGAAAATTGTCGCGAACCAAAATGTACAATGGCAATTCAACACAAGCAATATTTTACGGTCATAACTGTCATGAGCCAAAATCAATAGTGGTAATGTTCTACACAAACTGAGCAACTTTTACACCAACTCGTCACACTCCTCTCAATTATTAAAAACCGTGGTTTTTGGCTGATTTACCGTAAAAACCACCGGACAGTTTTTTGCAAAAATAAAACCTACATTTGTTCATAATGACTGTAAAAACAACCCTTTACCGGAAAACGATTAGATATCAATTTTATGTCCAGTTGTTTTTACTACCGTTTACATGCATGGACTACCGAAAAAAAAAAAAAAAAAAATTAATTTTTTTATCAGTCTTTTTACAGTCGTTAGGTTTTTTTTTTTTTGTAAATAACCTCTCGGAAATGTTTACGGTAAACTGGCCGTAGTTGAGATTGCTAGCGACATAAATCGATCCACCACAAGGTTGATTCAATACATTACAGACTCTACACAGTCACCAACCCATATCCAATCAATGTTTGCTATTTAAACACTCCACTCATCGACGCTCAATTTTAATTAAATTATATTTACAAGCCACGTTATAAGTTATTGTCAGCATTTAATCAGTGGACGGCGAGTGTTCATTGTTTCGGTAAAGTTTTCATTTATCGGAATATCGGGCACCGCGTAGTAAATTTTAGTTAATTTACGAAAACATTGTTATGTCTGGAGTAACAGAAGAGTTTCGCCCTATTTTAAACCTTAGCTAATGCTAATTGGTTTGGGATTTAGGCTGAACGATTTGGTTGTTTGATGAAGTTTGAATTTGATTATTACTCTGATTTTCCTTTGGATTGTTTCTTAATGTTTAAATTTTAAAGAGAAAATGAAGAGCAGGACTTTGAATCATTTTCAAGTCTTGGATCTGAGAAATATTTATGACTTTGCACATCCGCGTACAGTCAGTTATTGTTTACCGTTTTAAACTACATCTGTCTGCGTGAGTAAACTCAGTCTTGGGAAAATGGAAACGATTGCAGTCGGATTTGATCTTTGGGAGTTAGAACGTGTACAACTGTACTGCATCCATTCCGAAGGTTAAGGTTGATGTATAAACTTACAATGGTTTAAACTTCACATCGTTTTTACTTTCTTCTGATGATTTAAAGAATTTTAACTGACTAAAAATACAAAAGTTGCGTCCTTATGTACTATGACAATCGGCTTCTAGTGTTACGCGAAGTAAAGAGAGACCGTCTCCCACTATACAAATTAGTTTTCTTCGCCTTAAATCTATAGAGCATATTTTTCGGAGGTTCGAAAATTCCAAATTTCGCGCTTCATTGGCTGACACTGAGCCGTCTTCCACTTCCCCGTTGCTTTTCTGAGGGGCCCCTTTGGCTAGGAGCTAGTGGAGGGCCTTACACCCCTCTTTCGCAACTAACGCCATCTACCCCTCTTGCTGTAGTAAAACTTTTTTCCCTTTTACCGACCACCGACTACAGGCCCTTTTTTTGGGGGGATGCAGCGGTGCTGTGAGGGTTGCATCTGTCTAGGATGTACTTTCAATTTGGGGACGTAACAACATATTCAAATATAACCACGTTAAAGATTTGTATCGTATACTCTATTTTTTTGTTATAACATAGTATGAGTTTACGTTTTGAGTAAATTTGTGACTTTTTAAAGCCTAAAGGCTAAAAAAATAGCTGACGTGATTAATCAACGGTAAGTCGTTCCGGTTTTCATTCATTCTGTAGCTCCGCTATTGCAATTAAAAAAAAAAAAACTTAACTTAACTCAAATTGGGTTGGGGTAAAAATAACAAATTTCAAAATAATTGACTCTAGATTCAGACGTACATTATTTTGAAATTCGCTATTTTGATCCTCGGTTGTAAAATGACTGCTCTTACCTTTAAGTAGTTAGCGTACTCGTTGTGACCATTAGACTTGAAAAGTTCTTCTTCGATAAGAGTCTTGCATATTTTGTAGTCATGACGCGAGTAGTATCTGTGCAGCAACCAGTTGCGATTCTCTATCGCCGGGATGTCGGGCACTAATTCATAAATGGATTAAGAGGCTTTAACTATACCTGCGTTATGAGAGTACAGGAGGTGCGGTTTGATCGTGGTCGCGTTTCACTATCCGACACAGCTACATAGAGTGCATACACATATATATGTGTGTAATATTACATTTTTGTAACGAGCTTTCGAAATATGCACGTGATAAGCCCAAATGATATTTTATGTAAAACTTTTATCCACTTTTGATTGGGCCGGTAATTTTGAATGATTCACAACGAATCAATGTAAAAAATTACAATTACTATGAGTAAAGTAAATGGTCATACGGTAGCAAATGTAAACCCATATTACTTTATGAAATAAAAATGTCTGATGGGATTCGTTTCATACTTAATTTTCCATGATGTTTTATAATAATTTGTATCTGATTAAACTGATTTTAAAAATATCGATATCTTTTGATAAAAACTATAGGCAACGGTTACTACATAAAAACACACCAATTTCTGATATTCTGACTTACTTTGAATGGTTCGTTACCGAATATCAATGTACAATACAAAATGAAAATGAATATGAGCGAAATACATGATCACATACAGTAGCAAATTTAAGCCCTCATTACTTTATAAAATAAAAATGTATGGTGGGATATATTTTAGAAGTTTAGAAAAATGTCGATATCTTTTGATGAAAACTACAGGCAATTTTTACTACATAAACACACCGATTCCTGATATTTTTACCTGAATATGTCAAGGACACGCTCGATTACAAAAAAATAAATAAATGTGATCCTTGCTTCACCATGTAACCAGCGATTATTATTCTTTAGGTATTCGTAGGAGCAAGTATTACGTTTAATTAGTTATTTAAAATGTACCGTGCCTTCGTCATATTTAGGTGCCCATTGTAATTGAATGAATTCATCTTATAACTTGAATTAACTCTATTTTATGATAAATTTTTATGAAATTAAACTATGGAGGTGTGCAAATCTGTGATCGGATCAAGGAAAAGTCTATGAAAACCCATTTGAAAATCTAAAATTGCACGAGTCAAATTGCCTTTTAGAGGCTTCCTGTGTATTTTAAGTATACATTTCTATAACTAAAATTTCAACCATTAGCTACAAAAATTTACATCACAAAATTCATGTATCGCCATAAAAAGAAAATTTTCTGGCCGCAATACAAAACCTATTAAGAAGTGACGATTATATATAGGCAGTTTCAATTTTTTCATTCTGAGGCTCAATCATTTGCCTACGATTACAGAATAGTTTAATCCCCTCACTCAATAAAACCCACAGGAATTCCGTGTAATATTGATTACTAGATTATGGGGCAACGCGATAATTGCATGTCCAACGAGACCGCATTCTCTATTCCGACGATTTTCAGCGTACAACACAATATGAAGTGGATTTATTTGTGGAACGTTTATAATTTGCCGCAATATTATAATTAATGGTCTACAGGGTATATCGAAATCGCCACAACAAATTGTGCGCTAATTAGTTGCACGTTCATTCGGGGAACCTGACACACCCTTAATAGACAGTTTGTTGGGTCTATAAAAAGGCTTTATGAGTCGAGTTTATTCCTAAAATTCGTATTGTTAGGCCACATATTTTCGTGCATATTTTTATTGACTCATTTTATTTCGCAGCTAATTTAAATATGTCCACACTGGCCCCGGACGAGAATTTTGGTTAAATTGTCGTCTACTACTGGTCTGTTTATTCCAAAAATAACCAGATGTTTTTCTTGGGATCTGTGAGCGACAATAATACGGATATACGGCTTAAAAAAAGAAGATATTAATAACTACTTACATAAATTATAAATTATATCTCAAACACGCATTGCATGCCTAGATAACACAAGTTCCTTGGAAATTACTCTTATGTTACATTACCGAGTAGAAAATTGTAACAGAACAGAAATGAAATCTATTGATTGTTTACTGGTGTTGAATCACATTTTTTATTCTGTTCATCAAGTTTTTAACGTCAACAATTGGTTTTTATTAAATATATCATAATCGTCAAAAGAAAAATAACGGGGATATTTGTTTATGCTTGAAAACACCACCAAGCGGAAAAACAATTGTTGTTAACAGGCAATCTTAATCTGCACCGGCCGCTTTTTTCGTGCGATTTGTTTTTTAAACCGATATCGTTTTCAAGCTTGTAATGAACCGGATTCGCATCGTCCAAGTTATATAAATATAATCGGAGGTACAAGTTACGTCAATTATTGATTTTTAAAATACATTTTTTTTTTCGAACTGCCTCGAAACTCGTGTAAATATTTTCTCAGTAATCTGAAAAAAAAAAGTTTTTTCTTCCATCCGTTTTTCGATCATTCCAATATAAAGACGGCCCAGACGTTGTCAAAATTTTTCAAAATCATTTTTTTACGACCCTGATTAACACCTTCATCGAAATAATGTGTTTAAATATTTTAAACAAAGTACAGTTAAAAAAATATATTCGGCTCATTTATTTCCTGCGTCATTCTGGTACGTTTTCTTATGTGATTTTTTCGTACACTTTGTTCTATAGGAGATGGTATTTTTTAATACTGAGAACGTCAGAAGGAAAAGAAATTACCTTTCTTCGACCTATCCGAAGGTCTCTCGTTTCTCAACGGTTGCTCTGATTGATGCGGCACACGTCCGTTGCTAAGCGCATTGTTAGCCATTATAACTTTGTCAAAAAATGTCTATGTAACAGACACACGTCCTTTCACCTCATACGGTTGAGTACTGAACCCATCTTTAATGTCGGTACACAACTGTGCCGCATGAAAATAACATTTCGGTCGTGTTGTGCTTTCTGTTACTTGGGCAACCGAAACAAAGCGCCTAAAGGTTGTTACCACACGGAATTTATTCTCTTCGTGGTAGACACTCACTATGAATCGTAAAACTCGATAGGGTGGTTGTGCCGGTTGCTGCCTCTCTACCATTCGTGGCTAATTTTGGACTTTAATAGCACTGGTACATTCGTATCATTTAGTGGGTGTGTTAATGTAATTTGTGATTATGTTCCCATAGGTTACAGCATTTGCGTTTGACAAGGTAGAAATTTATTCTACCGGCTCATTGCGAAGAAGATAAATCGACAGTCGCTCTAGCTTTTGTTCACTTCATAGAGAAAATATTGAACATCAAGTGAAAGAAATATGAAATCGGAAATAAAGTAGAGTTAACAATTTTTTGTTTCAAATGGTATTTGAATTTAAGTGAACTCCTAATTTCATAGGCCTGCAATTTTTTTGCTTATATTTCACTCATGCAAATCATGTTAATACTTTTTTACTCACATTCTCATTCCGGTGGGTATAAATACTTAAGTTTTTATTCTTATTTTTTTTATTTTGGTGCAGAATTGGCGAAAAGTCGTCTCTTCCTTTGATTGTATTTTTTCACATAAAATTTAAGAACATATTAGGATATGTCCGGAACCGTCAGTTTATATGAAAAAATACAATATGCTCGATTTTTCAATATCGATTTTCTCGCCTGCTATAGATTTAGTGTATGTTAGAAAAAGTAATAATTCCTTGCAATTATCTACTCATTTTCTAATTAATACCAATAACAAATTTTGAACATTTTCCAATAACATAACAATTCAAAATAATTCTGACTTTTCCCAGAACCTCCTCAAGCTTCCTTAAACAACAAAAAGAGAAAATTCCGAATTTTCAGAAACAGCATAGAAATGAAAAAAGCCAATTCAACAAATTCGCACATGCTTTAAAAAGTCTGCAGAAAAATTAAGAATTTTCCTTGAAATCCGAACATTTTTTTACAGCGTTCGGTGAATTAAAAAATGAGCAAAAAGTTCGTCAAAATGAATGGCAATAATTGAGAAGAACTAATGACTTGCATACATTTCAACAGTATTACGGTTTAAAAAATAACATATTTCCAGACAACAACACAGGAACCTTCACATTCGAAGAAAACGTTTACTCTCCCGAAAAAGGGCAACGCTATTTTCATTGCAAAACGTGAAATTTTCATAAGAAAACTCATATAATAAATACCTTTCCAAATAAGTATTTCTCGGGGCTACTTAAAAAGTAGTTTATCTTTATAAATATGCCAAGTACGGAAATGAAGCGTCGCGACTTGCAGGAAATGTAAGTACAGCTCGGACGATCAGTAATCAGCGCGCCTTGTGCACTTGGTACCTTTATTATCATTGATAGAGTGTTTTCCGACTACCCGGTATAATAGTTTCCGAACGGTCGGGGTGTAGTAGCGCCTCTAGCGGCGGATCTGCGTGTTAAAAAACGTCATCCGCACTCCAGTAATTCACAGTTCAACATGGCCGACAACAGTTGTCGATGTCCGGTGAAACTGAGTGAATATTGAGATTTCTATGAAATTACAAAAGCCACGAGACTCTAAGTTTTGTCAAAAGTTCGAGCGTGTCGTGAGGTAGCCACAACAGAACGATTATTGATGTACACGCAGCGGGTTACCTGGGGCGATCTTTTCAAGATGTAGACGTTCGCGGCTCCTCAACGTGATTTATATCATGATACGTTTCCAATCTTATCGTTGAGGTAAATAATCGTTTTTCCTTTTTTCTGCGTTTACGGTGACGCCTCACTGGCGATACTTACTTTTTTTTTATACGAGGCTAAAGTACGTCGAGACTTTTACACGCTTTCGGCTTTATTCGTTTTTGCATATGTTTGTCTCACTCTTTCCACCTGTTACCACATAGCCTTGTTTTCGACTTGTGTGCGTATATTTTTTATCACTAACGCGTATACACTGCACTCAACTCCGTCAAGTAAACCTGCAGTATAACAGTTTAATTACCAGGCTGCTGATGCTATTTTCTATGATTCATGCCCAACATTTCACAGCTCAAGCTTATGCCACATACACAATGTGTTACTATTTATTTTTGAGCTACATGATACGAGTAATTGCGAATTATGAATTTCGCCTGAAAATTTGAGATTCAGATAAACAGATAGATTAGATTTATTTATAACTGAGGCAGAGATTAAAAATTATAAATCTATATTCAATTTACGAGAAAAAAAGTATGTAAGAAGTTGTTGGTTATAATTAAGATCAACGAACTCTCTATTATCATTACTTGAGGTCAGTGAGGCACTTAAAAGTCATAGTAATTGAAGAATGCAGCGATTGCATAAATTAATATTTTAATCTTATTTAGAAGAAATATTGGACAAACCTGAAAAGTTAAGCAGTTTTGTAACTGATATTCTTTACTTTTGTAAACAGAATCATCGGTGCTTCGTTTTTCCGGTTTTGCATTTGTAGAGTCCAGTTGTAGTACAGAAGAAACTGTAATGTCCCATTTCTGTTTCAGTCCATTTTTTATTATGTAGCCATTTATATATTACATTTTTTTAGAACCTCCAATTATATTTCCAAAGCAATAATTACTTTTTACATGTAGCAAAATTGGACATTGTTCATAAAGAAATGTTTGTTATTTTCATAAATTCAAGGCTGCTGATAAATGACTTTGTTATGTTATATGTTTTAAAACTCAAGATTCTACAAAATATACAATATCGAACATTATCTCATCATACAGTCTGGTTTTTGTAAATATTGCAATTAGACAAAGATTCAAAAAACTGAATCGGTACATTATTCTCTTTGGTATCTATTGACCGATTTTTAAAAAAAACTTATTTTATTTTGAATATTTATTTTATAACATTGTTTGGAAGAAAGACTATTTCTGCCTTTAAAGTATTGGTCACATAAATAATAAAACTAATATAATCGTTATTTATGAAGAACTATTGATGACTCAACAACTACATTTTCCTTACATTTAAAAAATTGTATTCAATGAAATATATACGGATCTAGGGCTGAAGGACTTCAGGTGAATGGCTTGTTGACAATATTATAATAATACTCAGATTAAACTGTAATTGCTCGTGTAAAAATTGTGTATCCATGTATCATCTATAAACTACTACTACTACTATGAAACCGATCAATATTCAATGTAAAATATGTATGAAGTTTGATTTTTGCTATTGCAAGATATTGGATTTTATCATTTCCACAACTGTGTAATAATTAAACTCCTTGCCAAACTGTTGATACGTTTTCCCCATCTTTTATACTTTTAGAGGGAATAATTACAAATTTTTCATTCGATGAGAAGAGTTGTCCTTATGATAAATTTAAAACAATTTTTTGCTGTCTGGCTCCCCTCAAGCTATTTGGCTATTATGTTGCTTTGTGATTTATTTGTTTCACTATTACTGATATATGCATCATTACCACAAAGTTGTAAAGTCCAAGAATAACCGAAAAATAATATTATTATAGATATGATGCCATAATAGAAAAACCAGCAAACAAATAACAGCAAGCAGATGAGTTGTTCCGTAGAATTGCGGCAACGTCGTCAACCTGGGATGGCGGAGGATCCCCACAGATTAGCCGCAATGATGAATAAGTCCCAGAGACTTGTACTGGGCCTCTTAGTTCTGCTGTTAGTTGATATCATTTGGGTTTCGAGTTCTGAACTCACCAAAGTAAGTGCATGAATTGGCAAACAAATTTTAATTACAACCTTTAAGCATAACAGTTTCTGCAGTAGACTCGATCTATTACACAATTAAACTTTGATTCTATATTTCAGTACATATACAGGGAAGCGAAATTTGAAAAACCATTTTTCAGCACATACATCAAGACTTCAATGTTCACGCTGTATCTTCTAGGTCTGTGTTTTTGGCCTCCTTGGAGAGATCAGTGTAACAAGCCAGCAACCTACATGGTAGGATTGTTCTTTACATAAAAAACCAGTACACTTTTAGGGTAACAATGAAAATAAAATATTGTTATCAGTTTATAGATCCGAATGTTGAGGACGATAATTTTTTCTCGGAAGCAAATACAAGTCTGGTAAGATCATAGAACAAGTGTTAGTTTACGATAATCCAAATAAGGATCATAAATCCACAGTTTTATTGACATGAAAAATTATTATCTAGAATAGTAAAAGTTTCAGAAAAAAGAAATTTATTTGTTTGTAGAATCATAGAATCGTAAACCCAGAAGTCAGCTTTTTCACGGTAAAGTAAATGTGCCGCTTTGAATCACCATTTAACGTCTTTTGCTTCGAATCCACATTTCATCGGAACAATACTTACAATTTTTTCCAAACTGATTTGGTTTTTGCGTTTGTTAAATCATTGCGCAAACTGAAAAACGTAACTTTGGAATTAAATGTTTTTTAATATCCGATAAAAGTCGGTACAATATCTCAATTGTGACAAAACATTGAAAACCTTGTCGGAATATTTGCACGTAAGAAAAGACATGGCGGAAAAGCAATAACTACATCCGCCATTTTAACAGTTCTACAAATTGTGAGCCAACTTTTGCATAAAATTTTGAAAAATGCTGAAGATATTTGGATTTGGTCGGTAATAGGCAATTTCGTAGTATACACTAATCATCGTAAATATGCAACAAATAAAACTTTAAATACTGCATGGATGTCATGAAAACCTTAATGCTTCGGCGTCCGATCAAATTACTGTTTAAGACATACAACAAATGTAAAAAAATGTACATTACTGAACCTCTCAAAAATCAACATGCCTGCTCGAAATGTTGAAAGATCCTTTAAGGTAAGATATAAACGTTTCTGGGACTCAGATGTGTCGAATCAGACCGTACGACAAAGTATGAAGGGTTTACTAAAAACCCTGCAGAATTTAAAGTATATTTGTTGCATTACGAAATCGAAGAAAGTCGGTAAAAAAAGTTCTAGTCCAGCCTCCCCATTAAAACTAATAGGAATGGATAAAATTCTTATAGAGTCCGATAAGATTCTATCTTTTTCTATTTGTATCAGACTTTTTCAATGGGTGTCACAGAAACTGGGTTGGCAGTTAAATTTTGCATCGAAAATGTATAATAAAATGATATCCATAAATCTATTTCAGAGTGATCCGACATTCGTTCCAATAAAAACCCCTGATCAGTGCGATCGTTCGTCAGGCACAGAGAGCGACGACTCCTCAATTCGAGCTGTAAGATTCAGTAAACTGGCCGAAGTTCGACATATGTCGGAGAGCGACGCAACTGAAGCTTTGCTAGCGAGACTTAGTTACCAAGCTAGTGTTAGAGCTGGAGAGCACGCGAGGCGTCAAGCGCATAAATTTTCTGTACATAAAGTGGCGAAAATCGCGCTCATGTTTTGTCTTCTAGTGAGTAAAAAATATATATATTTATTCCGAAAAAGAGACAGAAAAAATGGCTCTAGAAATTAGTCGATAGTCGTTGCTACAAAAATTTGTCTTCCAGTGGTTTATGGCAAATTACACTTACCAAATTTCTCTGGTGGAAACCGAGGCGGGAGTTGTGACAGTATTATCGTCTACGTCTAGTTTGTTCACATTATTTCTTGCCACTTTCTTCCCGAGCAACGGAGGAGACAAATTTACATTGTCTAAGTTAGTCGCTGTATCAGTTAGCATATTTGGACTGGTGAGTGTAGTAAATACTTTATTTTCTTCTTTTACATGCGCTATCCCTTACGTAGACAGTTTTTTCGATTGTACCGCCATTATTGTTCTAGGTATTAGTGGGCCTTTCGCATCTAACGATGGAGACAAGTAGAATACCAACAGGCATAATACTGGCACTAGTCAGCGCATTTTTCTATGCTGCTTATATAGTATTCCTGAAGAGAAAGGTAGATCACGAGGATAAGATGGATATACCGATGTTTTTTGGTTTCGTTGGACTCTTCAATCTAACGATGCTGTGGCCATTGTTCTTTATACTTCATTATGGGCATTGGGAAGAGTTTGAGTGGCCCAATTCTCATCAGTGGACTTTTTTAATAATAAATGGTCTTATCGGAACAGTATTGAGCGAAGTCCTATGGCTTTGGTAAGATTTTAAACCTCTGATTCTC
Source organism: Clistopyga incitator (assembly GCA_947507545.1). NCBI lineage: Eukaryota > Metazoa > Arthropoda > Insecta > Hymenoptera > Ichneumonidae > Clistopyga > Clistopyga incitator. The sequence continues at coordinate 8,357,278 of OX382178.1, read as the reverse complement.
GGGGACAAATAATTCACTAACAATATCTCTTGTATGTTCTCGTATTTTTTAGAGACGTAAAAGTTTTTTCCAGAATGCAAAAATTTCTTATTGTCCGGAAAATGTATTTTTTTTTTTTTTTTCTAAACCAATTACTCTGAACATGTACCAAAATGTTTAAAAACAATTACCTCTACATATTTAAAAAAATAATTCAAACCGATTTTAACTCATATTCATTTAAAAAAAAAGAGTTTAACCCCAAAACGTTTCAAGAAAAAACATTGTTTTGGCAACATGAATCATTAAAAAATAGTTCCCGTCCGATCAATACATTTAAAGAAATAAAAGCAAATTTCCAGCCTTTTCGGGGTTCTAGGCAGATGTAGCCTCTTAAAAAATTGGTGCAAAATTGTACAAGCGAGATCGTCTATGAAATATTCGTACGAGGAAACTAACTGTGTAGAAACATGCAACTAAATCATTTATTGGGTATCCATAGGGGCTGTTTTTTGACGTCGTCCCTCATAGCAACACTGGCTGTGAGTTTATCGATGCCAATGACCATGATGGCTGATGTACTGTTGAAAAAAGTCGAATACCCATGTATCTTTTACCTGGGAACGGTGCCGATGCTTCTGGCATTTTTAACGGTGTCGCTTCTCTCGCATTACGACAATTGGGATCCTGTGATGGATTTAGTAAAGGGCCTTTACACTTGGATTTTCCGCAGGGGTCGAACTGTCAGGTACGGTTCAACAACGACAATAACAACTTTTGCATTGTAAACCAAACGTGAAAGTGATGTATTTTTGCGGTTCGTATCGTGGGATTACATGTTTATTGTTGCGCGCTTCTTGAGAACGTTTTACCATTTTTTAATTATTTAACGATAAAGTAGCTTTCCAATTGAAAAGTAAATTTGCCTCAAATTTCGAAGAATTTGCTAAATGAAAATAATGGAAAATGGCACTTCTACCTTTTCATATGTGAATGCGTTTCTATTTAATCAAATAAGAATGTATGATGAATCGATAATGGACATCAACTGTTGAGAACGATACTTTGTAAAATAGATATTTCTACGACTCAAAAAGACGTCACATTAACTAAACAAATAAAAAATGAAAGAAAATGTAACTTTTGTCGTGTAATTAACAGCATTGATTCTGAAGATATGCTTCATTGATGACTAAACATGAAAAACATGAAAAAATAAATAAATTCAACTTTCTCAAAGAAAAGATGCAGGATTTCCATAACCGGAGCGCAAAACACATCATTCACTCATTGGAGTAATTTAATGAGATTATCTTTTTCAGAATGCCTGATCTAGAGGCCGAACAAACGCAGTCACTCATCGGCATCAACAGTGAAGACCATGAAGCTTAACACGACAATAATCTCAGCATTCAACGTTGATTTAAAACTCGTAGGTATCAGATAGACAAAAAAAACTAACAAAAAAGATTAGAGGTGACGTCGCAAGGTTTTCCAACTACTCGAAATCAAACGACATTGACGGACGGACTAAATTTGATTTATTTGGATTCCATTATGAACGTTGTTGCTGTTTCGATGTGGACGGTAAATTTTCCGTGATACTGCCAAAAAAGAGAAAAAAAGTCACCGTTTTCCGTTTCGTTGTAATAATGAACTAGCTGTTTCTTATCATAATGAGTGTATGATGATACGGTATGTGTTTTCCTGAAAAACCGCGCACAAAGTGCCGAATGTGAATTAACGAAATCACATCGATTTCGTAAAATCGTAATTTTCAAAGGAATTACATATCGAAGGGAGGAAAGTATAATAGGAAATGAAAAAGACATGATCTATATTGCATTCAGTCCAGAACTGTTGAATCCATAGTTTATATCGTTTCTTAACATTTTCTTGTGTTATTTGCGTTGGGAATTGCAGTAAGCTTCTTCGGAGTCTTACTTTTTTTTCGAAGGCTATTATTCAATCATTGAACCCTATTGTAAACGACTGACTGACTTCAGCGCACTTGGTTACGGTGAATTGTTATTAAGATTTTATGTAATTAAATTCCTATAATTATGTGGTAAAGCGAAAAGATGTTTCGAAGTTTTTACCACGCAACTTAGTCATTGATGATGTAATCGAGTCAAGGCGAATTTACAAATTAGCCGTATACAACTGCTGAAAAATCAACAACCAAGAATAGAGAAATTTTACCGCATCGGCCGAATTTTTATGAGAATACAAGTTTTAAAATACGAAAATCGTTTGCAATAATCTGCTTAGAATATGAGTTGCAAGTGATGTCTGTAGACGTTAAGTACTTACCGGGTGTGAGCTTAAGAATGCTATTTGAATATGTGCCCGTAGTTTTAAGACAGTATCAGTGAGATATTACTATAATTTACATTTCTTTTCAAATAAGAAAAAAAAATTATTATTAAAAAAGCAGTTAGGACTTATTAAAAGATGTCCTTCAACAGAGTTCGCCAATTGGACGTAGTAACAAAACATTTCTTTTTTTCGTAGATACCAATTTTTTTTTCATAAACGTGACTGCATACATGCACAGCTGAATTGCTTCGACCCTCGAAAAATCTAGTCAACAGAAAAATGTTTTTATACTGCGACATTCCTCAATCGCACCCGATAGGGTATTTTTCTATGAATAATTGGAGAATCTATTCCTGAAAAAAAAAATATATATAAATACAAAATAAATCGTGTATAACTGTTCGCCATAAATGATTTTAGAACTGTTGTATCTTGTGTCGTTAAATTCCCGAAGGCTAAAAAAGTTACTCGCACAATATATAAGATAAATATTAATTTACGTTGAGGTTTTCGACGTTTCCATTAGTATCGCAAATTTTGTTGTCGATAGACACGCATGTTTGCAATCTGTCGAGGCGAATATCTCAACCAATGTTAAATTAAAGCTGAAGTTTACTTTGTTTTTAAAAATAACTTAACATAAAGTTTTTTTTTTCAGTCCTTCGTCCAAAAAAGTGCACTTTTTACAAGTTGCCGCTTGTGGAAATTGCAGTTTCCCGCAAAAATATTTCGTTCAACCCTCAAGAGAAAAACTTTTTTTAGTTGGTGTGCTTCGAATAAAAGCCACACTCGCTACAAAAGCATTTTCTCCGTAGTGTTGAAATTCACTAATTTCCCCCGACTTCTCTAAAAGACCAGATTCCGTGCGCGTAAGGCCGGTGCCAAATATCTCACTTTCAATTTCGTACGTATGCGCAGTCCAGTTGCATTACTCCCTAGGGTAGAAAGCAATTAGTTTCTGCCGGCGGAGTAATGAAAACTGTACTGCACATGCATACTCGTCATTGGTTTAAAAATGAGCAATTTTTGCGTTCCTGTCGCAAGCACAGAATATGAGTATTTTTTAGCGAAATCGAAAAAAAAAAGTATCGTATGTTACACAGGAGGGAAGGTGATTTTACCTCCAAGGGCTCTGCCCTTGCTTCGTTCAGTCAACAAACTTGACGCGCGGTAGAAAAATCACGCTTTTCCCTCCCTTGTACCATATAATATGCTAAATGAAAAGGTCGCGATGCTTCACGTTGTGATATATAAAATATGGTGCGCAAAACATTAGTTTAAGGTATAAACGTTAAAGCCAGAATATTGTTTTAGACCTTAGTTAACTGTTCCTATATGTAATATTCCTGTATATTTATTGTAAATAAATTATACCGTATCATTAAGACTAGAGTTATATACACAGCGTGTAAAATATTTAAAGAATAATTAAAAATACATATTAAAAAAAAAAGAGAAAATAATCATCTACACACGATCATATTATTGTTTTCGGAAAGGGATCGGCGTGCTATCGTAAAAATAGTAAAATACCGCTGTAACAACTTTGATATCGAATATACCAGTTCTGTAACCATGACATTGGCAAACAATTGATTTCCCTGAAACTGTCTCCGTCCTGTTCGACGATTATTTCGAGTATGGCGACATTTACCTAAAAAACCCCAATTCGTGCTAAGGCAAATGCCACGTTTGTGCCATAGTTTACCGTTTTAAGAATTTCGATATAAAAAATAGTGTAAATTGTTGAAATGTACGACGCTTTTGATATGGCGTGCCACGATGCGTCTAGTGCGCTTCAGTTGAACATAAAAGGTAAGGGAGGAAAATATTGCCATACAAAATCGAAGTTCGGGATATAAATCACTTTTTCGTTTAGTGAATAGCGAAAATTTGTTGCCGAATGCCCAAAAGTACAACGTTGGCTCATTAAGGTGAGTTCTAACTAAACCACATTTTTTATTACTTTTTTTCTACACTCAGAAAAATCGTAGTAATACAGACAACTATTAATTTTAGTTCATGCGACTATTTTCATAGCTATGGTAACTATGTAAATAGTTATAGTAACTATTTGGTAGTTGTGGCAACTGTGGCATTTTTTTTGCACTAACTAAATATGAATAGTTGTCACTTTATAGTTATTAATACAATAGTCTTCTCTCAGTGTATATTAAATAAGTATGTCGGTTTAGGCTTCCTGCGGATCCGTCCTGGCCGAAAATACCTCAACGCAGGATGCTTGACGACTTAGACGGAATAATCGAGCCTCCTTGCGTCGTTACTTTAACAGACACTCCAAGGAAAAGTCGTCCGACTGTTAGAGCATCGCATTTTCACCAGTACGTCGTTTAAGAAAAAATTAACGATTCGTTTAATGTTTAAATGACTTACAGTCATTCGGATCGAAAAGCATTTTGATCACTTATCAAACATTCTTTATTCCTAATGCTGTAACAGAAAGATCGATTCGAATGGATAACATTTCAGTAAAATTGCATTCCACATACTTTTTGATACGTATTTCTATTGTAAAAAGAAAAAAGTACTCATAGAAACCGATGGAAAAGATCTATGCGGTTTTATCGATTTCTATGAATCCTTTTTTAATTTTACAAAAACGGGCAAGTACAAAATTCTTGAGGTGATGTAGTACATCTACTGCTGTCCAATTTTTATTTATAAATGTAAACCTATCTATCCAAAGCTCAGCGTATCGTATCATCTTATAAATAAGCGATCGTCAACAATTTTTCGACGATGAAGATCTTTTCTTCACTCAAGTAGAATTAAATAATTGTGTAGCATTAAAAAATTAACTACAGTTATTCACTGATAAATCGATGTAGTATTTCTATATATTTTTTTAAAATTAAATTCCCATCAGGTCCGCGAAATTCTCGTATTCAAAAGATCAAGTTCCAGCTTCGTTTCACCATAATCATCACAAAGTTACACCAACTACTCATCCCCTTAAACGAAGACCGGGATGTGCCGATCCTCGTTTCAAAAGGTAAATCAATTGTCGCGGAAATGCGTTGGAAATTTCATTTGAATATTTTATTGAATATCAGGGTTACGACAGTCAAGAGTGATGTAACATCAAATGATCAACCGGGGCGAGAAAATCACACAGATCTGAGCCGTTCTGCAGTTACTATTCCGAATCAAACCCAATGTACTAATGAAAATCTCACAAAAACTGTTCCGGAAAAAGATACAGATCGGTACGTATTTTTTTATTCGCGTTATCTTCAACCGAAAAAGTCAGAGATTTAACATATGCAATTTTTTAGTTAGTTCAAAAATAATTAATTAAAAAAAATAGTCCTAAGTCTCACGGATACCTAGAATTTTTTTCAGATTTTATCAAACTTCTGATTCCCTTCATTTAACATTTCTTAAATTTCTTTTCGTGTCCTGTATAAGTACAATTCAACATTGTACTAAAAAGTTATCCAGAAAAATAATTTAGATGTTCAAATGTATTTTCGGATTGAAGAAAGTTTCAATATTGTTTTCGTTGGGAAGATATTGAAACATTAAAACTTCATATTTTCTGGCATTGAGTAATTCAACGTTATTTACAATATATAAACCTCTGTAATTTACAGATTTTTATTATTGTGTAGCTTTGGTTCTTTACACATGCTCTTAAAAATTTGGAAAGTTAGAAAAAAAAATCGAACATCGTTAAAAAAATTCAAGTTGACATAAAATTTGAACGAGTTCTCGAATTTGGCAAGTTCCCCAAGCGTTCCTCAAAATTCCTCAATAATGACTTGCTTTAATTGTAGACCAAAAGTCACACAGCAAGAGGCGGAAAAACCTGGAGAGCTCAGAGGAATGGATAGTATAGGCGTCCAAACAATGTCTACTGAGGAATCGTCAAAGATTGAAGTAGAAAAAAGTTTCCAGGCCGACCCTCAAGAATCCCATGGTTGTCTGGACTCTAACAAAATTCATTGTGATGCAACTGAACTGAAACACCATAAAATTACATCTCCGGAGATTGAGGACAGCATCCTACAGGAGCGAAGCTTGACTGATGAGAAAAAATCTCTAATTGATTCAAAAAGTTGCACAGACAACGGCGACGTTGAATCTACTCTTCCTCAAAAAATCAATTTCTCCAAGGAGGAATATTCTGCATCCAACCCGACGACTATCCCTAACACTCCAGTCAACGTTCAATCGGAATCCACATGCTTGAAATATTGCCAAGTAAACTTATTCGAATCTCATTTATTCATCTTATTCTGATCTTCGTCGTTTTTATGACTCCTTCAATAGAGGTTTTTTTCTTTTGGGGGTTTACGTTTTTCAATGCAAAGGCACCACTGAAATTAATGAAGAAATGGTATTTAAATATTTTTTTCAAACGATGTCTCATTTCTTCGATTTTTTCCTGTTTTTTTTTTTGCTCTTCTGGTAGTCTTGATACGTTGGATGAAATCGTCGAAGTGGTACATAGATATGATATACACTGAGACAAAAAATCGTTAGAGCCAACAAAACGTACGTTTTCAGGCGGTGAAAAGCAAATTCGTTTAATTGAAGGAAAAATTTGAGGGGCCTGAGTCACCTAAGCAACGTGATAAGAAAAAAATTCTGTAGATGATACTCGTGTTTTTTAAATCTTATATTTAAACCTCACTAAGTACACGTCGAATATTATAATTCCGTAATTTTGTAAACTGATACATTGCACCGAAATGGTGTGAGGAAAACCAAATTTTTAACTTTTCATAACAAACTGATGAACGAATTTTAGTGTGCGATGTTTCATTTTATTTGTCGAAGAGTGCACTCCAGTATGAATGCAGCATTCCTAGATGCATCGAAAATTGGATGTACTGTAACTAATTATTTAGTGAGTTTTGAATAATCAAAGATTTATTCGCACATTTTAAATCATCGGAATCAAAGCAAACCCGTATTTCATGTAAATACTTGATTATTTCATGTAAATACAGGTTTGCATGTACTGCATGTACAAACCTGTATTTCATGTACTTCAGCCAAAGAATATAATTTTTTTTTATTCAGCATGCATATATTGATTCTACGAAAAAATGTTTTTGGCGATTTTTATTTTTATTCTTAGGAGAAGAATAATTGTTCACTTGCAATAAGAATAATATGCTTATTTCGAAAATACGTGTCTCAAACATATCTCACGCTTGATAATCACTTACTATTTTTACAATGTAATATATCATATTTATATTAGAGCAACGCTGGACAATTTTTTCTGGTGATGGAAAACAAAGCTCAAGCTCAAACCCTCAGTGCTGTGCAACACGATCCAACTCCTGTGTCCACGTGCCAGTACGCGACTCAATGCTACAATGTGCAAGTTCCAGTTTTGACCTACCAAAACCTTCCACTGCAAATATCGACTCAGACACCAGCACAACTCGAAATTCCATCACAATTATCAGTGTCTCCTGTCTTAACGATTCCCTCGACACCCGCACTGAAAAATCACACTAATCTTAGCTTCAATAACCCCACTGGAAATATTACCCAAATATCCGAAGTATCCGATACTAAAATCAACACAGAAAACTCAAAGCCATTGCAGAACCTCGAGAAAGTACAAGAAGTCGTTCCAAATTCTGGTACTCCGGAAAGACCTGCAGCTCAAATTCTAAAAGAAAAAGTTGATTTGGGGGATTCAAAGACTAATTGCTATCCATCTCAGAGCCAAGGAGAAAATGAAAAAGATCAAATTTCTTCCAATGCAGCGACTCAGCAGGCACGGAAATCTTTGGGTACTCCACCGATTAAGCTTCAACGGAAATGCGACATCAATCACAAGTTCGAAGACATTCGGGTTCAGCATTTCATGTCAGACACCACAGATTCGGAGTTGTACAGCATTAATGTTAATCAAACTAAGCCTAGCAGTGGTCATCTTTATACCAAGGAAACAAGTTGTTCAGGCTCCGATTGCGACTTACACTTTCATCATCAATCTAAATTCAATAACGATCTTGCGCAGCTGAAGAAGAAACGACGAAAGCCGATTTATTCCTCGACCGGAATAAGGAAATACGATGATAACTGTCCACAGGCTTTAGAATCCTCGATGGACGATCGGGAATCGATGAAACCACGAGACAATTGCAAGCAAATATCCAGGACTCAACGAAAAATGAAATCAGAACAAAACTTGTCTCGATATTTGCCTTGCGGCGGAAGAAATCACAAAAATATATCGGATCCACATTTGGCGACGAAAGAAACGTACAGGAAGGAAAAGGAAGCTTTTCATCCATCGAGCTGTCCAAATGCGGCGTGTAAGTGCGAAAATCGGTACCAGGGAGAAATAAGTGATGCTGGAAAATTTAATAATCAAGATATGAGGGACAGAACGAGTGACGCTGACTCGGATGCTGCAAACACTTCTCCTTGCTGCGACTCTCGTCGAACTGATCTTTCGAATATCGAAGAACCGAAAAAACTTGCTGACTGTATGCCCACAGCTTTACCCCCAAAAACTCAACAACTTTTGAACAAGAGTTACTTGGAATACTATGATAAATTGCGGTCGAGCAATGTCCAAAGAAACGAAAGTGCTCAGCAGCGATACGCCTGTAAAATGGCTATCGGAACCGCACAATTGAAGAAACGAAAAGAGTCCATTCCGGAAACTTTGACGCTGGAGAAACTTTCTGCCTTATCGAATATGATTAATCGGAATTTGTGAGTTCAACATTCATTTTACAGCGATTCAAAAATAGTACGTTTTGTACACTAGGAAAGAAATACTTTTTTTAGTGAGCTTGGATTTGTGACAAAAACGAGTACAAGACGATCACTACAATCACAGAAGCTGAAAAAAGTTTTTTTTTCTCGAGTCTTGAACGAGAATTTCCAGTACGACGTCTCGAAACTGCAGTTTTCGCAAGCGACAACTCGCGAAAAGTGCACTTTTCCGGACGGCGGTCTGAAAAATCCTTTTTGGAGGGGGCGCTATTGTGATGATATTTAATTTTTTGATTGATAGCAACTCAATGTATGGATAGCGCCCCTGCAACAAAGGAGATCTTTGCTGACTGTGGTTATAATTTGTCTAAATAAGTATCAAGTATACGTGTTATCTCATATACTTATGTAAAAATGAAATTAGAAACCCAGCATTGAAGAACTCGAGCGATGCGCTGCCGACCACACATTTGTACGTGAATGACAATATGAAATCGTCATCGGATCCTACGGCTGTGACTGAGTGCGCTGTTCTGAAGAAGGTCATCGGCAGGGAATCCGCAGATTTGTACGACAGCTCTGTTCCCTCGGTAACTCTGATAGATAGAGTGAAACGTAGGCGAGAAAAGCCGGTTCAGAAAAGACTTCTGAAACTCAAAACCATTGGTGCGTATCATGTTTACAAGCCATCAACGTGATTTGTAAGAGCTTATACTGTTGGTCTCCGAGTAACAGTTTCGATGCTAATAATTATATACTAATATATATACTATATATATATATTTTTTTAAAAATTCATCTTAAGGAGGCTGAGTCCCCTAAAAATATTCGCAAAAGTAAAAATTCTGCAGATTCCTTGCTTGAAAATATCTTACATTTAAACCTCATTAAGTACGAAATTTCTTAAAGATATACAGTACAACAAAATGGTGTGAGTAAAATTTTTCACTTGGCGCAACTTCCAGACCTAACCGGTGAAAAAATTTTAGTGTTAGAGGTCTTATTTGATGTGAAGAATATGCATTCTAGTAGAATGTAGGAATTTTTATTTCAATCCTTTATGACACAGCTGTGTGATTTTTAATGTGTAAATAAATGTATCTTTATTAAAAATTCGCTACGTAATTGATTACAGTTCGTCCAATTTCCACTGTATTTAAGATTGCTATACATGTACTAGATTGCATCCGTCGACAGATAAAATAAGACATCAAATAATGTAATTTGTTCACCAGTTGGTCGGAATCCTACAAGTTACAAATGTTATATTTAACCTCATTTTGGTGTACTATTTGTCTCCATCAAATTGCAAAATCAGAATGCTGAACATTTATTTCGGAAGGTTTGAATGGAATTTTTTTAAAAAGTTTATTGTATACAGAATTTTCCTCTCATCACTTTTTTTAGGTGAATCAGTTCCTTAGCACATTCCCTTCACATTCAAAGTTGCAACAAAAATACTGTTTTATAAATTTTTACAAACCATTATATATCCTATCAATAGTAAAATATCCATTAAAAAAATTACAAATAAAAGATAAAAGAGAAAAGTATGGTCCATTAGTTTCCGTGTTAGATTAATTTTCAAGATATTTTTCAATTAACGTTTATGGACGACTATACTACACTTATAATTATTGTAAATTTCTGATAGGTATGATGCTTAATCTTTAGAATTCTAAAGAAAGAAGAATAATCAACCTCAAATTCACAAATTATGACAAATTATGCATCGAGCAAAATATACAATTAATTCGAAAATAATGAGATGATTATAGCTCGGCTTATAATGCAGTTACTATTCATAAATGCAAATAAATCACATAATTGTGTTAAAATATGCATTTCTTCACAGCATTCCTTTGCTTCATGATGTACGCCATGATAGTATTTCTTCCCTTGATGTACAATTTCTTCCTGTATGGCGAGTACGAGGACTACGAGGACTTGTCGTACATCGAGCTTACATTGGAGTACGTTGTGTCATCTTTCCGTGAAGCATTTGGCGGGTTGTTCGATGCAATAAACAGTCTGATATTCCGACCGGTAAGACTCGACTAAAAGCGCTATAGAAATTCTAAAAAAAAACCTTAATATATGAAGATCGTCCCGTAATAATCACATGCTTAATCTCACGAATCATTAGTAATACCACGCCGAACTCTCTGTAGTTCTTTATAATTTTCAGCGTACCTGTAGAAAATGTAACAACGCTACTTAAAACCGCAGTATCGGCAGTTTTACGATTGTAATGCACCACTATGTTTCACAGATTTATTTTTGTACTGTCAATTGTTTCAAGATATTCTCCGCTCTTCCTAATTAATGCGAAAGCAATATGTATACACGTGTTTGATTACATTTTTACTTCACAAAAATTTGTTTTCGAAATGGAATAAAATGAGATTTTCGTGGGACGAAATATTTGTCGGAAGTTGCGATATGAATATTTAGCCGAAGAAATACGGCATACCGACTGAAAATCCTCCGGATGATCCGAAAGCGGAGGCTCCAAAGGTTTGCCCTCGCAGTGGGGTGCTGTCAACCAAATTCAATGGAGACCATGGAACTGATTGAGGCCTGAAGACGCCCGCGTTTCCTAGCGGAGAGAATCCACTTTGCCATGCTCCGAATTTTCCGGCTGACGGCAAAGGAAGCGCGTACGGAATTCCACCGAAATTATGGTACTGGCGGAAGTCCTCGTTTTCTAACGGTTTAGCCATGCCAGTGTCTAGCAAAATACTTCCGACGAGCAATTTCTAAAAGGAGCGCATTATCTGCCTTAGTCTCAAGTTCCCCATTTCGTTTCCCTATTCACTCAAGAAAATTCGGCCATACAATTGATCACAATGCAGCATGCAGCTAATTACGTGAATGCATAAATTGAAGACGTTCTTTTAAATAAGTTTAAAAAAAATTAAATCCCCACCCTCACATTTTAATTTCGTTCGGTGAGTGAAATTTTCACTTATGTTAGGGTAATAAAAATATTTCAATCAAGGGGATTCTGAAGTCGATTAGGCGATTCGTAGTATACACTATTTATCGTAAATATGCGAGAATTGTACTTTAAATTCTGCAGGGACGTAATAAAAACTTTTATGCTTCGGCGTCCGGGCGAATTACCGTTCCATATATACAACAAATATTTTAAAAAATGTATATTACTAAACCTCTCAAAAACCAATATGATCACTCGAAACGTCCAAAGATCCGTTGAAGTAAGATATAAACTTACTTTCTGGGGCTCAGATGTATCAAATCAGACCGGACGCCGAAGCACGAAGGTTTTTATTACATCCCTGCGGAATTTGAATCATATTTGTTGCATATTTACGATGAACAGTGTATACTACGATATCGCCCACTCCAGTATCCCCTTAAGGAAAGGCGGAATTGGAAGATAATATTGTCCGTGCATCGTATCGAAAGAAATTACCTGGAGCTTAAAATTAATTGATATCGCACGCTTGTTTATGCGTAATTATAAAATTTTCAGTCGATTTCGTACCAAAGTTTGGGTATGTTTTTCATCCCTTAGAGGACGATGCTGGATAGTAATAAAAATGTGTGTGTCTTTCATTGTTAGATTTCTTATTCCTATGACATTCGTCAGAGTAAATAAATTTCGTATCGAAGCGAATACGATAATCACGATGACCGATCCTCCTTAATTCGACCAAGATTCACTCACCATGACGATGATTGTGCATAACAGCATGATACGGTAACACTATTAGAGCTAGAAATCAAGTCAACTTTTAACCCGCGTTGCTCTTGCGTATAACGCGAGTGATCCGAAAGTAGAACTTGAAACGCGACCTTGTTGTGCTCATTTGTTTGTATCATTAGAATTTGCTTACGGCACGTAGCAGTACAGTTTGTTCCACGTTGAGGCAATAAACTATTGCGCTGTGATTACACTCAAACTTCCAGGAATGCATTTTATGAAGATTTGTGTGATTAAAAAGTTACGGAGTGTGCTGGCTTTTTTGCATATCGGTGGAAATCCGGTAGAGACTCGTAGTGTCGCTGCTAATCAGGCTTGTAGTAATGGACTGAACTCGGGCTTTTATAATATACTTAAACCATTTTGCAGACATTAGGTTCGAATCGAATTTTCGTTGCAGGTCCTGTTCTAATTATTAATAAAAATAATTTTGTTACAGAAGTATTTCAATTTTGCTTCCTCGTAGAGGAAGCTTTGTTTTCATGAAAAATTTTTTTTTCGAGATTTTCATGTCAGTATGCTTAGAATCACCTAAAACGTCGAGAAAAGTGGTTTAGAAAATGTGTCCATATGTGTGTGTGTGTGTATGTATGCGCGTGCGTGTGTGTATGTATGTTTCAAGGACCGAAAATTCAATCGTCGATAACTCGCGAATGGCACGATCGATCGAGCTCAAATTTGGCACGCGACTAGAGTATTAATTCCTCTTCAAATGCTGTAATTTTTTAGAAAATATGTCTATATATACTGATTTTATAGAATTTTTAATTTTTTTGAAAAATGTCGTATACTCTCTAACTTTCGTAAAAGTTCGCCGATATGGCTAACTAGTTCTTTATAACTAGAGAGACATTAAATGCTGTTTAGTATTGAATTTCGACAAAATCGGTAAAGCGATTCGGATGTTATAGAATTTTGAATTTTTGTAAAAAATCAATATTTTGCTATAAATCGCGTCGAATTTCAGCAAATTAACTGAAATGTTCTATAAACGAAAAATAACATACACTCCTACTGTGTACCAAATTTGGTGGTGATCGGTAAAGTCGTTCAAATATTACACCATTTTGAATTTTTGAAAAAATAGCGATTTTTGCTATAACCTCCGCAAAAGTTAATAAAGTAAAACAAAAGTTTGTGCTTAATAAAAATGAGATGTGCCGGTGATTTATTCATTTACTCAAAACAAGGATGCAAAGTAGAACCTTGCACATTGTTTCCTTATTTAATTTTGCTCTTCACAAAGCTTCCTTTATGAGGAAGCCAAAATCAGTTACAATATTTCCTCGTAGAGGTTGCTATGTAAAGAGCAAAATTAAATAAGGAAGCAATGTACAAGGTTCTACTTTGCATACTTTTTTTTAAATTTTTAAGATAAACGTACCAATCGCTGGACATTTAACATTGAACAAAAAACATGCATAGAAAATTGTATTTCCGCCCCTTGCACACACAATGCCTTTAGTCATTGGGACATGTCCAGCCATTGAAACGTTCATCTAAGAAGGGCTTTTCTTTTATTAAAATATCTCTGAATAAATTTGAGAGCCAAAAACCAGATCGTTCAAAGCTACGTCTTAAGGAAATGCGGCACCGAGAAAAACACTAATAATAATCAACGATCAATTATAGTGTGTTTCCTGTGCCAGAAGCCCACGCGCCATTTGAACGTGAATTAAATAATGAGTGGAAAGTGAGTCGTTATTCAAACTCGAAATAAATAATGAGTGAAAAATTTAATTCACTTCGATATTAAATGGAAAACCATTCATTATTTTGAGCGAAAGTAAATAATGAGAGGAAATACAAGCATTATTATTTTTTCTTTTAAATAATATTTCATTCCCACACCAGATTAACGCTATTTGTTTTAGTCGTTCTCTCTCGCTCTCCTGCGACGGCCAATGGCGTTGTCTTCGTCGCACTCACGGTAAATCGGTTACCTTTGAGGTGATGTGCTATACCGAAAGCGACAAAACATTTACCACATCACGTTACACATCGTGCTACATGTCGTCTGTCTCTCTCAGATCGCCATAAGTGCGAGTAAGATAGCTACGTCTTCTCAAGGTGTTATTTCTCGCCACGGTTGACTTTGCGAATAAAACTCGAGTGCTAGTCACTCGAGCACTAGAATGCTAACGAAAAGACCGTGAATACTTGTAATTTTTCCCCTGAAACGTAATTTCTCGCAAAAAACAACGCTTAACAGTTTTTATCACTAACCCAGCAGTAGCACCTCATCTTGCGATGATGTATTGCTGCTCGGGCGGTGACAAAAACTGTAAAACGTTGTTCTTGGCCATAAATCATGTTTGGGACAAAAAACAAGAAGTACTGACTGCGTTTTAGTATTTTGCAGTCAGAACTTCTCGATTTTGATTGCTTAGATCAACCGTATTCGGCCGAATCTTCCCAAAGTGTTATTCTTCGCTACGATGGATTGTTAGAATGAAAATTGAAAAGTACGCACTGCAGAGTGCTAAGCCGCAGTCACTACTTCTCATCTTTTGCTCGAAACATCAATTAAGGTGATGTGAAAGCTCAATGAGTGCGAGAGAGATACACCTAATCTTGCAATCCCGAATTTCTCCGCTGTCGTTGATCTTTTGGATAAAAGACGAGAAGGTGGTTGTGCAAAATTGTAAGGCGGAGAGCGACTTTCTCATTTTTTGTTCAAAAAATTAACCGTGGCGAAGAAAAGCGGATTACAGTGTTCGATATCGACCGAGTAGTTTCACATCACCTTAAGACCAAGAACAACGCTTTACAGTTTTTAACACCGACCGAGCGGTAACACATCACCTTCACGTGATACGCTATACCGATTGAGTCACCATGAGTGCAATAAAGACAACGCCATTGGCCATTGCTGAAGATCGAAAGAGAATGACAAGATAATGTAACACATTGTAACACTTCACGTTACGAAAAAAGGAAAGATGACTTCTCTTGCACTCACGAGGACTTATGGCGATCAGAACAATAGATATCTTCTCAATGTGACAACGAAATTGGCTTCACAATGTTTGTTATCAACCATAGAAATACGGTTAAATAACCACTAGCCGCTCACATCTTCACTTGTCTTCACTCGTTGTAATCCCAGCGAAATACCTTCTTCACGGATTGGCCGATATTCGCTCCCCGTGATTGCTTGCGCTGCGATACGATTGAAGACCTGCCCTAAAGCGAGGGAAGGGGCGCCATCTCGCGCCACAAATTGCAGGCTGCATTCAGCTACATAGGCAGCGCGCGCACGTTGCTTTCGGTCATTTCGTCTGGCAGATTCACGGGTGACTTGTCGCAGGCTCATCCAAAGCGGTCCACGTGTTGTCTCTGGAAGGACCGATCGAACCTACTTGTAGAGACCTCGGCGGGCCTTTATTTCCACTCGTGTTTCATCTGCAACGCGAAATAGCCGATAGAGCTTCGTGAAAAATCGACAATACCGTAATACAAATTTATCGACAGAATGGCAGACTACGTTATCGGTGACACTAAACCGGCCGACGTTCCTCTGCCAGAGGATGGCATGTCGGCAGCTCAACTCTTCGCCAACGGCGAGGGTTTAACGTACAACGATTTTATCATTTTGCCTGGATACATCGATTTCCAAGCCGATGAGGTTGAACTTGTTTCCCCGCTGACGAAGAAGATCATGCTGAAGACACCGCTGGTCTCATCCCCGATGGACACAGTCACTGAGTCCGACATGGCAATCGCTATGGCACTTTGCGGTGGAATCGGCATTATTCATCACAATTGTTCACCCGAATATCAGGCCAACGAAGTTCACAAGGTAAGCCCAAAATCCTGGACCATTTCGCATTCGCGTTGATCGTAAATTCGCACACTCGACGATAGAACGCACGCGCGAAAACTCGCTCGTCGCTCTCTATCACATGTATCGACTCTCGATTCTTTTCGTGCGGGCTAATAAATACCGATTTTTCTTCTTTTTTTTCTTTCTTTCGTTTTTTTGCAACGGTACAACGGCTCGCAATTGCTCAATTCTCCCCTCGCTAGGGTCAATCCTAGTTAGCCTTCGAGGGGGGAACAAAAAGAAATATTAAAGCGAGCTCACTCGCGTGCGGATGTAGATGCGATACGAGACGCAGCTGGTACTTACTGTAAATAGCTAACACACTTGTTGACAGAAGCATTCGAATTAAAGAATTCTTGCAATGTACAGGTTTAACAGGATACAGAACGATGAGTTATGCAAAAAAATTTTTCTTCGGAGATCTCGCGATTTTTTCACAGACATTTTTCATTATTCTCTTCCGAAAAATTATCAGAATTTTTGTTACTTATTTATTATTCGTTGCTACAAGAAAATAATCGAATTTTTTAAACGTACGTCGAAAGCACCGACTCCGAATTTCGAAATAGAATTTTTTCTTCAAGATATTTCAATCTATCGAAGGTTTGGAAAACCACTTGTTTTTGGGCATTGATAAAAAAACTAATAGTCAATTGTCACTAATTCTTGGTTGATGATACTTGAACCATAGTGGAAAAACTATGTGATTTCCATGTTTGAATGATTAGAAATGCATTGCTCGTTAAAAATACCCATTAGATCCATGGTTGAAGATTAATTTATGTGATGAAGAAAAATGATCATTTATTGACCAACAACAAAATATTTTGTTTTTTATACAATGCATATGTGTGACATAATTCTGTTAATGGGTGCAAAAATAACTATATAACTGGGTAGTTAGAACACTGATAAGTACTTACATCACCGGAGGAAAATTCCCATGAAATGCTCTATTGAAGATTAATCAATATAATTGGTATCATTAGAAAAATAGCTTTTCTGTTTTTGACCAAGCGTGAGATATTTTGTTTCCTGCAAAAATATTGTTTTTCAATATTTTTGCCATTCTAACTTTAGATTGATTTTATCCAATTTATAGATAGCTAATTCAAGTGTATTTGAGATAGTGATATAACTGAAATCTGAAACAGAACTAGAACAGAATTGATAAAACTATTTTTGAAGAAGAAAGCCTTAAAGCAACATCATTAAAAGCTTGGATATTGATAAATGATTATATTAGTTGTGTTTGCTTCTCGACAATTAAAAAATAAAAACGTACCTCAATTACACGCTGACCTCCCCTGTTTACATTTTACCTTCGTCTCCTTCGTGCATCTACAGGTAACCAACACGCCTATTTTAATTTGCATACTGGAACAAGAAACCTGTGCAACCATATTTTGATTGCAACTGGATTTCTTATGGAATGACAAACCTCTTAACAAATTACCTTCCGATGCAGAATGTTAAGCAACGTGCTTAAAATTCACAATGTCTGGGGACAATTGTTCATACATACATATATTTATTTATTTACTACTATCATAAATAATATGCTTATGTATTATAATGTAGGCTGCGGTGTTGACCGAATAAATGTATATTATTCATCCGGAATTTGACCAAATTCAATTACTTTTTGCTTGATACAATTCTGCAATGTTATTTAAAATAGACAAGCTAACTGATTTTAAATTATTCGTCCAGTCGCATCTTTCGAACAGTACAAAAAAATATTTGGGCAAATAATCACATAATATTATCACTATATTAATTTAAGTCAAATCTTATGGAAACATACAATGAAATAGAATAATCGTTGAGGAGAAAACGGGTTTGAAGACCATTTAATTCTTTTGGATACTTGACATCGAGACACTGTCGTGTCTCACGATAATCTGATCAAACTAATAACTGTGAACTCCCGTTGAAAGTGGGAATCTTAAAACATAATGTAAACACGTTTAATGTTTACTTGCACTCCACAAGCGGTACCGACCCTCGATCTCGGCCCTTATGCGACGCATCACTATACGCGTTAAAGAGACAGTGATACTTCCCCCACCACTTTCAAAACATTTGAAACCTATTTTCTTGCAAAATACTCGACAGTAATAGCTCAAATTTGGATATAATGGGCGGAAATATTGCACAATTGGGCTAAGCTTCGGGCTTTTTGATATACAAAGCCATTTGCTTAGTAGAATCGATAAACTAAAAAGTGGGGTGAGGTACGAGAGGGATAGCCCGATAGGCGTTCAACATACGGCGAAGAAATTTTCACCGGTGTATCACTGAGTATTAAACACATATGAAGCATTCTGTCATTTCAGTCACTTTTTTCGACCATCTCAGATCTGCCTCATAATTGACTATATCGAAGTATTACTAAACGGATTATAAAAAGTACTACTGCTTCATAATTGATTATATCAAAGTACTACTGAATGGCACTCTACGTGATTTTTTTCATATGTCTTAATCCAATATTTAAAAAATCCTCGTTTTCTTTTTCAAGTAACGATATAACTTGAATTTAGCGAAATAAAATGTCTCAACATAAAAAATGTTGTCTTGTGTTAGTTTTTGAATGGGAATTATTTACAATCATTTTCATGTCATGGTAACACTGCTTTGTTACCGAGAAACGGCGGATTTGTTTTTGCATTCAAAAATGGATATTTTTTTGGCTGAGGAAATTACAGTATAGTTCTGAATGACTGTCGATATAGTTAAAAAATCAGCATGACGTCACGCGGGGGTCTGAGATTTAAAAAAATGGAAGAACACAAAAATACCATCGATTACGTACGGTGTAGTGTTATTTAATTGACATTTAATTGATCATGTTGACGAAAAAACAAACGGATCGGGTTGATTACCGGACAAATAGAAGACATACCGCAGCCACACGAGCCAACACTTCGTATTACAATACACTTTGTAAAATAGCTAACGTATGCGTTATTGTTATTGAATTTAGATACACTCCTTGAACAGAGCTTTAACCATCCCATGACGTTCTTACTCAAGTTATTTTTCATTTATTTCATTACTTATTTGACTTTTTCTTTCTGAATATTCTACTATTTCAGTCAGAAATAGACATACATATTATTTAATGCAATAATAATGAAAAGTAATGAACCATGATTAGAGGATGAAAAGGTTTCTTGTTGAATTTCTAAATGATTTTTGATAAACATTTTATTTCATTCAATTTTCATTTCAGAATTTCAAAATTTTAATTTTACTTTTTATTTTGAATAAAATTTCGATCCATTTCCTTAAAATTAAAGTTATATATTCCAGAAAAATTGTTAATAAGAAGTTATTTATAGACTGCGCAAATATATTAAGTTAAAGTAAATGAAATGGTTACAACTCGGCTGCTATAATAAGCACAACTGGATTTAATTTAATGCGGCCATTACGTTTCCGATGTGATAATGGTAGAAAATAGTGAATTAACATGAAATATTTTCTTTTCCAGGTGAAGAAATACAAACATGGTTTCATCCGGGATCCCGTGGTTCTATCGCCAAGTCACACGGTCAACGACGTTCTCAATGTCAAGGCTGAGCACGGATTCTGCGGTGTGCCAATAACCGAAAACGGAAAGATCGGAGGAAAGTTAGTGGGCATCGTGACTTCCCGCGACATAGATTTCCTCGAGGACACGAAAAACCAGCTGAACCTGAAGCTCGAAAGTATAATGACTCGTTTGGAGAATCTCATAACAGCCAAATCGGGAGTTACGTTGGCAGAGGCAAACTCAATTTTGGAAAAATCGAAAAAAGGTAAACTTCCAATAGTTAATGATAAAGGCGAACTCGTGTCTCTGATGGCGCGAACCGATCTTAAGAAAAATCGCAGCTACCCGATTGCCAGCAAGGATGACAACAAGCAGCTCCTCGTCGGTGCTGCTATTGGCACAAGAAGCGGCGATAAACAGAGGCTGCAACTGCTCGCAGCGGCGGGAGTCGACGTCGTGGTTCTCGACTCCTCTCAGGGTAATTCCAAGTACCAAATCGATATGATTAAATATATAAAGACCGAATTCCCAGAGCTACAAGTCGTGGCGGGAAACGTTGTAACGACGATGCAAGCCAAGAATCTTATCGAAGCCGGTGCCGATGGATTGCGGGTTGGTATGGGCTCGGGATCGATTTGCATAACCCAAGAAGTAATGGCTGTGGGTAGACCGCAAGCTACGGCGGTTTACAAGGTTTCCGAGTACGCTAGAAGATTCGGTGTACCGGTTATCGCTGACGGAGGCATTCAATCAATTGGTCACATAATAAAAGGTATCAGTCTAGGTGCCAGTACCGTTATGATGGGATCACTTTTGGCTGGAACTTCCGAAGCTCCCGGTGAATATTTCTTCAGCGACGGTGTACGTTTGAAGAAATACAGAGGAATGGGATCTCTCGAAGCGATGAACAGAAAAGACGCGAGAGGCTCTGCGATGGACAGATACTTTCACAATGAGTTGGACAAAATGAAGGTCGCCCAAGGTGTCAGCGGATCGATAGTCGACAAGGGTAGCGTACTCAAGTTCTTGCCCTACTTGCAGTGCGGAATTAAACACGGATGTCAAGATATTGGCGCGAAATCCGTATCGGCACTCAGATCTCTTATGTACAGCGGGGAATTGAAGTTTGAAAGACGAACGCACTCCGCGCAACAGGAAGGCAACGTACACAGTTTATTCTCGTACGAGAAGAGACTCTTTTGAAACCCGACGAATAATATGAATTCTGATGCAAACAGTACCTGCATTTCATTGAAGGCCATTGATGTCGAGCATACGAGAGAATATAGAACAATCTAACATGTGACTACTCGTTTTATCGCCAGATAAGGGTAATCTCACCAGTAAATTACCAGTCGAGAAGGTTAATATGCTTTATATTAAAATCAATTTGAAGACACTTTTCTACTCGGAAGGTTATACAATTTTTCATAGTTTGATTGACTTTTTAAACCAGTGACTTGCGCATATGTTCTTAATATTTAAATTAATTCACAAGCAAATTTTGACGACAAATCGACGGATATATGACGTGGTTTTGTTAGTCCAGTATTTTTTAAGTATCAATTATAATATAAGTCCGTTTGTGACTAGCAATAATTAATTTTGCTTATTAGGTTGTTGATAGATTCTTGATCGATTCACGCCTGTAAT
Source organism: Clistopyga incitator (assembly GCA_947507545.1). Taxonomy (NCBI): domain Eukaryota; kingdom Metazoa; phylum Arthropoda; class Insecta; order Hymenoptera; family Ichneumonidae; genus Clistopyga; species Clistopyga incitator. The sequence continues at coordinate 8,335,516 of OX382178.1, read as the reverse complement.
TCTCGATATTACTAGTCTTTGAAAAGTTACAATTGATTGGTTATCATAACCTAATCTGGCATTAGAGATACAAACTGTTGTAACTTTTCAACAATTCATAGTATAGACGAATCAGGTGGGGTATAAATAAATAAAATGTATTGTCACTTATCACAATCGGACCAAACATACGGACTCTTATTATTGAAAATTGCACCGAATTAAACCATGAAAAATTGTGACATTAAAAAAAAAATTTATCAAGGCGTTTAGTAGGATGAGGCATTACACCCTCCTTAAGGTGATGTCTTGTACTGACTGAGTCGCCATAAGTGCGAGTGAGATAGCTGAAGCTTCCCGAAGTGTTATTCTCCGCCACTGCAAAATACTTAAACGCAGTCAGTACTTCACATTTTTTGCCCGAAACATCAATTGTGGCCAAGAACAACGCTTCACAGATTTTTCTTAATAATCGTTCAGTAACACATCATCTTAAAACCGGGTAACTACTTTGTTATAGATTTGCTTTAAGGGTCTAGTTTTGGACCCGGTTCGACAAATTTTTCCAACTTATTTATCGAGATATGTGAATGAATTTTTATTTCATACCTTATTTTCAGTAGAAAATTAATTCACATAACAAGATTAAATGGATAATCTCCGAAAACATCTATGAATAGTCAGGTTCATTGAAATTATTGTTTTATCGCAATTCTGTTCCGACGAGAACTGGCAATTACAAATAGTGACAAAAAAAAAGGAGTTTAAAGAGTGGAATTGCCATCACCCCTCAATTATTCAGAAAATTCTGGTCATTTACTGGTGACTTCACCCTCTTCCGTTAATTACGAGATGCAGCATCGAGCGAAGATTTTTGTTCGTTCTGTAATTGTCTTTAACTGTGAAAGCATAATATTTAATTCTAAGATCAACGCGGTCAGATTTGATAGACGCATTCTCTAATGGAGTTATGTTTTTTTTTTTTTCGTTTGTTGCTGCTTTTGCATTGTCTCGTACATACTTATAACTGTGAATTAAGAAGTTAATGGCACGAGCGTACTTCCGTTTGTGGTAGATAAGATTTCAAAGAAAAAAAAAAGGAACACCATGATACCAAGAAATGAAAGTTCAGTTAAACGTGACTGACACCGATTTTTAATTGTATAATAGCCAAATAAATGTATCGTGCTCGACCTAACAGACAAATGTGAAAAGTAAAATTATGGGATCATTATATCGAATATCAATTAAAAAAAAACAAACAAACAAAATGAATGAAGAGATGTTTTTATCTTGATCGATGATTCATTATTTTAATGTCAACGTTCATCTCAAAATCAAAAAATCATTGTAAACTTCTATCGAGCATTGAGAATCATAGATTTATTTTATTACTTCCGACTAACGTTAACGTTCTGTACCGAGTAGACATATGTATCCAGTAGATCGATCCGGACATTCTTCTACCTGACACTCTCTCCAAGAACCGATACTTGAAGAGATGGAATTATTATTGAATTTATATTTTAAGCCGGTTCGTTTTGGAATCTGTATATTTAGTAACGCTATTGTTAGAATATATATACATCCGTAAACCGATATATTTTACACAGATATTGAAACGCCAAATGTCTGGAATAAATTCCTACTGGACGTTTAAATTTATATGCATTCCTGTTTACTTTTTTCCACCTGCGACCCTATCAAATAGATCTTTGATGGCTTAATTTATTATCAACCTGCACAAATATAGATGCAGAATAAGCATCAGTCATCACCAGTGGATATTCATACAATGACAATTATAGAACAGCTTCCATTACCTGAAATTCGAAATTGAAATATTAGATTTTAAAAAGTGACTAATATAAATCGAATATAAAACAGCATAAATTGGAGTTCAACTGACATCTTACCTGATTCGCAAATGTCTTTAAAAGAAAAACAAAAATAGGCCGTACGGCAATTTATTTTATTTTTCCACAAATAGATTTTTGCTCACATAATGTATTATTTAAATAAAAAATATAGATCAAAATAACATCGATATGAAGCAGTTTCGTAATCGGAAACAACGATTGAAAAATAGTTTTACGTAGCGTTTTTTCTCAAGATTTGGGCCATGGGCCAAAAATGAATACTACAAAATTATTACCGTAATTAAGGACATAAACTAAAATATAATTCAATTCAGTATCATTAAGATCCTCAATCGATTTGCAAAATTGCACAATCATAATGCTTGGTATGTGAATAATGAGGTTTAAATGCTAGATTGTTTTTTTAAAATTCTTATAACTTTTTTTAGGTGACTTCGCCACCTTACTACATCCCTCATTAAGTATTTCAAAACATGATATATTATTGATTAACATATATTATTAATAATAAAAGTTACCACTATCGAATTTTTAATCTTGCAGGACCCAACATATCTAAATCAATTCATAAAATACATACTAATTGCGTTATAGTACAATATAAATGATTTAAATGAGCCGCGTTAAAAATATGGTCAAGTGACGCATGCGTCATGCTTAGCTGTCGTTATTGGGCCTTAAAAGTCTTATGTGTCAGCTTGGTGAGCAAACCTCCATGTTGGTGAGCTTTACACGCGATTTCCGTGTAAACTAACCTAAAAAGCCGTCTGCTATCGAATAACATTCGATTTATTTAGCGTTTGAATGAAGTATTTCGTTTTGTGATTTGTATTTTCGATCTTAATAATGGTTCTGTGCAACGTTGAATGCGTGCAAAAGATATCGCAGTATCTCGGCGTATCATCAAGCAATATCTATATATCCGAGAATAATGTATTTGGAAAAACTGCATTTACCTGAAGCATTATCAGTCACGTTACCGGCATTCCGTAATACCACATTTCATTTACAGGTAGTTTCATCCGATAATATCGTGAAAAATCAAACTATCCAAGGATTTAGTACAATAGTACAGGCTCTGGCAAAAGACTCGAAAATTGGTGATATACTTGGAAAAGATAAAGTGGAGTTAGCTTTGGTTAGACAGTGGTTGGAATACACTGTTTTGTATTTGAATTACTCTGATCTTCCTGCGAATAGTCGAAGAATCCTTAAGGTAACAGAAATAATATAAGCTACTTAAATATGGAAATTATCCCTAGCAAATTATTCAGAACGCTCAGCTTAATTTTTTTTTTAAAGAACATTTTCTTAATAATCACTCGAATGTTAATTGATTTTGTCCTGTAAGTACAAAATTAATTTTACAACTTATCGAGAGCAATGTCTGTCTTGTTCGAGAGTATAAGAAAAATAAGGAAAATATTCTCTAGGCTGAAGGACCTCGGTCGATGGCAATAAAATAAAGTATTACAACACAAAGACATATAAATATTGTACCATGAATGCATATTGTCAATAAATTACTGTTACTACTACTATTCTCTCTTAGTACCGAATAATAATCAATTATTAGATTTAAAAATATTAAATTTTCCTATGGTTATTGATAAATTCAAACTTGACTCATTTACATTAAAAGGATTTTGGGAATATTTCACTTTCTCTTGCACATCAAATATTCAACAAGGGCAAAATTGCATTTTTGTTTTTTACATTTAGCCTCCTCTTCGATTCCATTGATTTAAAAAAAATGGAATGTAGAAAGCAGGCGTGAATTGCAAGTAACATCAACTTGTGCTTGGAACAAGTAACAAAAGTGTCAATTAGGAATAGATTAAAAAATAAGGCATCTTTAGGATACATCCGAATACTCCAATAAATAATTAACTTCTACATATTTGAGGAATCTTTTTCCATTGAGACTTCTATAGCACAGATCAAGAGCACATACATTAGAATATACATTACAATACCAATATTATTACAATATTTGTAATAAAAGCAGAATACTTTTTCTAGGATTATTAGTGATTTTCTTGTATTAATTTTTGGTAAATAACTCCATTTTTTTTGCAAAGCTTGTTCATTCGACTACACTTATTAATTTTATCAGCATTTCAATATATATATATATATATCATTCATAGCTGCATTAGTCACATAATAAATTTTAGATGTAGTTTATAGATATACACTACGTCATAGAATATTTAATAGAGTCAATTATACAGATATTTCAACAATAATGAAAAACATGATCAGCTAAAAAGTCATTAATAATTGAACAAAAAGATCGTTGAACATAAATTTAAATTTTAAAATATAGCGTTCATGAAATTAGGAATTTTTTAAAAATTAATTTGAATCCATGAAAATCTATCTTTTTTAATACAGAGTTGTGCCTCATTACAATCTTGTGTACAGGTAGAAGAAGGATATATAATCTGTATAATAATCTGAGATGATAGTTCCCTGCAGAAACTTCAGCAACCATTCTTACTTTTTGTGAATTACAAAACCCTTGTTAATACATTTTTTCTCTATTTTGGAATTTTTTTTTTTTTTCGTACATTGTTTTAATTTTTTTTCAAACATTATTTGTCTTCTGATTAAAATTTTCTGGTATTCTTAATCCCCTGTACAATTATCCACAAGGACAGCAGTTTCTAAAATTGTTCTGTACATTGAAGTTCTTTCATCAATGAATAAATTTAATGAAAGGGTACAAGAGAGTAAATTGACCCTTCAAAAGTTACGTGAATTTGCTTTTTCTCCATTGCATCTTTGTTACATTGAAGACAAAGTTATTCTTGAATAAACTTAATAACAATTTGAAACCAATAATTCTGGAGGAACTTAAAAACCGTGGGATTCTATGAGGACTATATTCTACAGTAGCTTCGCGCCAATTATTGTTAAGCACTTGGCGTCTCTTGATACTTTCATTTGATACAAAAAAGACACATTTACATATAACTATTGAAACAGCGCAATTTTTTCACGAGTGTTATGCAAAAAGTCGCGAACTTTTAATAAAGCAGTTTTTAAAAATCTCAGCCACTTAAAGGGTCTAATATATCCCAACTTTAATATTGAAATAATATATAATCATGAATTTCAGGAACTGAATGTAACTCTGCAGAAAAATACGTACATTTGTGGAACCAGTCAAACGGTAGCGGACATTGCGCTGTATTACGGTCTACATTCAATTATGGTAATAACTAGGTGTACCTAAGAATTTTTAAAGTCAATGAAACCATAGGAATAGATGTGGATCAATGTAATCTTCCGTGTCACGGCCTGCAACTGCTGTCTGTTACAGAAGGGATTGACCCACCAAGAGAAAGCGGAGTATGTCAATGTCTCGAGATGGTTCGACAATATTCAGCAGAATGAGAAGCTGCGCCAAAAATTGGATCTCATTAATTTTGATTTACTCTATCTCTATCTTTAAATAAAATAAAAACAAACTCTCGATCGGTAAATGCTGGAAAAAATGAGTAATAGGGACCGACTCAGGTACGTGAATTTCGAATCGAATTTTATCGTATTCGATCGGCCCCATTTACTTAAGTTTTGAGCAGTTTATGCTTTTTTTTACCTACAAAAACAATAAAAACGCTTTGTTACTCGACGATTTTCCACCTACCCAAAATAGAACATATGCAAAAATATTCTCTCAATGACTGCTCGACTCAGTTATAAAATTCTGTCAGAAAATTCTAATATTATGGGAAAGGGGTATCCGTAGAGCACACTAGTCTATAGGGTGTATAAGTCATACTTTGTTACACGGGGACAAGATGAAGATAGAGTAGAGGTCCCGCGACGCAATCAAAATTTAATGAAATCTGAAAAATAAGAACAGGTCGCTGAATAGCCGACGAAAACTGTGAACATTCATCACTTTTCGTATTACAGACAATGAAAAATGCAATGAACGACAATTTTAAGTTCTCTAAAAAAATTCTGTATGATATCGCTTACTCTTCGCTTAAACGCGATTTAGCAACAACAAAAATTTGCACGTAATGTGGGTTGTATTATACACCGCTAAAAAAAAAATACAAAACCACCAGAGGTGCCATGGCATCGTAGTTTCGATTTAGAAAATTCGTTTCGTAAGAATTGCTACTGAAGACCAAAGAGAATTGCTTGTAATTATCAGGAAACTTCGAGAATGAAGAAGAATCAGAATTTTCCACTCTATTTTTCCAAATCACATAAAGAAAATCTCTGTCTGCATCTTCAATCGTTTTAGAAAATCCGGGATACCCTGAATTTTAGTTTAATCTTTTCGTTTCTATTCAAAGCGTAAATTAATATTGAATTATTTACAGGAGAACATAATGATTTCACAATAAAAATGTGGTCAGAAAGCCGTTGTGATCGGCGATGCGATATTTCATTACAAAATGTCGTTAAGGTTCCAGGAGAATTCCAATTACGTCGATATCTCAAGACAGTTGAACAATGTTTAGTAAACTGAGAAAACGCGTGACAAATTGGAGCTCATTACTATCGGTTTACTCAACCTGCGTCTTCATCAATTCTCGTTTCATCTTCCCCTTATTAAAATATTTTAAAAATGTCATGACAACACAGCAAACAATTTTTTTTTTTAAATTAGTAAACCAGTTATAAAGCTCCGATGAATATGCCATATCATTGTCATTGACGAATACAATATTGGTATATTAAAATTGCTATAACAATATATTGATGCAGAATATACCAATTTGTAAATTGCATCGTTTTGTATATTAAATTTACTTAAACTTTGAAGGTGATGTGTTACATCGATCGAGCCGCCATAGGTGCGAATAAGATAGCTGATTCTTCCTGACGTGTTATTCCTCGCCACGGTTGATTTTGAAAAAAAAGAATCAAGAAGTACTGACTGCAAAATACTAAAACGTATTCAATACTTCTCATGTTTTGCCCGAAACATCAATTGTGGCGAAGAAGAACGCTTTACAGTTTTTGTTACCGACCGAGCAGCAACACATACCGCCATGAGTGCGAGTGAGTTAGTTGAATCTTCTCGACGTGTTATTCTTCGCCACGGTTTATTTAAAATATAAAAATCAATAAGTAACCGACAGCAGTGTGCGCGCAGTCGGTGTATGGCTTCGGCGATCTCCCAAGTTTAAGCAGCTTCTCTCGCGGGCAGTACTTGGATGGGTGACCATCCAGGTATGCACCAACTTGCGCGTTAACTGTTGAGCGGGAGGCAGTTTTTCTGGTGTATTCTGATGTATTCTCATACAGCAGAAATCAGTAAAAAATAGCCGCCCGTATCGGCGCAGGTTTTCCGCAGTTCCCCTGTACCCTCGTGCAAATGCGATACAGTAGTGCATTAGGAAAGGGAGGCTGCGGGTAACATTCTGGGGGAACTCAATTAAAAAATGGAAAGGGATAGGGGAACTCAAGAAATAGAAGGGGATGAAAGGGAGTGGGGCAATCGTAAAAACCTAAAGAAGGTATACGAAGGAATACAAATTAAAAAAATAAAAATCAATAAGTACTGACTGCAAAAAAACTAAAACGCAGTGAGTACTTCTCATTTTTCCCCAGAAACATCAATTGTTCTCAAGAAAACAACGCTTTACAGTTATCGTTACCGACCGAGCACTAATTTCAACAAATTATCAAGGGGTTGCTCTCTTACAAATCATTTTTACCGACCGTGCGATATTTCGCGCAAAAATAGCGTTAAGCTTCGGGAATTCCCCTTTAGGTGTCTTTAGTGACAGCCAAGCAGCCGCAAAGAGTCAAACATGTCCGCCTTATACGGATGCAATCGGCATCCGAGTCTAGTCCAGCTCCAGTCCTTGGGCGGTCGCGAGCATGATAGAAATTTCGTTGTGCGTATCAAGCGCTCCGATGTTTACGCCACGTATTTGTTCGAAAAAAAAATGAATCTACAATGTGAATAACAAGTGCATCGATCGGTACGAATTACGCGTGGTCTCTTAGCTTCGGGTATTCATTAGTACAGTGATTAGTTACCCCGTAGTGTTTTAGATACAATTTTTCGCCCGTCTAATTGCGGCGTTTCCCAGTCGCTGTCAAGCTACCTACGAAAAAAGGCAAACGTTGCGAAACTAACGTTGGAGAGCGAAATGTGTGACGACTCGAGTGTTCGAGTGGCCGTTCGGTGAGTTTCCCAATTCATTTACTAATAAAAAAAGCACTGTAATGTCACTCCGAAACAATTGCAAGTGTTTTTTCTTTTTTTCCAACGCGCAACATTTACACAACGGATTATGACTTTTGATAATACTTTACGGACGTCGGAATTATATTCGAAAGATCTCCGCCTGCTCCGGCAAAAATGAACCGGCTTATTTCCTATTTTGACAGTTGATTCATCGAGGGTATTTTGCAGAATAAACTACACCTACGCGGTCACTTATGACTTGCGAATCATGCCCCGCACGACGTTTGTTATCGAAACTTTAATTCGTTGCCGTACAATCTCAGAAATAATCCCATTAATCTTAATTTTTTCCACGCTTTGTCTGACCTTAAAAATGCATTTTTCTTTTTTTTTTTTCAATCTTGCCACCGACTGTTTCTACTCTCAGATAGGTAATCTCGAGTGAACTCTCGTGAGTTCTTGTATTATTTTCATTTTCTTCAATCAATCTGACGTCGGGAGCGGCAAAATAGCCTCATACGTATTCGCTGAGCGTGCGCTAACGCTCGTGTACATTATAACAAGCGGATGAGAGCAGTATGTCTCAGGGCTGGATGCTGAGTTTAGAAACATCGGTAATGGGTCACATTTTGGCTATATTTGGCCTCCACATCGATTTATCTCTCACAATGCCGTTGCGCTTGCTACGTGCAATGTTCGATATGCGGCTACAGGGACGAAGCGACTGAAAGAGCGGTAGAGCAAATTTATCATCTGCTATTTGTTTCATTAGAATCATAAAATAAAATTGTGATACCTGAAAACTTGATTTCGAAGGCTCATTAACCCTTTGAGCGTGAAAAACGTTTTTCTAGTGGAAATTTTAATTTAATTCTAATTTTTTCCTCGATCGCTCGACACTTTTTAAATCAAACTATTTGAAAGCATACGGCATGGAAATTAGCAACGTTGCTGCAACAGAATCAGAGATAACTTAGAGATGAGTGTTAAAAAAATGTGGTGCCAAACGAATATCCTTTTGCCACTTTTTTTTTTGCTACCTATTTACCGTAACTTTGATGCATAATTTATATGCTGCAATATTGCCGATTTCTACGCGATTTAAAAACGTAGAAAGGTAGAGTAATTGCGAAAATAGTCGTCAATTTGGCGTGGGGGACATTGAAATTTATAGCTTCAGCAGACAAAATTTCGCTAATGTACAATACAATGTTCGATTCTCTAGCACCTATAAATAAATAAATGTATATAGTTTTGTGATGAATTTCTGCTTTATGATTGAAAATTTGTGTATGTTGTTGCAACTGATTTTACGGCGAAAAGTAAATACCATTACCAAATCGCGAATTCACATTCCCCGTGTAAATGCCTTCTCTGTGCTGATAAGCAGATTTGCCAAAAGCTGTAGAAAACCCCGATATTAAATCTACCGACGGATTGTATTAAATGTATCAACAGATGATGTTTTGATCCCTAGAAAATTCAAGTTAAAAATTGGAAATGGCCGATGGGTCTCCTATCGGGAAAGCTGAATAATGAATAAAGCACTGCGACAGATTCAAATAATGAATTATATTATATCAATTATATTTAGACAATACACGTCGAAAATGATACTGCGTCATTTTATCAGCTATGAATTCCAATTGAGCGAAGTCTCTTTCTGGCGTTGTAATTAACACTATTGAATAAATTTTCTTTAATCTCAGCCGCAATGGCAAAGCTTACGCGGAACTCGAAGCTTCCTTCGATACCTAATTAGTTCCGAAGGAATTTTCGCCGCGCGACATATTTATGTGTACATGAATTATTTATGAAGCGAGACGCCCGCTCACATTGTATCGTACCACATCCTGGGAATAAATTCGTGAAATTACTCGCATAACTGTTTGCTTCGCTCGTTAATCTGCATTAAACACGCTATAGTCGAATTGTGAAAATTTCTTTGGTTTTTATTTTTTATATTTTGCGAATAAGTGAACATAACAGCTGATCGTTATTATCCTCGAGGATTCGATGTTGTCACGAGCAAGTTTACGCGTCATACTATATATCGCTACTGCTCACGCTCACTGCTCACCGCTCACATAATATGCCCATTTATACCACAGATGTGTAGGCTTTATGGCTGGTTGTATAATGAGTACATACATACCTGCGTCTCTCAATGAATGGACCGAAGGCCCGCCTCACTATGCGCGCACCAGGGCCGCGTGGCACTCTTTCTCTACCTGTTTATTATTTTTCCTTGCCTGTTTCTACATCCTACCGCACAAGCTGCGAAGGCCTACTTCAAACAATCCTCATCACCGTCTCAACTACCTCTACGCGTCTCCGCATACTAAAAACGTCCAGCAGATTTTCGATCACGTTTTTCGCTTTGTACCTTACGTCGAGCATCATTCTTAGAGCGGAGAGAGTCATTTTTTTAATTTATCAGTGAAAAATAGTGCACTGAGAAAAAAATTTACTTGACATTTGATGTACATGCACGGGAAGTTTTTATTCATAAGATTAAATTTACTGTACAAGTGTGATGTGTGTCCAATTTATTTTTCGTTCTGTAAATTTAATGATTTGGTTTAATTTTACTATAAAAGGACTTAATTCAAAAAAATATGCTTTAATTTCATTGCAAAAGGTGCCCTAATTTTGTATCACTGTTGTACATTAAATTTGATCGACGAGTTTATGAATAAAAACTTCGCGTCTTTTTTTGCAGTGTGGTTTATGTTTCAAAGCACAGAGTATCTATGCACACTATGTATGTTTGCATATGTATGTGTAACACCTGAAAGCAAGAACAAGTAAATGTCTCGTTAGACTTAAGATACTGTTTACCGATTTTTACCTTCTCATTGGTCGAACTTCAAAAATCCCTTCTCAACAGAAGCTTACATCATCGATGAGATATACTCAGCAAATTTCAAATTTCCAGGTTGAAAGGCTTTGGACTTGCGTAGATGAGTCAGTTAATCAATCAATCAATTGATATAAAAGTTAAGATAATTTATATTTCATCATTTGTGAAGATAAAAATTTTTCATTGATAGCGGGAGGTTCTCGATTTGAAAAAAAAAAAAATCAAAATTAGCTTATTTTCTGACCCGCGCCTTGTGCTCGCTTTGGTTTACAAAATTGCAAAATTATAATGCTTCATGTGTATACATTACGAGGTTTGAATGGGTGATTTTTTATAAGAATGCTATCATTTACTGAATCTTTTTTTTTTTTCATTTTTTAGGAGTCTCCTTTATAGTAGCCAGATTATCAAGTCTTATGTGAAGTCATAGTTTCATAAAAGTGTATTTAAAGGTATATTGAAATTTAAAAATAATGAATTTCTTTCTATTTCTCGTAGGATACGGCCGCAAGTGGCTCGCGAATTGATCGACATGTGCAGAGTGTGCACTCAAGTACCACCGGGGGAACCGCAGGTATTCTTAGGACCCGACAAAGCGTTCACATACGATCATGTGTTCGACACCGGAGTCGGCCAGCAAACTATATACGACGCCTGCGTTGCCCGTCTCGTGGACGGTGCACTGGATGGCTACAATGCAACCGTCTTGGCGTACGGACAGACCGGCTCCGGAAAAACGTATACGATGGGAACGGGCTTCGATGTAGAACTCGACGAGACCATCATTGGCATCATTCCAAGGGCAATAAAGCATCTTTTCGATGGAATTAATGATAAACAGGAACGGGCCAGAGAACGCGGACAAATGGCTCCAGAGTTCAAGGTCAGTATCAAATAGTCCATACGACAATAGCTTAGTTACAAAGCAAAACTGTGACCGGGCGGCTCGCATTTTACTAAGAGCGGGGTCGTCGAAGTTCATCATTTTATTTTACTAATACTACTTATAGTTTTCATCATTTTTCTGCAGCTTTAAAAAAATATACATATATTTTAAAAAAATATTTTTAACAAAGTTAAGTTGATGCATCAGAAAGTACATCTAAGAAAATACAAAATTTTGGTTCAAAATCAATGTTCTCTGCAGTTTTATAAGTTTTAACACCTTTTTGTATGCATTGGAAATTATTATTATGGAACAGAATCTACGAAAATTGCTATGCTATGATAAATTGTTAAATAAGTAGTGGGTGCTTGAAAGTCTGAGAAGAAGTACAGTAATGCAATGTAGTTTATGTCCTATAAATAGTCGAACAATCGCAGAGTTTGGGTTACGTTCCCTGCGATCGGATTCCATGAGCTTGTAAAATGATTCTCGGATTGCTACATGAGACTGGGCCTGTGGGGAAGAGATATAATCGTGTGAATCCGAGTCGCACATGGCACAAGATATATCACGACATAATTCGACGAAACAAAATGCTTCGTCGCTTACATTTGGCTACATCTAGTGTTCAGTAAAATACTATTCTGAATAACGAGTAAAAGAACTTCAGGTCTTAAGTAGTTGAATGAAAATACAATTTTCAAGTATAAAGTTTTAGTCACATTCCATCACATCGCTATTAAGGTTTAGCAGTGATGTCTCCAAACTGTCCCATATTCTTTATAGGGAAGTACTTACAGAAAGACGCGTATAAAATATTTTAAAAAATTTGTTATCACGCTGAGAGCAAATAGTATGGTTGATTTTTAAAGAGGCATAAAAAGGCGTACGATATTTTACGGTGGAAGCGACGACAATATTATTGAATACTCGATAACAGCACAGTTTGTTATGATACGGTATCACAAATATATATCGAACAGCATGGGATATAACAAGTTACTATATTTATTGTTGAGGGTTTGAGAAAAAATAGAATCAACAATCGATAATATTATATTTGATTAACCTAATCATTTGACTTGAAGTTATGATTATAAATTCACACTTCAAATAATTATTTTAAAAAATCTAAACATATAAAGAAATTTACTAATTACTGAAGATAAGATGTTTTAATACATTGCCATTTTCCCGTAAACAGTTACTAAAATATTTTTCGTTACACATTTTTATGTTTCTCAGAGTCAATTCCCGGCGTTTGCTTTTTTAAGTAGGTGTATAATTAGCGTAAATCTGACCGTGTATTTCACTCGTTGATCCCTAGGTAACGGCACAATTTTTGGAGCTCTACAATGAGGATTTAAAAGATTTACTAGAGCCGGGTGGTCCCCGCGGTGGTGCTCGCATTCACGAAGACACAGCAGGCAATATACACCTAGCTGGTGTAGAGCCAAGAACCGTGACAAGCCCGGAGCAGGCCTTAGAGTATCTTCGCCTCGGAGCATTGTCCCGCACAACAGGATCCACTCAAATGAACACGCAATCCTCTCGATCGCACGCGATATTCACGCTGTACGTAAAGCAGCAAAGATGCATCAAAGTCGAGGATCCCGATGCGGACGTTGACACTACCAGTACGGATCCTACAAATGAATTTGAAACACTCACCGCGAAATTTCATTTCGTCGATTTGGCCGGTTCTGAGCGACTTAAACGTACTGGCGCCACTGGTGACAGAGCCAAGGAAGGAATATCTATTAATTGCGGACTGGTAGGTGTTAAACGGAGGAATTTCAGATTAATTTTAGACACCGAAAGTCAAACCATTGCAATTTTACTACAAAACACAACTAATTTCTTTCAATTGTTAGAGGTATCGCGATAATCTCAGTCTAAAGCTTCATTGCATGTACAGTTCTAAAGAAAGCTCTAATTCAATTCGGTCATCAAAGAAAAATCTCTAGAACTTGTAATGATTACACGGTCGATCATATGAGGAATGTTGTTTCCGTTGCAATATTTACTTTATTAATTAGGTTTGTCACGCCAAAAGAGTAAGGAGGCAACGTACAATGTTCCAGTTTCCAACTTTTCCGTGTTTGCGCCTTTCAGTGGCTAAATAAATTACAATTACCAATTGACGGTGAATATAAAATTTATCTCTGCGTATAGTTGGCTCTGGGCAACGTCATTTCTGCGCTCGGTGACAAAACGAAAAAAGCCTTGCACGTGCCCTACCGAGACTCTAAGCTAACGAGACTCCTTCAAGATTCTCTGGGTGGCAACAGCCAGACAGCGATGATAGCTTGCGTTTCGCCGAGCGATCGTGACTTTATGGAAACTCTCAGTACATTGAAGTATGCTAACCGAGCGCGAAATATCAAGAACAAAGTGATGATCAATCAGGATAAGAGCTCGCGAACTATCGCCTCTCTACGGCGTGAGATACAACAGCTACAACTTGAGCTTATGGAATACAGACAAGGCGAGTACAAAAAAAAAAGACATTTGGTTGTTTAGGAACATTAAATGGCTCCCTCAAAGATAAAGCTTTGCGCAATGGTGTATGAATTAAATTTCAAGGTTCTGCTGCAAAATGTATGCATGACATTAATTTATCTAAAATATTGAAAAATATTCTGTAAAGTGACTTTCGAGGTTCGTGAATTTTTTTGTAATCCGAAGGTTGATTCAAATTTATTGCTAGTGACACATTCTGAAAGCTTGGTCTATGAGAAGGCAGAAATAAAACGATTAATGCCTTTTTTTATCAGCAATAATTGAAATGGCTATTCGCTTCTGTAGGGAAACGAGTAGTCGGTGAGGATGGCGTCAACGACGCGTGGCACGAGAATCAAATGTTAAATAGCGAATTACAGAGTTTACGGACTAGAGTAAAAGCCTTATCGGAAACTGTCGAAGCACTCACTGCTAAGAATGCTCTTCTGCTGGCAGAGAAAGCGGCTGGACAGTGGGTAGCTTCTTCTGGTGGGAGTGGTGATCAGGTCACCAGTCTTGTACTAGGCTACGTTCAAGAAATCGAAGAATTGAGAGCTCGTTTGCTCGAAGCTGAAGCTATGTATCAGCAATTGAAAAAACGACAGATGCAGGTGATTTTTTACATAAAGATAATTGTCGATTATTAATACAAAAGTAGTAAACAGTTGAGTTTCCTCTACACTTTATCCACTTTGCAAGGGTCCGAGTGCAATTGAATACAGTAGGATGTCGATTATCTAAATCAATTATGCCTTTATGTTGTTGCGCGACGTAGCGAGCTCCGATTTGCATTTTGCTTTGGTTACTTTGGTTTACCAGCCTACTCGTCTGAGGATCTGCGTAAAAACGAGATTGGCATTGAATGTAACATTCTATATCCTAATTCACATTCCTTATGAGTTTAAAATCTAGTGCTTCGACTTTCAGGCATAAACGGCACGTTTTTAACTTTTGAAGAATATTTACAGTTCATAATAAGTTATCTCCCGTTACAAAATAGTAGGGAATCATCAAATTTTTTAAACGTAATAGCGATTTCATTTGAAAAATACGTATTAAATGCAGCCTGAATTCTGAAAATTTTGATAAGTCTGTTGCTTCCTATCATTTACATTACGGTCAATTTGTACAGGCTTATAATTGTGTTGCTTTCACTTATATGGTAATAATACGTAAAAGCAGCTTATCTATAAGTAGTGTGTAAATAGTAACAAGAATTCAAAGGATGGAAGTCAAAACACTTGGCGACCCGCTCGATATTTAGAACCACTATGCACATGCATTTATCCCATTATACTTTCAAACATATTTCCCTGCGAATATTGCAATTCGGTCATCCGAACTTCCAATGATTTGGCCAATCCTAAGTTGTTTAGATAATCAACGCTTTGCTCGGACCTATAAAAACTGATACAAAAGATACATATCTCCAATATCTGGAGTTCGCAGTACATTGGAAATTGAAGTGACGTTTTCGTATTCAGGTTCACGCTGCGAATCCCTACGCCGACTCGTCTTACGCGTTTCACGGTGATTCCCCTTCGGTTCTGGTCGAGGCAAAAAAAGAGTTACAAAAAGAATTAGACGCTTTAGCCGCACTGAAAGAACACCAGGTATCGAGCACCGTTACTGTTGGTAGGGAAGAAGAGGAAGACGGTGAGGCTGACAATACGGAAAACGGTCAGGAGTCTCTTAGCGAAGACGATTCGGACGATGATTCGGATCGTAAAGAGGAGGATGAAGAAGAAGCGGCTATGGGTCGAGAACTCGAGGCCCTTACATCCGACATCGATGTTAAACAGCGTCTCATACAGGAGCTCGAATTGTCACAACGAAGATTACAAACCATGAAGCAACATTACGAAGACAAATTGGCACAATTGCAAGCTCGAATCCGCGACACCCAAGACGAAAGGGACAAAGTATTGTCCTCTTTGCAACAGCAGCCTGCTCCGCCCACGGAAAAGGTGAAGAAGTTGCGCGATGAATACGAGAAAAAATTGTCCTCGATGCAAAAAGAAGTACGACTTTTACAATCAGCGAAAAAAGAACACGCAAGATTGCTCAAAAATCAGTCCCAAAACGAAAACCGTCTTAGAGGTTTGAGAAACGAACTTGCGGAGATGAAGAGAGCGAAGGTCAAACTTTTGAACAAAATGCGCGAAGAGGCTCAACGACACAAGGAAAACGAACTTAGACGTAATAGAGAGATTGCACAATTGCGAAAGGAGAGTCGGAAAAATGCGAATATGATAAGAACACTCGAAGCCGACAAAAGAATGAAAGAAGTGGTTCTTAGAAGAAAACAAGAGGAAGTCACGGCGTTGAGAAAACGGGACAGAGGACTCAGCAAGCAAGTTGCCGGTCGGGCGGCCGTCAAACAGGTGAATCCTAAAGCGTTGAAACAGAGGTGGCAGACGTTCGAAAGAACAATCACAAAACAAGCTCTAGCGAAGCAAGCAGCTGCGGAAACCGAGCGAGAAATGGAGCGCTTGCTTCAGGAGAGGGAAGAGCTTGGTAGGGATTTGGAGAGACTGCAAAAACACAGAGACATCGTGGCTGCTACGAGATGCGATACTGTTGACGTTGATGAAGATATCGATAACATTAAGAGCAAAATCAGTTATCTACAGGTAATAATAGTTATTAAATTCTGTAACTACCAATGTGTCACAATTGCTACATAAGAGTTAGAGATATTTTTGGAATTTCAATCCACCAATCCGAGAGAAATTACGCAAACAGTAGAATTTTATTAGAAACGCCTTCTATATTTTTATTTGACAAAACGAAAACGTATTTCTACGTAATAATTGAAAACTTTTCGAACCTACAATTTTTCTAATGTGTTGATACAGAGAAGTGTTTAATATTGGATACATTTTTTTAACGGTACGTATCGTGGTCGTTATATGGCTGAGGAAATGCTTAAGACAATCCATCTAGTAATCTTGAACATATTTTTAATGTACACAATTTTATTTTCGGTGGTATGTCGAATTTGTTGGGCTCATTCGGCAAATTTGACGCTTTTTTACGGCTCATTCAAATTTATAATGATATTGTAGTGAAATAATGTATTTATTTAGGATAGCATAGCCGAATGCCAACGAGATATGATGGAGGTGGGTGACGGCGAGCCCGAAACGGAGCCCGGTGTCGAATCGCTCATCTCCACGATAAAATCAATCGACGAGGCTCAGTATCTTCTCCAACGGATGTTAGCCTTCACGGTAGAGCAAAGTTGCGCCGCTGCACAAAAACAGCTCGAAGTTAGAGACATGGAATCCCGATTGAATCAAGTTGCGCAAGAAAGCGACGTACAGCATCAATTGCTGGAACATGTGCTTCGGGATCGGGATCTTCTCTCACTAACGAACAATCATACCAATCCAATGGCCTATAGTCCGCCGAGCTCTCGCAGTTCATCACCGGATAAGTAAGCAAATTATTTTCACAAAATTTCGCCAATATACGCGTTATAAACCAACTTTCTACATTAACCTTAGTTTACGACTATTCAAAAACTAGCTTGATCACTCTGCGTTTTGCACACTGTCACCTCCTGCATTTACAAAACGCCTTGCAATTAGTGAAAAGAAAGTGTCAGTTTGACAGCAATAAGTTTATCCAAGTCCACCATTATTGTCTTGATTCCGGCATACGCTGTAAAAACTTAACGACAATAGTTATTAATTTTGTTGTGTGCTTATAGTATTGTGTTATACTAGTGAATATTTTTTTTTTATTCTTCGGGCTTTACGTTTTTTATGTCTTTTAAAAAAATATATTCGACTTTCAGTTTATGTTAACTTGAAAGCTCTTTAAATGCGTATAACTGAGAGATTATACACGTAATTAGTTACATTCAACTAGAATATTTCCGTCCGTAAATAAATTACCCACACCCTCAACTTTCTTCCTTTTCTTTAGAAAAAGTGTTTATAAACACTTCTTCCTACAGTAGTACTAATTGTGTATAGCTGGACACCCAGTGAAACACCATTCTTTTGTCACTATGATAAAAAAAATCTTGCCTTAATTTAAATGAAAAATAAGCCCCACTTTATGAAAATAAAAATACTTAGTAAAATCGTTGTTCTCATTAGCAGTGAGAGTTACAGCCAAATTTCAAACGCCGAGGGAAAGGTGAAGACCAACAAAGTGAGGCGGCGAACGACTCAACCTCAGGAATTGCTATACGGGCTGCATTCAGGCGCAGATAGTTTAAAGGTCGACGATCAGAATCAAAATCACAATCATCCACTCACGAGGGTACCCAGCGCACCCGGAAGCCTAAAGTGAGGATATCCTCCGACATTTATCGTACTTAACTGCTTATTTACGGGTTTATGTTAATTCTCGGTTTCTAATTGAGCTGTTGTGGGTTTCAGAGGTTTAGTATTAACGAGAGGATCCCACGCGAGTAGTGCCGCCGGCTCGCCGACACTGAGCCGTCGCGACAGCACATCGCCGAGACCTCTCCGTCGACCTCTTCATCCCGGTGGCGGTTCCATGTGAGTGAGAATCCTCAAACTCCTTTTTCTCTTTATGATCCTCGTTTATTTATGTATCGATTCCCTCCACCATGCATTATTGGCGATATAAATATTTTCAAAACCAAAATACTCCATGTATTACGTACGTAATACCTCGATTTTCGTGACTACTGAGGGAAATTCGTCAAAACCCGAAGCACACACTAGACCACACTAGACCGTACACCAGGCGGATGGAGCGCTGTACAGTGCGTCTTATTCAATCGTTTTTGAGATTTTTATTATTGTGCAATTCAGTGTTTTGCAGGACAGAAAAAATTAAACTAGCATTTTTGTAGTTTTATTATAAGACTTCATACATACACGTGCAGGGGTTATTTTTTTGTTCATTTTACAAAAAAAATTGCGTGAATCTCTAATTTTATTTTTAAAAAGTACAAAAGTGACTGGTTGAATTTTTTTTTTTTTTTTTCATTATCACTGTACGAAGTATGCTTTTTCCTATTTACACAGAAGAAAATGCTAACTCTACTAAAAGTATTCGCGAAGTACAAAAATATCGTTGTTAAATCAACAACACAGACTTGTTAATTACGAAAATAAAAACTCTACTGTTTATGTGCTGACACATATCATGTAAAGAAATGAATTTTACTAATAAACGCTAATTTCGTTACCGATGTTTTTTCGAATATTTTAATTTTTCGAATAATTTTCGAATAATTTAACAAAACTAACAGTTTTTAAATAATAGTCCTTTCCAAAAATGTACTGTCTGGCAAACAAATCTGTTGAATTGAACATTCCCTCCACATATTCTTACAGAAATGGTGCATTTTTTTAGATTTTTTTATTTATTATTGAGCGATGCCTCATACGTTAGTTGATTTTCCTTTCAAACATGGCTGCGAATGCATTGGAATAGTAAAAACACATGCTGCTGCACAAGCAATTTTCGGAACAATAAGTTAAACCACCAATTAGCTTAGAAACACTTTAAAGAACGTTAGCACTGATTTGACGAGTGTAAAGTGCTCCACCCCCTTTAATCCCTGGGCCTGCGTAGTTACAAGGGGATGCATGGTATCTATATTTTATTTTCCTTCTATGTCACACCGCTCGAAAACACAATCTGTAAAATAATTCCCCGTGAGTTTATCGTTGTGTGTTCTACGTTCCAATCATCATCTGCACACCGTTACATTATCGTCGATTATACAATAACTCAGTAATGTTTTGTTATAACGATTTTTCTATGTCACATATTTATATATATATACCTATATACACACATACAACACGTTTTTTTGTCTAACACATAAAAAATTTAAGTGTAAATCGATTTTTTTTCTCTTCGTTTTGTAAAGAAATCAATAATATATCTGTGTATCTAAATGAATTTTTAACGTGTACAGTTTATATACAAGAAAAAGTGAATAAATAAATGCACATTATCTATTAATCATGCACAATACGACTATCCATACAGTTCACTCACCGCATTCAATCGATCGAGATATATATATATATATAGCAGGCTCTCGCATGCATGTTCACTGTACTCTCGACACCTGCCGTCGACGCGCATTGTAGACGTATAGCCGGCACGCGGATATCTGAGTGTCGCTCAAATCGATTTTATTTATTTTTATTTTTTACAGCACACGTTGTCGATTTAACCATCAACGTTGAATATTTTTTGTTTTCAATTCCAAAAGCTTTTTTAAAATCATATATACATGTTTATTATCAATTGTTTGCATATCTGTAACATAGACTTCATTAAAACGAAATTCCAAGAATAATAAAAAAGGTTTGAAATGTCAAGAAAAAGTAAAGTTTCAGAATTGTTTATAAATTGACGATAACACTGCACTTAACATTCCGAGCTATAGCTCCTTAACGATCGATGTGGCTAAGTACCTTTTGGTCACATTATACCGTTCGATCAATTGTTCTCCGCCGCTTTTGACGTACTCCAAAGCATTAATTCCGACATGTTCTATCTCGGTCGAGGCCGCTATAGTCTCTAATGCGCAATAACTAACACTGAAAGAAGTACACGGTCGTGCTAAAGTTTCTTCAGCAAATATATTCAAATCGTTTATCAATCGTTTAAAAGGCATGGCTTGACACTTTGTTAACCAGTCGGATATAGTGATGAGCTCCCGACGTGGCATTTACGCTATTAACCACGCATAGTAACATGCTATATCCTAACAAACGCCTCAACCAGGGAACAAGTAGCGCATACGGATGTATCATCGCCACCTGGTTCGCCAACGATCTACCGTCGCTTCAACAGCCGTGAGGAAAACGTCTTTTCGAGACTAACGGCGACGAGAGCGTCTCTTCCCTCTGATCCTCAACCCACCAAAGGAGTCATCTCACAGTATTCAGGAAAGGTACAACATTTTTTGCTTCCCCATAGAGGAAGCTTTTTTCATGAAAATTTTTTTTTTCGAGATTTTCATGTCAGTATGCTTAGAATCACCTAAAACGTCGAGAAAAATGGTTTAGAAAATGTGTTCGTATGTGTGTGTGTGTGTGTGTGTGTGTTCCAGGGACTGAAAATTCAATCGTCGATAATTCGCGAATGGCACGATCGATCCAGCTCAAATTTGGCACGCAAGTAGAGTATTAATTCTTCTTCAATTGCTGTAATTTTGAAGAAAATATGTCTATGTATACTGGTTTTATAGACTTTTAAATTTTTTTGAAAAATGTCGTATACTCTCTAACTTTCGTAAAAGTTCGCCGATGTGGCTAAATAGTTCTTTATAACTAGAGAGACGTTAAATGCTTTTTAGTATTGAATTTCGACAAAATCGGTATAGCGGTTCGGATTTGATAGAATTTTGAATTTTTGTAAAAAATAAAAATTTTGATATAAATCATGTCGAATCTCAGCAAATTTACTGAAATGTTCTAGAAATGAAAAATAACATACAGTTCTACTGTGTACCAAATTTGGTGGTGATCGGTAAAGTCGTTGAAATATTATACCATTTTGAATTTTTGAAAAAATAGCGATTTTCGCTATAACCTCGGCAAAAGTTAATAAAGTAAAACAAAAGTTTGTGGCTAATAAAAATGCCATGGGCCTGAGATTTATTCATTTATTCAAAACAAGGATGCAAAGTAGAACCTTGCACATTGCTTCCTCATTTAATTTTGCTCTTCACAAAGCTTCCTCTATGAGGAAGCCAAAATCAGTTACAGTACTTCCTTGTAGAGGTTGCTATATAAAGAGCAAAATTAAATGAGGAAGCAATGTGCAAGGTTCTACATTGCATCCTTTTTGAATATATGATTAAACGGTACCATTCATGAATACAAAAGGGAAATGAAAAAGAATGCAAAATGGAACTTTGCACTAGGTTTGGGAATATTCGAATTTATGTTTAGTCATTAATAATAAAACCATTTTATTTATTATTCATTTTTCGAATGTATACTGAATCGAATTGTATTCATTACTGAAAGAAGAAATGAATAACAATGTAACATGTATTCGGTATTATTTTGGTATTCGAATATCCCCATTCACCCTTTACACAATGCTTATCGATTATTTTCCTCTTTTTGCAATCGTATTAGTACAATGAATTATAAAGTGACAACTATTAAATTTTGGTCGATGCAAATATGAAAATAGATATGGTAATTACTTGGTAGTTATAATAATTATTTCATAGTTGTGGTAACTGTAAACAAAATAGTTTAATTGAGTAAAAACCATAATTTTCTCTCAGTGGATAATTTGGGATCCTTGTTTTACACTCGGACATGGACACTTTTTCCAAACCATTTTTCACGAACTTACAGACCATTTTAAATATAATGACATGAAAATATCGAAATATAGTATACATAAACGTATATTCCTTTATTAGGAAGAAGAAATAGGAGAAAAGTTGTAAAACGCAGTATGGTTTTCCAGGTGCAGCCGAGAGCACCGCTGCAATGCAGTCATGTAGCCGAAGGCCACAGTAAAGCTGTGTTGGCTATTTATGCCACAGGCGATCTACTCTTCAGTGGGTCGAAAGGTAAAAAAGACGAGTAAACATGGACAAACGTTTATCGCTAATAGTTCGAGTACATAATTACATTGGTATTTCATTCCGTGCTGAAAAATTGGCAGTTTTTACGTGAGTCATAGAACATACGTTCGAGAAGTGGGTACAAATTATCCACGGTAAAAATATTCTTATACATTGCCACAAAATAGATTATTAACATGTTCTTCGATATCGATTAATTCAGTGCTTCTCAAATTACTCGTAATGACGCTGCTAGTGTCAATTTTCGTCACACTAAAATTATAACACGTTCGCCGAATTCCTTTCCAGTATTTTTAGTCACTGTATCTTTTTGATCGATTAATTCTATGGAATTTTTCGTTTCAGATCGGACAGTGAAGGTATGGGACCTAGGAACTGGTCTCGAAAATCTTACACTAAGCGGTCATCCGAATAATGTCGTTGCGGTTAAGTATTCTCTGGCTCACCGGTTGTTATTCAGTGTTTCGGCGGCCTATGTAAAAGTATGGGATCTAAGGGCGGGCAATGCTTGCGTAAAGACGTTATTTTCATCGGGCCAGGCTCAGGGCGGTCCGATCTCGCTCACAACACCTTCGAGAACACTTCAAATACCTGCTGGCGAAACGACGATAAACGATCTTGCTTTAGGTCTGGATAACACGGAATTGTACACTGCCTCAAGCGACAAAGTACGCGTATGGGACATGAGAAAATTGACATACACTGGCCGACTCAGTACACCACATACTGCTGCAGTAATGTGCCTTGCTGTCGCCGAAGACGGCAGAGTAATCACGGGAAGTAAAGATCACCTTATATCACTCGTCGACACCAATACGTCTGGGCAAACTGTGAGCCTCGCACCTCCTCATTACGATGGTGTACAGTGCCTAGCTGTGGATGGATCAACTTTGTTTTCCGGTAAACATAAGCTGGGAAATCAATATCATTGCACGATTGAATTCGGAAATGATTTCATGACAAAGATTTTTTTCATAATCCGTTGATAAGCTTTGCACCGTTGCTTAAAGAAATCATACAATAGAAGGATTAACTTGATATAATAATGGTTACGAAACTTGCATAGGTGAAAGATTGCATTTTTGCAAAATGTTGAAATTGTGTGTCTAAATTATATAGTAATCTTGAAATTAATAACACGAAAACAATTATTTGTCTATGAGAGGACAATAATAAGTGTCACGGATCCTTTTTCAGGATAGTGCTAAATGTTTAAGAAAATAACTGACTAAACGAATATGTATGTTGAAATTAGTTGAATGTAACTCCGAACGTGTTTCTATGGCAGGAGAATATTATTAGCAGCAATCAATCGCATCAGATTCTTTAATGTTTTACTTAATTGACTCAAAACCCAGCTGTTTCTCCGAATATCTGCGTAATTCTCAATTAATTGATTGATTCATTTTTTTTAGGCTCGAGAGACATGTGTATAAAAAGATGGGATCTTGGTAGAATGGAATTGGTGCAATCGTTAAACAATGCTCACAAAGATTGGATATTGGGCCTATGTACAATTAACAACGGTTCTGTAATGGTGTCGGGATGCAGAGGCGGAATGCTTCGAGCCTGGTCCGTTCCTAAAGATCAGGCCGGCGAGTGTTCGCTTCTCGGTGAAGTTCGGGCTCACGGTTCCGCAATTAACGCAGTCGTCACTAATCAACAGCACGTCTTTACAGCCAGCAAGTAAGTCTTCACTTTCTCATTATTGATATTTATATTTAATGGAGCCATTCATAAAATACGTGACGCTGTTAGGAGCACGAGAACGTCTGAAGAGCGTCGAATTTTGTAACAAAAAATTATGTGACGCACTCATGCAATAATAAAATACTGACAGTTATTCGATACTGCGGGAAATAATTAGCGAGCCGACTTGATTAAGAATTTGTCGAAGCAGAATATTTGTCAAGTAGAAGCCTGAAGAACAGCAGGAAATCATTCCTAATCTACAGAGAGTCATCTGATTATTTTCTGAGTATAATGTACATCTTAGGTATAACATGCTAAATCAAACGCTTATTTATATTCAGTGAAAAATAAAATACTAGCAGTTGTACTCAAGCTAAGATAAAGTATTTGCAAAAGAATGCTTGTAGATTTGAAAACTTAGAATTTGCCGAAATTGACTATCAGAAGCCTACAACCTTTTTTTATAAGAATAAAAACTTAGAACTTTGCGTAGGAACTTGAATGCAAAAAAAATCGAAAGCAGCGTCGCGTTTTTTTATGAATGGCCTCTTATTTGCGAAGGGTTTATCCGAGTTTCTTTTCCAACTGTGCAAAATTTTGTTACAAAATCATTCGGGTCCTACCCTTCGCATGTATACATTACTTTGAATTGAATAACGTATGGACATATTGATTGCAGTTCTGGCGATGTCAAGCTGTGGCGTATACCCGATACATTCCTATCTATGTCCGTTTCCACCGTCTCACTTTAACTCGTTTTAGTTACATGCTGTGTTCTATCGTTTTGCTTGTATTTTATTTCACAGTGATTGAGCTTTTTGTCTGTCCTGTAGAGCCTCAATTTGTTTCACGGTACAAAACAGAAAAGGTACCGTGAGACAAAGATAGATTTGCAAAATATAATTTGTCTAATTATTTTATTTTTACACCTGAAGAGAGTATTTTCCGGGTAAGGGAAGGAAGTCCAATAATAATTGCTGAAAATCGTTCGAAAATGTCCTATTTGTTTAGTTGTTGGTCCTGTAACAAAAAATCGTACACCTTCGACCTATAAAACATATTTTGCCCTGTAACAACAATATTTAGCTTCTGTAGGCCGTCGAGGACTAAATATCGTTTTATGTTCATGCAACGTTACAATCGAAAGCAGTATGATGAAAATTCTCTAAAAAATGCTTAATTGTACATAAGATATATATCTCGGCTCGAATGCAGAAATATGTGTAGACACAAAATTAATGAAATGCCGTAGACTTGAAACTGCTCGCTGTAAATTTTTGGTCTTACAAGCTCGTGATAAACTTTATGAAACATGATTTCAATCTAGGTAATATACCAAATTTACACTCTTTTCTCTCAGGTATTTGTTGTTTTATGGGTTAAGCGTGTACATTTTTCTTATAATACCAATAACGGTACTAATAAGAGATTCTCAAAGGAATGTCTGTATGTTTTAAATGTAAATTCCTCCTCTTTATAGTCCATTTTGCTCGGTAACTTGATTGATAGAAGCTTTATTGTCAAATAACGTGTAATTCTAATAGCAACTTAATCAAAAGTAACGACTATTTAATCAGAGATGCAATTCTTCGTTCTTGAGTAATTAGTAAATTAAATTTTGCTCATCTCTGGGTATGTGTATTAACGTTACAAGCGTTTACGACGAGCTGTTGGTATAAGCTTGATTTTTTATGTTTATTTGCTAATTGTTCACACACTATCTTCTTCCTTTGCATGGTTACCGTAACAACACGCAGTGATGGAACAGTCCGGCTCTGGAGCTACCACAAGAGAGATCCACGAACATTTCAAAGGAGCAACTCACTCAAGTGCTAACATTCGTCTTGCGATGCATTATTATACGCAGTTTTAAGCTGCGAGTATTTAATTTAATTTATTCTTTGATAAAACAAAGAAAGACCTAATCTAGGACTTAAACGATAATGCGTCATTCTAGTACGTGTCTATCTAGGTAATTTATAATTAAATATCAAAGAAAACTCGAGTTTTCTAAAATCTATGGCTATAACAAATCTTGAAACGTTAGACAATTTTGAAAAATGTGTGTTTAAAAAAAATATTTTTGAATAATTTACGGTAAACGCTACGGTATCTTAAAAGCATTTCAATATTTCTCATCTTTTGTGACTATTGAATTTATTGAATTATTAGAACTTTGACAGACTGATTTAAATTGTAACAATTTTTTTTTGTACTAGCACGCGTGCATTTATTTTTTTTCGATAGTTTTTAATCGTCGTCTTTTTTAAACTAGGTAAAATAAAGTGCATTATTTGTGAACGCCTAATATGTGCTACTCAAGCTGAACAAAATAATAATAAAAGATATTCTAAATAAACCTTCGGCTTTTGGCATTGTCTAGCATTCATTTTATTATGAACAGGAAGAGCGTAATAATTACAATATTTACTCTTAGTACAAACAATAATTGTTGGTTAATACTGTACAGTCTGAGGTCTCTGGAGGTCCCAAGTACATGATATTGTCAGGGTTGAGTGTTGAGTTTTCTTCTGAAATTCAAACGATACGATTAATACATTTTTATAAATGTATTGCTACAAACCATAGGTAAGAGAGAAGTACCGGCTTAAGTTCTACGGATTCTGTGAATTTTCAAACATGTTTAATATACCATTTGTTAATGTTACACAGTACTCGTATATTGAGTCCAATATACCGATTTGTGCATAAAAACTTTCGTTAAAAATATATTAATAAAAATGTTTGGAATGTCACTTAAATCCGGTACATCTACGCTTGGTTATATTTTCGTGGCATACCTCTTCTTCTTTTTATGTGCTGATAGGGATTCTTGACCGCTGTCGTCCCCGCTGTCTTCTGATTGACTACTGCTGCTGCTGCTGCTCGACGAGCTGCTGGACGATCCGCTCGACGAATCGCTCGCAACTCCGGTATTTTCTCTGACGTCGATAGTTTCCGCCAAATTCGCTAAATTGGGTTCTTTTTCTCTCAGTACTTTCAACCATTTTCGAGATAACTTGGGCCTACCACGAACCTGAAACGACGAGATACATGAAAAAAGGCCTTTTAAAATATCGTCGAATGGACGATTTTGAGTTTAGATAAATTTTTAATCACCGTTTTGTGCCAAACCACCGGGAAATTGGTGCGTGAACAAAAGTTCTGCGTAACGGCTATAGTCTCGTCGAGGTTGAGGACCACATGCCACCATCCGCCAGGCACAAATACAGTCTCCCCGGGACCTTGTAAAATTTCTATCGGCAAACAATCTTGCGGCCACGTCGGCAATTTCGTACGAGGATAAACAACGGAAAACCACGTAATCGCCTCGTCACGTTGTTTGCCACCTTCGGCACCGGAAACCTTCAGTAACTCGCGCGGCGTATGAGTTGGAAAGAGGCACCAACGTTTGTGACCAGAAATCAGAGCGTTCCAGGCACTAGTTCCCAGTGGATCTATATGAATACCTGTACCTGTTTTCAGAACAATTCTAATTAACATAATGCGTTTTACACGTTTATGTTCTTTCCTCTCGCTACGACCGTCAATGACGTGTTCTCTCTTTCGTAATTAGGGCAACTTAGTTGGTGTAAACACATCACATTAACGTCATGTGTTACACGCTTTAGTCGTTCTCTCTCGCTCTACTGTAACGGCCAATGGCGCTATCACATGACCTTAGGTATATTAAGTAAGGTAACTTAAATTAGAAAATAATTTTATATTTCTGAACCTCTCCAAAAATAAATATGGCCGCTCGAAATGTCAACGATACCTTGAGAAATATACGATTCTTTCCATTTTCTGTAAGTTTTTTATCGTAATTCGGTCAGGCAACAAACAATTTATATTTATATAACGTCTCTGTCAAATTTGAAGCAAGTACGTAGTGAATTTGCGACGAATACTCGATTTTATGGAACAACCTATTTTTACCGACCAATGTCGGTAAATAAATTTACTCCAACATCATCTTAAGTTCATTTCATTATGATATGTTATGATGATTGTTAGTATTATGTTTTCTTATGATTCGCAGAGGTTTCCAAAAATTATATATTTGTTCATCAGAGTAAGTAAGTTTTACAGATTTTAAGCAGATGAAACATCACATTTAGTATTCAATAAAGTTTGTACTTAATGTACGCGATTATCTATGTGATATTTTAATTGAAAACGTGGATTTCGATCTGATTAATTACTTTGCGGTCGGCATTTTTGACGTTATTGTATCGATTGTGAAAATTGACTCACCAGATCTCGCCGGGCCCATTACGAACCAACGATACGGCGGTCTTCTGTGTTCTCCAGCATGCTGAAAAAGATCGTCACGGAAGTACTGAGGAATTGCGTAGTCTTCTAACAATTTTTGGCGACGCGGATGTTCCCCAAAAGAACTGTCGAAAATGTACAGAGGCGAATCGTCGTCGTTGTTAAGCATGTACTGGACATAATACTTCATCTTCATTTTAACACTGTAGCCCTCATTGTCCTCGCCGCATTTGAATTTTTGGTTTCTGTACTTCTTGGCCAGCCTCTGATAAGTTAAAAAAAAAGATACATATCGATTAATTTATAAACAAAAACTCAGTTTATTATGTTCTGGTAAATCAGAAGATAAAAATGCTGGCATAATCAATGCAAACAAACCTCTATAGTCCACTTATATTGGGCTTTCCAGTCAGATTGAACACCTTGGATTATCACAGGTTTGTAAGGTTTTTCATAACGTTCTATGAATTCTGCCGAAGACACTTTTGATTCTTCAATGCGATCAACATTGTCCTTGAAATCCCAAAATGGTTTGAATTTCTTAGTATATCCGTGCTGAGTCCATGCTAACTTGTCGCTGAGTTCTAAAAAACCATAATTAATTCTTTAAATCTAATTACAATTATTATAGTATCAGACGCTTGGATTGAGATTGGAGACTTGCAATTTTTTGTAAGAAAATATTCTAAGTTTCATATACACCATTGAAAACAAAAATTCTTATGAAATTTCAGAGACAATTTTCTATTGAAGTGAGGCCATATACATTGAGAAATAAATGCAAGGCCAGTAAATGCCTTTTTTGCACAGGACTTTTTTAGAAACTTTTATTTAAAACCATTCATGCTGTAGTTATTGCTATAAAACAAATATTGCTATAAATCTTATAGCAAAATGAAAATTGCAAATGTTTCCTTAAATATGCAAAACGTATACATTTTTATTCATTTATTTGCATGGTAATATGCCAAACGTTGCATAGGTGATTTCTTGAATAAATTTCCCATACAAAGATTGAATTGTACGCTCCATCGTTATATGAATGGAAATAAAACTGAGAAACTGTAATATATCGTTACCGAAATAATTCAATCAATTTTTTTGTACAGTTTGAAGTTTTCTGTAACTCTTACAATTTTTCGTTCAATTTAATTTTTGTAAATGTACTAATAAGTCGTCAGTCAGATATGACTTTTAAAAATATTTCCTCAACTGATATTCTGTAACTTTTTATGTCGTAAGTATGTATTATTTATAAATTATATCTTACAAGTGTAATTCAACCAATAAATAACCAGTTGATTAAACATATCAATTTTAATTCAGCAGCAATGAATAAAAATTATTATTCAAATGGATGTTCCACTAACTTTAAAAAATTTGAAAGTCTATCGCAAAAATTATAGAAGCAACCAACACAAAAACGAAGGAAAATTTGTTTTATGATGACGTTAATATTTTATAATGTTCATATTTCTTCATTTCAATAGTTTATAAAATACAATTTTGTAGTTATCGTAACTCCATCTTTGCACATGTTACAAATTGAAACTCAATTATCGACTATCAACGAAATTGTAATCGAATATATGATTGCCAAATACCATACGTAAAATAGTGCATGAACTTTGATTTGAGCAACAAGTTAGCGCTTTATGCATACACATTGTAAATCGAATTGACGCTCAATTAATTCAAAAAAAAAAAAAGATGCAAATCCTCTAATGTGACCAGAGGACCAAAAAATATCGTGATTTCCTATTATGTCGAATGTGATATAGATTACAATGTGGGAGAAGATTCACGAGCGTAGAGTTTGTAGGAAATAAGAGTACACCTACGTCACGTTACCAAAGGAGTAAAGGTTAAAGAAATAGGTTATAATAATCGACTTACCCGGTCTAGCTTTTCTCTTAACTTCCTTAATACGTTTCTTCGCACGGTGATCGATCTTGATATCATCAGTCATTTCTATTATATAGGATTATCTATTAAACCTAGTTTTAAACGTATTTACAATTTATATTCGGGAAACATAAAAAAAATACGTCGCGCAGCGTTAACTGTAACTACTGATTCGCGTTGTTTCCTTCAGATGTCGGGCTGGCATAAATGCTTTTCGCTCTTCTCTCATAAACTGTTAATTATCTTCGCGATTGTTCGTTGACGAGAGGTCCAGTTATTAAGAACGAGTACGTTACGAACGATGATAAATCCCAAGTGCCGAATGCACTGGTAAACGAGGAACAAGTGCAACAAAGGTTTGCGCTAAAGTAGCATGCAACTTGTAACTGTACGCGCTGTCCGACAGGTATTCCTCAGAATGACAGAGGCGGGGCTTACGGCAGGCGTTACATGCCTACGTGACAAAACTCATGTCAATGATGATTTCTCAAAGCAGCATCACTGCTTGGGGAAGGGGGCCATTCATTCGATACCGTAATTTTCGTAGGCCCAAAAAAAAACCCACGCCAACAACCACGAATAGATATCCCGTTGCTGTTCGGAAAACGCATTCACAATTGCAACATTGGAATTTAAAAAAAAAACGTAAACGTCGCCAAGTAGCGTTAGATATATTTTATATATATAGTTATACATATGTATGCATCTAGGCTGCCTGGACTATATATAAAATTATAACACCTGAGGAAAAAGAAAAATCCAATTTTTGAATAAAAATATTTTTTGAAAAAACGGCTTAAATATCTTAAAAAGGAAAAAAAATGTGCAAAACGTTCCAAGTTAATCCGAGTCTTGTCGGTCCTCAAAATAGCTTTTAAATATAAGAAAATGTGCTCGAAGTGGCATTTAGATATGTGTATATGTACACATGCGTACTGTATGTATAAAACATAGGATAAACGCTTGAAAATAGGTGAAGATGCATCGTCTACTCGTGGAGATTCAAGTTCACGCGTGTCGCGTTACGTTGTTGGAGGTTTAAAAGTGGATGGCGGGCAAAGTAGCGTTCGCGTATGTGGTATATACCATGCAGGGGAGATATATGCACCATTGTTATGGTTATTTTTTATTTTTATCGAATGGTGCCCATGGCCCGAGAGGTTCAATGGTTGAGGGGGCGCATGCGCACGCGGTGCCGTTGTGTTAGCACGAATGGCCCGGATGGTCGCCTCCGCGAGTATACACGGTAGGAAGAGGCATGACGCCATGTTTTGATGTGGTCATCCCCCCCTGCCCCCCCGCGCCCCTCCCGAGAGCACAACTCCATTCCGCCAGTGTTTTCTGTCGTGCGGACCGTGTGATCCCGTGCCTCGTAATTATTTGGCGAACCCTCCCCGGACTCGGATAATTAGCCCGCGGTGCATCGGGAGGCCGTTTTAAAACGTGCCAAAAGTGACAAACGCGCCAGGAGGATACCGAGAATTGATTTGATGTGCGGGAAAGTTTTTACGGAGCGGGGGGGGGTCCGCGAGCGTCGTCTACGTGGTGGTGGTATCCTAGTGCACGCGTGATCTTACACGCCGAAATCGAGGAATTTCCGTGCAGCTAAATATCGTTACGTCATTGAGGGAAAAGGCATTTTCGCTCGATTGTCTTTTTCTGGTGGTTGTTGTTGTTGTGTTGTTGTTTGTTTTTTTTTTCTTTTCTTTTCTTTTCCTTTCCTTTCGATTATTATTATTATTTATTTAACCCGAGACGACGTTACTAGGCGCACACGGAAAATGGAACTCCGACTGCATTCGCCAGCCGGAGCAGAACCCATCGTTTATCAGTGGCCACTCACCTCCGGATCTGGAAATGTAAGCCAATTTCTCACGAGTGTTCGCGTTTTTATCTCGCTCAGGACGCATCGCGCGTCCCCCTCCCTCACACCCTCATGCCCACCGTATTCTCGCGCTTTTCTTACGACCCGCTAATCCCATCGCGACCCATGCATCGTCGCTATGCCAAATTTAATGACAATGCTTTATTTCGTCGTCGTGCTCACTGTCGCGGATACCGCGTTTTATTCCCTCCATCTCCCCACCTCACCCCTCAGCTGATTTCGGTAACGTGGCGTAATCAACTCTCTCGTGTCAACATTTACGTGCACATGCGTTTACTATGTTTGCATTCATGCTCCACATTTCATACACATCGTATACTATTTTCCATTAATGTTGTCGGTTTAGCTGACAAGTTGAGTTTGTTGTCTATGCCGAAGATGATTTTGGTACGCTAAAGGCACGTTCTGGAACAGAAACTTCTCGCGTTGTAGTTTATGAATATTTTTGTAAGGTCATTGAGTCATGATATCAAATTATGTATGAGCAAACCTTGCAATGGTGCCGGAAATTTTTTTGTACACCGCACGGAGTACACATGAAAAAAGTAGATATTATAATATTGCGACAGTATGTTGGATATACTTTTGTAGTGATGATCAATAACAGTCAATAACAATACATTATTTTCCACTCAATGTGCATTTCATATACTTATCGATAAGTATGATATTTTTCTATATAATTTCTATTTAATAGCAACGAATAGTTCGTTTATGTTCGGGTTGCATTTCATATGCTAAAGAATATGTCATATTTTATTGCAGACTGTGTCAAGGGCCTTCATTAACATCCTTCTAGCTTATTACAGTTGTCTAATCAAATTGTATATCAGCGAGCATTGCCATGATGCAACAAGGTTTTAAAACATTGTCAGCAGCAAGGACAAAAATGTTCTGATATTGCATATCATTTTGTGGTTATATATTGTATACGTTGGTCTTTAAATATACTTTACAATTTGAAATAATTTCCCTTTTTTTAAATAATTTGATTCAATATTGTACTTGTGGATTTTATATCTTCATTTACAGTCTGTGGTATCATAATAGCAAAGGATAATAATTCTAATCCAATATCTCTCACTTGAGCCTAATTTATAAATATTACATCTTTTCATGTGGTTAGAAGGAGAACAAATCTATTTTGATACATTCCGACAAGGTATATGTTAATATCAACCGAGAGCTACACAATAATGTTATAAATTTGAATCTGCCGTTAAGTTTCATCAAGTTTTTGTTATTTGAGCCAGTTTACCAATTATGACTGATTAAACGCAAGTTCAATTTCTTTATTTTTCCAAATGTTGAATCGTTTCTGCAAGGTGAACCCTTGCAGAAATGATTCAACATTTACTGCAACAACAGCAATGAAAAATAATTTGTATTGCAGCATTTGCCATTAATTAAGGAAAGCATTAATTGCGATGGATTACTTAAAAATTCAACGATTAGCATTGATTCAAGTTATTGTAATGCAATCGTAACAGCGAATATTTTGAATACAGAGTAAATTGCACTGTGTAAAATATTAATATTACATTGGTTCCAGTAAACAATGCAATATTGTGTATGCTTTTAAAGTACACATATGTAAATTAATAATATTTCAGAGTAATTGCTATGTCATTAATTAAAGAAATGTGATTCCTAAAAAAAATGCAATGCATTAGTGGAATTGAAAGAAAAGAAAAGGACTCGATAATATAAGCAATACATTTACCACAAATTCATTTTTCCAGGACCGTCACGATGGTGCCCTGGATGTGGTTGAGACCATGAGATGGGTCTGTGAGGATTTACCAGATTTAAAACTACCATTGGAGAACAATATTCTGGTCAACTATGATACAAGAGATTATGAGAGTATGAAAGCTCTGTGCGACAGGTTTAACAGAGCTATTGACAGTCTTGTGCAGCTGGTAAGTTTAACTTACGATTGACTTCTCTGCATCCTAGTTGAATATTCCAGGGTTGAGACTTATTAAATAAAATAGTTATAAATTTCTTGGATACATAGTGATTATATCACTTTTCTGGTCATTTATTCTAATGCACTAAGCTGTTTCAGTAGCAGTCAAGTGGCTGTAGGGTTTGCGAATCGAACAAAGAACACAAAACGATTTTCCTTGGAGTGGGATGTGGACTAGTTTCATGGTGTACTGCAACAGCGGAATAACGTACTTGAATGATACAATGAAATCGCGTAAACGTCTTTTTCCGACATCATAGCCTCACGCTCGTGAAGGATATTGCATGTCCGGAATAGACTATTTCATATCTCCATTATTTTTACACTCTAAAAATATCCTCTCATTTTATTTTCATTTTTCATTCTTTCGTATAATGTTCACGATAGTGCAACACAATAATAAATTAAACATACACAGAACTACTCCCTCTGTATACGCTTATTCTCGGATGCAGAGGATTCTTCGATAACAATGACGGCTCTGGTTTAATTGATCTATAATTGCGAATTGTCGAAAATTTGTGAATTCTCGATTACCTTCGTTTACGTTTTTAGAGTATTTCCAAGCTTTAAATAATGAGAATTGAAAAAGCCTTCATTCATTCTCAACTCTTTATCAGCCAACTAAGTATATTTGCTATATTACAGTAATAACTATTTTTTTAAACATGTGTTTTTAATTATAATCTCCAAAATCAGAAAAATTTGCCAAACAGTGAAATTACATTGGCAATGTATTTAACATTTTTATTTTGGGAAAGAGAAACGCAACAGCGCTAACAGCACTGATTTTCTATTACTTTCAGTTATCATAGTTTATGTTTAAACAAAATCAGGTTTTCTAATCTTAGAGGGGTTTAGGTGTCGAGAGCCTTAATTGAGACTAATTAGACAAACAAAATCAACAATTTCAAGTACGGTTGCTGTTAGACCAGAGCTTGTCAAACTAATTTCATTTCACTCTCTGATGACACTGTTTCAACTGAGTTTACTTGGATTAATATAGGAAAAGGGCACAAGTTTGCCATCGCAAAGATTGAATAAACGTCCCAGCAGAGGTTTGCTTCGTCATATACTTCAGCAAACGTACAATCAAGCGGTCGTGGAGCCTCCAAAGTTGAACCAATACGAGCCTTTTTCACCAGAAGTTTACGGCGAGACGAGTTATGAACTCGTCTGTCAGATGATCGACCAGATAGATGTCACGGAGGACGATGTCTTCGTCGATCTTGGTTCTGGAGTTGGTCAGGTGGTACTTCAGATGGCTGCGGCGACGGTCTGCAAGACCTGTTTTGGAGTGGAAAAAGCTGACGTCCCTTCGAAATATGCCCAGGTATTTATCGCAAATTTCTGTTAAATATTCTGGATCTATTTATCACGCATATAACGATTATCTCAACATTTCAGAGCATGGAGATACACTTTCGTAAATGGTTAAATTGGTATGGGAAACGATGCGGCGAATATCGTTTGATAAAGGGAGATTTTTTAGCTGACGAGCATCGCGAGAGTATAACAGGAGCCACCATTGTGTTTGTAAATAATTACGTGTTTGGTCCGACCGTCGATCATCAGCTGAAAGAACGATTCGCAGACTTACGTGATGGAGCACGCATTGTATCATCAAAATCGTTCTGTCCTCTGAACTTTCGAATTACGGATAGAAATCTGAGTGGTTCGTATTTTGCAATCACGGAATCGGTTTTGTAAAAATCATCGATTTCGACTCTTAACCCTCAGTATCATATTCATTACATTGGAAACAACTTAGTATTGCTTAGAAAAATGCATCCAGTGATTTCATAAAAGTCATATTTCTATATAGCAAATCGTCTAGCAGTTGAAAATGTACAGGTTTTTAAATCATTTCTATGAACCGTTTGGCATTAATCATTGGAATACAGCACGGAACGTCGAGAAACTTATTAATAGCAATCATAACATAGTCAGTCGCGCGGATAATTTTTTTACAGCATTTTAAAGGAAAAATTAATCTCTATCATACTGAGATTAGTAAAAATGATGTATTATTTTATGTATCCTTAATTTAATCATAAAAATACGTATGCAATACTCTTTGAGAAGTACGAGAGATGCGACATTTTTGTCATTTTTTCCTTGAAATGAATATAAATGGATTTATAGGATTGAGAAATAAGCGAAATAAGCTGATTAATAATGTTGTTTGTATGTTCACAGACATTGGCACGATAATGCACGTCTCGGAGATGACACCGTTAAAGGGATCCGTATCATGGACTAACAAGCCAGTCTCTTACTATCTCCACGTGATCGATCGTACCAAACTCGAGCGTTATTTTCATCGGTTGAAGAACAATAAGCAGGGAGGTCCAGACATTGAAAACTCTGATTCTGTGATAAGTAACACTGCCAGCAATAGTAGTAGGATGTCCAATAGAGCCGAACGAGCCGAACGAGCCGATCGATCAAAGCGAGATTTTTTGAGGCAACTCGACAGCCCCAACAACTCTGAACAACAGGCAAGCAACAGCGATTCGGACATGGATGAGAATAATATTAAGACCCGCCGGCAGCCTTCTAAGATGCGTCGTAAATTAAGTAGAAAAGTTGCCGGTGGCATCGGAAGACCCGCCACGAGAGGAAGACAACGTGGCCGAGGTGTCAAAAAAACCAAACCCAAGAAAACTATAAATATCTCGGGATTGGATCTTCTTCATAGCCAAACGTTGCTGAGCACTTCGCCTCAAGCACTCGGAAAGAAACCACCGCCCGCACCTGGATGCGTTGATCAGCATTTATCGTCGCTTTCACTATCGATGCAATCACATTCCGCTACGGTACACGAGGAACTCAGTATACCGGCAGCGCCTTCCGCAACACCTTACGCATTGCAGATACTCCTCGATTTGTACAGGCATGTCTTCTTTTACTATTTTTATTTCTACAATATAAAAACATTCCACTCATTTAGCTGTTGGTATTATAACAAAATATATCGAACATCCACACGGAGAAAAGTATTTAGTTGCTGTAACCAGTTCGCATCGATAATGGTACGCTCCAAGCGACTAAATGTGCTGCTGCCTCGATCAATTTTTTGGTTCCGTTGGCAAAATATTTAATTCTGCCGCACAATTCGATAACAATTGATCTGTTGGCCGAACCAACTGATTTGTCGCCCCAAAGAACGGATTTGTTTCTTCAATCAACGCGTTTTTTGGCCTCATAATTTTTACCGCTTGGTAAAACGCAACTTTTAGCCTTTCCCCATACGTAACCTTACTGAGAACACTATTGAAAACGAAGAAAAATGTCGTTCATTGCGTCGATCAATGTCGCGGGGTACTACATTTTTCTTATTTCTCAGATGTTTCGGCACCGATCGCGGTATTTCACAATCTCCTTAAAATATAGACGAAAAGAAAAACTATTTCCAACGATAATAATAATAATCGCTATGCTAAATGTTTCGGAATATTACAAAATATCTGTCTACATTGAAATCTAATAGCTCCACCAAACTGTATTTCATTTTAACCCACAAATATAAAAATAAGAGAAGATCCGTTTTTTAAACTTTCCAGTCAAATCGGCATTAAATGACGAAATGTAAAACGGACGAAGCAAAATTATCATTCAACTTGTTTCAGGGACCAATTTATGGTTATTTTGGAATCCATGAGAACCCCTTCGTATCGCGCATCCGTGAACACGGACTTGGCGAAGGAACGGGAACGAAATTCGAAGCTTCAGTCGCGGGCCGCACAACTTGAGAAGCAGATCAAAGTGTTGATAGATGATAGCGTGGCGCTTTTAAAAGCAAGAATGACGGAATTGGGTATAAACGCTACGTCGCCTGGTGACCTGCTCGCCAAGGCAAAGGAGATCGTCCTTCGACATAAGCAGTTGCAAGCGAAAGCAAGCAAACTTCAAGCTCAGGTTTCGTCGATGGAGACGGAGCAAACGCGTTTGACCGCTATTAGACATCAAGAACTGCAGGAGAAGTACAATAGTCACGGAAATGGCATTTCTGTACCGCCTCAGCCCCTCACACAGGATTATATACTGAAGGAAATATCGACGACCTTGTCTCAACGGAAAAAGCTGCATTCACAGGTACTTTCCCAAACTGAGCTAAAGAAAATACATTTCCAATAGTTGGGCAATAAACACTTTATCGCTTGATTGCACCTTATTTTATTTTGATTGACTAATAAATCCGATCTTGGCCGTAACGCTGTAAAGGTAAGTGCGGTCAAAGTTGTCGATTTTAAGGCAATCCAAAGGCAAAAGGCGTTTTTACGGTGCCTAAACGGAGTCTCTAATATCCTCGAGAATATAAAGCTGTACTGCCGCGAAAATTACTTTCACAACATTTGATTGAACTCTGCAACGCAGAAAATATGCAAGGTTCAGTGTTTATAGATTATTTGCCCTTTTTAAACTTTTCACGTTACAACCTAAAAATATACCTTACTTCACTGTTTTTTTATCGATCAAAGGCTCGGTTGTTATTTAGTAATATCGAATACCGACTT
This sequence comes from Clistopyga incitator, assembly GCA_947507545.1. NCBI lineage: Eukaryota > Metazoa > Arthropoda > Insecta > Hymenoptera > Ichneumonidae > Clistopyga > Clistopyga incitator. Next base: position 8,296,425 of record OX382178.1, on the reverse strand, counting down.
AAAGTAAAATTGTTTGAACAAATTTTCGGAGGATCACTAGTAAAAAAAAGGTAAATTTAAATGAAAGAAATTATCTTTAGAATTTTTTTAAAGCAAGTTTATTTAAATGTTTCGAAATTTTTTCCGATGGAATAAAAATCTGGAAAAATTAGGTATGTTAAATATGCTAAGAACGTGATTGTGTCTATTGGAAATGTTGGAGATTTGTTAACGAAACGATGATTAATGAAGCAACTTGATCACTTTCCAGATTTTTCAGAACATTTGTTGTTATACGAAATGTATTTTCTAATTTTCCAAAGAGATTATCAGAGAATATTCTGTATTTGAAATTGCAATTGAAAACCACCTCAGAGGTGGTCAATCTTTTGTTTTATATTTATCAGATATTTAGATAATATACTGATAAATCTTAAAAAATAATTAGCGGTTCAATATTGGCGGTTTTGGCATTGGTTTTACTGCAAAACTGATCCTAGCTCACCAATAATAGAAATCTGGGTAAAATCTATTTCAGACGATAAAAATTTCAAACAGTTCATGAAAAAATACTACTAATATACTATATTAATGAATAGCTTGAAATAGGGAAAAATGGGCTTTCGGCTGTTTCTGTAGTAGTTAAAGTTTAATTATCTTTTCATCGTGTTCTCTTACTCTCATTTAGTTCCTAATATTAGATTTATTGCATTTACTTACGGACAAATATGCTTTATTTCAAGTGTTTTTCATAATTTAAATGAGTCACGTTTTGTATTATATATAAGAAATTTGATATTCGACGAAAATTCGGCAAATGACGCGTATTTTTATTTCAACAAAAACTTTTTGTTTTTGTGTGACAATCATTATTGAAGTAAAACATAACAATCTTTTTTCAGACTTCAGCTAATTTCTGCTGAACTACCTTCAAATCTATGCAATTTTGATAGCCATTAAAATGATTCAACTCTCTTACAATCGTTTTCTTAATAATTGCCTTAAAATGGACTCGTACCTTAACAAATTTTACAAACAAACAAAAAATTGCAGGTGTCAAAATTGGAGCATGAGCTGAATGTGCTGGAACGAGCAACGAGTGAAAAACAAGCGGTAGCATTGGCGCAACAGCAACGCGAAGTGGCTGCAAGTAAGCACTCGCAAAATCATAATCAACAGCAAAACGGAAAAGCAGGATCATCGCGTAAGAATCGTGAAGGGCGTTCACGATCGCAGGAGTGGCCGGACGTCCCGGACATCGGAAAGATACAGGAGAACAATCCCGAGATATTGGCGCAAAAAATACTAGAAACCGGAAGACAGATAGAGGCGGGAAGAATACCGAACAGGCAAGGCTCAGCGGGAAGTTCGTCTAACAGTTCTCGAGCGCGTTTGCCTCAAGCGACTTTCAATTTTTCCGCTGCATCTGCGCCACCGACATCTCAAGCGCAGATCAACGCTAGAGAATCGGCAAACCGAGTTCAGGAGCCTCCCAGAGTAGCTAATTTCGAAGACAGACTCAAGAGCATTATTACTAGTGTTTTGAACGAAGATCAGCAGAATAGAAGTAAGCAACAACAGCAGCAGCAACAACAACAACAACAGCAGCAACAACAGCAACAGCAGCAGCAACAACAACAACAACAACTGCAGCAACACCAGCAACAGCAGCAGCAGCAGCAACAACAACAACAGCAGCAGCAGCAGCCGATGCAGTTACCGGGACAGCAAGGAGCGCCAAACGAGGCCGACAGAAAACGCGCTGCCTTGCCGACGAATGTCACAACACCAGATTATACGCAGGTACGTTATGGAAAACTTAGATTTTCGAAATTCTCGGCTGGGTCTTTGGAGCAAAGATGACGATATCGTCTGGTAGCGGTTCGAGTCCGTACATTTTCTATCTTACCTTGTATTATCGTAAAATTGTGGGCCTCGGCGATCGCGATGAAAAGTTTGAAATTCGCTATGACTTTTTTTTCCCGTCAAAGCCGTACTGACCATCTATATTCTAGCGAACGCCACGCAAACTTCGTGAATAAAGCATCGCCGATAATATAGCATGTCACTACCATTATTGGGCAACGTGTAATTTTAGGATTACATAGTGTAAATTGTTAGAATTTGCGACGAAAAGATAGTGTTTAAGGACATGCGAACCAAAGCGAAGGCGGCAGTCTCATTTCGTGTTATTTTACCGTCTGGTACGGTTAACAGCCGTCGCCGTGAAAAAAATGATTTATCAAATAAACGTACTATTATACACCTTATAAATCAGTGTTAAACCTTAAACACCACACCTGAGTCCATTGGACAACGCCCAACTTATTTTCTCGTCCACTGAACTTTTTAAACGAAATTTATAATATTCTGCAATGTTTTCTTGAAAATAAATAATCTAAATACAACGTGGAACACTCACATAATATCAGTTTTCAAAACTACTTCTTCTGTTTTTTTTCCTCTTAAAATATAAATTTTATCAGTAATTGAATATCGTTTTCCCGATTATTTTCAATTCTTATATCTTATTTTGATTTCACCTAATCTCCGGAACCAAAGTTAAGTCTGATATTTCTCTATAGAACTCAATGGGCAGTTGGCAAAGTATCTTCTACCGTTTTTCAACGAATGTTACTGGCGTTAAGCGATGGCATTCATTCAACGAAAATAGATTTGAAATACCTTTATAATAAAGTATTTATAGATTTTTATTGAACAGTATAATTCTTTGTAAAGCGATATTAATTGTGGTTATTTATGAATTTTCCATAAATCGTAATATTTCGAGCTTTCAATCTTAATCGATCATAATTATTGCTTTCAAATAACATTTCAACTACATTTTCGTTGAATGAATGTTCATCATTGGTTTCGCCTTCCTTTGACTAACGATTGTTACCATACATATCGAAAAATGTGTTGTATACTTTTTTAACTGAATCATGGTTTATTAAGTCTACGAAACATAATGTCTTAACAATCATAACTGTTAATAATAATTGGAAAAGCGTGAAAATTTTGATTTCTGCACAAGATTTAGTTCTATTTTCTCAATAGCAAAGTACTGGAAATGCTTTTCCATTCGAACAGAATCCTTATTTGATATTTAGCATAACAAAAAACGTTTTTGTTGGCCGAAAAGCGGCATAATTGAAATTTACTATGATGTGTCGCACTGAAACGATGCTGGTACTTAAAGGGCCAATGAACTTTTTTGCAGGTATCACCTGCAAAGCTGGCTCTTCGACGACATCTGTCGCAAGAGCGACTCACGTCACATATGACGACGTCGGATAGGCCGCCGCCTATTGATTCGCGACAACCGGGTCATGAAAATCGTGTTGTGCAAGGAGGAGCTGGTTTGCTGGGAACAAGAACGATCGGTGACCTCGTGAGCGGTGAGATTGAGAGAACCCTCGAGATATCGAACCAATCGATAATAAATGCGGCGGTGGATATGAGTGCGATGATACGACCGGAGGCTGTGTATTCACCGATAAGCAGGCCGGCCAGTGCGGAAGGAGAAACGGGACTTGCTACACTGGCTCATGTTGCCAGTTACGCACCTACATCGTCCGCGGTTTCGACGCCTACAGCCACAGTCTCTTGTCGATCATCCGTATTATTTACACCTGCTACCCAACCGCAGAGGTACGTAAATTCTTTTTATCCTTTTTTTGTTTAACCGGTAACAGTGGACACGCGTTCGGTCGTCCCGCGAGTTAACTCTTCGAAGTATACGTTTTCTCGAGAAAAGTGGCAATTTATCAACGATTGCTTAAGTGTATAAACAAAATAAACCCATAATTTGGAATCATTACAAAATCGGTGCGGAAGTCTAGTCGTTAGTAGACCGACCTCTAGTCCAGAGCACCGGTAAGTTGTGGATTCCAATCCCGGTGCCGTAATTTGGTCGAAAACAGAATAACGAAGGCGATAAAGTTCCATCTGACATGAGAAGTTTCATCTCCATCAGATATCATACCTGTGAGGGTTACATACAGCTGTATGTATATATATATATGCTGTAGCTGTATGTATATATGTATGTATACAGCTGTAGTTCGTGACTACATTCTCGATGAGACGTACACAACTCCGGCACATGAATGAAAATACTTCCCCATGGAGAGCTTCTTCCTTTCACTGACTTTTTACTGTATGAGAATACGTCAAAAGCTGAAGAAACGGCCACCTGTTCAGCAGTTGTCAGCTAGTGTCGGTGAAGCTGAGCACCGACCGCACATTCTCTGCTTTCGAACGAATTCGTCACGAATTCGAAACCTGTAGATTTTTATAAATTGGCTGCTTTGGGGTGTTTACAGGTATACGCCGGTCCAGTTGCCTCGAGCGGACATAAAGCCTTATCACGAGTCTTACTTTTCCGACAATCCAACGCAACCGCTTTCCCAAACTCAGCCGGCACCGCCTCTGCACTCGTCCTCGCAATCATCCTCGAACGGCGATTTATTGCCCGTCGAAGGTCTCGCGGCGTCTTTACACGCGAGGATTCTCAACAATCACAGTGCAAGTGGCAAACCGGAGCCTAACGTTGCTTCTAACAGAAGGTGTGCATCGTAATATCACCGCAAACTTAATCTTTCAATCTCCACATTGATTTAATTACTGACCTCAACCTGTTTGTGTCTCCTGTGCTACCAGATACCAGCCGTATCCACGCTACGCGAGCAGTAGCAATAGCAACAGTAGTAATGCTAGTAGTGTCGCGACTCCTCCTCAGCCACAATCGGCAATGTCAGTAAAAACAGAGGCTAACGTATCGTCCGTTAGCACCAGTGGCGCACCTTTAAGCCCTGTCGCCGAACCGCATTCTAATACTTCGACGCCGCTCGTTGACGAGCCACACATGACTACGCAGAGGCAACGAAACGGAAATTGCGACGACGGTAAGTACTCGACGTCACACGTCATATACGTATTCTACAGCATTCTTATATGAGCCTGTACACACACTATCATAGACCGTAAACCCTATTGGTTACGACTGTAGCTTTCTTGAGGACTTATATGACCCTTGAGTATCGAACATTATATTTCTACGATAAAAATTACGTTTAAAGTAAATCATCATAAATTGAATTTTTGAGAGGCTAAGTCGGGTATACATTTGTGGTATTCATAATTTCTATACTACACGCCAACTATGTGTACTTTTTTTTTAAAATATGAGATCAGAAAGCTTAAAGATATTCGCGAACGAACGTCGGTAGTGTTGAACTCAATTCTTCTTTTTAAATCCTCTCGATTAAATTATGTTGTGAACGATATGATATTTTGTTTTATAATAATAAGAAAAAAGTAATGAATAGACGTATTGTTCTAACTCGACAGGGTCATATACTGCCCAAATTGTAGATTTTTCTTTACAGCTACAAAGTAGAGTCTCCTAATTAAATAAACGAACTTTTTCACTATAAGCTTTTCCAACTCTGGTTCTATAAGTTTTAGCAAAATCTCATGACTATACCACGTCCTTCACAAGCTCCTTGCCTTGGAATTGTTTATTCGACATCCTTGAGATACCGTTGTTGCTCTCTGCTATGCATCTTTCACAATTATTACTTTCCTTCCGCGTAGAGCTAGAAATCGAAGGCAAATCGTTATATCTATGGTTTAGTACTGTATTTTTTTGAATCTCACGGACTTGGTATCTTTGAACTTTATTTATAATTATTTTTTGTTGTTGTTGGTTGTATTTGTTAGATGCACTGTAGCTGTTTGTTGGTTAGCTCTGTCTGTCACATACTCAGTCTCACTCACAACCCCTGAGGCTTGTTTCGGTTAGAGATTGAGACGGACAGATACAGAGGGAAAGAAAAATAATGTGGCTGCCTTTGGGTTGGTTCGATGGTTGCTGGTGAGTTGTCCCACAGGGGTAGATCAAAATTTTTCTTTCTTCGATATAAATCATTTTTTTCTCTTAATTATTACATGTAATTACTATAACAGTTTTTACTGTATGACGTTTTTGGTTTTTCTACGTCATCCATTTTTTTAACTCACACACCGACAATACAGTCAATGTTTTAATTACTCAAATTGGATTTAAATCATGAAGTAACGTATTGTCATAAAAATAAGCCAAACATGGTTGTGAAAATTGAATTAACTTGACGCACAATGCGAAACATCAATTTTCATTACATGGGACTTCTTCTCTTGCAACTTAAGCACGTTTCTATGTTTACAAATCGGGTATACGTATACCGTGTGTAACGAAACAAACAGGAAAACCCATTCGCATCCGATTTATTTAGGTTTACACGATTGTACGCTTTACCAGTGCACTATATGCTACCTTTCAGGAGTAGGCATGTTACTAATCATGTATTTGATGTTGCTTGCATACGCGTCAATATTTTCTAGCACAATCTGTAATGTAACGCCTGCATTTATCGCAAGTATGCGACAATTCAGGTGGTTATCCTCGCAGGTAAAAGTCAACTATAGTGTGAAAATTGGAGAGTTTCAGTTATGTTTTCCTTTATCAGTGATCGATAATTTACATGACTATCACCCTCTATTTTTGCGCTGATCGGTAGTAATTTTTTTTTGCATGAAATATAATTGTTGCATCGAGTGACGGATTAGCGATCCTAGGTATCAGTATAGGGTAATGGCTTATTTTTGTGAAAATATGGAATCTCACAGGTACTCATCGAAAAACGTAATTTCAAATCGATTATATTATGCTGAATTCTTCTTCTCCGACTTTCGTATTCTCTTTTTGTGCAACTTATCGTAGATCTTCGAAGGTGCATATTTAAACATAAACGAGCCCTCAAGGAAATTTTTTTGTATGTGATGAATTACCTTATTTTTTCAAAGATGATTTTTTAAAAGGATTTTTCATCACTTTTGAAATTTCTGTTTCAAAGATTTTTCAAAAATGGGCGACTTTTTAACCATTTTTCAAGACAAAGAAAAATCGTGAAATAGTTAGAAACGTATTTTCTAAATAATAGATATTCGGAAATATCAAAGATTATATCTCATAATCAAAGAGTAATGTGCCTTATCGAATTTTCTAATATATTTTGTTTCTTCTAATGAACTAATAACTTTTCGATAGTATTATTAACCAAAATCAAAATTCTTAGCGCTTCCAATGACGTTGAGTTTAATCAGTTCCTTTCCTCGTCGCGATATACTTGCATTATAATCGAATTTTAAATGAAGTTTGCTTGACCGTATATGGAAGAAGCATCACAGAAGAACGTCCCCTGATTTGTTCCTACATATTTTACAGGAATCTACTAAAAATGATTTCATTCTACAAAAAAATAACGACGTAGACCCACTAAAGTACACTCAGCTCTCTTTAGAGTTCGTATTATCGGGCCTTTTAATTTAAAAAATCAATTCTTATCATAAAATACAGTGAGGAATACTCGATCGGAAGGTAACAGGCAAATGCCACGGAAAATATAAAAAAGACTATCAAAATCAGCGTAGTATTGTCAATTTTAGGATACGTCTTTGGAATAGTTCCCACAAATGTAGCCAAAGTGTTTTGGCGACCAGATTTAAGGTAAACTGGCGTTACAGATGGGGAAGCAGACTGGCAGGATCGCATCAGTTCCGGATTCGATAGATTGGTCGCGTTTGCTTCGACAGAGTTGGACAAACGTCGGCGGTCGACGGAAGGCGTAAACACAAGTCCCGACAGTGGCTTAGGTTCGGATAGCGCCGTAATTGGTCAGCCACCGATAGTCCCATCGCCGGAAGAGGCTCTCGGGCCTCCTCGAACGCCGTCGCCGACGAGTCCTCGTCCCGCGAACACTTCGGGTGGCGGGAGTGGCAGCAGTTCGTCTTCGACGGTACCTCTTAAATATCAACGCCAACCCGATCCCGAAAGACATCACTTCAAGAAAAAATTTTTTCATCGCGATTGGAACAATTCAGGTAGCACGAGTAAGTTTCGTCCGAAGGGCAAAGACTGGGATTGGCACAATACAGGTCAGTGGCCTCCGAACGGAGAACAACCTTAACCGCGCATCGATTGTTCGTCGACCGACGAAAGTAACTGAATATCTCGCGATTCTGCTTCGAGAACGTGCGGAATTTTCTTCCGCGGAAGTGTATCGAAAGATCGTCTTATAATAATGTACTGTTTTATCACTGTACGATAAGACGGTTGGCGTAGAAGATCCTGTAGAACGTTGAATATTGATTTCTATGCATCTTCCAGGGATTTATGTTGAATCTCATGTAAAAATTCGAATAATTTTCTGAGTTTTTTTCTGGATATCTTTGACGAAACACGTGTCATAATATCGATGTCTTTTATTGAAAGCGAATTGAATCATCATTTTTGCTATCGTTTTAAAAAATTTTTTTGTTCTTGTTGGAATTTATATAGCTTATACAGAAAGGCTTTACATTTTGTATGCCTATTTTCAAGGTACTAACTCGAAATATTCGAATTGATGAAGTAATTTCCACTGCGTTTTTACGCATTTCTTCGTATTTGGTGAAGTAAAAGGTACTTTACCGTAATACGCCAACCGTCTTGGGTATGAAAGGTATGTCGAGGGGATAGAGCTCATAGAGTGAAAGGTCCCGAGAAGAAGTTGAACCCGGAGGAAATTTGCGTACTCGAAATGGCGCTGGAACTGTCGAGTCGTTGGTACAACAGTAACTTATCGCGAACTTATGAAAGGTTCATGGCGTATGGTGCTGGAAACATGTAGTTTAGTACCTCGGCTCATATCGAGCCATTCGGAGCTCGAGAGAATGATCGAAATGTGTCAAATTACCGTGTTTTTGACGGATTCTGAAGATGTAACTCGATATTGCTTTTTACATATGTATGTCGTATTCGTCGGGTTTGTATACCGTTTTATACATAAAGCTACGTGTCATGCCCGAGACACGTGTACATAATGTTTATCGTCGTTAATTTAATACCGATTCGAGATTACAACTCGACTTTCATCGAGTTGCGAGTCCCCCGAGTACGTGATTTTGAGTATGAAAGTTATACGTACGCATGGGTCTATGCACTGTGCGCCATGCAACTTGTAATCGTATACCGACGTTTTTCGGATCGTTGGTAAATCAAACCTACCAAACCTTTGTGTTCGTTGCAAGTTATATTCTTTGCAAAATAAAAACAAAAGTATAGAACAAACTTTGTACTTCACGATTACCTTCAATCGTTAATTAAACATCATAACAGACGTGTTCACTGTTGTGCATGTAATATCATTTATGACAACCGACAATAGAGTTATTTCTCTATGAGCGACGAAATGTTCAAGTCTACGGCATAGTTCAAATTTCAATAAAAAGTAAGAAAGGATAAACATAATTGAAAAAAACAGAAGGGAAAATAAGATAGCTACGTATTTGTTTTATTACGTAGAATTTTCGATGTGCGATGACTGTAATTACAGGAAAAAACAACTGAAATTTGCATCCCCATGAGCTCGTGAAGGAGTAAAGAGGAAGAGTTTCCTCGTAGAGTCTTAGTCGAGTACAATGTGAATGGCGATTTGGTGTAAATACGAGAAAACACAAAGAAAAGAGGAAAATAGAAACATAGAAAACAGAATGACAAAAAAAACACAAATAAAAGCAATCGGCATCCAATCGTGATAGTACAACGCTTTCCGATTACCACACATACTTGTAATTAATTATTGAAACATTCAATAATCCCCTATACAATTAAAACTTATAGTTATTGTGATGTAGGCACCTGCCGACTTTAGCATGTTACATACACTGCCGAATCTTCTATTAGTTACTATTATTATTGATCATGATTATTATTTATTGTTTATTGGAATATTTTAATACTAAGGTTTTTGTAACAAGCAAACGTCTGTACTCATTCATACCTCAATGCGTCCTCCTATCCTCATCGATTTTCTGTCTCAAGAAAGGTAATTGATTGAACAGAGAGATAATTGTATTTTCCGGACAAATTTAATGACTAAACTTTTTCGGTTAAAGAAAACAGGTTCTCAAATAATAGAGATCATTTTCTTAATTACATTTAAGCGCTTTTCTTAATTGAACGAAAATGTAGGGCTCGCTTCTAATGGAATTCAAATGTTTGTAGTTATATTTGATTTTCGAAATTTTTATTGCATAAGGTGTGTTTTAAAGAATAGTTTTTCAGCCCATGTCACAGAAATGTTGGTAGTGGAAGAATCAAACTATAGAACATCGAACGCTGACGCGACTAATAATTCTATTGGGGGGTGAAAACTCAATCAGCTTTGATTACAACGTGTTGTTTCTAATCTAATTGTTGTTCTAATTGACGTAGGTATTTCATCCAACTTTCGTAAAATTCCTGATATTCATTCACCAAAATCTCACTCTAGCTGATAGTATCATAATGGTCCTCTGTGATATCAGTTTGTGAAAGCGAACATTTTTAGACGTCGCCGTGCGACTAAGAGCACAAGCCAAAGGCAAGTCGACGATTTTTCTTAGAATTTCATTTGAGAATGAATATAAAAACTATATGCATTGGCCATAGGAACAAATAATCTGTGTCTTATGCGCGACTACTGTATTTTTCTTCTTATAACAGCAGCAGCTAAAAAAAATGTAATATTTTTGAACGCATATCAGCAATTTTAATCTCATTCCATTTTTTGTGTATAAGCTTTTTATACACAATAGATATTTCGTTATAAATCAAAAAATCTGTGAATGGGAAAAATGAATGCACCTACAATTTTTCGCCTATCGTTGAGACCATCTGAAAACATCTAATTGAAAAATTTCGTTACCGACTGTGATATTTCATGGCATATTGCAATAGAAATTTCATCACACGATAAAATCGTCCGGAAACAACGTTAACGCTTCGTCGCATCGCTGAAGCATCTCTTCAGCGACAGCGTTATGCAACAAAAATACTGACATTGAAGTCGCTCTTTGCAAGGGCCAAGTGAATGTCTCGTTATTAGCTTGGCCAGCTCGAATTTCACGAGGGTTGAACATTTTATGCGCCACTCAGCATTTGCCCGGATATATTGCCGACACGAACCACGCCTATTTTTGTTCAGGACGTGTAAGCACTTTACGCTCAATTTTTATGACATTTCGGCGGGTGTTTCGCAAGCATACTCGAGCCTCTCTACAAGATTGTACATACATATTGCATTGTATATACAGCGCTATTATCGTGGACCGGTGTGCTCGATTCTCGTCCGATCACCGTTGACACCGAGGGAAGTTTTAGCAACGCTGCAAATAGGAAGTATCCACATCCGAACTTCTACTTTCTTGTGCTTTTTTTCAAATATTCCTCCACCCAGAGAAAAAAAATGGAATCTTGAAGTACTGCCAAGATTAATATTGAATCCTGTGAAGCTACCCTTTTTTCATTAGCGATCATAAAATACTATATTGCGCGAAAAGCGTGAAAAAAGGTTTTCCGTCAAGTTTTGTACGAAATTTTATTTCACGAGGTGGGAAATGAGGGTTTTGTGCATGCGCAGCGTCCCTAATACGTCCATTATCACACTGGGTGAAGCAAAATATTTCATTGGTTCTCTTTAATACTTTGTGGATTTTCTAAAAATCAAGTTAATGTGAAATCCCTTTAATACAATGTTTATGGCGATCTAGTTTCTATTTAATTAATAATTCTTCGGTTCTACGTCATACTAGCAATATTTTCGTAATTTGAGCTCGTGAACAAGCGTTTCCACTATTTCCCAGGCTTGAATCTAGGAACTACCCGTTTTTCTAGGAAACGAAATCTTTCAGTACCACGTCTGAGAATATTGTATTTCGCAAGTGACAGCTTCTGATCAATTATTCCGATATCAAATTTCCGATTTACAGGTTTACCGGGAACATTTTTTATTTAATCTGCTACAGCCGGAACGAGCGGACATTTAGGGTTACGCAATTCAATTGATGATTGAAATTAAACTATCCCGCGTTTAAAATTTATTTGATAACTGAATGTATTGAAAAGAGCCGAAGTTGACATTACTATTTATTATAGTTAAAATGATCCAAAATTCTCTATTGTCACCGTTCACAATTATATACGTTCAAATTTATAGAGGGTATTCGTCGATAAATATCACATCTACATGTCAAACTCCACGTCAATCGTTTAGATGGTTATGGACAAATTATTTAATGAAATTGTACCCTAGCTCATACATGGTCGACGAAGCGGATACTATGCACACGTTAAATATGCTCGATAGGTCGCCAAAAATGATAAAAAGTTGTTGATAACAGAAGTAAAGTATTTCTTGTAGTTTCGACAAGAACTTCTGCGAAGACCGAAATTATTCCTATGTTTGGTTGTCGAGAACATTTAGAAACAAAACTCCTCGAATCGTACAACAATTTGCGCCAGCGATTGCGCGTCATGCGTCTCTCTCTTTCTCTCGGAAACTATTCCACGGCAACCCGCGCACGCCCCAGAAAAATGAGGTTAACCAACCTCCTTAAAGTCCGATTTAGACTGGCCCCGGTCTTACATATAGGCAAACATTACGGATGTAAATGGAAGTGAAGATCTTATATTTCATCGAATATTGCGCAGAAACTGGAGTACGCACCTAAACAGAGGAAAATCCGTGGTATGTACTCTAGATTCGCACCTAAAAGACGAAAATATATGATACTGTAGTTTCTGTTCTGATTAGGTGTGAAAAATTGAGCGGTGAAGGTCGATCACTTAGTGACGAAGTTTATAGTTTCACAAGTGACCACAAGGGCGCTGGTATCGTGTTCCCCGTTGCAACGACGTGCGCAAAAAAAGGGGGGGGGGGCTATCTCTCCGTCTCTGTCTCACTTACGGTCTCCAGAGTGGAAATCCGATGACAGCGACGCATAGAGGCGGTAGTACGAAATAAAACCCTCTTCAATAAGCCACCTATCATCCTACTATAGCCTACTATCACCATTAAAGTTTGCTGATGTTCCCAAACCTGTTTGTAGACAATAACATTCATAGTCAAAACTATCCTCTGCTCGTTTATCAAAACGAGCCGTGCCGTGTGTATCTGTAATTCCTTATCGTCATATTCGAAAGAGTATACCCTGGATATGTGGGTTTCTTATCAGTAAATTCGAATTTGATAAAATATTGTATTCGATTCGAAAGCATGTTAACTAAAATCAGTGATAACGATGTTGTTTCGATGAATACAATATCTCATTCACGAATGAATCGGTCTCTCTGAATTCAGTAATTTTCTTCTTTCAGCATACACCGAAACCTGGAGCTCATTAAATGCGTAAATACATTAGTCGCCACTCACGCTTCGTGGTTCTATAGAATTTTTTTAATTACTTATTTTTCTTACAAGGAATTCTGTTTTCTTTTTTAATTCTACGATGGACGAGAACAAGTTTCCACCTCATTTCGCTGTGAATAATAAGTATAGACAGACATTTGAAAAGTTCGCAGGATGACCGACAGGACTTCAATAGAGAATCCGCACACTCTAGGTGTATTAGTCGCTTACTCCAAGAAAAAAAAGTATATTCATGCGACCACTAGACCTGCACTCGTTAAACCTAATGAGGACTACTTTGCTGTACCAAGCTTTTGTGTACGCACACAAGAATGTCGTTTGTGCGCTCGATACGCCAGCGCGATACTGAAATCTTTGCTCGCTATGTGCGAAAAACGCAAATTACAACATGGTTTCGCGGATAATGAGTGTAATTGCTACATTGTTGTAAAAATTTTCTACCAGTGCATTTTTTTGTCTTGGATTTCCACTTCTATCCGTTCGTCCAAAGTAATTTTATATTTGTAATATAAAGTAATATTATATTTTATATTATATAAATTTGCATTGGTAAGTAAGTATTTCAGTAAACAGAAATTTAAGCAAATGACAATTTGACAATTAATCAGTATTAATTGCATACATCGTACAGTCATTGCGCAGATCTACGAACTTAATACCCGGAAATTAAGATTGCAATAAAAGAAGAGGTCTACTTACACGAGTTTAGATCTGCTTAAGACAACTTTTGATTCGAAATGATTCTAGATTTGCAGTCATCTTGTTTTGACTTTATCATCACACACAAAGTATGTAAAAAGAGAAAATATTACAACCAAATAAAAAATCGATTCTCGGATTTTGATGGAAATACATTTTGTAAGTGTCCTACTTTCAATTTTCTTGCTATACTCAGCTTTCACTTAAGTTCATTAGGTTGTCACCAGCGAAACTAAATGTCTATAATTTTGATATACGCTATTAAAGTATTTCCAACGGCCAACGTCCGCGTCTCTCGTACCCGATACGCGAAAATTCGGGTTACGGATTAATAAACTCTCATTAGCTGCTCGTCAAATCGTGGGGGACGTGAATATCTTGAGTCTACTCCCACCACACACTTTTCGTTTTGCCCTCAAATCAGTATTTAGCTGTGTAATCTGAAGCTGTGGATAACGGCCACAGAGGGCGCTTTCGGCGATACTGCAATAGCGTGTACGCTATGATCTGTAACTGTGGTGGCGTGTTACCCTTGCGGGGAAATTTACAGTTATCTGGTAATCCAATATTTCCGTTGTTGCGTGATATATGTACATGGTGCAAGGATCCAAGGACGCGCACGAAAACGAAATTAGAAAACGCGCACTAGCATCGCTTAGCGTATTTGCAAAGATCCTTTCATTTCTCCCAAACCCCTACACATCTGCAAACGTGCAACCGATCTTATACATAAATATGCGGATACTAAAAATACTGGTAGTCAAAGTTCATTCTAGATATCGAATTAGCCAGGTTGATCAATCTTTTTTTATAGCACATGAGCAAGTCCCGGTATTTGTGAATGTAGCGAAAGTGACGTTTACTGGTTAGGCATGGGATAAAAGGAGTGCGCATGCGCAAATCACACTAGTTAGATTAAAATACTGTACGACCTGAGCCAGTACTCAATCAAATGAATGAATGAATGAATGAATGAAACACTGTTGGGTGTATTTTCGTCACAAAATAGTATATTACGACACGAGGGCGGAAAACTTTTTCTGAAAAATGTTGTCGCCAAATCTCCATGCTTTTTGTGCTTCTCCTCTCGGTCACGAGGAACGCGCATGCACTCTTCCAAAATCCACGATCACGCATATCGATATGTGAAGTATTGGGAAAGCAGTTGTGCTTTAAAAAATGTAATTGATCTGCCAATGGGAGTAATGCAGGGAATAGAAATAATCGATGATGTCAAAGGGTTTTATGATTGCAATATTGCTTACAACCATGAATACGTATAATTAAGCCTACTACGACGACAACTACGACACAACTACAACGACGACTACACGACGACTACACGACGACTACAACGACAACTACACAACGACGACTACAATGATGATTATAACGACGACTACGGCGACGACTACGGCGACGACTACGACGACGACTACGACGACAACTACGAGGACCACGGCGTTGGCGACGATAAAGAGAAGTCAGCGGAGCGAGTTCGGCATAAGGACGGTCGGGCTGACGAGAGCGGGTCGCTCACTCGCTCGCTCGCGGTACAAAGCAGCGAGGGGGGCGGGCAGCAGGTTGGGAGAAATGACGGAGGGTGGTGAATGACGTCACGTTGCTAAAGCGACGCGGCAACGCTAAGCGTCTGCGTAGGTCGTTGGGTGTCTGGGCCGAGATCAATAGCGCACCAGCAACCAGGTAGAGTCGGTGTGAGTGGCTGTAGGCCTCTCAACGACGGCAGTCCAGGAGACGAAACCCCCGAGGTAGGACGTTTGCGAAACTGGACCAGCAGCTAGCAATATCGGAGGGCGCCATGTCAGCTTCGCCACGCCGTTGGGCCTTGATTGCCTAGGATTTCCATCATCTCCAGGTAAGAACTACATATTTATTCATTATTAGTTATCTCGTCTATTCCTCAAGCAATATTGTTATTTTTAAACATCAACAACAACAACAACCGCAACAACAACAATATCAAATGGAAAAAACAGCGTAGGGAGGTGATGAATATAAAACGGGGTTTTTCGACGATTACGCGTATGGCTTTCGTCGTTATCGCTGCAATCTCGATCGGGTGCGCGAGAGAAGGCTACGTCCCAGGCGGGAGCAGCCTCTTTGGCTGACGTGACGTTGGGCGCCGGTGTGTGCGAATTAATAATCGAGCACGATGACGACCGGGTATAAGTCACACCGCTGACAGGAAGGGGCGGGTAGGTTTGCGCGAGGCTGTCGAGACAATCGAGGGTGGAGTAAAAGGCTGCCAAGGTGAGCAAGAGTACAAGATAGTGTTACGGCGAATGAATGTAACGCGTCAAAGGTATATCATGGAGAGGGCTCCCGCTGTATGCTTCTGCTGTTGGGGATGAGAGAAACGTGATGATGGATACATAGAGAGAAGGGGACGTTCTGCTGTCGCCTGTGAACGATTTATACACTCGGTGTACGTTAGATTCACGAACGGAAAATCTCGGGGTTGGATAGAGCACAAGTGTGTCGACGTTGATCTTTCTATGTCTTCTTTCTTTGGGTGTATACGTCGAGTGTTGCGGTGTTTCACAAACCATAGATAAAACAACACATTTCCATTCAAACGAATATTAATACTTTTCCAAAAAAATCACTAGTAGTGCGAGAAAAAATAAAAAAAGAGAAAACATCTCAAGAGAGTACATCTTCGAAAAACAAAGAAAGTAGTGAGATATGTTGAAATATGCCAAATAGAGTGTGTCCTCGAACACACGAGAAGAAGACAATTGGAATCAGCCAAGTGTTGCCAAGAGCTTGTCGTTTTTGAGTTAAATACTGTGAATATTTCATGACCCGATGGTTTATTCTACATTGGGTGGATTCTGGATAGTTTGACGCTTTGTCGATCGTTCTAGTTACACGGTTAAGAGGTTTTTGTTATTTAAATACTCGACTATGTGCTCTGGGATGATAATATATACGTGATCTATTAATTCGAAGGACGGCAAAAAGGATTTAGCGATATAATCGTGTTGGATGATATTGTGAAACATACTACGCCTTGTTTTCGTGCAGGCTGGTCATTGGAATACACCAGCAGCAGCAGCAGCAGCAGCAGCAGCAGCAAGTATCACTCATAGCGGCTACACCCGATCTGCTTGTCGACAGTTACCCTTAACACTTGTACATTCTTGCTGCGCGCGTCATTGCATCCCCGGTGGTTTACGGCCTCGGTATAACCCTGCTATAACACTATAACGCTCTGCTATCTACTGGTTAACAAAGTGAGGAACCTTGATGCGATTTCTCTCTGCAAAACGAGACGCCCACCTCTGCTCCTGTTTACCGCATTACAACGGGCACTAAGTATGTGCCTGCCGCTCGAACCCTACCACAGCACGTTCCGGGCTCTTCCGAGACACAGCGTGAGATTTCGCTCGTTTTCTCTGCACTCTTAACAAAGGCAGCTTGCTGCATCGAGCTTGCGATATTGTGAGGATATATCTGACATCGTTCAATTGCTCTCGGTATATGTGTCGTTAGGGATGGCCACTCGGTAATATTAAAAGTTATTTTAAAAATATTATACACACGAAAATTTTGAGCTTGCGATATTTTTCTCGATATATCAAAGCTGTCTGAGTATAAATGATATTCGGTGGATGTAATTCAAAATAACTTACCTTCGTGAGGACGTATGTCAATCGATTTTGACTTTGTCAAATAAAATCACACATGGTGATTTTATTTGATACCTCACGATGTTTATCCATCATATGGGGTTCCACATGATAGAAAATTCGACAATTTAAGGACCACTTCTTGGGGAATCCGTTTCACTGCATTACAACGAGCACTAAATATGCGCCCGCCGCTCGAACCCTACCACAGCACGTTCCGGGCTCTGCCGAGATACAGCGTGAGATTTCGCTCGTTTTCTCTGCACTCTTAACAAAGGCAGCTTGCTGCATCGAGCTTGCGATATTGTGAGGATATATCTGACATCGTTCAATTGCTCTCGGTATACGTGTCGTTAGGGATGGCCACTTGGTAATATTAAAAGTTATTTTAAAAATATTATACACACGAAAATTTGGAGCTTGCGATATTTTTCTCGATATATCAAAGCTGTCTGAGTATAAATGATATTCGGTGGATGTAATTCACAATAACTTACCTTCGTGAGGACGTATGTCAATCGATTTTGACTTTGTCAAATAAAATCACACATGGTGATTTTATTTGATACCTCACGATGTTTATCCATCATATGGGGTTCCACATGATAGAAAATTCGACAATTTAAGGACCACTTCTTGGGGAATCCGTGAAATTGTAGTTTGGTGGTACCACTTAAAAATTCGTATTGTCAGTCGTATGGCTAAATCAACATCATACATGGTGATTTTATTTGATACCTCACGATGTTTATCCATCATATGGGGTTCCACATGATACAAAAATTCGACAATTTAAGGACCACTTCTTGGGGAATCCGTTTCACTGCATTACAACGAGCACTAAATATGCGCCCGCCGCTCGAACCCTACCACAGCACGTTCCGGGCTCTGCCGAGATACAGCGTGAGATTTCGCTCGTTTTCTCTGCACTTTTAACAAAGGCAACTTGCTGCATCGAGCTTGCGATATTGTGGGGATATATCTGACATCGTTCAATTGCTCTCGGTATACGTGTCGTTAGAGATGGCCACTTGGTAATATTAAAAGTTATTTAAAAAATATTATACACACGAAAATTCTGAGCTCGCGATATTTTTCTCGATATATCAAAGCTGTCTGGGTATAAATGATATTCGGTGGATATAATTCACAATAACTTACCTTCGTGAGAACGTATGTTAATCGATTTCGACTTTGCCACAGAGGAAGCTTTGCAAAAAGCATAAATTAATGAGAGAGCGATATTTAAATTTAGCGAAATTATAGTCGTCAATTAAAATTCTCTTTACTAAATTCGATATCTAGCGTGATTGAACTTTGTTTCGTTTACGGATAAAATGTGTACTCACTAAGTTTAACGACAGATGTCGTAATGTTACGTAAATTTTTGTCTTTAGCCTCTCCATCACACACATGGATACATACTTTTTCTGAACCAGTTTCTTAACGTTTGATACCATTCGGAATATGTTACGATGAGGACATATATCTTTTAATGATCATGACAATAAAACTTTCTGTTTGAATGTAAACAATCCTTGGCTCGAAATTCTTTATGAAATATCATTTTTTTTCATGTTATGCTCCATAAGAATAATCTGCAATATAACATAAAAGGGTGTTTCATTTTTTTAATAACTGTAAAGAGAATTTATTTCACGACCCCATTCATTTTCGTCGCTCACCTACCACCCGCAGCACTCGCTTTTTATGCTCGCGTGATCATTTCCACAGACTGCGTATAGCACTCGCTTTCTCGCACTTGTATCATAGTAGTGCATTATGATATAGGTGCGAAAAAAACTTTACCGGTGAGGGTGACTCGGTAGCACGAGCTAAATGCGAATGTTGCAATCACACGAGTTGAGAAAAAGGTTTTTCCATAAATATTGTGGAAAATGTTGCTTTGTCAAGCGTTTATAAAATCCCATTAATGGATTACGTACAATAAGGTATTATTATGATTTCATAGAATACAACTTGAGTCTTTGACCCAGTTTCAAAATAAAATCTCAATTGTTTTAATTATGTTTCTCGATTAACCTGCACAATCGTGCCAAGAGCATCGATTGAAACATATTACAATTTGCATCTAGTTATAAGCCATTAATAACGTTTTAATCCTGCAGTTATAAATCTGCGTGTCAGAAATTGATTCTCGTAGCTTAAAAACAGTTTTGCGAATGTCTAAACTGTAAAATTCGGATGATATTCACGTAATTGCGAAGGTAGTACGTAAAGTTTGCGCAATCATGTTTCTAATTAATTATAGAAGAAGCGAGTGAAAAGGCCCGCGCAGAGCTCGTGCCAAGTCGCTTGTCATTCGTGTCCCAGTTCCTCGTCCCTTCGATTCGATGGATAATCATAATTGCAATTAATAGCTATTGCGGTACCGGAAAACGATTTACTGTACTGTATTAATAGCGTCGAGATTCCGTGGTTCCGAGATGTAATTCTGGAATAGTGTTATTTAATTGGCGTGATATAGAATTTCACACGGGGCGATTTCTTTCGGGGGAGCACAACACGCACCGCCTGTCCAATGTCCGGTTAGTTAGGGGAGAATTTATAGCGCCAAAGTATTGCGTGTCATCGAGAACACCCTCGCGTGTCGGTCCTTGCTTTTCTATATACTCTTGCAATAAATACAACAAGCCTTGGCTAAATACTCCATCACGCATCACGACACGGTTAATTGTTTTTCATACACGAGTCCTTTAGTTGGGAAATTTATTCGTACCGCTGATCTTTGTTCTTTCTGCCGATAAAATCGGTTGACCTTTTTCGATGGCGATTTATATCGGACCGTGAAACTTATACAAATTACGATAATATCAGCATATACATTATACATAGCATGTATCCGACAAGAGTTAGTATATTTTGTGCTTATCAACCAAGGTTAAAAAATACCATTACTTTCTGTAACGATAATTTATTATAAAATCATTTTTGGAATTAACATTTCGCAATAATAACGCGCCGTGCATACACACGAATATTCCAACTATTTAATAGCCGACATTAAAAATTCATATTCGTGGTCAGTAATCAGTGTGAGTCACAATTTGTTTTCATGGCAATTTCCATAATTTTTTACGCTTTCGATTTCCCTTGTCGATTATGAAATCCTTTGATACATTCTTGTTGAATTCCACGATAACTGTTGTAAAATAGTAACTACGAATTCAATTATTAGAGAAATATTCGTGAAATGAAATAATAGAGATTTCCAAGCCTGGTTCACATCACAATGTTTCCTCTATAATTAAAATCGGTTAATCCTTTAAAAGTATCGATTTCTTTCCGGGGATTAAACTATCATTAATTCAGCGTTTTTGTATCTCGTATCTTTGTTATTATTTATTTTGTAATTAAAAGTATGTAGCAGTTACGATCAATTAGTACTTTTGAGACCGTTGATTACGATAAGATTTTCCCTATATCTTTTGGACGTTTGTAGAATTTATGTGCAGATTAGCGTAATCAATCGCTCGTCTTCGCGATAATATTCCCTTTTGAAGCTTTTTTCAGCTATTTATTCGTGTCACGTATTTTTAATATTTGTTTGTAGTCAAATTAACTGGATTTAAGAGACCTATTATTTAAAAATAAATTTTAATAGGGACCCTTTTATAAATTCACTTGTGACGTACGTAAGCGTTTTCGTCTGAGCTTAGAAAATAAAACATTTCGAAATACTCTGAGAATCGGTCCAACAAATTTCCTTCAGGATCCGAAATGTGACGCATTAGTCACTGCTCTGGTCCGAAGCACGTAATATTTGCCTAGTCGCTTGAGCCTCGCCTCGCCTTATCGTTGCATAGCACTGCGATGGCCAGGCCCATCTCCCTCTGACCGGCGGAAGTATAGCTCATTCAATTGCGCGAGGCTAAGACCTCCGGACTCACATCTACTTGCGCTCTACTAGGTCGCGTGTGTTACCGCGCCAGACTACGTTAATCCCTTACGGTCCTAAATTTCGTAACGCGTAAGGGTTTCTGCCCAGTAAGCGCGTCACGCGTCGAGTCATCTACCGCATCGATAAAACAAAACCTCACCCATGTTTCGGACAATTTTAATAACTAGCACATTACAATAATTGCTCACAGTGGGTAACGGGACGCTTGATGCTCGTAGTAGCCAGCAAGATGCGGTACTTAAGTTGAAGAATCTGTGTCCTTGCCACAGTCATCCAAATATCTTCGTCGTATGTGCCCATATCTACAATCTCACTTTTCAATTGTCGAACAATTGGAAGCGCTGATTGTTGACGACATCCATTGACCAGTAAAGGTACCGTACTGATACAAGATTTCTAATCGGTAACATATGCACTTGGCCTTTTGGCCACGGTGTCTTCAGGAATTATCTTTTCCATTTGTCTTTATAATTTTCGATGACGGTGAAATCTCTAAAAATGCTGCGATCTCATCGATATTTGTCGTAGTTTTTGTTTCCTGTTTTATAAAAATTACAATTTTTTTTCATTGCCATAAATTCAGATGCTTCGAAGTTTTTTGTTTATTAAGTGACTCGAAAATATATCAATCGCGGGAACCTTTCACAAATGGTGATTTTATCTTATACCTCATGATGTTTATCCATCATATGGGGTGGCCCCCGATGATTCAAAATTTGAGAGGGGGTCAAAATAGCAAATGACCGAAATAGCGAATTTATTAATGACGGCTATTGTAGATTCGGGCGGTTATTATGTTGGAATTCGCTATTTTAGCCATTCGCTGTTTTGGTCATTCGCTATTTTAACCCCCACCTCAAAATTTGACAATTTATTTCCTTTTTGAGAATTCGTGAAATTGTAGTTTGGTGATTAGTTAAAAATTTGTATTGCTAATCATATGGCTAATGTATCCACCAAAGTATCTCTGAATTAGCGTGTGCGTATTGGTTATGTAATATCGTTAATATATTTTCTGCTCAGTCCTAACTAGTAGCCTTTATTATATTTTTTTTGCAAATTGCTACTTACACGTTTAAGAATAAATCAATACGCTCTAAAAACAAAACTTTTTGGTAGGTCCTATTTCCTATCTTTCAGGTTGAAGTCACTTTTTACACAAGCGTTTTGCTTTTATATGATAATTATACGTAAAAGGTGCGCGTGTGCGCGTCAAACTTGTAACCCTAAGTTTGAAGTTAAGTTCGGAATAACATGAAAATTCGATATTCGGTGTGAACAATAAGTTCGATGTTAAGTACGTAAAAAGTGACTACACCGTAGCAGATAGGAAATGATACCCTCCGTTACAGACTTCGTTTTTGTTCGAATTGACGTGGATCTCGTCGGAAACCGATGTGAGACGGTACGAGAAAATTTTAACTTTGGCGGTGTGTTGCATCGCTTTAAGAGGACGCGATGTTCCGGTGTCGCCTCAGCGGATAGCGGGAAGTAGCAGTAACAAGATTAATTGTCGGCTCACTTCCGGCACTCAGGGCGTCGTTTCCTTCGTCGATACCGGAAATTAAACATAATTAAAAACAACGCGGTAGACGCTCCGCTAGGAAGACAATTTCGCGGTATCATCCGCCTAAACTTCTATTACACAAGTTGCAATCGCCGGATATGAGAAATGAATTTACATTCAGAAAGATGGAATTCGCCTTCGAATACTCAATAATCGACAGGGGATCAATAACTACAATCAGAATCATAGTGAGGTGTCGCAGCTTTACCTGCCAGCCAAATCATTGAGAATTTGTTAGAAGCATTCCTAACAATTTTGGTGGTCCAATTAACGCCTCTGAACAAACATTTGTCCATTTGCAAGTGTTTTGAATATACAAATATCACCGCGGATACGGTTTAAAAGGACAATACACTGATACATATAAATGTCCAGTCAAATCAATTTTTTAATAGTATTTTTTGTAAGGATATTACAACTGCTATTTTATGTAGTTTAATCTAACGTTGAACTTACGTATTTTGCGATTTTTGGTAAACTAATATGAAAAAAGTACTGGTCGATCAATCAATAAAAAAACAGTAATCAATGGTCACAATCAGACTAAAATTATGACTTTTTCTAAAATATAACTGGATGATAAGACCACTCTATCGGACATTTCCATATATCAGTATGTATATTGTTTTAAATGTGTTTGTCGTTATATTCACGTATGGAGAACACACGCGGGTGCACAAAGCACTTTTCACAAAATGTGTGATAGTGTAATTACAAATTTAGCTCTGATTTGACTAGCACTTCTCAGAAGGAACTGCGAAGGCTTTGGATCTCGGAACAACTCAAGGGATTGGCGCGTTGCCTAAACACATCGTTTATCATCGACAACCTTGAGGAGCCGATGAGATATATTGAATATATAGGGTTACACAACCTATCGGAGTATTATGCACCAACGACGATCTAGCGAATACGTAGAACGTGTTAAGGCATGGAAATGAGCAAAATATATTTACAGCAATGAAGAAAAATTCGTTTTTTTTTGTTTAACTTGTGAATTAACTATTACAATTATTGTTCAAGACATTACGATATTAAAATCTCGTTACGTTAACAATTATGAAACAAAATGGTGACGTATGCTTCTCTATTTACTTCAAATGATAGCTGCAAATAACTTTTGTGAACAATGAGTATCAAGTCAATTCGATGATTACTAACTTGAATGATGGAAGTTTATACTTTATCATCATACATTGAAAAAAAAAACAAATCAAAAATTCAAAATTCCATAAAATCGGAACCCCTTTACCGATTTTGTCGAAATTCAATACCAAACGAAACGAAAGTTAGAGAGTATACGACATTAAAAGAAAAATTATAGGTTCTATACAATCAGTATACATACATATTTTTTTATAGAAATGACAGCAATTGAAGAGCAATTAAAATTCTATTTGCGTGCCGAATTTGAGCTCGATCGATCGAGCTATTTGCGAGTTATGGGAGATAGAATTTTCGGTTCCTGGAACAGACACACAGGTACACACATGTAGACACATTTTTAAAATCATTTTTTTCGACATTTTTGGTGATTCTGAGTATGCTGACGTAAAAATCTGGAAAGTTTTTTTTTTTTTTTTTTTTTTTTTCATTTCATAAAAACAAAGCTTCCTCTATGATGAAGCAAAAACAATTGATTATTGGTTGGCTAAGGTATTTCGCAGGATTATTAATGAATATGAATGTACATAAAATAACAATTATTATGGACGGCTTGTAGCTGTATAATAGTTGCAAGTATTTTCGTGGTTATAGGTGACACGGCAATTCCTACGCAATTTCACATGAACAGAATCTACATGAAATTTAATGTACATGTAGTGGAAGTTTTTATTCATAAACTGATGTACTAAATTCACGACACAAGTGCGAGGTCAAATTTATCTTTGTCACAGTAATTTTGATAACTTGCTTCAATTTTTCTGTTAAAGTACGTTATTTAAAAAAAAATCTCTT
Organism: Clistopyga incitator; assembly: GCA_947507545.1. Lineage (NCBI taxonomy): Eukaryota > Metazoa > Arthropoda > Insecta > Hymenoptera > Ichneumonidae > Clistopyga > Clistopyga incitator. The sequence continues at coordinate 8,271,369 of OX382178.1, read as the reverse complement.
CTATTTCATTGCGATAGTACCTCAATTTTATACTACAATTGTCCATTAAATTCAATTTACGAGTTTATGAACAACATTTTCCAGTCTTTTTTTACAGTGTTGAAAAATGATAAGAAATCTCAGATAATCTAACAACACTTCTCGATGGATAGTGTCCAAAAAATAATAACTAGCTGATCGGTCGCATTTTTTCTCAGAGACATGGTATTTTTTGACGTCCCTTTCCATATATTAAAAGTTCAATGTATCATGATGTTTTTATCGATACAGGTATTCAGTGGGTTCTCCGTAAGCAGTAACCAATTTGTCGTTAAGGCAGCGCAATTTCGACGATCCTCCCCTCCACACTCAATCCAATCACTCGGATATCCGCAGCGTTTGCTATAAGAGTTGGTCTGTATAGGGCGGATAAGGTCGCTCGTGGTGGTGCGACAAGACGGAGCTGAAACCGAGTGTTGTGCCGCGACGCGCAGCCAAACTCGAGTAAACCTCGAGACAGGGTCCGTGGAGCGGGTGAAAAACGAGGTGTGAGGGAGACATAACGATCTATGGGAAGAAAAATCACCCCTACTTGCACGTCGCACATCAGCAACGCGCCCGAAACAGAGGGAACGGAGTTTTCTTTCTCTCTTCTGGCTACTATACGTCTTGAAGCAGCATCGTTCCGATCGTTCTTCAAGGTCGCACGGGTCACACGAGGCGATCAACCCAAAAACAACGATATTTCATTTTTATACGGGTTCTCAACCCCCGCATAGCCAACCTTAAACCGTAACGTGTGCGACTTTTACACAGCGGATGAGGATCTCTTTCTCTTCTCGTGTGCAGGACTGAAAGGGACAAAAATACAGACATCACGTTGTGGCGATGACGATACGAAAAATGTCGAAGCGATCGCGGACCTTTTCTTCTTCGCGTTTCATTTATTTCTCCCACTAATTCGCTCTATGGCTACGAGGTGGCTTCGGGTCTGGAATAATAGAGGGCCAATCCTTTGTCACACAGGGGCGGATGTATGGAACATAGATTCATGTACAGTGGAAGCCTTTGAGGGTATTTCTTTTGGACAATAGAATTGTGGAGAGAATAGGGAAAATGTTCTTAGGGAAAACCGATGCTGCCGTTAGGTATAGTGACCCAATGAAAACTTCATTTACGTTATCTACTTGTGATACCATAAAGGTTTTATTCAAATAATACGGATGCTCTTCGTTGCTAAATATCAGGAAAAATTTGTTTCCACAGATGGTTGATATTAGCAATTTGGGAGCCTCCATTACTTGATAATGTAAATATTTATATGGTACTCTGATTTCGTACGGTTCGGGTGGGTCGCGCATAGCAGTTACCCCAACACATGAGAAACATTAACTATGATGTCGCTTTATTCTTATGGTACGATAGGATGGGAATTAAATAACATTATTAGAATTAGGTGGACAATCAATTAATTATTTCGTAAAAGGTTCAAATTTTGTTCTCTGCCTATTTACATATATGTCACTTATATCCCGAAGTAACAGATTTTTTGGTAAATATATAGAGGCCTGGCAAATAAATTTAATTCAGATATAGTGAAATCCCATGTATTTTAAATGACAGAATTGAGACCTCAAGTTGTGAGCCTCCATTATTTCATAAAGTAAAAATTTATCACAGAGTTTCGTACGGTTCGGGCGCGTCGCGCCCTCGCACGCCAGTAACCCCAATATATGGGTTAATCATGACGTGACGTAATTTTTATGGTACGACATTTTGCGAAATAAATAACAGTATGAGATTTAGATGCGTTACAATGGATTCATTATTTCGTGGAAGGTGGCATTTTTTTGTTGTAAATATGTAGAGACCCGCTGAAAAATTCAATGGCGGCACATTGAAATCCTATGTATTTTAAATGGCAGAATTGATATCTCTAGGGGAAGGGTTAAATATAAAAATGAAAGTTGGATATGTTAAAAGGAGTTTTATTTTATTATTTGCAAACGATGTGAGGGATGTCAATCTTCAAATTCTATCGGGCCCGGATAATGATCACTTTAGTATAGCATGTACAGAAATCTTCAGAGTCATCACCCTTAAGGAAGACAGCTCACTTTTACAATCCTATCTTGAGCTTGGAACAACGAAGCAGTCATGGTCATTATGTCGTGCCATACTATTTTTAATACATCATCATAAAAATGACAACGAAAAAAACATAATTGCTTACCTACATTATTTTGTAATCAATCGCCCTGAGCAAAGACTATTCAATTAAGGGAACAGAACTTATGGCGTGCCAAAAATTTCATTTCAATGCACTACTTTCAGAAGAAAAACAAATTCTCACCTATGGAAATTTGGCTAAAGCTATGATGTGGTAAGGATAGCCTGATGAAGACATCTTCAGGGTCAGCCCCTTTAAGGAAGAGGAAAAAAATGAGATAAAAGTATTGTCTACTTTCAGCATCCCATATTGAGCATAATGAGCTTTGAACAGAATCGTTTCAACGAAAGTCATTGGCATTCCTTTTTTCAGTACACCACCTTACTGAAGTGGAATAAAATAGCTCAGCTCTATAATACCACGAATCGAATTAGCTCTAAACGAAGTCTACCGAATCACAAATCCGTAAACGTCGGTGTGCCGAAGATGCCATTTCGTCTGATGCAGAGTTATCGTCATCTCTATAATATCTATCCTCAGCTTCTATTCATTCCACGATTTTCTAAAAACCTCACGCACGCATTTAAAGCTGCTGACAAAGCACGTGACGCGAGGATTATAATAGTCTGATAGTTACAATGACTCGCCTACTTATGACTCGAAACAATGACCTTCTAATGTTCATTTCGAAACATTAACAAATTAAAACTCGGAAGTAATGCAAATGTATCATGATTTAACGGAATAGCGTTGTTCATGAATTACATTTCTGTCGTTCATGGATGCACATAGAATATTTTTCCTGACAATTTCAAGTATTATTCGTTAGGTGATATAATAAAGTAGCTAAGCTCCTAATATCTATCCCAGGATTGTAATTGTACACCGGGTTACAAGTAAATATTTTTTTAAATGCCTGAGAATATAATCACTAGCTTTTGAGTGGTGGGAATGTTGGTAGTTGGAAGCTTTTCCTGTCGCGTGCAGCAGGGATAAAAAAAACAGTTGCCACGTCGCCTGCTTTGAAAGTGCGAAAGAATTCAGCAGCTTAAGCACGTTCAACAGTACAATGGGAGGGTATACATGCGGAATGAATAAGAAAGAAAAAGGAGATGGCGAAAAAAGAATGAACCGAGTGGCATTTTTATTCAAGAGTATTACGGGGTCTTGAGGAGGGGGACGTGTGCGAGTGAGGTAAAACGGGATTGTCGTGCAATCACGTAAAACGTACATTTCTGATAAAGGATCACACCCGTCGTGGACTACGGAGCCTCGCTCTTTGAAAATATATTATTATACTCAGTGAGAGATTCGAGAGCGTTTGAAAGATTTGGAACGTTAACCTCCGCGTCGGAAAGGTGAACGTTTAACTGCCGGCGGCGGTGGCTCCGCGAGTTCGTGACCGCAGACCCGCAGAACTTTTCCCGCAGCCGCGGGGATTAATACGATGGGGTAAACTCCGCTTATTGAATGGAACTTCTTTATAGACACGGCGCAACTTTATTATTGTTCGAGATTATGGCTGATAACCGATGTCATCGTTATCTTTTGCCTTCGGGGCTCATTTTCAGGAAGACCTTCTGTAATAAAAAGAAGAGATGATGTTTTGAAGCTGGAAGCTTACTTTCATTTCATTTCGATCCTGATATTTTTCTTCAGTTGGTGATGTTAAATCTTCACATTTTACACGGAAAATCGGCTTCGTTGGGGCAAGTAATTAATTATTAGTTGAGTGGAAATTGCCACACAACCATTAGGTTGGTCGATGTAACGACGTCGTGTTAGTTACATTTACTGTTCAGAGTTAGTTGGATTGAATAGGTCACCCAACAAATTTTATTCACATTCCAACTAAGAAAAATAGTTGGACCGATCAACAATAGGGACCGTGTAGCGCGGCCGAATAATATCGTTGCCGCGCTAATTCTAGTTACTAAAAACAGGTGGCGGTTTTGTGTTAGTCGCCATTGTGTATTGTATCGTGGAATCAAGCGAAGACTATCTGGATAAACTTAGAAAAATTACGACGATTGGCGAGTGAACAATTAAGTAAAGTTAAGTTAAGTGAGCTGTAAAATAAAGTCGGTATCGTCCGACGAAGTTATGAAGACCGTCGGACTCAAGACATAACCTAGACGCTAATGGATATTGTAACCCTGAATTTATATTTTTGTATGCCCATAGTATGCATCAAAAGGAGAGGGTACCAGGTGGTGTAGTTCAGGCAAAACATGTGTTGGTTGCTTCAACTAAGTAAATAAAACGCGTAAATTCCGTTAGGTACCTGAATTTGGTTATTAGTTCGGTCAACGAAGGTGAATAGTTGTATAAACCGAAAAAATAGTTGCACCAAATACGGTAAATGGCGTATGGAACAATTTCACTGGTAGCTAACTAATTAGAGTAATGATACAGACCCAACTAACTGAAAATAGTTGAGCCAAGCAATTAATCGTCTGTCTCTCAGAGCACTAAGTTATTTGGTTGGGTCCAACTATTTTTTTCGTCACCGTAACCAAGTCGTTCTTTCCATGTAATCAGTGGACAATATCTGCGAGTTGCTATCGATGATCAGCACAAGATGACAATGCACACTTGCTCTTAATGCTGCAATTATTTCCACGAATTGTTTTAGAAATTGAGTATTTCCTTTTGACACAGAATGTAATGAGGAGAATCATTGGATCATTCGAGTATATAAACATTCGCTCTTAAATAAATGTTTTGTTAGGTTCAGAGCAAGAAGATTGTTCGTTTTTTGAGCAGAGACCAAAAAATAATGTCATTCGGGTAATGAGATAGTCAGGAATCTAATATTTATAATAGAAAAGCGTTACACAAATACAAGGTCACTAATTCAAAATAGCCCTAACCTAAGTAAGTTGTTTGATAAATATCCCATTTCTGACTCGCCCTGATGCGCAATAATAATGGGAACCATACGGCACATTCTTACTCGTCGTTAGTTAAAAATTGGCAATTTATGCGATCATGTTGTGAGCACGGAATTTGTTAGCGGAATCGGGAAAAAAGTATCACGCTGCATGGGAGGGAGCGAGATTTTCACCTCGAATTGAATTTCATGCTCGACAAAAATTACTCATTTTCCTCCCTTTAGCATGATGTACTAGTTGCCGTTTCAACTTCACGTCTAGTCCTTATTAACAAAATGAAGCATTCACTAGAACATTTTTTACGTATTATTCTAATCGCATATGGAATTCTGAGAGCTAGATTCAAGTAGATCCTGCTTCAAGTTTCAATTATATATGCACTAGAGTTGTGTACGGCTCGGACGCTACGTGCTCTTGCAATCCAGTAACCTCAACTGATGACCTACTCTACTTGTCGTCCCTTCTGGATTGGATGGCCCTTTGGGGATTCGAAACCATCAGGCCTTAGTGATCCAATGGGTAAAATAGAAAAATCTGGTCTTGGGCATCGAAGGAGGACCTTTGCAAGATCCGGGCTTGGGGGACTTACGATTATTTGAGCCACGGCGGGGAGGGGGGGGGGGGGGGGGGGGCTTGTTTTTTGACACTCATTCATATAATGCCATACGAGAATAAAGCAATAACTGATAAAATATGCTACGTATATAAAAGGATGCAAAGTAGAACTATGCACATAGCTTCCTCATTAAATTTTGCTCTATACAAAGCAACCTCTACGAGGAAGTATTGTGATTAATTTTGGCTTCCTCGTGGAGGAAGCTTTGTAAAGAGCAGAATTTATCACAAGCCAAAATTAATCACAATACTTCCTCGTAGAGGTTGCTTTGTATAGAGCAAAATTTAATGAGGAAACAATGTGCAAGGTTCTACTCTGTATCCTTGTTTTGAATAAATAAATAAAACATCGGCACATCTCATTTTTATTAGGCACAAACTTTTGTTTTACTTTCTTAAGTTTTGCGGAGGTTATAGTGAAAATCTCCATTTTCTCAAATATTCAAAATGGTGTAAAATTTCAGCGCCTATTTCTTACAAAAATTCAAAATTCCATAAAATCGGAACCGCTTTACCGATTCTGTCGAAATTCAATACCAAACAGCATTTAACGTGTCTGTAGTTATGAATATTTGGCCATATTGGCAAACTTTTACGAAAGTTAGGAGTATACGACATTTTTCAAAAAAATAAATAATTCTATATAATCAGTATACGGAGATATATTTTTTCAGAAATCACAGCAATTGGGGAGGAATTAATACTCTATTTGCGTGCCAATTTTGAGCTCGATCGATCGAGCTATTCGCGAGTTATGGACGATGGAATTTTCGGTTCCTGGAACTCACATACACCTATACAGACACATTTTTAAAACCATTTTTCTCGACGTTGGGTGATTGTGAGTATGCTGACATGAAAATCTCGGAAATTTTTTTTTTTCATGAAAACAAAGGAAGCAATGATGTGTCAATACTATATGTATTGTACATAATTATAATTATAATAATTAGATGTAAAGTTGATATTTGAAAATTTGAGTTTGCCGAAGGCTTAAATATGTATATATTTCCTCGATCCGCCATTCAGAATATATGAATTTCATATTCAGTCGTAACCAGTGACCTGGAAAACACCGAAGCCCTGAGTTTGGTCCAAGTCCAGTTCTTGTGTTTCGGCCCACTATTTTAGGGTCACCATTTGGAATTTCCGAATTTTGGCTACAGATTTACAAATAGAGGCCACAGCACCGAGCATCGGGTTTCATTATTTATAGCGGGTTTGCTACCCACTCCCTCTCCATCATTGGCTCGCAGTTCAGCCTGACAATCATCTCCCTCTTAAAAATAAAAATCCTCTCGTTTTTATCAATGCTTCGGCGGCTGGTGCTTTTGTCAGAAATTTGTACAAGCGAGAGAGAAGCGAGTTTTTGTGTAGGCGACGGGTTTGTGAAAAATTGCGGCACCCTACATATAAACCAAATTTCATTAGTTAGAAGCTTCACGTGAGTAACGCCTTCAAATCAATTAAGAACTTCCAACAAACCAAAAAAGTTTTGCGGAAGTCACAATAAGTAGTTTCGGCAATACATTTCGTAATAGTCACAGTTGAAGCATCTTTAACCCCTTAGCTTGCAATCACGCCTCAGAGGCGTCGCAACGTTATCGGACAAACATGAATAAGATACCTCAGAGGCGTCGCAAGGTTAGCGGCCCAAACACGAATAAGACCCTTCAGAGGCGTCGCAAGATTATCGGACCAAACATGAATAAGACACCTCAGAGGCGTCGCAAGGTTAGAGGCCCAAACACGGATAAGACCCTTCAGAGGCGTCGCAAGATTATCGGACCAAACATGAATAAGACACCTCAGAGGCGTCGCAAGGTTAGAGGCCCAAACATGAATAAGACACCTCAGAGGTGTCGCAAGGTTAGAGGCCCAAACACGATTAAGACCCTTCAGAGGCGTCGCAAGATTATCGGACCAAACATGAATAAGACACCTCAGAGGCGTCGCAAGGTTAGCGGCCCAAACACGAATAAGACCCTTCAGAGGCGTCGCAAGATTATCGGACCAAACATGGAATAAGACACCTCAGAGGCGTCGCAAGGTTAGAGGCCCAAACACGGATAAGACCCTTCAGAGGCGTCGCAAGGTTATCGGACCAAACATGAATAAAACACCTCAGAGGCGTCGCAAGGTTAGAGGCCCAAACACGGATAAGACCCTTCAGAGGCGTCGCAAGATTATCGGACCAAACATGAATAAGACACCTCAGAGGCGTCGCAAGGTTAGAGGCCCAAACATGAATAAGACACCTCAGAGGCGTCGCAAGGTTAGCGGCCCAAACACGAATAAGACCCTTCAGAGGCGTCGCAAGATTATCGGACCAAACATGAATAAGACACCTCAGAGGCGTCGCAAGGTTAGAGGCCCAAACACGGATAAGACCCTTCAGAGGCGTCGCAAGATTATCGGACCAAACATGAATAAGACACCTCAGAGGCGTCGCAAGGTTAGAGGCCCAAACATGAATAAAACACCTCAGAGGTGTCGCAAGGTTAGAGGCCCAAACACGATTAAGACCGTTCAGAGGCGTCGCAAGATTATCGGACCAAACATGAATAAGACACCTCAGAGGCGTCGTAAGGTTAGCGGCCCAAACACGGATAAGACCTTTCAGAGGCGTCGCAAAATTATCGGACCAAACATGTATAAGACACCTCAGAGGCGTCGCAAGGTTAGAGGCCCAAACACGAATAAGACCCTTCAGAGGCGCACATTTGGAAATTCGATCGTAAGGGAAAGGGTTAAGCATTTGAAAGTCATTTTCTTTTAATCAATCATTTGTTTCACGTGCAAAAGCCCAGAAAAAGTAGTACAATGAGTCAGCAAGGCGTTGCTCAATTTGAAACATTGATTAAAAAAACGTAGTTTAGATGGGCTCGTGACCGGGGATCGTTGGCAAAGCAGCACCAGCAGCAGCAGCAGTAGCAATGGAAAGGTACCACTATACCCGGCCTCTGGGGCCAGACCAGACGGGCGGGCAAACCAGACATAGTCTCGATTACAGTGGGGAGGCTCGAGGAAGATGGACGCTCGAATTTATCTTCTAAACTAAAGTAGATCCCGCCCAAGAGTTTCGTATAAAAGTTCCAGGGTTTTTGCGGTGAGCGTCTGGCAGGCTACGAGGAAACCTCTGTATCCGTTTCCTTATATTTCGTCTGAGTTAGCGAGCATGTAGTCTGGAAAAAGGACACGCACGCCCTCAGCTTTTGGGCATTGAAACTCGAGACTTCTGGTGTTACAATAGATTCTTAGAATATGTAATGAAAAAAATAAAAAATAAAAAATGGGCTAAAATATTCGCCTTCTCCAATACTCCATTCCTCGGGGAATTCTTTATTTGTAATTTTTTATTGAAAACCCGGAAGCTTTACAATAATTCTACTGGTAATCCTACTGCTCTTCATCTTTTATTCCAGACTCTTTTCTTGCTATTTTCCGGGCAGTCGACTGTGGAAAAGAAGGCGGTATCAGTTTACACAAACTTTAGCGTGTTATTTTAACGAGTCGGGTAACAGATGGACAAGAGAAGTAATAGTTAGAGGGGGTTCACTCGACAAGTATATACTGGAGAAGCGGTTGCGAGCTGAGAGACCGAGTCTCGAGCTTGAGACTGTGAAAAATGATTCCGTAAAAGTGTTTTGGTACACGAGACGAAACTCGAGTCGTTCCCAAAGTTGGTAAAAGAAAAACACGGAGGGCAGCCCAATGCTCGGGAGTTCCGACGACGAGAGGAGAAAGTAAGAATGTGCGAATCGTCGCAACAAGAAATGGGGAAAACAAAAACAACGAGACACACACTTTTTCGCTCAACCTCCCCGCAACAAACTATATCTCTCCATTGTGGTGCGAAGCTTGTGACTATATTGAATTGTCGAGGCTTGTGCACACACTTGGGAAAGCTTATGACGAATGTTTCGGCCCTTACGTTTGTTCCCTCAGCGTCGGAGAAAAATCCCGTCGAATTTTCGATGAAAGATTTTTCCAATTCGCAACAGAATCGAGGGAAAAGCGATGGTAATAATGCTTTTCACCTTGGCGCTCAGCGATAGCGAGAAAATCGAAGTTCTCATAGTGGCAACCCGCATTTTCTGCAAAGGTCAAAAGGTACGTTGTGCAGAAGGAGAAACTGAGTAGTTATCGCTTATCGGCCTTATTTTAATATTCCGGATCGAATTCTGCCTCTCTCTCTCTCTCTTCGAAAAAGGAACGTTGTCCATATTTTCGATACTCGTCAAAATAAAAGCTATCACTGATACAAAGCGATCCCAATTTACCGATGAAAATAGATAACGGTTAGAGGGGCTGGTATTAGCGTTACGGAAACGCGAGGAAACGGAATTGAAGAGGGACATGGCGATCAATCTGTTGGCTTTTTGGTAGATTAAAGTCACGTCCCTGTTAACTCGATTTAATCACGATTTATTGGTACAAAGTAACGTATCTACGTGCCGTTTGGAATTGTATTGATTTTACGGAAGCGGCTGACCGCGCGGCTGGGTATCGTCAAAGTTCTCGTCCGTTACTACGGCTTCTGTCCTTTTCGAATTTAACTTTGTAGGTCCTCTTGGTACTTGTAATTCATAATATGGCCTCTTGTAGAATTAGCGTGCAGATGGTGCACCAAGTTTACTTGGATATTCTGCTTCTTCTTACTGACTAATTTTTTTTTTTCTCATAGAAGAAGCTTTGTTCTTCTCAATTTTTCTCATTATTTCTATGCAAGGGCAATTAATATTCTCTGGAGGGTTTGAACGAGGGTCCTAAAAATAATTATTGGTGCTTTACTCTGCCATGGGTTGAAAATTAATGCCTTATAACTAGAAAAATTGTTTGAACTATCGGGTCGGCATTCGGCACGCTATTGGAGCATTTGTTACCCTTCCATAATACTGAGTTTGATTGGAATTCATTCTGTCTTTAATAAGCAAAGGGCGATTTTTATTTTGCAGATGAAAAACGACATGATTACGTTAAAGCCCTGATAATTATGAACTAATAAATAACAATGCTCACTCCACTTGATTAACGAAAGTTTATTATATTATATTATTATATTTGGTCAAATTAGGCAAAGAGGTGCGAAATGGATCAATTTTAATTCGACAAATCGTTATATTTGATTTATTTCCGACTACTGGAAATCGATATAAAGCTAGAAAATAGAATACTGGAATAGCAATTTTCACGTGATTGTCGTAGCAAAGTTTGTCGAAACCGGCAGTTTTGTACAAACGTTCCAAAGGGTTAATTTGATTTCAAACCGAGTTTTGATCAGATTATTCGGTATCAATACTTTCCTAAGATTAATCATGGTTTTCGAAAGTTGTAGAATTTCACATGTTTTCATTATTTCCAATTCACTTGGTTTTATAAATTCCGAGCAGATACCATAGTGTATTCTGTGTTGAAACGTGCGTGCAATGTGAAAATGGGCACGTCGCTTTGTTGTTATTTTTTATCTATTATTAAATTATCTCTATGAGGATGCCTCTATTGATCAATATATAAAGGTTCATAAAGGTGGTACCGTGAAAGATGAAAAGTAATGTAGTAGGTATATACAGTTTCATGTTTTCAGGTTTTTTTTTTATTAATGGCAAAGTCGAAATTGTGAGTGCCTTTATAATTATATCTCACTTTTATATTGAAACATTTATACTATGTTTACGAAAAGACTTTTTAATAACAGGCGACTCTAGATCAAGATTGACAGAAAAAGACAAATTGATTTACCGCTTGAAATTAACTAAACCCTAATTATTACATTTTTGTATTTGGGTAAAAAATCATATCTAGGAAAGTGGTTTTCAATAAAGTTGCAATCACAGTCTATGCTAAAAATTTTGGAATCAAAATAACCCTTAAAACCGTGTGGATTTAAGTGAGTTGTTGAAGCTGCGGATAGTGGCCGCAGCGTGGCGCCATCGGCGATACTTCAGTAGCGTATACAGGGGTCGCAAGTGTATTCGGTAAAACAAGCCGACGAAACACTGAGTCAGACCCCGAACCCGTGTGCGCCCAAAATTCGATATATGCATGCATTCCAGTCTTTCCAAACAAAATTTTGTTTCCATATTAGCTGTGTTCTAGAAGCAATATGAAGCGAGACTAGAAACGGATATTTTTTCATTTGCTCAAATAGAAAAATGTCCTATAACCCATGCGGTCGGGTTAAGCTCACGGTAATAGGTTACCGACGTTGTTGTTGGTGGTTCCGACTTTCGCACAGCGGATTACACTGCATTTATTCCATCCCATAATTCATCGACATTGTTGCTTCCCTCGACCGTTCTCGCTCCTGTTACGTCTCTATATTGTGTCGAAATATAAAAAAAAGAGTCGTTGCATGAGGTCGAGCTCAGGATTATACTCGTCGGGCGTTCCCACGACAACAGTTTTTATGGCTGAGCCCCAAGCGCCCTTTCTGCTGGTAGCATCGCATCGCCAGCTCTTGCCATCATCGTTGCTACCTCCGTCTGACCAAAGCCATAATATTCACTAGCTCATATTACGCTGCACCAAAGGGCGTTCCGAAGGCTTTTACGGACGCGGCCGTGTACGTACACTCGTTGTTTATGCTGCAACCACTATAACTGTACCTCTGCGACCCGCTATTGATTTGATTTTTCGCGAAAGGCGATACATTACGTTTCTGATGTCACTGCCTCTGCTCCTGTCTGAAGTGACGGGATCTAGTACAAGATATACGAGTTTCCTCGCATCTCTGCAGTCAATCTTCGATCCCATACATTTTCTGCTCAACAGACAAACATGTTTTCATTGCATACCCAACTATTTTAAATAAATTGAGTTATAGATTCATCTTGGATGATTTAGGGGCGTTAAGTATAGGTTAAAGCTTTATCTGCCACTTCGGACTGTCTGTAAAATAGTGATCTACTTACAAGCTTTTTTGACAGCTTGTCTCGGTAATTAAAAAACAATTTTACGTGGGCAGAATGTTGACCTGAGCCCCATGCACAATGACCAAGTCGGAATATATTTGGCCACATCTCATATGTTCATGTATTTCATGATATATCGCAAAAGCTTCCGACCTTGGGGAAGACAGGACTTTGAACCCATCTACCCTTTTTCGTAACTCTTACTACTTGCATTTCACTAAGTTAACCTAATGTCCAATGCGTCCGCAGTCGACTTAGCTGTACTGTACCGCATTCACCATCAATACGGGGAAGCTGCGGAAAACCCGTACGTAAAAGGTGGCCGTATATTTTTGTGATTCCCCGGTGTATACACGAAAGTAACGTACTCCTTCTTCTTCTTCTTCTTCTTCTCTCCTTCACTTCTGGCTATCGCCAATTAGGGATGGCATGTGCCACTTCGTATCTATAAGTAACTCACTTGAGTGTAGACACCAAGGTCTCACAAAAACTGACCTCCCACTCAGTAATTAATGCGCCAGCTGGTGCACGGCTAAGCGATCATCAATCCAAGTTTACTATTTTCTAAAAACTTAAATAAATTGCTTCCTCATTATGTTTTGCCTTTTTCAAAGCTACATCTATAACGAAGTGTGCCAATTGATTTTGGGTTTCTCATAGAGAAAAATTTGGTTGTCAAACCAAAAATTTTCAATAAAAATGTATTATAACTCAGTATCAAATATTCTCACGATTTTTAGATATGTGTTGGTTTTTTGGCCAAAACTGTTTATTAGAAAATATTAATAATCTCAATATTTCATTCTCCACAATATTGTAACATTTAAAAAAAAAATTTTTAAAGATTATATTGATCATATTTCAATATATTGTTCTATGTATATTATAAATCTGTATGTGTAGATATTTTTTACAACAAATTACAGTAACTGAAGATGAGGTAATACGCCACTTCAATGCAAAATTTTTGCTTGACACATCGAAAATTATGGCCAATTGAATTTTGGTACTTATGAATGTGGAATGTTGCATTAGCCGTTGTAAAAATGGTTGATATGGGAAAGCTTCGGCGAATGACGGCTCTTCAAGTTTTCTTGTTTAAAAACTTAACGTTTCGCCCTAATCAGGGCCTCTTCAAAAGTTTATTTAATTCACGGTGTTGAGTTATGTGACCTACTTTTCCAACTTAATTGTGTATAAATTATTTGGAGTGGATGTTATATTGGAGTGCAGTGATTGACCAGACTCTCCGGCCAAATAGGTGAGGTTTGTTTTGGTTGTAACATATTGTTTTTTCCCTTTGTTTCTTAAATATTTGAACTATTTTTTAACCGGAGAGTCCGGTTAGTATGAGGTCACATTTTTCACTACCGGTCAGTTATATTCTCGGATGGATTTTGAAAAGAAAATCAAATAATTTTACAATCAACTCCAAATATAATTTTTTCGATGACCTTATCAGACATTCTTACTTGTACTTGTATTACTTGTATGTGAGAAATGACAAAAATAATTTGCAGCTTTCTTTTTAAATAAAGTTATCTATAATTTGAAAACTTTCATTTTTTTGTAATGCTCACAAAATTCCATGTATTTTATGAAAAAACGCCGATGCTTCCGAGATTTAACAAAATGGTAGTGCTACATTTTTTTAAATAAACAATTACGGAACAGTTCTGAAATATCACCCTCAGAAGCAAGTACTATCTGAAAATGGATACCAGTTTAATATCATTTAAGAATATAATATAATATAAATATAAATATAAATATTAAGGAGAAGACAATGTACTAGCTAAGTTATGTTTGATATAAACACAATTCTGTTTGCTTGCAGGCCGCCGCAATGTGGCCTGGAGTACTACCGTTGGTAGTGTTACTGACAGCCCTGCTACATTCCTCGAGGTGAGTACATTTTGAACCATGTGTTTCTCCATGGCTATTTGTTTTTCGGTCGCCAGTAATTTTGTTCTCTTTCATATTTGATTCCACGGTGAAGAACCTTGTTTTCGTGCCAAATTCCGTCGAAAGGCTTATATCATTGTGTACTAACTAGTAAAAACATCCTTCAATTACAAATTCGAAATAAATTTCTGGATGTATACGGGTAATTAAAAAAAAAACCGACCCACCTGGACATTGTGATCCCTGATCGGAGGCACCACAAGATTCCTCAGTCACTTCAGGGTACGGTAGTATACAACTTTCTGGGGCAGCTGAATTATTTCTCAGTTATTACAATCCTTTTTTAAAAATTTCTGTAATTCGGGAATTTGCGAAATTGGAAATTATTAGTTCTGTGTGATATTGAGAATAATGCTCTTTACAAGGAAATAAGAATTCCCCACCCTCGATTAGCTACAAAACAGTTCATCGTAACGGCGATAATAACTTCCCATTGAATCTAATCACAGTGCCATTTATTTTAAACACAAACAAACACTCAATATTCTCACTTTAATAAAAGACATAATGATTGCTGTTACGGCCCGAGGTAACGAGACGTTGGAAAGGAATAAATTTTTTGGAAGTTCTCGTTCAAATAAGAGTTGAAACTCAAATTTCGGATTGATACACGCGTTTATTCTTTATTCGAAGAACCAAGTTTGACACTTTGAATTAATTGATTTGATAGGAAAAAACTTCTTATTTATCGCTGTTTAGGATAATTAATAAATACTATAAATTAGGTTTATAACTAAAAGTTATTCTCTTGAGCCTTCAATAATGTGTTTTATTCCATGTTTCTTGATTGACGAATGATTAAAGACTGCTGAAGTAAAAATTTGATAGAATGAAGAAGGTGCGAATAAGATTTTAGGTGGGGGTTTTGGGAATCGTGGGACTGCTGATCATGCACTGCACTTGCGGACAGCGAAGCTGCAGAAAAGTGGAAAGGGGACTAAAAGTTAGAGTAGCAGATAAAATTTGGCAGAAATTGGATATACATCCGGCGCGACTGTATAGTCAGCGTCTGAAAGTGTTATTTGTGTAAAGAAATGAAATTAGAATATTGTGGGAACACGGAGTTTAGAAAATGCGTTAGGAATTGTAGAATTAATTGTGATGATAGGACAAAATGTGTATTAATTATATTAAAAAAAATAGCCTGGACGTAACAATTGCAAAAATCTTCGAACAAAAACACGTAATTATTCTTGTCAAAATACAATGGGCGTATAAAAAAAATGCCGTGCTCTATGAGCGACGCAATACTGAATTTTGTGTTTGGGCTTGGTATCCGCTTTGGTCACATTTTGAACCCCCACCTTAATGCATACGATTGGACAGATTTTAATTTTGATTCAGTCCTTTGTTCAACCGTATCCAGTTTTACCCCATAGGTAATATAATTTAAGTCGTAAAGGACGGAAATTGGTGGTGGAGCGGTCGGTGTGCGGCTCCGGCGGTTCCTCGCGTTAAGCAGCATTGTCTGCGGCCGTAACTTGGATGGGTGAACGTTTAGCCGTGCAGCGGCTGGTACATCAATGAGTGAACGAGAGGTCAGTTGTTCCGGAATCTCGGTGTCTGTACTTAAGTGCGTTACCTTTGTATGTACACCGGGTAATCAGTAGAGTATACGGTCGTCTGTACCGGTACGGGTTGTTCCGCAGTTTCCCCGTACTCACTGTGAATGCAGTGTAGCGTAGTTAAGTCAACTGCGACGCGTTAGAAGTTGGGTTAGCTTAGTGAAGTATGAGTAGGGAGTAATAGGAGAAAGAATTGTAAGGGCGATAAAAGGCGATAGAAGCCATACCATGAAAAAAAAATCAAGTAACAAGAGTGTAGTTACTAAGAATAAGCTATAACGTTGAAAAAGTTTTAAGGGGCCCCTTTCAAGAATAGCTTTGTATAACCTTTTAAAATACAACTTGGAAAGTTTACTTTTATACTACCAAATTCTTTTTTTTTCAGTGAAATTATTCGAGCTTTAAGCCTTCTGGGAAAATTTCAGCATGATTTTTTATTTTGGTCGAAGAGCGAATTACATTGGAATGATTAAAATTGGCACGAAACAGCAAAATTTTCGAAAGTTCCTACTTTTAACAAGGGCGTAAGGTTAGAAACCTTTACATCACTTCGGTGCAAAGAGATTTTCCATATAATTAAAAATAATTGCCTTAGTATCAATTTTTACGCAATAATTATATTTTTCACAAGAAGATGTTAAACTTTTTTTTACTGCCATACAATAAATTCTTACTTATGCGGGTGAATTAGAAAGTTCGTTTTTTATTGTATATCTTTATGATCTTTCGTGAGATTTTGTTAAAAATAGATTTTCTTGCATTTATTGAAATGATTAAATATCTGTTTTCAAGTTCTGCAGATTATTCCTGTAGAAATAACTTTCCAACAATTGTTTATTTCTGAATGCAATGGACGTTTACAATTTTGGTCCTACTTTACATCCTTGTTCAATTTTGTATGTCGACCAGGCCTACATTACCGTAGCATTGAGCTTGAAGTATTTCCCAATTGTAGTACATAGTGCAGAGGGGATCTTGTACCTACTCGTATGGAAATTAAACAGTCTAATTCATCCGCGACACTTGTTGATCGAGCTTCACCTCCATTTCTGCTTCGTCGTGTTTGTTTACTTGCCGTTGTCGCTGGAACTGCTCTGTGTTTCAAACTGCAGTCGTTAAGCCCTGTCAAGTGCTCCGAAGCCCTGACAAGCTTCTCCACAAGCTTACAACACACTGCCACCGCTCTGGTGGTGCGCGTTTTCTCTCCCCCTTGCACCCCACTTCGCACTGCGTTATTTCGAGCTCGTTTCACACCCAGTCGATTCACTGACTGCCTCTCAAATGAGATTCTAAGGGAGGATTTTCGCGCAACCTTCCATTCTCCACTTAGAAGTACAACTGGAATCAAGAAAATTTATAATGGTCGAAATCGAAATAATAAAATATACATATATATATTTTAAATATAATATTATTACTTTGGAATATGATAGCATTGTCTTGAAGAAAAAAAAGTTTTTATAAAACAAGGACAAGCTATTGTGTAATTCATTCACTCGATTGAAAGTCGGACGAGAAATTATTATTATGAACGGGGTTGAGCTAAAAAACCAAATATCTGATTATATGAAACGTGAGGTTGGAAATTTCCGCCCTTAGGCCCGAAATAATGACGAACGGCACATACGCCAAGCTACGTTATACTGCCATCAGTTTAGCTTTAATCGCCTTGTTTATTCTGCCACTAGTTTATCTCAAACGGTGAGATATTATTAACCCCAGGAATCAAAACAAAAATGAGAAATGGAAAACTATGCTCTGAATAAGTAACAAGTCACGATAATTCTAAAACTCGCAAACACGTCCGCGCTGTAATTCTTCCTGATAAGCACAAAGCGCGGCCGTTACAATACACTTTTTAGGCATTTTCTGATTAATTGTCATATTATTCTCGAATGCGATGCAACCTGCCTTTTTTACATAGCTCGTTACCAACTTGAAAGACACACGAAGTTTTAGATATAAACTTGTCGGGTCATCCATAAAGTATGAGGTTGAAGATATGTGGGTTTCTTACGTAGTAGCACAAGGGCCCGTGAAGCCAAGAACCGAAGTTGAAATTTATTCGCGTTGTCAGTGACGTTGTGCCGTGAATGAAGCTCCGAGGTTTGCAGTGTGTTGACGTGAGGGTGCGATGCGCCCATGGCATAAAGTGCTGAGGCATAGAGGCGGGTATAGAGCAGCCAGGATAGCGAGAGAGACTTTCTGAATAGCGGGGCTCAACCCTAGCAGAATCCGAAGCCACAGCAGAAACACCAGGCTGGTGGGTGCAGCAACAGCAGCAGAAGCAGCAGCAATGTCCGAAGGGCTGCTTCTAACTTATGGCAGGCCACGTCGACCAGTCGAGAGGGAAGTTTCTCATCAGAGATTAGCCCGGGGCTGCAGACTGCTTTAAATATTTCGCCGGAATACCATCCGCTATCGTGCTCGCTGTTCGTGTAATGAAAAAAAAAAAAAGCGACGAAGAAAAACCGGGCTTAGACAGCGACCGGTCAAAGACGAACTACTTCGCTCTTGATTCTAAAAAAAAAAAAAAAAAAAACGTTGTTTTTTCGACTTCGGATACATGGAAAGAATGACACCCAAATGAGGCTTCTTTGGGAACCTCGCTTTTCACTGTTTGCTCCGAAAAACAACAATTTCAAGCACTACTTTTCGTGTATTTCGTACAACACATATACTACCCAACACTATGGGCCAAAATCAGAGTTTGCGCAATCACTAACTCTCGGCCCTTTTTGCATAATATATCATTAAAAATAATTAAATAATATCACTTTGCGATATTATTTGCGGATACGCGGAAATGTAACCTACTTCCCAACCGTTGTCAGGATTCTGGTATTTTGCGCAAGTATCACATTCTATTTTTCCAACCAAGTGCACAAGGCATTCTTTCTTTTATGCCTGCGGTTTAGTGCCCAAGGAGTGTGGGAAAAAAGTGGAGTGCGCTATCTTCTTTTCCATCTTACCGAAAAGTCCCTCACGTTTCAGGCACAAAAAATAGGATTTTTTATGCATGTGTCGCAGAACAATAATTTTATGAGGATTACGTGGTTTCCGACTCTATATAATAATAATTTTATGGAAATATGAATTTTTTTTTTCAGTTCTTGAAAATTGCATTTTCGCATAACTTGATTACATTTTTTGAAACACAAATGCGCAAAAAGTATAACGTTGCATCCTATTTTTTACCTTTTACAAAGCTTCCTGAAGCCACATCCGTTGAGCTTACTTGATCATGGAGGAGTATGTTTCAAACTTTAAAAAAAAATTTGAATAATATAGTAAATAACAAATTATTTATGCACTGATAAGTAAATTACGAAAGTTTAAACACAGCGGAATGACCAATATTTTGCTTCAGACACTCCTCACTCTGTTTTCCTTCATAAACACCCGGTGCTAGATCCGCTGTTTAAATTTTCCGTCTGCTATCGATGAGGTATAATTGACGTGTGATTGGATAAAGGAAGATATTTTGTCACCGCCAGATCGAGTACATAATAAAAAATGTCTTGTAAATATCACCAACACGCCCGGGTTGGTAAAACTTTTTTATTCTTATTTTTAACTCTTCAATATCGTTACATTATGCAGTTGTCAAGATGTCCTTCGCGTTGTCTCCTTTTCCATCCATCGATAATGAATTGCATTGAATTTAATCTCACAAAGCGATGGAGCTATCAAAGTAAAACTGGCACATCCATTTACTAAGAAATTTCACTCTTCAGAATTGTGTCTCATGCCGACGGCCGGGCATCTTATACCACCGATGAGATGTCACATTGATGGCAATGAACCGCGTTGAGGTGGTACGAAAAGAGAGAGAGAGAGAGAAAGAGAGAGAGAGAGAGAGGGGGGGAGGGCAAGTAAGCTGAGAGTGAAGTAATAGAAGTGCCTGAGTCTCCACGATACAAACGTTGCATACACCTATAGTTGTGAAGGTACATAAATTCTCCTGGAAATGTTCCACTTCGTTGAATATCCGCGTTATTGAGCGGCGATGAGTGTTTCGATGCAGCACAGTAATACTACGCTGCATGCTCGTCATTCTCTTGCTTTCTTTCCTTTCTACACTGCACTAAAGCTCGTGTTGCTGCTGCTTCTGGTGTTGCAAGGAAGCGGAAGTGCACGCATCGCAGGTAAATATTCAAGGCTCATAAATATTGAAGGCTGGTTCGAGAATCACCGCTGTTCGATGCTTGTGTCTGTTGGCCTCTGTGCTGTCTGTCGAAACGCGAATCGCGACAAGCAAAGCACCCTCGCAACGTGTTTCTCTCCATTGATGTTTCATTTTCGGGCTCGCCCGCTTGGAGAGTTATTTGTTCCGTAAACTCTCGTGACGTTTACGTTCTGGTCTCCTCCCGTGAGCTGTAACTCTGACTTCGTTTCATGTGGGGGTTACAGATTGAATGGGAATTCGAGCAAGTAGAGCTAAACAAGGGATGGGTCGATGCTAGGTTGGCTAAATTGTTGGAATCACCAAGTGATTGATATACTTTTTTCGATCCCAGTGCGGAAATTGAGTAAAATTGGTTGAAGAATGTGTTTACAAAATTACTGCTTTTTATAACACTCTTGAGTATAACTAGTTTTCATAAAAGAATGCGAGACTTTACATATCACACGAAATAACAAAAAAATCATTTCAGGATTATAGATCAAAGTATTTTATGTACAAAAATTGGTTAATTTCATTCCAAATTCGAGGTACACCCATATTGGGAGATTGCGAAACGAATCGAAAAAGGTATAGATACGTTGGGCTACGAAACGTACTGCAAAAAATGGCAAAGTAGATCAAATTTTTTTTTTTTTTGTTAAAAGCTTGGTTCTTTTTTACATTTCAATAAATGGCTCTTTTTAATCTTTTGATTTCGTATTCGATTTCAGAAAATATATATTTTCAAAGAAATTAATAGCCGAGTGATCTAAGGCCCAAATTCATATCTGCACGGTTTCATGTTGGCGTATCACAGGTGACTTGAAAATTCGTAATCATTTTCGTCGATAAACAGTAATAAACCGACGAATAAGTTAAAATATGAAAATAAATTTTTTAAATGGAACTGTTTAGTTAAAGGCAACAGAGCCATCTATTCTTCTATTCTAAAAAAATTTCTATTCTTTTTTGGTTTGTGCAAAGAGAAACGGACTCCAAGCGTTAACAATCCATCCTTTCCATTCCACTCGAGTGCCGTTTTCATACATTATTTATAGAAAACAGTATACGATACTCATGTGTAATAGCGAACATGATGGCAAGTCTGTGTAGTGGTTCGTAAAAGCTGCACTTGTGTCGTAGAGGGTGCTCGGCAGTTCATGCGATCCACTTTCGCTTTTACGCACTCGTATCGCAAATTGCTACTATATTTTGAATTTTACAACTTAATGTTCAATATATCTTATGCATTTCGATGAAGAGGCATTCCATGCCAACTCGACCTGGACCTGACCCTCGACCTCTTGGATTTCATCCCCGATTTTATACGTGATTGTTCTATGCCTGAACTGAGTACACGGATAAAAATAATGAGTGGCGACAACCACGATATTGGTTGAAAGCAACCATCCAATTGTCCTGATTCCCCTATAACTCCGCTTCGTTATGGCAACCAAACAGTATTGGTTGCACGGACCAAGTTGTGTTCGTAGAAACCCTATCACTTGAGGCAACCATTTATGATTGCCAGCTTATCTAATCGATTGGTTTGTACAACTATTCAAGTGGCCAAAGGCTCCAATACTAGTTTACTTAGAAGTTGCATTATTGCTTATGGTATTAGAGTATGCATTTGCACTAACTGTATAATTATGCAATTATATAATTAAGACCTCAAAAACATCGTTTTGGAGGTTATATTGAAGAAACGCGCGTCGGTGTTGATTTTAAACTTAACGAAATTCGATTTGACAAATAGTACCGTGGGCCCAAGTATAGAATACGGAATATTTTCTTGAGTAGATCTTTGCTTATTGTAGCAAACTGTGCAAATATATCTTCCATTTTGCACTTGTCGTAGAGTTCTAGTTCAGTCACTAGAGCAAGGAGGCTTCGCAAGGACCAATTTTATTCATAGGTAGACTCTGCGTGGTCCCGATATAAGAATTCCCATTGCAAGGTCTTTCGCAGATGGACTTTGACACTATTTTTTTGAGTAACCTTTTTTTACCAAATTGTTTGTAACCTAAGTCAGGTACTCTAGTCTTCATGGTGTATACTATACAAAGAGAACTAATTTTAAATAGGTTAGGCTACCATTTTAAGTGGTTGAATTAATTAATATATGAGTTGCCGCAAATTATTCGAAATAGTTCTAGCACAATAACTTGAAAACGTAGTTGGTCCAACCAATCTTTTTTTTTCGTGCACATTAAAGGCCATAATTTAAAAGTCTGATAAAATTCTCATAAATCCTGTATCCGATATCAATATTTTGAAGCTTAAGTCGAAAGTGGACTGGACCGCAATCTTATTTTTTTTAATGGCCTCAAGTATTTTCGTTATAAATAATAATAAGTATACAAAATGGGTTAAAAAATGTAATAAAAATTGTGGTTACTGTTTGAAGATACAACACAAAAAATCAGAGATGAAATTTAAGAGGTGAAGGGTCAGACCCAAGTCGAGTTGGTATGGAATGCCTCATATCTATACTAGGATGTTATTGTGGATCGCGAGCTCGCAGCAAGGACTTAGAACACTTCGGGCTTGGGGTCTCATAGACCCCCCTCCTTCCGGGGTTTTACAGATCCCCTGAATTTTCCTAAGTTTCTCGATTCTTGACACGGGGGCTGCGGCGAAATTTTTATATAATATAGAAAGGTACTATATTTTCGGCTCACCCTCTCAACTTGGTTAGTTTTCCTCTATGTAGTAACTTTATCAGTTTTTTAAAGCAACATTGGGATGGTGCATCCCAAGTCGAAGTAGAAAGTGAACATTTTCTTCGTTCTTCTACCGGTACCTACCCTATATTTCCCCGCCCTCACAGTGTTCGATATCCGCCCTGAATTTCCCCATGGACTTCCGCCATAAGCCTCTCGTTCTTCATTCTACCCTAGACCAAACTGTGTGACCAGTGCAGAATATAAAGAGAAAATGCCCGCGTAAAGTTCTCGATGGATGTCATGTCTGGAAGGTGATTTGAACAGGCCGGGACCCTGAAAGGAACTATAACGGTAGGGTCGGACCGTAACGTAACACATTCTTCGTTAATTCACCTCGTGTAAAAGTGATTAAACTTCAAATAAGTCGAAGCCTCAACAATTCGCTCGCCTACATTATATTTTAATAGCTCAAGGTGTGCCATATTTTCTGGACGCCTTAATATCACATTTTAAACAGATTCTTCTTTTTTAATGTTGAAAACTCATTTAGTTATAGCAACTACAACAGCACACGTCGTCATGACATATTTACGCGACATCCGGTCAGATGGACATGATCCGTATGACACATTTACGCGTCACCCGCACGCGAACGGTTAAAAGGTGAGACACGGGAGTTTTTCCAACAAATTACAGTTTATCGAAACTCTCTTCTCCTACCACTGCGTAACACTAGAAGTCAATTGGGGTAGTATTTCAGCAGCGATTTTTATCATTTTAGACAGTTCCAATTCTTCAAATTTCTAAACAACATCTTTGAAGGAACTCAGTATTAAAATAAATTTTATGGTAAGTTAGATTGGCTTGGAAGAATTTTTTAAATTCCTTCATAGTTCATCAGAACCATTATTACGCAGCTCACTGTGATTTCGGAAGTTTTTTCAAATCTAGACAATTCAGAGTCTTGTGTGGACCACCGCGATCCCTTTAATTCTAAACCAACGAAGTTTTGCATGGAGCATCGTGATTTTTTCAAAATCTCAGGTTTTAATTCTTTTTTTACAAATTTGACAGTTTTCTAAGTCATTTAAATGGGTAATCTCGTCCGAGTGGTGGGAAACATTATTTAAGCAAATTTTATTCTGTATCAAATGGTTACACGAGGAATTATTTCTGTGGGTATTTAAATTCACTCAACATTAACTGCATTGCTTCTATAAACTTTGATCTCGTAAAAATCGATTGAATGATAAATTTCTTCAAATCAAAATATTTTCCAGTTATCAATTCTCTAGTCAACTTGTATTCTAAGAAGAGATCACAAAACGCAGAATAAAATGTTGTCAACAATCAATTAGCCCTTACTGATAAGCCATAGTTAAGGTCAGAAACAGGGCAAATGTTCTTATATTCACGTGAACATCAATAATACGAAGGTATTCTAATCACTATCAATACAGAATAATCCAATATGCAATCGGACAAGCTTAAAGTTTCTTGATTATGATCCACGTTCCTCCCTCCACGGCTGAGAGTGTTGAAGAGCCAGCCAATTTAAGTGGTTCTTTCGTCTTTGGTGAAACTTGCATAGAGAAGCGACGCAAAATGGTAGCCATCGCTGCTTTGATCTGCATTGTTGCGAATCTCATACCAGGGCAAATTCTTGGTCCTTCACCAAACGGCAGAAAAACGGTTTTGGGACGATCGTTTTTATTTGCAGCGCTGAATCTCTCCGGATCGTAAGTTTCGGGATTGTCCCAATATTCAGGATCTCTATGCAACGCTTGAAGGGGTATGAAAATCTCGGTACCAGGTTCAATTAAACACTCCAAACCGTCCTTTCCGGTGATTTTGCATTGCCGACTGCATCGTCTTGGCAAGAAACCGGCTGCTGGATATAATCTCATTGATTCGTTGAGAGCTTGATCCATGTAGGTCATTTCATTGAGTGCTTCATAACTAAGTTCGCCGTTATAGTTATCTAGTACGGTGTTGACTTCGCGACGCAGTGTATCTTGTACATGAGGATTGGCTGCCACTTGATAAGCAAAAAAGCTAAGTGTGATAGCCGACGTCTCGTAGCCGTCGACGAAGAAAGACGTTGCGCTGGCGACTATTGCATCTTCGTCAACTTCACCGCCTTCAACTTTGTGATTGTCCAGCATGATTTGAAGAAAATCATTGCGAGCAATACCGTCTTTCTTCCGTAGGGCAATCATGTTTTTCATTACGTTCCTGAAGAACCGGTCCATGCGTTTGGAAATAAAAGAAATGCCCAAGAACTTACTCAGCCCTGGTAAAGTAAAGAGCAGCATGAAATTGACCGCATTTTTGAATGTAAGCTCAAAAGTTTCGGTGATAGTTTCCCTGAAGGAATTGGGACCACTTCCATTACTGAAAAAATCACCCTCCGCGCCAAAACCTCCGCTGGCCACAACTTCTCCGGTAAAAAGTGTGAACATGTCCTTCATTTCAGCTTCGTAAGCACCATTGGAGTTTTTTACACTGTTTTCTAAATATTCTGTGAACTTGGAACAAACCGTTATAACCGAACCGCTTAACACTTTCAATTTTTTGCTGGACATCAGTGCACTCGTGAGTCGGGCTCTTCGAGTTTTCCATTCTTCGCCGTCAGTGAAGAAAGGGTTTCCCGACAGAAGAGGATCCAACTTGGGATCTACCGAAAACACATTTGTGTGAAAATTCGAAAAATCACTTATGAGCACGGTTTTAATAAGATCCGGTTCTCTTATCAACAGCACTGGATGGCGGAATTGGAAAAATCCGACCATGCTTCGATTGCGATTCGCTTCGTAAACTTCATCACAGTAACTACCGAAATTTTTGCGAAATGTTAGAACTGATAGCGTGTTCCCAAAAAACGGTAGCGGATAACCCACGGAAGGTATTCCTTGTTTTTGCCAGTAGTCGTAAATCTCAATAAAGTATTTGTAAAAGAGAATGACAAGTAAAGCTACCGCGGCGCTGCCAAGAAGCCATGTGCTGTCCATCATATGGTTGTACGTCAAATGAACGTCAGACGAACTATGCGTAGTACTCGACCACTTGAGTTAGGTTTCTCGCCGGATGCGACGTTTACATAACGCCCCGTATCTACAGGAAGATATGATTTGTGCTGTAGTCACCACGATGATTATCTATTGGTGTGAGCCGGAATATCTATTATCAGTATGTCTGTATAGTAAAGGAGACATTATATTTAATGTAATAACAGAGATAAAACTTATCATGGCAATGACTTGCGGAAAATATTCTTGCGGTTGTGTCAATTTTGTTGTTACGTCGCCATTTACGCAATCTCTATATTTAAGATAATTTATGAAATGAGGAAAAAGTGTTTGTCCACGGGGAGAAGAAACTTTGAAAAAATAACAAAAAATCTGGTTAAAACTATCGTAGCCTTCTACAATATGTACACCCTGTTGATATCTAGGTTAATATTATTATAAAGTAAGTGGTATTTTACAAGATGACTTCGTAATATCTTGTTGCCACATATGTTGCCATGACTTTACGTTGGGTTTATATGAAAGTCAATTTCACTATAAAATTGTCACAGCTCCCAGTTACGACGGTATCTTACTCTTGTAGAATTTCAATATCATCTTGTTCGGCCAGATCTGATTCAAAATTAGTTATCGAACGGATAATTCAACGATACGATACACGCTTAATTGGCTACAGAATTCGCGGAATAAGCCAGTTTTCCAGTTAAAAAGAAGATGTCGTAATCACTGTCACTGCTTCGAATCGTTAGATAACCATAATGGTCTGGAGTGACTTGATCCTGATACACGATGATTTCTTAGAGTTGACGAGGGTTTCAATTCCGCTGGTTCTTTTGTCTTTGGTGAAATATCCACAGGGTAATGACGCAACTTATATTCAGCCGCATTTTGCACCCAGTGTCAAATGAATAAATGAATAAAAAATAAAAATAATTGAATTAAAAGCTGACATTACAGTATGCTGTATATCCAGGCAGAAAAAAAATATGATCATGGAGTAGATAGCAGAGACGCTCTTTAAGCGTGCACTCGTCAATCACTTTAAAAAAGCTTACATCCTCCGAGATGTTGTCTGGCTGAACGGGCAAGGTCACGGCCAAAAGAATGGGCCGGTAATACCGTCTTAAAAACTTCTAAAGCCCATAAAGCGTCACCCAACGAAAAGCGAGCTTTTTCATTCTTCCGGTGCTCTGTATACTTTCCGATAGTCAACACAGCCGGAAATCTTGGTGGCTTCGACGCAAATGTACGACTCCATGCGCACACTGAATACAGTCCTCATTACCTACAGGGTCGGCTGGCCTGCGAGCTGCTTGATACACATAAGCACAGTATTCTGCCGTAATAGCAATTTTATATCTATAACTGTAATTTACTGATGTATATAGCAATATGTAGCAGAGAAAAATGTAAAGCTGAAGAGCAGAGAGCAAGGTGTTCATTCAGAAAGGTTCGGGTGGTGAGACTATGCCAACGAGATGTGTGACGTCGACCGCTAACCCGAAAACACACAGGCACAGCACGTTAAAAAGGCCAAGACACACTGACAGTCACGAAGAGTTTCAAGGTGTGAGAGATACATAGTCAGAGATTGCATACATATATACGTTCGTACATGCCGTCTCTCATTAACATCGCGTCGAAGCGACCTCATTAATGCCTGCCTGCCAGCCTCATCCGCGTTAACCCTCTCTGGACCGCGAGACTCTTCTGTGCCGCTCGAGGTTGCTCGCACACGAGCACCACCGGAGGCTCAGGCCTCCTTCTGCTTTCGTTTCGATGGGCCCTCCGCCCTTTTTCATTCCATAAAGCTCCGTAACACCATCGCCCCGGTTTACCTTAATTGTTTACCCATCGTGCGTTACTATTAGCATAATTCGCGGCATACGATGAGAGACAGCAGTAAAAGGCAACACCGGGCGTTGAATGGTAGTGTGAGGGAAACGCGGAGAAAGTGGATCGAGGGCACTAGAGATCCGATAATGATATCACCAAGTGCCCTCAACCGCCTGGAATCTCGAACAACACAAAAAATGAACAAAATTTCATGTTTGATCGCCGGAAACTTGAAATTTTATGAAATTGAAGAGACCGGCTTTAAGAATAATTATGCACTTCTTCTTTTTTAAACTTTAAGTAAATTAGTCTCAAATTCCGCTTCTTGGGCTGTTTTTGACAGCACCAAAGACTATACAAGCAAAAAAAGTCACTTGCGCTTCAGTTGAACGTGCAATTGCCGTATTTTTTATAGCAAGTTGTTGGATTCAGAAAGTTCATTTACATTTTCATAAATATACCTAAAATTATTTAGTGTACGAATATTTTTGCTTCCTCCTAGAGGAAGCTTTGTTTTCATGAACATTTTTTTTCAAGATTTTCATGTCAGCATGTTCAGAATCCCCTAAAACGTCGAGGAAAATGGTTTTAAATCAATCGTCCATAACTCCCGAATGATACGATTGATCGAGCGCAAATTTGGCACGCAAGTAGAGTCGTAACTCGTCTTTAATTGCTGTGATTTTTAAGAAAATATATTACTGATTATATAGAATTAAAATTTTTTTTTTAAATGTCGTATATTCTCTAACTTTCCTAAAAATTTGACGATTTGGCTGAATAGTTCTTCATAACTAGAGACACGTTAAATGCTGTTTGGTATTGAATTTCGACATAATCGGTAAAGCGGATTTTACAGGACATTTTAAATATTTGAAAAAATAGACATTTTTGCTATAACTTCTGCAAAAATTAAGAAAGTAAGACAAAAGTTTGTGCCTAATAAAAATGAGATATACCGGTGTTTTATTTATTTATTCAAAACGAGGATGCAAAGTAGGACCTTGCTGATTGCTTCCTCAGTAAATTTTGCTCCTTACAAAGCTCTCTCTATGAGGAAGCCAAAATCAATCACAATACTTTCTCGTAGAGGTTGCTTTGTAAAGAGCAAAATTTAATGAGGAAGCAATGTGCAAGGTTCTTCTTTGCATCCTTTTTATTTTCTACAATACCACGGCTGTGAAATTTGGACTCTGGAGGTACCAATAGCTCTGGTTAAGAGACCGGTAGGAAAGAGATATATATTCAATACATAATCAGTTCATCAATTTAAGAATAAAGATGCAGGCTTACACGATAACGTAAAAAAATATGCGTTAATGAATTTTTTTAATTATACAAAAATACATTGGCTTGAATACTCGACAGCACCACAATTTTATTATAAACCATTAAGGGCAAGCTCAGGTAAAAATTGCAATGCGATATTCATTACAAATAAATATGTGATTCCTAACCACCCAAGGAAAGAAGTTTGTGCCAGGGGGCAAAACCATTTGGCTATTCTTAAAAAAAGAATTACTTCTTAACTAAACTACTTCACTAAAAACCTACTGCTAAAAATTACTACTTTTTAGAATCATTTTAGATGAACCATTTCAGCTGGTCCATCGCACAACGGCTTGAAAAATATTGCATCCTCGACCAGCGGCCATGTCTGTATTTTTCTCACTTTTTTTATGATAATTTTCTTTCCAATTAAAAACATTGTTTTAGTTTCATCAATTAATTAGAAAACTGTTTTAATTCGACCTATACTTTTTTTGGAAATAAATCAAATTTCGCGCCTTCTTCGAGCCTCTAGCTGTAGCCCTTAGCCTAAAAGTATTACATATTTGGTGGTGAAAGAGATTAAAAGAAGTTGCAATAGTAACTGAGGGCTGCACCACAAAGTTCTAATGTCGATGTTCCAGATCGACTGTTTGACTCGTCAAAACCTTGGAAAAGCGTTTATTGCGGGAACGAGGGAGGAAGAAGGCGTTAGCAACAATCGCGCAAAGTCTGTAATGAGAAAAGCTGGGTTTACCAGGACAGCGAGAGTTCCGCCGCGCAAAACGTTTCCCAGGACAGGGTTGGGCGTACTGCCCTCGCTCGATCGATTAAAATTAAAAGATCCCCGTTTGCAGCATAGAACGAGGCGAAGAGAGGGAGGGGTGGGAGTGAGAGCGAGCATTCAACCCTCTGTTCGCTCGGAGCATCAGAGCCAACGCGAGTCCCGCGCTGATTGATAAGGCTGACAGCTTTCAATCAAGCAGCACCACCGACCAACCCTTTTGCAATCGGGGTTTACTCCGTTCAACGTTAGATTAGTTTCTCAAGTCCTTATCCGTTTACCACTCTCCTCTCCCACTTCTGCACTCTTTGCATCCCAACACTAAAAGTAAACGAAAACTCCCTAAGAATTATAGACTAAAGTGCTCAAACCGTTGTTTGTTTTACAAAGAGATTGAAGAAGTTAATGGATTAAAAAGAGACTGACGTTCGTGATTACCTTATTGTCTTGACAAGAATCTGTTTGGAGTGTTAATGCTCGGGACGAGGTATAAATTTTCATTGGCTAGCGCTCATCAGACACTCAATCTTGGGCCGCTATAAAATTCGAGCTAAATTTTAATCAAACTCACGTGAGCATCGGATATTAAGGGACAAACATTTTGAGAATGGTGGCCTTCTAAAGAGCAGCTGCTTAAAGGTTTGGTGTTTTTTTAATTTGCTGCAGGTCTAATTTTTTTTAAATTACACGTTTGACTTAAAATTTCCACGGCGTATTCCAACCATATTGTGTCATACCGGTAACCAGGATTTTTTTGAATGGATGAAGAATGTCAATTTGGTATTGATAAAACGACCATTATTTTGAGGCGGGATTTCACCGTTTTTTCACAACTTCGTCATTCTGGCAGATTTTAATATTTTTCCAGAAATCTAGTTCATGACTATGACATGAAGAATATCTAATTCTTCAACAGCGTGTTGGCTTTTTATTGTTTTTCGGCATTCTAACAGCCGCAATCACCGCAACAGTGAAGCGACTTATTTTTTTAGAGGCTCGGGGGATAGTCCTTGATAATCATTAAAGGTTTATGTGTTTGCAGTTGAGATCGGTATCTTCTACTTCTTTACTAAAAAATGATATAGATTTTAATCTAATACATTCACTTATTTCCATTCAACTAGCAATCATATATTTTCTGTTACAGATGTACGCAGGGGAAGGTAAACTTCAGGGAGAAGGAAAAGAAGGTTCTGGACGACATCCTCGGACCGGAAAGCTACGATGCTCGTATCCGCCCGAGCGGGGAAAACGGCACAGGTGAATATACTGCACCAACATGTTTTTTTTATCTAAAGAAAAAGAAAAAAAATTAACATGAAAATCCTTTACACTACTATACCGCAAACACTACCACCAGTGCTGTTCGCGAAAACGAAAGCACCTACTATTATAAAAATATGTGTACTTACAATTTTTCGTATACCATTATCTAGGTATATCATGCTATAATATACGATTGGGCAAAGTATTCGCCGTTCTCTGTGGCGAACACTAGAAAAACTTACTCCATTGTCGACGAGAAGATGAAAAAAATAAGCAAACGAAAAAATCGATGGCCTTTTGGTAATTGATATGCGTCCATCGAACCGTCTGTTCGCAACGTTGCAAAACCTGACCATTGAAACTTTAACACCGGAGCTGGGTTATAGCGACTGGAGAAAAACAGGAAAATAGTAGCGGGAAAAGGCTAAACGAGAAAGTGTCCCTTACTCACTAGTCACTCATTCACTACTTACTCACTCACCAACACGCTCACGCACACTAACCGTCATATAAAAGAGAGAAAAAAAAGGAAATAAAGGCCAGGAGAGTGCATTTGTGAGGAGTCGAGATACAGGACGAGGAGTAAAGCTCGATAATTGCGCGATACACGCGTACTCTCTATAGTTTTCGTCCGAAACTCCGTTAAAAAAAAAGTTTCGCCTGACTTCAATGCTTCTCGTTTGTCTCTCGGAAACTTGCGCTTTGTACTGTAGGAATTTAATGTAGGACGATGATAGCCGAAACAGAAAAAAAAATGTAACGTAAATCGAAATAGCCATTATTCCTATCCGTGTTGTATGCGAGTCGAGCTAAATCTCTTACTCGCATGTCGAAAATGACGGTATGTCCATGCTAGAGTAGATTTTTAGATACAGAAATTCTGCTCGCGGAAAAGGCATTACTGATGACAGATTTGTGCAATCGATGACGTTTTTTTACCTCCTCTGCCTAACGCCATACAAACACGTTACTTTGCAATTTGCTTTACAAGTGCAGGGTAAATGTATCTCCTGATCTGACAGCAAATGCGTTTAACACGAGATACCGTTACTAATTGTAGAAGCCACACAGGCTTTGCTTCAATTACCAGGCTTTGCCTGTTCTATATTTTCGCAACAATTTGTCTTAACACTAGTAGACTTTTTTTTCAAAAACAATCGATATATTACAAAAAAATTATCGTTCATAACAAAGTAACTGTGCAAGGCATAGTAATTCTTTCGGTGATGAAAAAACTAATTTGGCTGAAAATCGAGATGTTTGCCTTGTCTTTTTTTTACCACAAATATGTAATTGGAATTACATAGTTTCGTTTATGTTAACAAAATTTTGGCAGTATCTAATACCAATAGAATAAAACTTTTTGTTTCTTCTAAAATTAAGTGACCTTATTTCTGGGAGATAATTATTTTAGTAAAAACAATTTTTGTAAAAAATATTTATAAAAACAGGCCACAAGACTTGATCAAAGCCATAACCGTGTGGATTCAAATGGGTTGGAAAAATTGGAAATGGAGAAAATACATGATTAGCGATTTGAAAAGAACGATAACATTGAATGTATGAAGCTTGTTGAAAGGTGGGGGAAAAAAAATGTCCGTTGTTCAAGCGCACTATGCCAACTCTAAAAGTCAAATAATCAACAAAGCTTGCAAGTTGGATAAAAGCTCAGGTCGACGTCTCGACTGGGGCGCCAACTATTCTTACCCGTGAAAGTATGACTAACAGAAATTTCCGAGTTTCACGGATTAAGACAAAGTTATTCGGAACGTTGTTAACGAATCCAACCCCAGTTTCGATAAGTTTCTTGGGCGCGTACATCTCGAAACTAAATCTGCGCGTCCCTTGGCAAAGAAATATGTCGGTGGACGCGTGGAATAGTCGAACTGGTTGCCATGCGTTGGCTAAATTAAATTTGTTAATCGAGCCTCGACAGCTCCGGACAACGAAGGGTATAAAAAACGGCAGTATTTTAATAATAGCGATAATTAAATGAGAACTTTGGAAGATGCGGCGCATAATACGACGCTGCTCTTGGGAAATTGAAACTTTTTAACGACTCTACAATGCTAGGTGACGTCTGGCGAAGAAGATAATATAAAAAGTCGCTTCTTCGGTTATGGTTTGTTGCAGGTACAGCATAATATGATTTCTGCGCGTCGTCAGGGCACACGTATACCGATATCTGTAAAACCCTCCAAAGTATCTAAAGCTGACAGTAAAAGTCGACATAACTTCTTCACGACATTGCGTGACGTGATCAAGTTTACAGTTTTGAGGGAGAGCCGCGTCAACGACCACCTAGTTCGGTTATCTTTGACGTTGAAGCATCTTTCGCATTAATATATTTATAACCTGGAATATAGCGCGGTGTAGGTTATCATAGCCATGATAGTAAATGTGCGAATACCCTGACGGATGACGTGAAAAATTCGATTGACGAAAGTACGTTTTCCGCGTGCAATGATAGAGGTTTTTCTAAAGTATCTTCATGACATTATAACGAAGAGTCTCATAGAAAAATCAAATTTATATAAAAGTATGGATATAGGGTGATAGCTAAAAAAAATTGGAACATCGTATTCATCGTTCGATAAACGATCCTATTGTATTCGAGGTATTTGCACGTATGGTGTAATAAATAAGGGTCTGAGTTACCTGAAAATGATAAATTTATCATTTAGGTGGAAACATATGATTCCATAATTATGACATTTTTTTTTGTAGCACGTTCTTCGGGTTGAATATTTGTTGTTGCTGTTATTTCCAAATTGTCGTAACTTTCGTGTTGTATCGTTGAAAGAGATTTTTTTGAGCTTTTGCGTGGTCTCGTCATTTGTTCATAATGATTTGGTACAATTCTACAATCGGGATTTTCATTAGAACTTCTTTCCAGAAATGAGACCCAACTTTTGTCGAAAATTTGTCTCCTTACCGCAACTTTATTCTAATTTTTGAAACGAAAAGTTTTATCATACACAATCTGGATGAGTTTTTGTTACGAAGTGAATCAAATCTTGCAATCTCAATTTTGTCTATCTGTGGAACTTGAACTCAACAACAAGTGAAAAATAGAAGAAATATATTTGCTCCCACGAATCGAGCTACAAATAAAATGTCCCACTTGTAAAAATGATTTTTTGTCCTTGTGAAGAGGCAAGTTTCAAATAAAATTACGGTTCTTTATATGTGAAATTGTAGAAACAATTGGTTGCGTGATTTTCAGATGGGTCAGCCCCCTTAAATAGAGTTGCACAAAGTATTCTGGGTGGTCAGTACCGGTAAATGTAGTTACAGTGGCACCAACAGCAACAGCAGTAGTAAAGCGCCTGACCAAGTGTAAATACTTATTTAGACCAATAGCCGCCACTTGCAAAGGTCAGATCTCAGTGCTTTGATTTAACTCCGGTGCATTCAACCCGTTAAAATTTAATTTTACGTTCTCTGAGGCCACGGTCACTGTTACCGTCAGCAGTAACAACAGCAGGAGTAGCCCACCGTTAGTTTCTTCATGTGGTATAATCTGAAAGCTACCACAGAGGATTACGAGCGCCATATTTGCCGAGCTTAGTTACGTTGTTTGGACTTTGACGTTTCACTGCGACGACAATCTTGTAGATTCATGGACGTACACAATTTACTTTACCAATTTTCGTCGACTTCATAGTTGTTTCAATTTTCTTTGTATGTCGCGATTTGAATGGTTTAATCATCCTCCAATATTTCAAGCAAATGAAACGTTTAAGTTTTATTGTTCAACATGAGATTTTTTTGATTGTCGACTAAAACTTAATTTATGTTTTAGATAGACAGAAAATGCGGCTCAATCCTAGAAACCATTTGTGTTATTTACTCGAGTGCAATTTGTTCAGCCGTTCAGTGCCTCAGGCATAAAGCGTGCTTTTAAAAATTAGTAACAAACACTACAATCCAAAACCCCGTACGAAAACTTCAGTCCAAATAAAATGATAAAATAACAGGTTTCGTGTTTGAAACCGCTTAGTAATTTGGAGAAAAAAATGCTGTCATTTGCGGAAAACAAACGTTAACTAATCTCATAATTATCTGAACTAATCCGTACATGGACATTATTTTCTTTGTATCTTTCAAATTCAATTTGATGATTGCACAATAAAAGTAGCTTTAGCAACAAAACTTTCAAACTGCTGAAAATATTCAATTCTTTACACGCTCTATTTTCTTATTTTGAGCGGTTGATGCCTACCTACGCTTAAATATTTAAAACCCACATTTGTATCACAGTTATCCAGTTATCTCTCAGCAGCTCGGAAATCCCAATTCGCGATGTAGGAAGTACCAATAACTTTCTTGTTATTACAAGGCTACTTTCGGTTTAGACGTGATAACGATATATCTTTGCAGTACAAGAAAAGCCGCAATGTAATTGGCTTTGAATTCTCTAGGGAAATATGTGAACAGTCTATACTACTCCTCGAATAGTATACAAGAAGAGAGCCACTTCATCCTCATCGTACAGCGGTTGGTGGTAGTGGTGATGATGGTACTGCTGCTGCTGCTGCTGTTGCTGCGGGTTCCAAGGGGGTGTACCAACACAGATAGGTTTCTGGGCGAGAAAGAACATCAAACACCCTTTCAGGAGGTTGTCTCGAGAAAGGGCGTAAAACACGGGTATGGGTACACGTTTCTCGCGAGGGAATGAACGACTCGGGACACGCTTGGTCGTCTTATCTTTGTATCAATGCAATTAAGCCGCCGCTACTTAAGGCTTTTCGTGGTAGCGATTATATCGTTACCTTGGCCGCATCGCCGACGATGGTGACGACGACGACGACGACCGCGTTGTACACAACGGCGTTGCCACGTTCGCGTTTTCACGTTAAGGAATAAATTCGCTCATGCATTTCCACCCTTCCACTTCCTTCCCTGTGTTTCTTATCTTCTTCTTCTTCTTCTTCTTCTTCTTCTTCTTCTTCTTCTTCTTCTTCTTCGCGCCCTACTGGAGCTCCGCTCTAGATAGCCCGGCGAACGACACAGATGCAACGTCTTCTTTGCCAGCAGTATTAGACGATGCGTGTATATAGCCGCAATTCACGAGCATCCACTTAAACTCTATTGGGAAATCTGTATTTCAATAGTTGGCGCAGATTGAATAGTTTCTTCCTTCTCCGCTTTCGCCGAGTAATACAAAACCTTTACACCGAAGTCGTAGGAAATGAGAATTAAGGAGATCAAAGTCTGTCTCGAGGTTTCAAGAATTTTCACCTCCGAGACCGGGAATTTAAACTGAAGGAGAGGTAGATAATTACTGCAACGAGGATTACCGACACATAGTCAAATTCTGGTGAAATTTGATGGTTCTTGTTTTTGTGTTTGGTGAAGTCTCTCCAATGATCCTCTCTTTCGAGATATACGATTTGTAACCCAAAATAACATTGATACATGCTGCTGGATAATCCATATTTCTCCTTTTCTCTCTTTCTCTGCACAGAGAAAAAAGATAGTTTGATTAACAAAATCCAGCGATTAGCGGCTGTAAAGTAACGATTTAGGTACCGCAACGAAATGTTTCGTTTCTTCAATAGTTTCTCAGTTCGAACCAACAAATGTTGGGGATGAGACAAATTTTTGTTATATATCTGGTCAGTGTGATTTGGGCGTACATTTTGATTCATACTTGGAAGAATCGACAGCACTCATCCAACTAACTCTGCGTAATTCTTCCCGGGCAGAAACACCAGTTTTCTCTGTCACGGTACACGCATTTGTAGCACCAAAAGAGCATTGATACACGCTACAGAACAATCAATATTTCTTCCTGAATCTCTCTCTCTCTCTCTCTTTCCTTGTTTTGGACCCGTATTTTGCTTTATCTCCGAGAAAATTCACGCCACTCACTACTAACTCCGGCTAATTCTTTCTGGGTAGATATTTCGAAGACCCGAGAAACTCCCCGCGGTACTCGTGGTCCGGTATACATGCTGCTGCCCCTAGCCTCTGCCGTTCGCTCGAGGGGGCGATGATAAATATACCCTTAGAGCTGCTCGACCTCAAGCTTCGTCGTCCCAGTGACCCACTTATTTATTTTATTTTTTCTCTCTAAATCAGGTGCATACCTGACCAAGCGCTTGTAGTGTCTTGTTGTATGCGGCATACGACTAATAATTTACGAAGAATAATCGTTGACGTCTCAACACGATTTATGGGAGAACGTGTGATGCTAACGTTACACTTGGCAAAATTTTCATGCCAATGTTTTGTGTTTTTTAGGTTTTAAAAAGGAACTGATTTAAAAAAAAAAAAAGAAAAACAAAAACGATAATTAGTAAATAATTTAATAATTGTTCCATAACAATTTCAGTGCTAATAATAACGATTAAATACACAAACTTTCGAAATAATAACTGAAACTTAACACGTCACTAGGCCAGGTCATTAATCGCAATTGTAAACATTGAGCACAATTCATAAATCGATGTGCTGCAGACAACTAACACTTGCTTTATTTTGTGACATTTTCAATGTTGCATTTATCAACTAAATGAAGAACGTGATCGGTAAAACATTGATTGAGTTTAGTCGATCACATTCGTCTTGGAATGTGACGGAGTAAAGGGAATACTTAGGAGAAATTTTGTTTTTTAATTCTGAAGTTTTTTGATGTTACAAATATTAATAAGATACTGGAAACTCGTTTTAAAAAATTGTCACAGACGTCCATATGTCAAAGTTGGAAACAGATTGTCTCCATTACAATACAACGAGCAAAATTCGTATCGTGTAGTTAAGGAACGAGTAAATTACCTGTCTAATTCGAGATGACATCTACCGAGGTACATTCTCCCAACGCGAAACAACGGGCGCACATGCGGTGGGTAATTAATTCGAAAGTTTGCCGATCATCATGTATGCACTATTATGAGGACGTTGGGAGAACGTTGTTACATTTGAAACCGTAGATACGCGTATATAACTTACAACAATCCTATCGTCAATACAAATAACGAACAATAGATAATCGAACACATGAAACGAAGGCACCATATTTTAAAAAAAAGAAAAAGATAAAGAAAAAGAAAGCGATCTCGTAGGTATACCGCCTATGAAGTTGTCTCATTAAAACGGGGCTCTGTTGTTTTTGCCCTTAGATGGGCCGGCCATTGTCCGGGTAAACCTGTTTGTGCGAAGCATTGCGACAATTAGTGACATCAAGATGGTAAGTATAACAACCGTCTCTGTTACTTTTGGGCGCGCCTCGGTTGTGTCGTACTCGCGAAACTTTTTGTCATACGTATTATTACATTTAATATATCGAATATAACATATCTATATATATATATATATACTATCTCTGCTCGTACGCAAATATAGGCGCAAGTAGGTTAGCCCTTTTGGAAGGCCGTGTTAGCAGCTCGAGCTGCGACCGCAGGTCACAAGCTAGCATATTTTTGTTATTTTCTTTTTCTTATAAATATCTCACGACCCAACCAACCACCAAAACCGACCCACACAACCCTCATTCGTCTGATCATTCCAAAAACCTACTAGCATTTAGCATAGACGCAGGCATGCGGCATTCTAGCTTTTCACTTCCATTATAGATACATAAATACATACATACATACATACATATAGTACATATGCGATATAGTGTATTTCCTACCGCAAATAGGCCTTTGCAATTTCGGGACTCGCATCCAGCGATGTGGCCTTTAGCAGATTACGTAACACTGTACTACTACTATATGATGTATTATTTGGTGGTGCTTGAACGTCAAGATATACTTACATCTCTGTTATACATATATATGTTACATATATATGTTACATATATCCACGAACGAGTATTTTTCCGTTTGTCTGTGGTTGCATCGTTCAATACATGATCTTTCGCAAAGGATTCAGCTACTGTATTGCGTGGTGCTATGGATATTCAATTTTCGACTGCAATTTAACGACATTTTTGTCACAATAATAATAATAATTGGCAAACGCGGTCCTCATAAAACCACGTCAAAAAGGCCGAAGAGTTATATAAACCCCAATGCAAAAGCGAACGCGAGCGGTGCCATTTATCCCAGGGCATATGCAATACACAAGTATTTTATGTGACAAGCGGAAGGCTGATGAAAAAAAAAGATGCTATCTCGAACTTTCTCTGACTTTTGTGCGCTGGCGGGTTTTTTATTCATCGAAATTTTAAATAGTGACAGGGAAAAGGTAATATATATAACCATATATCTACGTATATATAGGTATATATATATATCTGTCTAGTTGAATCCTTTATCAGGAAAGAGTATTGGAACTTGTCCGTTATCATTTATGGTGTCTGAAAAAATAAACCGTGTGACCAGGCGATTTTAGCTGTGTCGCCGGTATCGTTGCACGTTAAAATATAAAATAAATATACACACGTACCGGTAAAATCCAACTCGTACACCACGAATCACCATACTATTGTTCTTTGTCTTCTTTCTTTTGCATCAAATGAAACGAGCTCGATTTCATACATGATATATAATCGTTTTCTTAATACACACGGAAAATGAAGAGAAAAAGAAATGAGATAGATGAAGTGGCGCCGGTGCCGCTTATACTCGTGCCGTTCACTCGACTTGCCCAGGTAAGTCAGTCAACGATTATTATAAATGAATCAAAACATATGTATAACGACGTAATGTTCAAAATGACTGATAACGATGGTTCAGATTAATTGGATATAACAGATTTTAAAAACCTGACACACGGTTGTTAAACGTATTTGTTATTATAAATAACGTATAAACATCTTTAATGGTCGCAGCGTGGATAAATTTTAGGGATGGAGAAGTGAAAACCGTCGAAATTAGTCATATTCCCTGATGGTGACTGTCGTTAATCATAACTGCGAAGCGAGAGTACTTATAGTAAGTTTGTAAAATATACACCAACATTCGTACATATGACAATCGAACAAAATATCTGAATGATTATGGGTGGGTTTTTCTTATACCTTTTATTATTCAGCTTACTCATCGAAAATGAGCGCTCTTGATATCTTCGTGGACCCTCAAATGAAAATGCATTTAATGTGTGTTATGAAATCTGCAAGCGAATTGCTATAATCGTTTTATGATAATGATACGATAATGGTGCACTGCACCATTGTCTCAGCTGGTGGGCGGTGTCACATAAAAATCATGAAAATTAGATGATCCTATGAAGAAACCTTATCAGGGTTCTGTCAAAGCCACGATCAAAATACCCGGATTCTCTTAAGGGCTTTAAGTGGAAGACCCCAAGGAGTTCCTAAATGACGGTCACGCTTTTTTCTTCAGAACTTGTAAAGGCTGAACATTAGGGGCTTTTATGTATTTTTCTAATTAGGCCCGGCCTCTGCCCTATTCAGCCCTCGATAAGAAAGAAATTTAATAAAATAATATTAATTTGCCTTAATTTAAATAATTAATCATGATCTTTTAATGAGATATTTCGTCTTTCTTATTCTTAGAACACATTTTCATTTTTTTTAAATACATTGACGGGAATCGAACACTTCGACTGATGCTGTTGTGTCAAAATTATTATTGATTTGTTTACTTGGTATCATGATTAAGCCTTTGTGGTTCCTCAATTATTTAACCTAAAAACCCTTATTGAACTTTGCTATGAACTTACTTAGAATTGCATAATAAGACCATTATCTAGTAAAATCATACGTAATTCACGTGCTTCCTATTTTAATTAACCTAAATTAAATTGTCTTATGAGATGCTTTTCTATCAAATTATAATTGATTTGTTTACTCGGTACCATGATTGAGTCTGACTGGGTCCTTAATTTATTGCCCGTTTATGGACCTATTAAATTGCGGTATGAAAATCTAGAGTTTCCATATTAGGCCCCTGATTGGAAGTGATATAGCGATATCCACAGTAAAGCGGATTGGGCCCTGTGATATTTCAGGACATCCTTTATAATTTTCTTCTCAGGATACTGCAATGGCACATCGAAAATATTATACCTCTTTAAAAAAATACCATTGGGCAGGCACAGAAAGTGAAACGTTTTTATAGGTGGTAATGTCTTGTTTGATGATTGAGTTCAGAGGTGTAAATATTTTTCTTATCTTTATCTTGTCGAGGCCAGAAGGTCCACCAGTGAAGCCAATTGCTTACAGACGATCCAACTTTCTTTGTTGGAAGACTGTTTAATCTTACTATTCTAACTTCCTTATTTGCATATTTTTTGCAAGTTACAAGAAAACTCAAGGAAAAAGTTAATTTCCAAGAAAAAATTTACCTCAAAAGCTAAACGATAATTATTCCTATAATTCGATCGGATAGTCTGCTTATAAAGAAAGATTGGACCTTGTGAAACCAATTTGGTCCAGAAGTGCAACTTTGTAGCTATGACATGAAGAAGAAAAAATTGTTCATATAAAAAAATTCCTTGATGTATTTACCGAGAGGTATATATTTTCACAGTAAAACACGTCATGTTTGCATTTGCGGCCCCATTCAATTGTCATGATTTTTGTTCACCCGGTTTCAATACTAAGATGATTTTTATAATTCAGTATTTGTTGTCGCGTTCTGATTTCTACAGGTAAATGCTGTAACAAATTTTGACATGGCCCAGAACAACACCATGGCACAGATCCACCGCGAATACAAAAAAATATATCAAAATATTAAATATTCGGTTTTATGGCTGTTTAACCCCGAAATAGTGGGATTATTGTGAAAATATGCAGATGTTCTACTTTGAATCCTGCCAATGGAATCCTATGAAAATAGTGCGTATTAGTAGCAGTCAATTTACGTTTTTTACAAACAACTGCACAGGGATTAAGTTAAAAACAGATGTACTGCTTTTTCAAAATTACCCCCATGGAAAAAAGTTTGTGTGAAAGTATATTTCTGCGTACAACAGATACACTTGACCACAAAAAATGGGGTACAATATATTTTTCATCTACTTTCTAAAGTATTTTGCGTTTTGTTGGGCGTACTAATGGGTATCGCTCTTTCAGAGACTCCCTGTTGAAGAAAATGGAGCCAATACTTTAGCCAGTCTCAACAATCTCAGTATGTTGACAAAAAAAGAACGAGTAAAACAAAGAAAAGTGATATTTACTATCAAGTCAGCGAAATCACAACAGAAATGCTGCATTACCTTTCTTGTTGACTCTGAAATGAAATGTTAACAGGTATTTCTCGTTGAATAGCTCGACACGTTCACGCTCTGAGACCGGAACTTTAGCACCTGTTAAAACATTTAAGACATCAGACTGAGAGTACACTACTATTGCAGTAGCTTAGAAAGCTCCAGTCTGAGTGCAGGGGCTACTATATTTATATATATAGCCAAAGATGCCTCTAAGACTTTTACCACCTCTTGTGCGCGGTGCGGCAATCAACTGTCGAGGTCCTAGATCGTAAACGAGGGAATAAACAATCATCGCTTCTCAAGCTCGCGAAAGGGTGCTAAAGATTGCGTGTTATATGCTTTTCCGACGGCACGACGACGGTCGTGCTTCGGATTTCCGGGCACTTTATCGAGTTTTATGGGCCATTATTGCACAAGCAACGATTATTGTTCTATCAGTATATGTATTTTGAAGTTTTGACACGTGATACGAAATAAAACAGTTACTTCGTATACGTCATAATATAATGACCAATTTGTTAATTTCACTGGAATAAAATTTTTGATTTTGGCTACTGCCTCAATTTAAAAGTTCTCAACATTCACAGGGTGGAATGACATCTATGACAACCAGTGATGATCTTTCTATATAATTTCATTAATTATTTGACAAACTAGATTTGAGATGAATAGAAAAATGTATGGGAAAAATAAATAATATAACACAATGTCTTCGAATCCTTCGTGACCACAAATATTCTGATTACGAAGTTTTTAATCGTTCTGACAGGCAAGATTTCGGCCTAGTTATTCCACACACTGACAACTAGATTGTGATGTTTTTCATTTTGACCAAAAGTTTTTAACCAGCAATGCCCACAGATAATTAACTTCCAGTTAACTTTGAAAACTAGTAAAACTAATAAACTTTTTATGGGTTCAAGAACATTTTGTAGAAAATATTGTATATTTAATTCATCTAATTTTGCCATTCCTATTGAAAAAGAAAGTGCCATTTTCGATGAACAGTTTTTACGTATTAAAAAATAAATAGTAAGTTTCGCAAATATTTCTATCACATTCATTAGCACAAAAAAAAATGTTTTTACAAAATTATTTTCTACTGTGTAAACTTAGCAAATCGAAGCTATCTACATTCACCGAGTGATACCAATATCTCAAGAAGTAGTAATTTTTTTCAAAACCATACTTAATTTTTTTACAACTTTTTGTATGTATGGATTCCAGAAAGGAATAAAAATTCAGAAAGCAGAATCATTTTTTTAATCCAGTTATTCGGTGCATCGATGATCGGCGTTGTATACGAGAGAGAACTTTCCGAGAAGTGTACACTCGCACAAAACCCTTTTTTTAAAATCTATATTGTTATATTCCACTGAAGACTGATTAATTTGTGTGTTCTGTTTGCCACGTTAGATGGACCCGCATATGTCCACGTCAACATATTTGTTCGAAGTATCTCAAAAATAGATGACGTAACAATGGTAAGTTTGAAAATAACCACAGCCCTGAAATCACAGACACACGCACACGCATATACTGGGTGTTTGTCTCTTTTATATATGATCGACTCTACTTATAATGTTTATTCGCTATAGCTCCCTAAAATATACAAAGTTATTTTATATCTGTTCATATATATATATAATACATGCATACCATTACATTATACATTGTTCACTTCCAAATTTGTCGTGGTAGAATTTTCAAGACCTTTTGTATACACCAAGAAGTACTATAATAATATTACATTTTTCTCTAAGATAAGCATACATACTTTTAGTCTCTTGAATCTCAAATCACGAGCAGTATGATGCCTTTTTAAGTCCATGTAGAATAAATTCCAAATTAAAAGGTAAAAAGTATTCAAACCTAAGAAACAATGAATTTCAAAGTATCAATAGAACAATAATTACTCTACATTTTTTCGCACTACTCGAATGGACTCATTATAATACAAAATCTATTTTCTTTAAGTACGCAAATAGAAAATATAATATATATATACAATATATATCATATTGTAAAAGTATTGGCATCACGCTGCACGTAAATATGGGCTCGATATTATAGTATCGCTGATCTGCTGATGTGTGGTAGATATTCCGTAGGAATCCCGTTCTCTGATTCACGTGATTATGGTCGGAGGATTCCCATGCACTACGAATAGACGAGTAAGCGCACTAACAAGAACATTCGGGTACACACTATACTACATATATATATATGTATCGCCGTATACTCTATTCCATAAAACATCAAGTACAGTTTTGTTTATCGTGAATGCTACACGGGCTTTAAATTTATTCACGAGTGAGTTGAGGGATAATCACACAGGATTTCCAAACAATTAACCCTTCGATGATGGTTTTGGATGTGGCTACACCATGAGTCCTTTACTTTTGTCACTGTAACGAGCGACCCAGTACTTTAGTATG
Organism: Clistopyga incitator; assembly: GCA_947507545.1. Lineage (NCBI taxonomy): Eukaryota > Metazoa > Arthropoda > Insecta > Hymenoptera > Ichneumonidae > Clistopyga > Clistopyga incitator. The sequence goes on along the minus strand of OX382178.1, from coordinate 8,226,675 downwards.
ATAATTCAACGATAATGATTCATGCTTTAGTGTATTCGCTTTTGTGGCTGTATTGTTAAAGTTTCGTGGGTAGCTTATAAACTATGCGATCACACACATTATTAAATTTCTTCCCAATACCGTTTTCTATCGCAGAATCTAATGGTTAGCCAATTTCGCATGCTTTGATAGAAGTGTCTTTCAATTATTTTACACACACCGAAAAAATTTCGCTTGAACAAAAATATGGAAAACGCCACACTCTTTAAGGAAGCTTCGGCGAGTCATTCTAGTTATCTAATTCCAGATCATTAGAATGCCGTTCATAAGGTCAATTATCTGAATCAATTAAATGAAAGCTTGCAACCATTTATTTGGCTTATTGGGCGCCAACGTATATAGTCATTGAATCAATGAGCCATGGATTTGGATATAATAATTGTTTAATAAGGTGAATTGGATGTAGTCAAGTGTAAAAAGGTAGTGGAATACTAAAGATATCTTGAATAACATTTTTTAAATTGCTTTGATACATGAATCTGTCCGATTCATGGAGCATATTTCACGTGTAAACTTGATAACCTTGCGAGTTTGTCGAAACATTGATAGTTGGAAACATTGATATCAACTTCCATTATCCGGTAATCGAACCTTGAAGACGAATAAAAATGTGAAAATGACATCGCTGAAGTGATGGAACTCAATAGCCATGCTATAAAGGACAGCTCATGAGGAAAAGAAAACTCGAATCGCTCAAAAATGTTTCGGCTGCTGCAAAAAAGCTCACGTTACGCGTTGCGCCGGATTCACGGCTAACTCGAGCCGAGTGTCGTATGTTCAAATGATATTTTACTATTCTTGTAATATCTGACAATATTTTCTCCAGAAAAAAACCTTTTTTCGATGCAAATGCTTTTTTCATCGTGTTTATGGCATTGGTTATACTTTGTTTTTTTTTTTAAATTCATTTTCTACGTTTCCAGACAATATTTTATTCCTTTGGTGTTATCATTAACATCAAAATTTTCAAACATTTGTTACGGTAATGTGTGCATTTTCTTTTAAAGTATTTTAAGCCCGAATGTTACTCTACAGTTTTGATACTGACCTTTTATGCTATTTTCCGCATTTCACATTTAAAAATCACATAAACTGAGACGAGGGCGGACTTTTCCAAAAGAGACAGTACCAAAAAGACAATATTTTAATATCGAATGTGTCCAAATCTATACGGTCAATTGTGTTCAGATTTATCTCGGTAATCAATAATAATCCTATTAATGACTTTAGAGCATACTTCACGTGCTGTAGTTTTCAAAAGTAACATTTGCTGAAGCATTCCTAAATATGTCGATACTCGAAACGGAAATCTCACACCGTTTTGTCCCAAGATTTTATATACCCATCGAAAGGTTAAACACGTTTTTCCAAAAATTAGCATGAAATCGATTCGTTTTTATTATTGACACAATTAAAATTTCGATATGCAAACAAAGTTAATATTAGGGATCAGAAATATTCGAAACAAAATGTATTCGAAATATTTTTTAGCTATAATGACAAGATTTAAAAAGATTAATTATTTCAAATCACTTATCTTGATTCTAAAAATGATTTGTAATTTAGATGCAACCTCTTACGTATATTTTGTTATATATGTTATCTATATTACTTAAACTGAAAAGTATTTTAAATACATTTCAGTTCAAATGTTGTATGTTCTCAATTGACATAAATCACATTGTAATTTAAATTGGTTATTACGTCTATTGTCAAAAGCTGCAAATTAGAGTACACACATATAAGCCTATGTGGATCTCGTTTTAGCATCACACAAAGTCCACTAATTTTGAGTATCGAAACATCAACGTTCATCTACTGAGAAATTAACACATAATTATCGAAAACTCAATACATGCAGAGTGAGTTGAAACATGTTTGGTTTTGTTAATAACGCACGAATTAAAAAATAATCATTAACACATGAAGGGTGGTAACAAATTACTGTTTGTAAATACTATTTATAAGACACGCGAAGAAAATTTGACCACAAGAATTTATCTTTTAGCTGCTTATGAATTCCCGAGAATAATTATCCTTTGATAAAACAAAGTGCATTTGAGACTGCATTGCTAGATTTAGCGGGTGCTCTTGAAGCTTTGACGCGAGTACTCGTTCTCATTTCACGAGACACACAATGCTGTACTGATATCTCACAGGTACGATGGGTTCAAAATTAAAATAGTAGCCAATACATTGATTTTCAATAGATGGATTTCATTTGGATTCGTGTGCTAAAAGAAATCCATCGTCACGTGTTTTGTCAGATAAATAAATCCAATCCCTTCAAGATAATCGGGAACCTAAAAAAAATTCGATAAAAGATTATTGTTGGCTTTTTACTTTTTTATGACGAGGCAGTATTGAGTTTTTCGTTTCAGACATTACTAAATTCATGTAAAAATTTCGTTGAAATGGTAATCGAACGTGGATTTCGGTCCAGTAAAAACTGGAAAATGCGTAAATCCACAGTCTAAACAATTCAAAATTGGAGGACAATTTTATGTTGATAACTCAATCGGGAAAGCGAAAATGTCACGAAAGTTTCGTTTTGAAGTCGGAAAAGTGCTTTATTTTGAGAATTTGTCAACACAAATATCCTTTAAATCTAGCTTTAAATCGAAAATTTATCTCCAGAAATTTAGATACTATTGACATACGGTGAATTACCAGTGAGAAGCAACTAACCGTGATCAAAACCCCGGTGAATAATCACGACTAATTATCTCGCGAGCGAAATGCACTAAATGCGTTCTGACATAACAGCCATGATTCGCGATACGTGTGGAAATTATATCTTGCGTGTCTGTGCATTCCCATTGTATAAATGTAGTTACCAAAAAATACACAGTTCATTAGGGGTCGAAACAATTCGGGTATAATATTACGATTATTGACTTCTAATTGTTTCTATAATTTTTAGGTCCCATTATAAGCACTGTAAACTATGTAGAAATCGAAGTCGATCATCGGATAGAGTATAATAAAAACAGAAATGAAACATTTGATTTTAACGAAAATGAAGAGATGATTCGAAGTCAGAATATAAAATCTCGCTTTAGATTTGATAATAACTGCGAGTAAACATATTTTGAGTGCAAACGTTATATATTTTGAACGCTGAAACTTGTTGATAGAATTGCCAGTAATTCGGGCACAGTGGTTAGTTCTAGAGAATCTACTCTTGATTAACAGCCACAATTAGATTGATTAGCATATAATTATCTCTCGAACGAGATACATCGACTACGCTTTGAACCAACAGTTGCGTTTCGCGATACGAATCCAAATTATATTCCACGGGTCTGTCAATTCTGATAGAATACATTTAGCAAAAACAGAGTAGACACTTGACAATTAAAAAAAAAGGGATAGCATATTATTGTTATTGATTTTTATTCTTTGTATGGTCAGGTAATGAGTTTTTGCGTTTCTGTTTCTACCAAATTTCTACAATCCTGTAGAGTTGGGAATCCATCATGGAATTGGCCCTCAACAACGACTTCCAATTAACAAATAACCAACATTTCAATTAATCGGGAATGTAAGGGAAACTGTTAACGCTAAATCCAAAAATCGCGTTAAACGCTCTCTTTAAATTTCGACAAAACCTCGACTTGAGAATTGTCCAAACCAAAAATCCATCTACTATCTTACCCGATGTACTCCTGATTGAAACCCTGATAAATAATCGGGTATTATCATCTCCTGAGGGAAATTCAGCAAACCATTTGATACAAATGTAAATTGTAATATGCGTGTAAATGATATCCCCCGGGCTTGTAAGTTCTAATAGAATTCTATGTGCGGCCGCACAAATTTCGATTTGATGCATTTTCGCTGGTGTGTTCTGGTGTAAAGCAAGTGACAGATACATGGGCTGGGTGACGCAGCGACAACGTCAGGTCGTTATATTATACGTTTGAACGAGCGTATACGCGTCCTGTACGAGTTGTTTCAACTCGGAAACTATTCATCCGTATACTATATACAGGTATAATATATCGTATGGTGACTATATGTTTCGTGTCTGCAGACCCAATGTAGTTGGGTCGCCCGTTACCATGATTTCGTTGCACCGTCGATGCACATCTTGTGACAACAACACTATACGAGCACCGAAAACAAGGTATGCTCAAGGTATAAAGACGTATCCCATGTCGCAGTTCGGTGGACTCATCATCTACGAGGGACACACACGAGGAAACGTCGTGGTATGACGTCTTAATACATATTTTGTGTGCGGAACGAACGTGGACGGCGTGTCCAGGTCATCACCAAGGTTTCCTTTCACATTGTATCTTCATCTACGTCGAAATGTATGTACTCGTTTCACGTTCATCAGCCGAATGATCTAATCAATCAGAGATATTCGGTCGTATTAGTGTTGTGCAGAAAACCGATTGGCATAATTCGTAACATGAAGCTGGAAGTTCCATTGTTTGATGATTACATACGACAAAGATTGTTTTGGATTACTTTGAATCGACAAATTGTCATATTCTTGCCACTTACATATTGAGAAGGTAACTTGCATTTTATTTCAGTTAATTTAAAGGAATGTCTGATATTAATATTGTAATTATGCTGTCATTGGAATAAACTTTTAGCTACATGCGTTTTGTGTTTTAGTGTAACTTATCTCTGACAAGCTATTCAGAATAAGTTTCGACATTGGAACGGTTTTGATGTAATCTCAATCAATGCACTTACTACATTTTTTTAATCTACCACATTTCCTCCTGTTCATCTGCGTTTGTCTGCGTACAGTAAGCCTTGGGATTGCTATTAAATTTTATTTCTGACATTATGTCCCAGAAACCATTTTATCCCATGAAAAATGAATCAATGACTCTCCAGCTTCTAATGCGAATTCCGGGTACATGGTCACATTATGGTGGACCTATTCACTTGCTGTAATGCGGCAACGTACGAGGCCCATACGCTAATGCGAACTATTGTAAATTAGGCTCACTCGTTTGCTCTCGAACTTGAACAATTACTGTCACCCGATTCCGACATTCGGGTCATCAAGAAGTGATTGAATATCAGAGAGTCTTACAAATAAAACCGGTATATTAAAGACAATGTTGAAGAGCGGTCAAGTGTGAAGATTACATTACATTTATGACTGAAACGTGAAACTTACTGCAACTTTGAATTTTCTCTTTTCTCAACGTCTAGAGGACGTCGGCTCAGGTCGTATGGGCCGTTGAATTACCATTGGAGTCAATACTCCGCGGCCGCTGGCCGGTTAAGCAGCTGAAAGCTTTCTCCAGATCAAAGCATCTGTCTTTGATAAAGATATCCTCTGGCATATTCGGCTCCCTCGAACATTCGACAAATAGCCAATTGGCATTTTCAAATCCAATCGAGAAATTTCAAAAGAAAGTGGTCAAGCGCGTATACGCCATGCAGGTTAACCGGCGATGCTAGCGCGCGTGACGTCGGTCCACCGCGATACTCGTAAAGCCAACATTTCCGTCGTTTGATTTTCGTGCTTTTCGGAGTTTGATGCACACATACCATTGTATCAGATAACGATTGGAAACAATGAATAATGTAACGGCATCCGATATTTGTATTTACTTTAGATTTCAAGCTGCGGACGCAACCGAACTCGATATCGAAGGGTAATGTGACAATTTATGCACAAACGTTCAGCTTGTCGTATGTTTCTTGTTCGCACGGCTAAAGTTCAGAAAGAGAAGTCGGGATGTTTATGAATTAATCAAATATCATAAAAGGAACTGTATCCGACGAAACACGTCTGAAACGTTGCGAAAAGAATCACGAAAGTGGATAGGGTTATGGAAGCAAAGGTTTTGCCAGTAACAAAAGTGTCAAATCCGACACAGGACATTGTGGTAAAAGTAACAAAGTATAATAAAAATTAAAAAACCAAAATTCCGCAACGCTAAGCCTCTGTACAGAACCCACGATTGGATGTTACAATGGACTGTAAGCGCGCTGGGTATTTGTGATGATAGAAATACATTTCCAATATCCGTTTTTCGTTCCCTTACACTCCTGGGAAATTCCGAATATTCCGCACACAATGTGAACGATAGAAGGGTTTTTTGAATCGTTTTATCGCAAAAAGTTTAAAAACCTGTGGTGTCGGGTTGTATCTTCGTATCGTAATGGTTTCATCGCGCAACAGCTGAAGGAAGTATACATGGCTGGAAACTTCGATGCGTTGAGGGCGCCACCGGAGTTAACCGCATGGCGTATACCTTACAATTCAAGAAGTATGTTAGTTTTATTCGCGTATTAAGTCAAACGGCCAATTGTGACATTTTCATACACGTTGCTCCTTTGCTTGTAATTTACATGTAAGTTACAAGTAATGTCACTTGTAACTTTTAGAGAAATCGTTGGGACATTGCAGTTACCTGTGAAACATATTACCAGCATTGCGAAAAAGTTACGGTTATGTAATGCATGTTCCATAATGCGATAACATTGTTGAATGGGCCATAATAACTTACATGTTAGTTACAAGTGATGTTACTTGCTACATTAGGTTACATTGCCATAACATTATCGTGTTTAATGGTCTAGGGTCACGGTTTCTTCGTGGTTCTTTTTTGTTCCATAGCTACAGTTACTTAGTCGGTTACATTTCGATTGTGCTACGATAATGTAACCGAAATTTAAGCTCATAATGATCGTCGACCTAACATGTATATGTCGGCCAAAGATCTGACTCATGTCGCTCCGCTGACTCGTCGACTTATAGGATTATCCGGACGACAGATGAATTAATTACGAAATCAGTTGCCTGATGAATTGCTTTCCTGTATATCATTGCATCCCATAACCAAAGCCGTATCATCCTATTGTAATGCGCAGACTCCAAGAAGGGTATGAAATACGAACATATATCATTGGGCTGAGTGCATCGACGAATGCAGGACTCATTGCGGCTCTGTATACGCTCATCACACACTCGATGCCTCCATTTCGCACTAATCCTTTGTTCTGTGGCCCTGATATATTTTTCACTATACATGGGTAACTTGTGAATAAAAAATCAGTTGAATTTTATAGCTAAACAAATTTGAAAGAGTTAGGAAATTGTTTACTTTACGCGACGATCATATTTCATTCACCATCCGTACTAGTGTTTTAGAGTTATATTCGAAATTGTCATCGGATATTACAAAATCGATATTCCGGTTGATATGCAATTGACCGTGAGTAATGATAAATCATGATTAATTCATAGTATAGGTGGTTGTATGTAAATTTAACTTTTGCGAAAGGCCAACGTCACGCTTGCAATGTGATGTTTCAATGGATATTATTGACAACGACTAATCAAATGTGTATGTCTTCTAAATAAGCCAACACGAGGAGTTAAAAAGCGCGTAATTACCGTTATTACTCCATAGATCCATCAAATAATTTGTTTTATTCAATACCAACCGCTTTCGTTTTGTTATACCCCCGTTTTTGTCTTGCCCTTACATACTAATTGGTATCAAAATATAAAGTTCCTCGAATACAGGTCCCGCGGAAAAAAAATCCGCAAAAATCATCCGGTTATTCGGGCTTCCGGAAAAAAAGATCCCGACAAATAAAATCGTAATCATTTCGAATGTAGATTGCAATTTGAATTCGTTTTTCATCAATCTCATTTTTCCCAGAATTTCTAAGTTTTCTTCGGATCCTTCCTTTTGTGCTCCATATTTTGGGATCGCTTTTGAGGCTCGTTAGGTATATTATTTTTCTATGGACTCTTAATGAAGTTCTGAGGTTCTCTTAGATTCCATTACTTTATCATTTTCCTTCTTATAGTTGATCCCTCTAAAGATTCTTTGGGTATATGTATGTTTCCGGACACTTTTTTCTAAGGGACCTTTTTCGAAATGACTTTATCTTCCGTGTGAATTTTTTTAAGAACCTTTTTTTTTCGGTTTCGTTTATATTAACTAATATAACGATAAAATAATATGATAAATCGAGAAATGCTCCAAAAAAATATGACTAGAAAATTGGCTATTCTCTATTTGGATTACATCAAATGATCAATATATTTGAAACCATTGATAATTGATAAAGATTAACGTAAATATGAAAACTAAAATTATTTTTGATGTTGAGATTATAATGAATAATATTAGATTAATATTAGTAATTGATTCATGATTTTTAAATTTGATTTTTGACGCAGTGCTACAGAAATATTGGGCGTGTATAAAATACAGTCTTTTAAATTGCATCAGCTTAATGGTATTCAAAATCTCGGGAAAAGCGAATTAAAGAAAAGAAAAAGAGGAAACTCAAAATTCGATCATGCTCCAAAGTACGTCCGCTCCCCCCCTTTTCAATAGTCCAGCCCAACATATTCTACCAGTCACATCTGTTATTTTAAACCTTGAAGAAAAAATTCGATTTTTCACACGTCCTGAAAGCAAAAAGTCACAATCCCGGTTCCTTCATAATACTTTAATAATCCGATTGTTTTGTTCTGTTCCGGCACCGTATTAGATGGACCGACAAACGTGAAAGTCAACATCTTTCTCCGCTCAATCAGCAAAATAGATGATTATAAAATGGTGAGTGCAACAATAATACAGCAAGGCCTACAGTCTATATATCCAAACATGTATTATCTATATAACGTCACGTGTATATTATATATATAACAGGATATATATAAATATATATTATTTATATATCCATATATATAATACAAGTTGCATTTATTTGTACTGTACTTGTATAATACACTTGTGCGCCGCGCAACCAGTGGATGTGTGCTACCAGTCGAACGTTGACTTTTCGATGTCGTTACGTTGTCATGTATCTACCAAGCATATATAATTATATTGATTGTTCGATTGATTGGCTGTATATTAATATATATGACTATAGCTATATATTATCCATATATAACCAAGCATATATGACTATATTGATTGTTCGATTGATTGGCTGTAGAAGTCGTATAAATTTTGTTGCGATGATGATATCTATTACGTCGAGAATCTATTTGATGCGTATATATAAATAATAAGTGACTGTAAACTGTATCAGATAAAAGTAACTTTTACAAACATATGGACAAAAAGGCCTGCTTGAAATAACAAAGTGCTATGGCTATATATATGCAATGCGATTAATTGATCAATATAATCACGTAATTTTTTGGGCATTTAATTACTGGGTTGTGATATTGGGATAAACTTACCAAGTATCTATAGTTGTCCATCAAATTACTTAATTAGATTAACCAATTAATCGTATGGCTTTTATGTAACCACAGCTAACTTGGTTGTTAAAAGCAAATCCTTTATTCCGTGCACTTGTGTCTCACGAAATGATTAAAAACTAACGGCGAGCGCGGGTATTGATATCGTCTACATCGATTGCATTGATAAATAGCTTAAGATATTTCGTGCATTAGCCCAATCTATCGGGTTGCAAAAAAATAATAATAACAAAATTACAATAGCGTCGAATATACCGCGAAATATATAACTGCATGTGGCGTAATCCAATTTCGATTGGCCACTCATCATCATCGCCTCATTCACCTCGTCTCGCTCGAACGCACAATAATTATTCACTCACTGGCCTCTCTCGTGCGCTATCCGACAATATATTTGCATAATGATCTCTCTCGCGAGACTGACCACATCTCCGAATTATTGCCGAAATCCTTCCTCGCTCAATTCTACACGTCGTCACCACCCATTCGACGTACCCTTCAGCTTCTTTTAACGCGTATGAACACTTTTAATTAATGTGCGAACGACTACATGACTTCTGTACATTTGCTTCTTGTCAACCTGCAAGAAAAAAAAAAAAAAAAAAAAAAACCGGTTAAACAGATAACTCAAGCAGTGTCAACTAAAGATAAAGCGAAGTAGAAGAATAGTGCCAGACTTCACTCTTTCTCGACATCACCTGCCGCAACCCACTTCGTTGCTAAGAGCTTTGTATTTATCCTCAACCTTCGAAACTTCATCGGTGAAAATCGTCAGTCATCTTAAACCTAAGAGAGCACTTATATATCCATATATATACATATATATATATATTGTAATTAAATATACTAAAGTAAGCGCTTGAAATGTTACGCACAACGCGTTATCACATTCCCTTCTATAAGAGATTTTAGTCATATAGACGAGATCGCGGGTGTGGCCATCGGACTCTCGTGCATACTGCGGAGATGCAGCAACGAGAGAGTCATGCTCGTTGAGTCGTCAATGTAAGCTATATATTTGTTCACGGGGGCAAATAAAACGATTCGTGATAAAAGCACACAAGATCGTGCGCACGCAAGGAATTGGCCCGAGCGCTGCTAACCTCTAGCTTATATACTATATATACTCTCTCTTACTGCTATGGCCGATACACACGAACACAGTGACGACACAGATGCACTCTAACGCACTTAAACACGCCTTAAGTGGGACAATACATGGAAGAAAAAAAATTGGTTCCATAGGCTCCAAGCGATAAAATTGGTTGGGCCAATGAATTAGACCGGCAGAACTAACCAGTTTTTCAGCCGAAACTCAATATTCTTTAGCACAGCTAACTCAGTCGCTTGGAGCGTGCTTAGCCATGCAAGTTGGTTAGGACAGACAATTATTTCTCTCCGTGTAGCTTGGACTTGAAAGAACCTATGTGTCGGGAATGCGCTGTTTGTGCCTGATTTTAATTTAATATCTGATATATCTACTATATATTGACACGAAATATTCATATATTGTGTCAGCTCGAGTAAACGAGGTTAACGTACCTTTAACCCGCACAGTCCAATTGTGACCTTTGTGACAAGTCCAAGTACCGTGCATTTTACTCCCTCTTCGTATTACAACTTCATTCATTGTACATCAAACGTATATCGAATTATCTATCAAAAGGAACGAATATGTGTGAAACATTTCCACGATAATAGCAAATAAGGATTTTCCTTTGTCCCGCAGTTTGGGTGATCTATGTGTTGTTAATGCCCTCAAGATACTGTTCATATTTTGAAACGTATTTACCGTCTACCGTGGCTGGAAATAGTACAATCGTTTTCAGTGAAATTCGCACTAAGGTCCAAGAATATAAAATTCATTTTATAGGTACGTGAAGGTAAGCATCGCGAATAGTCGGAGATTGCTCTGCCATTGCAAAATAAGCTTTTAGAGCTTTACACCAGTTCTGCTGTTCTATTTTACTGTGGAACTCATTAAGTATATTCATCAAAGACTGCACTGAATATACAAAAAAATACTTCATGCGTTCATTTTTTTTGCACTTTAACGAAGCCCTGAATATATAAACAATTTATTTTCAACTTGGCATTGCGCCGCTACCGCGACTCTTGATGATATCTATTTGTCTATCTCAAATGGAAATGTCGATGTATAGAATGAAAAATGTGATGTTGGTAGTGTGTCGATGATAGTTTCGTGCTAAAAAAATGTTGTCTGATGGTTTTACCTCAACCTGTGTAGGTTTACTGCTCTAAAAAGGCTTAGTTGGATCAAACAAGGAGCTTGGTTATATATGCGCCAACTAAGATATTGGTTAGACCAACCAAATAATTGGCTACACCATCTAAATCATCTTAGTTGGTCAATCAATTCCTTGGTTAGCCAACGAATAACTTGGTTGGGCAAACCCATAACTTAGTTGGCGCATATATAGGCAAGCGGCTTCGTTATTTCAACCAAGCATTCTTTGCGTTTAAACAAAGAGAATGAAAGAAAACCGTGTGCAAGAAAATGATCGATCAAGATGTCTCGAAAGTGAATGTGTGCATAGTGTTTGATTTTGTGGGATGCATTGTCTCTGATACGGTTGTTGAGAATTCTGGGTCGATTATTACGGATCATATTTAGAGTGGTGATGTGTATTGTTGGTAAGAGAGAATGCAGAATTAGGAAGTGGAGAAAGCTAAGAGCCACTCGAGATCATATTTGTCCGCTAGCTTCGAGAAGAAAAACATTTGTTGGATAACATGATACGAGATTCCACTCTGTCAATATATCGTCCGTTAATCCGCGCCACATATCATATTTCTTCCGTATAGATTTACTACTAGCACACTATAGTTTCGTACATGATCAAGTTGTAGGATCCGATGTTCTATCGAGAGTGCAAACACAATCAGCCACTAGCAGTGATTAAGGGGGCAATGAATCTCGAGTCTTGAACTCATTTTCAGATACATATGGTGACTCCAGTCGAGCTCTAGTCGAGCTATGTGTCCTTTCTTCTTTAGTTCCATCTTCGGTTATAACTTTTAATTGTCACATATCAAAGTAAAATACCCATATGTCTAATATTTCACGGATTGAGGATTGACTTTCCAATAAAAATTATGTTTATGTAATAGAAGTGTTGCGAAAACGAAATTCGTATTGAAAATCTTTAGATTCTCCATGATATGAATTTCCTGAAGTCAATACCTTTCATCAAACGATTAGGTACGACATACCGAATTATTTTTTTCGTTTTTGTAATGACACGGAAGAAAAAAAAAACCGTTTTGTCGGCAGTTTCCGAAAAATTGTCCTCTCAACTTAATATCTGTACTTGGCTAAAACTTCTAGTAGTTTCAGTAGCGTATCTATATTTATAACACTCCACGTATCACGTTTGGGTTACTCATATTTTAGCCACTTGATCAATAAAATTAGTACTGTACATCCCGAGTTCACTTATAGTATTAATTCTCCAAGCGTTCAACAAACGTCTAGGTACCGAAATGATATCTTTAAAATCTTTCCATTCCAATCTCACAAATTGTAAGAGCAATCAATATTCCCTCGTACATTTTCGAAAATTTTTTCACATTTCCGACTCTTACAGGTATCGATAAAATCAGATCGAATCAATCAACGCTGATCAGATTCATCTGCGATGGACTTGCATATTTTTCGTTCCACCGATTTCCCCTTCGGTGAACTTATTTTCCCTGCAACGAATATTTATTATTAATTCAGAAAATTTTTATTTTCTACCCTTCGAGATCGAGCGATTTTATAATTTTTTTCCAGCTAAATAGCAAGGTTGATAAGAAAAGTGGGGCATTCTAGATTAGGTACGTCAAGGGAACTCATGAACATATGAACATGACCCTCACGTGAGAAAAAGCAACTGCACGAAGGGAAAAAAACTCTACCCCTATCATCAATGTAATGTTTGCTATTTAAGTTTTTACCGCGACCTTGCGGAGAAAACTCGTTAGGCCCAAACCAGAGCTCAGGTAAATTGGGTCAACGGTCAAATTGCAATTTTCTGAGCAGAAACGAATCACGATAAGATCAAACATAATTGGAAAATATAATATGACTCTGCAGCTGCGGTCAATATAGTACCTTGCGGGACATAGATTCCCAATGGCAATTGCAACTATAATTCTACAGGGACGAAGCTCTGAGGACGATATAAATTCCATAACGAGCCATGTCCGCGCGCAACCTTTAGTACCAAGCCTCCCACGATAAATCAATAAACTGGCGTGCCTTTTTCTACGTCAACTAGATAGCCCCGACCATAACAGACTTTTTTTTATCTCGAATATCTAAGCCAATGGAGAAATCTGAAAAACGGTTTTCTACTTGGACGTACGTAAACTGCGTAGTATTGGTGGGTTTTGAAAAGATTATTTCACTTCTTGTTATATTTATAGGAAACCCGGGGAGTTTTATCGCATGGGAGGAATGATTTTAACCCTGGTTAGTCTAGGGACGTCGTCGTCTAATACATAGCACTGTTTTGCGATCCAAATTTCGTTCTACACGTTTTCCAGGAATGACTAAAAATTAATTTTTCGGTCGAGGTCTATGAGAGAACTGAATTTCTAATTGCAATTTGGTGAGGTACGAAGTGTATATGCATTAGACTGTCTAAAAAAACCCATAGCCTAGGCTCTAATATTGTATATCGTGAAAAAAAGGTTCGTACGATTTTTTTCAAGGTAACGCAACGGTCTTTTGTATTTGCTATTTTAGTAACGCATAGAAAATCGAATCTTCCCTTTCCATGGAGATCATTATTTGTGTAGACAATAAATGGAACTTGGTATGTTAGCATTTATTATCTTTAATGATTACGGTTAATTTCGTGTGTCGCAGAACATTTTCAAAAAAGGTTACATACGACAAAACGCCACCTTCCTCGGCAGGAATATTGCTAAAATTTGTTGACAATCGGCCAAGGACACTCAGAAACTATCCTTCATACAATTTAGCGGTATTGAAAAAAAATTGTTATTGTGATTGTTTGACAATAAAATGCTTAGCAAAATGTCTAATCATTGTTCTTTCCACTATATACGACCGAAAATTCTGGTTTATACGATAATACCGAGCCTTGTGAAAAGACATCAACGTTCCAATTTTTCTAAGACGTAGCGTGAAGGATTCTCAACATTTTTCATGCCGATTCTTTAAAAAATCCACACCCCGTTTTCCTATTATGCGACTCAATGTTATTATATAAACTGGGATTTTCAGAAGTGCGTAGAAGAAAAAAAAATTATACAACATTTTAACAAGCATGTTGTTGTTCAATACAAATAATAAAATAAAGCTAAATTGTTGAATTCTTTTGACATCACATTTAAAAAATTTATATACATTTTTACAGTGATCCTATCAATAAATATGGCACTTGGTCTAGGGTAACCGTTTTTTTTGTGAAAAGTGAAAAATCTCTGTTTACGCAAAACGGATTATCTTGGATACTATGCGGTCAAAAATATTCTACGATGAAGGGAATTGACGGTAATCATTGAAGCTATCAAATACTACCATAGATAGCATCGTCCATCTTGTACAAAAATAATGATATCGGTCTAAACAAACGACGCGATTTTCTACGTGTTAATCAAATGAAAAATACAAACACTTCTAAAAAATTCATACGAAGCTTTCCTTTCACGAGATTCAATATTATGGTAAAGACTATATGTTTTCGGTGTGACAGGTGAAAAAAAAAGTTTGTCTTAGACAGAGTAACATGAATGGCGACGAGTTCTTCGTACCCTCTGGGTGTATCAAAACGTCGCTGGTCACAATAAACCATTCAGAGACGTAACTAGAAGCTCATTCCGGATTGACTATCACAATTACTTTTTTTTTCTGCAATAAACATAAAACATGGCTTTCGATATGACTTAGAGTACGTTGTGTCGAAATTAAACCTTCAACAAAGTTGTATAATAAACAATCTATTCCAACTGTGACTTTAACTTAATCGATTAATTATCTGATATGCTGCAAGCCACATGGCTTTTGAAAATGCACACAGTGTGCCACTGGGGAATTTGAATCTAGCATCTTTTGTGATTTTAATTTCCAGTGAATACACTTCTCACACTTATTACAATGCACTAAAAGCTATAAAAAAAAAGAACACGTTGGCAAAGTCATCCGTCCAGGTTTGGTAGCAATAAAGGGTTCAAAGACTTTCTTGGTAAACTGAATTTTTGCGAAGCATTGACGAGGGAACGAGCATCGCGTACTTGAGGTCCTACTTGAAATTCTATGAGTCGGGCTCTCTCGGTCATTACGTACGATCATTTCCAAGTCAAGCCGTTCGTCTTTAATATCTACGTTTTTTAGAAGGACTTTATTCCCTTCGGTTGAAATTTAAGCTCGCAAACATACCGTGATTAACTGCCAGATCACTAAAGATGTCATTTGATATTTGATCAATGGCATTAATCGGCTTATGACCTGATTCGTACAGTAAAATAATTACCAGACCGGACGGATGATGTTAAACGAGTTAATTAAGAGAGCAACGAGACAAGGCTTCGAGACACTCTAAAGTAGGAACGAAGAAGCCACCGAGACCTGCTGGAGACGAGCAGCGATCCAAACTGTGAGCTATCACGCATGTCACGCAATGTTTACTGTAGGAGTAGTCGTTTCAAGTTGTTATTGAAGTAACAACATATAGATTTGCCTGTTGGTCTTGCATGTGTTTTATGACCATTCCCAAACCCTAGCGATACTTCAAAGTTGCTTCATTGTAACGCTAAGCTTCTAAGTATATTTAACTTATGTACGCTTCAGGTTAAATTACATTTATACCCGGCCCAAGGGCGAACTTACTAATCGTGAGATCGCCCTTTGGCCATGGGACCTCGACATGAGGTGTTACACTTAAGTTAATAGCATTATTATTATTATTATTATTATTATTATCGACAGTGATATGAATAGCCATTTCCATGAGTGGTCGATAATTTTACGACAAAATTAATAAAGAAACATGACGAGTACCTCGCCCTGGTAGAACAGTGCATGGTATTTCTAACCATTCATCGACATGGCTGTTAATAACCACACCCCTACCCTCCTGCCTTCAGCATTCGGCCACAGACTGGTGTCATCATCAATCATCCTCAATTCATTCGAGCATGCTACGAAATAAAATACCAGTACAAAACCTGCACAACAACGAAATGTATTTCAACGAAAGAGCATTTTGCGAGGAATAATTAGTCATGAAATTAGATTACCATTTTGAAAGTTCCGCAATCAGTCTCTCTCTCTCTCTCTCTCTCTCTCTCTCTCTCTCTCTCTCTCTCTCTCACTCTCTCACTCTCTCTATCTCTATATTTCTCTCCCTCACTTTCTCTCTTACTCTCGCTCTCTCTATCTATCTCTATCCCTCTCTCTCTCTCTCTCTCTCTCTCTCTACAGACCTTTCCGTCAGCGTTGTTGAATTTATTCTTCGTTAAATTCGCCAACGTGAATTGTTGCGATGTTGAATAGAGGTCTCATCAGTCCGTTTTGTAAAGATACGGCAATTAGGTGTGCGAGAATATGCCGGATAATTTCAGTCTTCTATGATATTCAGAGAAGCTCGCGCCTAACCAACGCATGGAATTCAATGCATTTTTCTAAATAGACGCAGCGGCTAATAGGGGTTTCAAAATATGAATGGCTCAATAGCGAAATATAGCGAATTAATTAATATATATATATATTTTTCGAAAACAACTGTAGTTATGGTTTAATAGATATAAATAAGCGATGGGGAATTTGGGTCAAGTAAGTAATCCGATTGATTATCTCAAAGCTTTGAGTCAGCCTTTCAGAATAAAATTCATAGCGCAGGCAGCTTGTAGACCTTTAACGAGAAAATTGCGGACTTCCAAAAGGATCATTAAAGCTCGTACTTCTCTAATTTATTCCATGCGATTATAGTCGTCAATTGAATCGTGGAAATATCGGGCCACGTGATCGAATCAAAACGCGTTAATAACGTTTGCCGAGAATCTTATTTAATAATAATAATCTGCCGACAGGAATATTCGGTACAGCTGACGTTTCGGGAACAATGGTTGGATGAAAGGCTGAAATTTAACGATTACGGAGGTACGTAGAAAAGTCAGCCGGGCGAGAGCCGTCGTTGCATTCGGTATCAGTGCAAAAAAAAAAACGAAAAAAAAAAAAAACCACATCCAGATGACTGGAAACACATTTTGTCTGTTTCCAGGACGACTCAAGTACTTAACTCTAACGGAATCGAATCGAGTATGGATGCCCGATCTTTTCTTTTCAAACGAAAAGGAAGGACATTTTCACAACATTATCATGCCGAATGTATACATACGAATATTTCCAAACGGCTCGGTACTTTACAGCATACGGTAAGTTTCCATCTAGATGCCTGCCTCCCGATCCTCATAGATGCAGCGCGTGATCACAAAACCGAAACCAACGATATTAGATACGATATGCGTGACGCGAGACTCTGACGGGAACATTCACTCGTTTCAGAATATCACTCACACTATCGTGTCCGATGAATTTGAAGCTCTATCCGCTCGATCGGCAAACCTGCTCGTTACGCATGGCTAGCTGTGAGTATCCACGTAGTGGTTTTAAAAAAAAGAAAAAAAAAGAAAGAAAAAGAGATAAACATTACACAACCGTAGTACTGAGACTCGCCCATTTGAAAGAAGGTCGAATGTCAGTCGCCCGGCGATAAAACCTTTTTTTGCAACTCTAACTCAATTGCTCTGTCAATGCTATATCGCGTAGACGGATGGACGACTGACGATTTGGTTTTCGTATGGAAAGAGGGTGACCCCGTCCAGGTAGTTAAGAACTTACACCTACCTAGGTTCACGCTTGAGAAGTTTCTTACCGATTATTGCAACAGTAAGACAAACACAGGTGAGTAAAAAGAAACGAGTTGAAATTATTGAAAAACGGCGAAAGGACATGCGGCGACTGCTGGACTGCTGGTATGCACATGCAGGGATGATACATAGACCCGTAGATTCGACCAAAGCTTCTGGGATGCTATGAATTGTTAACATTTTACAGGCGAGTACAGCTGCCTGAAGGTAGACTTGCTCTTCAAGAGAGAGTTCAGTTACTATCTCATTCAGATCTACATCCCATGCTGCATGCTTGTCATCGTCTCGTGGGTCTCTTTTTGGCTCGATCAAAGTGCCGTACCGGCCCGAGTATCATTGGGTGAGGAGACACGTTTGTATTATCATTTTATTGATAAGGTTATTGTGGGGTTTGGCCCAAGTGCTACCCTCCCAAACACTGATCCGATATTCATTGTGGCTGAACGGATGCATTGTTCATGTTTCATGAAGATCGTAATTACTATTTCTTTTAGGCATTATCACTCGATTCAATATATTATGGACATTTTTCGGATGTTTCATATCCTTTTCCCTAGATAAGATCGAGTTTGAACAACAGACGAAGAATCTATATGAAATACGGAACGTAAATACTATGAAAATTCTGCGGTTATCCAACAAGGTAAACGTCCCCCCGGGCGCTCACCATTCAGTTACCGCACCAAGCATGTGTGCAAGAAAAACGAAAATATGAATTCTTATGGATGTGCCACGAACTGAGATGTTTACCTTGTTTCGAGTACAAGCAATGGTATGTTCAAGGTAAACAATGAATAAAATACTGCAAAATGTTTTTCCAATACCCGCAAACAATGGCTAATGATGCACAAATAATCAAACGTTTATTGAGGTAATTCGGCTTATGATCACAAAACATCGGATTTATTGACCGGGTATTGTAGTCCAGATTTTCTACAACTCAGTCACCCAAGAACGGATTAAAGGTATTGCGAAAAGATGTTTCTAGCTGCAGTTTAGCATGTTTAACGAGCTAAACTTAAAGGATTTCATATGTCGTATGAACTTAACGTAGTTAGCAAATTTACCATTATAGGGAAATTCACTTCCTATTGATTTGCCTTCCTTAGTAAACGTACTGATCGTATTTAACGAACAAAACTTCAAGTACTCAACGAACACAACCGATGACCGAATTAACAAACCCAACTTTGAACTTAAGGTCAATTCTCACATTATATTTCAAACTTGGAAATGTAAATTTAATTCATAACGTATTTAACGCACTAAGGTTAAAGCTCAAAAGCTCATTGAGCTTTCCGGTATTGAGTAAAGCTCAATGGACACTTCAAGTTTGGTTGGGTGCGTTCATTATGAACTATATCATCAATCTGTTAATTACGATATGTTCAGTAAGTTCAACCTAAAATACATCAAAATGACTACTTCAATCTGAGCTGGTTAACTTAATGTACTTGACAGGGAGTCATCTCAAAACGGGTACAAAGAGAGAGACTTTGTCACCTCAAGTCTCATCTTAACATCAGTCTCATTGAATACCCGGACCATAAATCTTATAAAGCGAACATTGACATTTTGAAATATTTGTTCATATGACCTTGAAAGATATTAACGAAACACGAAGTACTTGACTAATTGTATTCCAAACATTGCAACAAACATTGGATACCACGGTTAGGGGTAGCAACTGACTAATTGCTGAAGTATTTAAATATCGTTTACTTCACTCAGTGCGATAATGGATGTTTTTTCGCACGTTTCTTTATCGTACGCATAATCCCCATTTTTATACTAAACTGCAGTAAAATTCTGTACAATGCTCATGGGAAAAACTTTCTCAAAGTCGTGTAATGGAAAACTCGCCTTCGGCTCATGCTGCAACATCACACACGTCAGAAAAAAAATTTCCGCACTCGTAGCGTAATGCAGTAATATCTATAGCAATTGCTACCTCACCAGATGTCTTCGTGGAAGGTAAAGTGAATGCGCAACCCGAATCAACGACGTGCATACCGGATCAAAGTCGCACTTACCGTACGATAAACACCATAATTATTCAGTGGCCAATGAGTTCAACTTATTTACCTTTTTAGACCGGAAAAATGTCTATGCAAACCATTGTCCGAAATTTGCGACAAAGTGACGTTTTAACAGTTAATGTAAAGTGCTTTTGAGTTAATGTACGAAGCTTATTTAGGGGACCATTTGCTTGAGTGGCTATAATCGCCTACTCGATATGACATCCATGTCATAGGTAATTTCAGCCTTGGTGCCATCCCACAAAAACTTTAAAGCCTCGTTAACGAACGCGTTACGAGGTTCAGGCATTGCGAATGACGAGGACCCTTATTAATTCGGCGTATTATGGGGGCATGCAGGTGTGACCACACTACTGACAATGGCCACACAGACGTCTGGAATAAACGCCTCACTGCCACCAGTATCCTACACAAAGGCCATTGACGTCTGGACTGGGGTCTGCCTGACCTTTGTCTTCGGGGCTTTACTGGAATTCGCATTGGTTAACTACGCGTCCCGTAGCGACATGCATCGAGAAAACATGAAGAAGAAATATCGGGAAATGGAACATTCTTCATCCGTCGATCCGGCGACAGAATTGCTGGAAGCCGACGGCGCCACGAACTTCGCCATGGTCAGTATCTTGTCCTCGGTGGAACGTGCGGTATTGGGAACGAAAATATTGGGGGCATTGTCCGACAGTTTGGCGTCTACAAGTGGACTGCTTGCTACGCAATCCGATTTAGTCGTAGTTCGCCACCAGATGTCGCAGCACCACATTTTCCTTCCCAATACTTATGTTTTTGATTCTCATCAAGCCTCTTCTCTCATCCTCATTCTCTGTACGAATTCTCACAAATCACGCTTTTGTTCCAAGTCTCATTACCACGAAATCTTTCGTGTCTCGTTTGTACTTTTTGCTTTTCGGTACAGCATGCTCTGTCCGAAGTCGTGTCGTATGCCTGCCTCCCGGTTCGAGTCTTATTTATCAAATTTGTGTCCTGTAAAAGTCTTTACGCTATGCGAGGATCCCTTCTCTCCGTCGACTCACTGATCTTCATAGTAAAACTCAATAAATCGATCTTTCCATCAATTCTTTTTTCGTACGAAAAAAAGAACAGATTCAGTTGTGTTGAATTTAATGAAGTTTTACTATGAATACAATGATTACGTGGGTGAAAATCGGTGAGACGGAAATCCCTCGCATCGCCGTATAGTTTATAGTAATTGTCGTGAACAACTAAAAAAAAAAAAGGAAAAAAAGAGTAAAGAAATAAGAAAAAAGAAAGATGTAAATCGTAGAAATACGAAATTTACATGGATCGGACAAGAGTCATTTGAACGAGAGTTTATTAGAAAAAAGAAAAAATGAAAAAAGAAAAGAGGAAACAAAAAAGAAAATGGATCGGCAAATAATAGCTTTGCGGTGATCCTAAAACCGAAAAGTATTTTATCCGATCCATGGTGTTCGAGCACCGAACCAAGACCCGTAAATTTCTTTCAGAAGCCTCTCGTCCGACGCCGGGAGGATACGATGTCGATGGATAAGGCGCGGCAGTGCGAAATACACATGCAACCGCCGAAAAAAAACTGCTGCAGGTCGTGGCTGTCCAAGTTCCCGACGAGGTCCAAGCGCATAGACGTCATCTCGCGGATCACCTTCCCCCTCGTATTCGCTCTGTTCAACCTCGCGTACTGGTCCACGTACCTGTTTCGGGAGGAAGCGGAGGACGAGTAAGCCTCGACGAGGAAACGCTTGGAACAAGGGACGTGGCTCGCGGCCATCTCTATCATTCTCACACGAGACATCGTTCGCGCCCTCACATTCGAACAAACAGCACAACCTCGAATCATCATCACCATCATCAGCACCACCAACATCAGCACAATCACCGTTCACATCGGAGTCCGCGTCAGCATCGGGAAGGCTCGCCCACATCGTCGTTACAGAGCGAGGCCGATGCTCAATGCTCGCCTGTGGCATCGCAAAATTCAAGAATATCAACGAGAACCTCGGTATCGCCTGTATCCTCGAGAATGGCGACACCATCGCCGCCCGCCCTTCTGCAGACGAATTCCCAACACTTTCGTAAGTTTCCGCGACTACCCCTCGGCAAAAGTGATAAACGCTGGGGCATCGTGCCACGAGACTTGTTCACTTGTCACGCAAAGGGTAGTGCGAGAATCGACGTTATCGCGCGATTTGCCTTCCCCCTCATGTTCGTCCTCTTCAATCTCGCCTACTGGTCCATGTATCTCTTTAGTGAAGAAGACCCAAAGAAAATGAATTGAGCTACAGTGATCAAACGAGAACTGTAGCCAATATCTGGAATGAAAAGGAAAAGTAAACGAACGATTGGCTAATTGGGATCGAAATGAAAAATTCGACATTTGTCAATTGGCTCGCAATTACGAATCTTTCGTTTATGGCTCTCGTACCTTTTTCTCCTGAGAATATGCAACATTATTTCAGTCATTTGACACGAGAAAACGTTGCCTACTTTTGTGATAAAAAAGTATAAGTCTGATCGAATTAAAGTGTTATTAAAAATTGGGGGAAATTTCGAAGGATACCAGAGAGATAGAGAATGAAAGAGATCAGTGGAAGAAAGAGAGAGTGAGAGAGTACGGCGATCGAATGCTCAAAGTTATTACGAAAAAAATCCGGGAACATTTTTGTATAAGCACAAAAACAAGTTGGGCGAGAACGAGAGAAAGATAAACCACAATACATAAAATGAAAACAAAAAAAGAAAGAGACAGAAAATCATTTGTGTGAATGCAAGAATCGTATAGCATATATTGAGAGAGACCGCGTGCCACTAAGTGACATTAAATGTAGAGTGGGCCTTGTATAGCCACGGCCTGTTAAACGACTACGTGCATATATATTTATAAGTATTATTATACCTATGTATCGTCAAGTAACTTGTTATAACAGTCAGTGACTCCTTGATATATAAGACCTCTAGCCTCGCCGAGGAACATTATTTCGTTGTCCATGTATTTAATAAAGAGAAATAACAAAACGACAAGACAAACGGGAAAGAAAAGTCATGTAAAGCAGATAAACCATTCAACGCCGACTTGAATATAAATATATATAGATTCGGTGATTGCGCGTTTAATGCGTCACACTATCGGTAAAATACCTTTTTTCCAACAAAGAAGAAACAGTGATCGAGGAGAAATGTGTTTTTAATCGAAGGAGTATAATATTGACGAGTTATAGAGAGCGTGAGAACTGAGAAAACATTAGACGAGAAAGAAACACAGTATTATAGATGATGAGTGAACGCGTAATAGCTGACCTTATCGATATGAGCTTTTCGCGGCTAAGTCGTCGTAGATAACACAAAACGTTTGTGTGAATGACTGTGAAAATGTGAGCGTACACGAATGATGCGTAAAAGTGGGTGTGAATGGTCGTATATATCAAGAGTTACCCAGGGGCTAGAGGTCTCCTCTAGTAGTTCGTCGGTATTATATGATAAGAATCTAAACGCACGAGTGCGCAGGAGGGATTCTTTTTACGTAAACGTGTAGTACGAATTGTGAGATAAATGGTGGACAGTCGAAGATGAAGACGAAGTAGATGATAATAAAAAAAAAGAAGAAATACAAAAAAAAAGGAAAAAAAAAACAGGAATATAAAAAACGGGGTACACACCGTCAATTGATCGAAATCCACGAGTGCGTAGCGACCGGTGTGGGGTCATACGTGTGTTTTTTATCCGCGAAATATTCATTTATCAAGTAATAAGAAAATAAAATCCCCTCGAGAGGCGATTCGCGATTCAGCCAAGCTGCCCCCCGCCCCTATCGAATTTAGGGTGCACAGTCTCGGTCACGCCACTTTTTGCTCATTCGTTATTCGACGTCGAAACGATGCTATGCAATTTACGTGAAATCGAAATTTGTGTTACGACGATAATTAGGACGAGACATTTTTAAAAAACGCGCATCGATAACGGGAAGAGAATTCAATTAATTCACCGTTTCTGACGAGTGTTTTGCATCTTGTTGTCTTGTTCGGTTCTGGTCTTAATAAGGTTTTCGTAGAATCTCGTTTTGACGGGAGAAAGAAAATGCTTAGTCTCACGTTCGGTGAAAGAGTTAACAAAATTTAGGAGGCTATTCAACGAAAAATGAATATTTGAGAAATTTATAATTCTGTTACTTAACTATATCATTTCTAATCACCAAAACTAAATGCATTGAGGCTCAAGTTACTTAAGTTAAATCGAAGTTAAAAATAGTTCAATTTTCAGATCTAATCAGCGAGTTCTGAAACTAGAAGTTTGACTTTGTTTACACATATCTTTCCATCAGGCATGCAAAGGACGAGATTTTTATAAATCAATATGGACCAAAAAAATAGATCATAGCTACAAAAACTTTTCCTCTTCAGTTTTGATCGCTTTACGCAGACGATAGCGTGTAAACAGTACACTTTCTTGGAGGGAAAACGGAAAAAGGTTTTTAAAGTTTTTAAAGAGTCATCGCGTTTAGCGAAATAATTGAAGACGTATGTAAAAATTACATTTTTTGTTTGTGGATCGGACCACTGAAGTTCATGTGAATCTCACAATTAATGTGATATTTTACATTGATCGTGCAAATTGACTATTTCTACGCTCTGCAGCAGTTATAACGTATGAATCGTAATTTCTGGAAGACTAAATTTTCAACAGATCTCTTAAATTACCGTATCCTAAAAAACAAACCAGGATTTTGATTCGCAGAAATATGTAACATTTCGAATAAACATAATAAAAATAATGTTGGTTTTGTGAAATATCAAGGAAAATACTTTATTACTCCTGTTAATTTTGTTTCGTCCTCCATTCAATGTTCTACTCACGAATTTGACGAGATAAAAATATGTTTGAGCCAACACTCAGAAATAATATCATTGCATTTTTTGGTGATTTAAAAATATTAATTGTTTTTTGACAGAATTCCGAATTTCTCAATTATTTATTTTCTAATATCATTGATTCTCGTGATATTACAATTTACTGACGACGAGATTCCAAAAAAAGGATAGTTGTCTTGCAGCACAATTGATCTTATCACGAGATCAAAGATTAACACTCTGCCAGTTTGGAAAATCAAAAAAAAAAAAAAAAACCCCCGAGTTTCTAGATGGATTTGACAGGACCGGGTGCTTAGTGTCGTATCGACCTACGGGAAAAACCTAGAATAGCGATTGCAAGTGGAACTCATTTACATGTTGATCGCGGATACGTGCAAACTTCTTTCGATTCATTTCGTGACATATTATTGAATTTTCTTTGAGATTCTGCGTTCAACGCAGACAACAGAATTTATAGTGTTGTATCGCAAAGTCAAAACAAATACACAAATAAACACACGCGTATACGCAGTGAAGTTGATAATCAAGCCTCGAAGAATAAATAAAGGAAACTCCCGAGAATAGATAAAATTATCCATAGATAAATGAAAAATCAGATTAGATAAATACGCACGGCGATCAACATTTAGAGAGTGAGTAATGTTGTATTCAAAGATCTTTATCAAAGAGATTCATTATCACAAACGAGATGGACTTGACGAATATGCAGTTTGTAATAATATCGGTCTTCCAAGTGACACAAAAACGGGAAGAAAAAAGAGAGAGAGAAAAAAAAGTGGAAAGATCGATTAGAAGCATTTATTGCAGCCAACAACATTGCACCGAAGAAAATGAATGAATTCGACGTGAAGCCCTACATCGATTACGATATACACGACCAGCCCCTTTTCAAAAGTCTCAAGTCTGCTCGTGAAGGGAAGAAAAATCGATTGTGAAAAGAAATTTAAAAAAAAAAATCTTGCGAATCATACGTCGTTCGAAAGAGAATCGCAAACAAAGAGCATAGACACAAAAACGTTGTAGGACATAATAACGTTAGTGTTAAAGATCGCACTTATTACATGTATACATAAACTGCGCATATACACTGATACGATCGTACATTCAAAATTCCAATTGTCGTACCGCGTCACTGTACATAAAAAATAAATTATAAACGAACACGATATACGGTCCCGATGGTAGTATCTATAACTCGATCACCATATCTATACAGGGCAGCCGAAGCCAGGGAATTTTTAACACGAATGTAAGCTTCATTTTAAAATGTTTGTCGCTATCATTATTGGAGTGTTAAAGAGATGTGCAAATAGTTTCTTTTTCGAATTTCGTTCAAACGTGAAGAAAAAGAAAACTCTTTCCTCGACGTATTGCTAAGAGTTCGACTAAGTGCATAAATAGTGGCAAAGCACGTCCAGAGTTATTTACATCTACTTGAAATTAAACGAATGAATCATTGCGTTAAGGATAAGAGTAATAAACCAAAAAAAAAAAAAAAAAGCGTTTTTCGACAACTCACAGGGTGTTTAGACTCCAAACTTGTGTTCCTTTTCTTAACCCCCACTTGGGCACGAGGGCACGTACTCGTAAGCAAAGATCATGCATTAAAATGGAACACACACATAAGATTCAGGTATATTATAAGGGAATTAAGTTCATGCACCGTAGATAGGAAGTATGAAATCGAAATCAACAGTCAACAAAGAAAGAATAAAAGTAAAATAACAAAATGTACTGACATAATGAATTCTGAGTATATCTTGAGAAGAATAATAGAGAAAGCGGAAGCAAAAGAAGTGATTTCGCAAGCGATATCTTACTTCCGAGTTGCAATACGTATAGGAAAGTGACTGTAAGGAAATATTGGGACCGCGACCGTGAGAAGTTCGGTTGTACGGTTGCACTTCCAGCATAACTTTTGCAACCGGTTGAAGCTCAATTAGTGATTCTTTAATACAGGTGGAATAAAAAAAAAATTAAAAAATAAAGAACAAACCAAAATAACGACGAGTGCTCTCTTCGAAAAGACTTAGAAATCTCGTCATCGAAAGCGCACGTCATGTAAGATAAGTGTAAGGCGAGATAGCGAAGAGCCTGATACGGTTAGGGCATTCATACGACAGACCGAAAGCGTGAGATAGTGAAGAAAAGAAGAAGAAAAAAACAATTATAAGTGCACCTTGAGTAACACTTAAAAAAAAAAGAAATAATAAAGAAGGATTTGACGATAAACGAGTTTTATCATTGTTTCACGAATATTTTGTTCTTATGCCCACCGAAATAAATTTAATTGAGCACAGAAAGTTAATTCGTAATCACGTATGAATATTGAATGTTGGATATGTTATATAAGTATATATAATATCGTCGCCGCATGAAATCGTGATTGTAGGGAAAAAGAAATGAAGAAAGAAACGAGTGTAACGGTATACAACGATTCCTAATACCGTGAGTCATGTTAGTAACGATTCTGTGAGCGAGTCCCCCCCCCCCTCACTCTGCCCTTTTGGATCGTAGATCTCATTAACGCGGGTCGTAGAAAGTATCGAGATCGCATAATAGGAAATTATTGTCACGATAAAATGAAATGACGGGCAATTAAACTTTGCATACAAAATTCGTTTTCTTTAAACCCATAACCACCATCCCACACTTGTTTGTATTATTAAGAAATTGTGGTGAGTACAGAACAATGTCCAATGGTGATTGATTTCAAGAACAGCGGAGCCAGCAAAGTGAACACCAGTGATTTTTGTGGCACATGTAGGAACATCCTGAAATTATAAAAGAGAAACAGCAAATGTTGGACGGAATTATTCAATATCGTGTGTGCTCGTACTGTTCTCCGGTAATACATCGTTATAAATATTTATATATATATTCACGTTAATGTTTTTGAGTTTTACCGGTGCACGGAGAATTAATGCTCACGTAAATCAATTTATATCAATAAAGTTGGACGAGGTCATTTTCAACCACGAGCAAGAAGCTTCACTCTACCCACCTCCCTATATTCCACTCCCGTTAACTCTCCAATCAACGTTTCCGTTTTTCTAACTCCTGTATCCGTCCGGGATCTTTGGCGATCATATTTTTTTAACGCCAGGTTTCCATCTCGAATACAAGATTCTATAGTAAGAATTGTTGATGTTTAAACGATTATTAATGAGCAATGAAAATTCTCCATCTTGAATTCGTTGTTAATCATGAATAAATCACATGCCAGTCTGTCTGATGAATCTATTCCACATGTATGTGTACTCCGATATTTTGTCTACACAATGATCAACAACATCAGTAGCGTGGGGCCATCATCGCTACTAAAAATAACGCCTGACAGCTTCAATGACAGAGGATAAGGTTGTTTGAAGAATTTTGGAATACTCACGAATGAAGCGATGAAGAAAAAAATATTGTACCGGCGAAGCGAACAATAAAATACCTAGGGTCAGCTCAGACCTCATTTCTCCAAGAAAAAATGACAACAAAGTTTTATCGGCAATGATTGTAAAATATTTATTTACATTATTAATAATCTTCACCAGGGCAGCACTCCGATTTTGCAGAATCCATTTCTATATAAGTAGTTATTCGATGTATTTTTCTGCATATACGTAATTAAAACTTAAAACAAGCGAAATTCAAGGCATAAAAACAGTTCACAGCAGAAAGCTTTACGACGAAAGTTTGCGCATCACAATTTGGACACAGCACCAATTCGATTTAAAGTCCTGCACTGTACATCGTTGTACACGGGCAAGTTCCACACTGCGATAGCAGTTTTCGATACCAGTCGGAATACATGAATGTGTTGTCTGGATAGTGTTGGCAGAGGCAGATTGCCTCACGAACATATTCTTGCATGAAAATGGCTGTGTAGTGCCAAGACGTGGCGGAATAGTGTCCGCCGTAAGTAAGGTAAACGTACCAATGGCGGTACAGGTCCCAATTGAGGGACTCTATATGAATATTTGTATATATCAAGAATTCAATTAAGAAAATATAAAAAATAACTCCTACAAATACTATTATGTGTCCACCGATACGCACATTTCACGTCCCGAGATCGGGACATGTAGAAAAATACTCGTCCCAGCATTGGTACATTCTACATTTTTCAGCGTTTTAATTAATAACTGTTTTTCACACAATCAAAAATATTTTTATTGTATGCTTTTCGGAAACTAGAAACTCTAAGCTCACGATTTTTTACCACCATTTGCTAAAATAATAAATATATGGATGCGAAAATTGGTATACAAAATAGACATTGCCTTAACCGTCCCGCCATTGATACGTTTACAGTTTCTTATGCAGTTTCTTTCACAAGGTGTGAAAAGAGAGTTTCTTACACGGTAGTGTAGTAAAAACTTTTTGAGTCCCCCGTGCTGGAAATATGTAGATACGCGTAGGTTTGGTTATCTGCGGGAGTACAACTATTCGTATGGCCATAATGATGGATTCTGTAGAATCGACGTGCTGATGCTCTTTTAAGGCTTTAATGCTCAATAATATGACACGAATGGTACGATAGAAACGTTTAATGCATACAATAAATGAACGCTATTTTTAATTTCAGTATCTTGGATTTGGTTTGTCATCAGATTTCAGTTGTTTCTCCTTCATAAGCTTTTTGTATTCCTCTTGTTTCTGTTTTTGCTTGCGCTTACGCTCTAAACGTAGTTCCTCTTCAGTCATTACCGTCGACGGTCCATCTTTGTGTGTTGCGTTAGTGTGGTCGGCGATTACTTTGCTGGACTCTTGGCACTCGTCAGTCATTATGACTTCAATGTCAGTGCCGATGGCAATCAATGCATCTGAAACAAAATATATCGAGTATTCAGTTGTTGCATTTAAGAAAGATGCTTTTTAAGTTGGGGAGCGAATGATCCACTGAAAGGAGAACGTAAATATCAGCAATGACTTCAAAAACGTGGAAGTTTCGAAATCTTGATATTTATTTCTAACTAGGATTTGAAATTTCGCTCGATGATTGGATAGAATTTTGAATACTTTGAACCTTTTTGACATTAAAAAACTCGTAATGAAAAATACTATATCTCAATGCTAGAGCGAAGAAATTAGATTTTGCGAGTGTAGGTTTCAAGTATGAACCAAAAGTCACTACCACAATCACATGGAGCTAAAAAAAGCGTACAATAGGTGATTTTTTTAGTCGAAGAACTGAAAAATATGTTATCAAGTGTTGAGAAGTTCTTGTATTTCATTGAATAAATCGTTTTGTTTCCAATAACTCATGGCTTAAACTTAAAAACAGCCTTCAAAAATGCTCGAATACAGGTATTTCAAATCATGGAACATTTATTTGGGGAACCGTATGTCTTAAAAAGCAAATTATTTTCATAAAAAACGTGTAAGGTTTCATATCAGTTTGGCAAATTATCCTCTTGAACAATTTAATCGAAGCATCTTTGCCATTATTATTTTTAATAACTATACTTTTTACCTTTAGTAACTTAAGTTTGTTAAAGAACTTTCCCTTATGACCAATTCTTATAATATCAAACGTATAATTTGGAATGAGTTATTAATCTTCTACTTTGAATGTGACTTTTTGAATACACATGTGTTATCTGCATAATAAATATACTTTTCATCACAATTCATTTTACCTTCAGGTTCCTTTGGTCTTGGACTTTTATTTCGTTTAGGAGTCGAAACTAATTGCAATTGTTTAGCAGGCTCTTTTATCTTGTAAGCATCTTTAGGAGGGGAGACACGCTCAACAATTTTTGTGTCTTTGACACAATTTCCGATGGCTTTTTGATTTTTTAGAGTGGTTTCATTGCTTGTTTCTTCAGTTAATTTACTATTTTCTTGTTTTACTTTAGCTCTTTTTGGTAAGATTTCACTGATTTTCTCATCGATCAGACCACCAAAGCATAGAAGAGCCTTCTTCAGAGCCAGAGCAATTGAAGACTGTAAACATAAGCATCTGTTAGTGTGTAATTTTTTTTTTTACATTTATTTAAGGACAAGCAAACTAACAGAACGCGCAGAGTAAATTGCAGATCCTTTTGCTGCAGATTCTGTATTGCTGTAGCCCATGTCCTCATGAAAAGTTCCATCTGCAAGTTGTACTCGGACAAAAGCAGCACATCCTATATGATACTTGCCCATAACATATTCAACGAAATCTGCAAATTAAATTTTGTAATAAAAGGTAAAACCAATATTAGTCTTAATGAATAAAAATAATTCAGATAGGTTTCAAACAAATTAGTATTTTTGTGACTTTTTTCACTAATTATGAATTTAAGAAATAATCTATAAAATAATATTTCTATATACTTTAGTGCGTATCGTTACTGGGTTTTCCCATTAATATATAAATAGGTAGACCCTTTAGGTAGTGAATAAATAAATAAAGAAATTAAACGATTGTCATTTATTGTAGTTAAATGTGTTATTAATTATTATCCGTACTTCAAAATGTATTATTCCTTTATGATAATTACTCATTATAATTTTTTGTTAACTGATTTGAATGCTGATGACAACTTCAACAATAAGGTTTGTTGTTCAAAGAAGATAAATCTCTTACTTTCACATACCAACTGTTTGACTGGTTACTGAGTGGCTCCAACGTCCATGTCCAAAGACATCATTTGCTATTGATATCAACTCGTTGTAACTAACTGATTCCTTATTCAAGTCATTAGAAGTGCTGGATTCAACAGCAATATTGTTCTTCGAAGCAGGCTGAAAAATAATAATTTGAATAAATTACTTAAGTCGTAATTCATGATAATATTGCCTGCTATTTTAATTCAATATAAGATGACTCTCGAAAATTAAATGTAATACTTTGTCAATAAAATATTGTTTAATAATACGTACTACTTTGATACACGATGGAAAATTCATATTCGTACACGGTCACTATCACGTTTAAAAAAGATTACTTATAAAAAATAAAAGCAAAACTGCATGCATAAAAAAAGCTAGGAAAACGATTAACAAAAATCCAAGTGATTCAAACAGCCATGCTGATACTGTTTTAACTGCTGATTTGCTGTTGAAATAGATTTGTTGGGTTGTTTGTTGGGAAACGTTATGGTAATTATGTACACGCCAGCTGGAAACTAGTGAATTAGAACGTATCTTCACCGAGTGGGTATCTATTTTGAGTCGGTATTATTTCAGCAAAAGTGGCTCATATTATCGACTGTACGTCAACGTGATTCACGGTGTTACTGTGCTAAAGTCTGCAAGAACCATACTCCTGAAAACCTGTTGTATCGACCGTCGGCAACTGATGTACCGATCGGATTGAGACGTCACAAGAGGGAATCAGCGGCAGGAAACTATTCTGAAAATGCGATACTGATTGACGCCGGGCAACAGTGCTGCTCAACTTGTTTTCATTTTCGTTGAAATGGCAAAAATTGAGCTGTGAAATCGAGATATTCTCAACGTTTCATCCAACTAAAACACTATAAACTTATAGATGCGCACGGTTCCGAATTTACTACGAAATGAGGTATGTAGGAGGTAAGTATATACCGGAGGGACTAGAGTAAACTACCGAAAAGCCGAAAGCTTCATATGAATGAAAAATAAAAAAATATTGTCGAAAAACGAAACTTGAATGGTACAATAGAAGTGACTTTTCTAGTATTGGTTTAAGCTTAAAATGTTGGGTTTTTAATTTGGTATTTTGGTAATTTTCGTAGTAAAATCGAAGAGGGGCATTGCTACACTCATTCCAGTGTAAGTACGCAATCTTGGATAAAGTGGAAATTGGATTTACTAGCTGTAACTAATTATTTAGTGAGGTTTTAATTTTTTAAAAAGATTGACACAGTTAACATCATAGACTTGTCATACGCGCCTGAAATAAAAAGTCCTACACTAATTTTGGAATGTACTCTTCGAAACATAAAATAAGACATTAAACACTAAAATTTGTTGACTGGTTTGGTCTGAAAGCTACGACACTTTGAAAATGTTATGTTTTACGTCACACCTTTTTGGTGTACTGCGTGTCGTTACGACATTGCAGAATTATAATACTCGGTATGAACTTATGGGGATGCTGGAGCAAATTTTTATACGTGATTTTGTAGTATACACTATTCATCGTAAATATGCTACAAATATACGTTAAATTCTGCAGGGATGTAATAAAAACCTTCATGCTTCGGCGTCCGGTCTGATTTGACACTCCTAAGCCCCAGAAATGTTTATATCTTACCGCAAAGGATTTTTTGACTTCTCGAGCGGCCATATTGGTTTTTAAGAGGTTCACTAATATACATGGTTTTTATATTCGTTTTACGTCTTGAACAATTAGACCGAATGTAGTAGCATGCAGGTTTTTTTCGATATTCAATCTTTAAGTACATAAAATGTGTACCATTTGAAATTCTGAAGAGACGGCCAATCTACTCAGAGGCAGTTAATATTTTGGACGAACGCAAATTCAGTTTCACTTTATCTGATTACGCTGTAGTGGAACTAAATATACTTTCGAATGAAATATGAATCAGCTCTGAGTAAATTGGATCACAGATTCCATTGTGTCAAAATGACCCAGATCACACATCTTAATTCCTCAAGATGATATATATCATGTTATGTTACATATGTTATATATCGTCTGTGTCGTGTTGACCTAAGTGAATAAGAGACGAATTTCTCAGCCACAATTTAGTTTTTCGGTAGATAATGAGAGCGGCTGCTACAGAATTATACGACTCTGTTAACCATTTTTTTAAATTTATAGAGAAGATGAATTATGACCGAAAGGCATGCATGACAGTTTTTATTATCGCACGAGAAGCACATAGTTTGAAGTGTACTGAAAAAATTCGTGGAGAATAATAATAACTCAATTTCCTTCCGAAATTAAAATTTTAAGTATATTGTACAATACTAAAACGGAAATAGTTCAATCGATGCCGTTATAATATATTTTATATAATACTAGAATGTGATACCGACAGAGTTCGAAGTTTCGCATAAACAATTTATCTAACAGTTCGTAAATTTATCTACTATAATAGCTGCAACAAAATATTTCTGTCTGTTTTAAACTAAATTAATTTATCATTATTACTTTGATTCACTATTTTTTTAACTTATTTATTTTCGGTAAAATAGTGAAATTTATTTCCAGTCGAGCGCTCATTTTCCCGACGACGGTATCGTGCCAGCACAAGGTAATGGTCACTATACAAAAAATTTAATCAATAAAATTTATATCGATCGGAATACTTACGATATTTTTTGTATTTACCAAATATTAAAAGAGCCACTAATTGGACCTGAGTCTAAACTCTGACCTCTCGGATCTCTTCGGTGATTCGATACGAATGCAAGTGCATATCAGAGGTTGAAACAGCAGAGGCTACTCAGTAAATACGTTTCATCGCGGCATAATAACATTTGAATTACATGTAATTTAACATTATTATTCTTATATAACATAGGGATTATATAACATGGTAGTATGTAATGTAACAGTTGGTATAGACCATTAATATAACTTCTTACTGTAATCACGAAGAAGCGATGTAAAGACCGCGAACAAATGATCCGTTTTGTATTAATAATAGTACGTATGACGCTGAAATTACTTAGTTACTTATTACGCTACATAAACGAAGGAGAACCTTCATATAACGAGAAATGAAATTTTAGCAAACTGGCGGTGACTTCTGCCGTACCTTAAGGGTTGGTTTTAATTAAAACATTGATTGCATTGTAGTTAATATCGGGTTTCTTTTTGGTACATAGTAATAGTTTGTAGTAGATCATTTTACTATATTATTACAATCAGGCATCCGAAAATTAACCAAAAGGGAATCTGACAATGATGGTCACTTGTAAATGCGCGTATAGCAGCCACAACGACGGTTATTCGGTCCGCTAGGTTTGTCACATGTGGTTTTAGTGTTATTGCAATGCAACGAAAATGACGTAGTCGTCATGTTTGTAATGACAATATAACTTTAGTGATATTCAGCTAATGTTAATATCGTGTAACCTATTGCAATATCGTTACTTCTCTCAAGCAGCTGTTCTCCATTATTCTTTTTAAAAAGATGAAATAAAAATGATGTTATTGAAATTCAGTAACTTTCGAGAGAAAAAGACTTTATAAACAAGATCCACAAGCAAAAGAATATGCAGTAATAATCATTAGCATATCATAAAATCTTATCAATTGTCCAGTATTTAAGGCAGCTATGTTGATACGCCGAAGTCTTAAACACTAGCATCTATATTATTTTAGATCATTTTTACGGCATCTTTCTAAGTATAAAAAAATGTGATGAGTTAACAAGGGTTATTCCAGAACATAATGTAATTATTTTGTACATAACAAGCGATCAGCTATTCGAGCAGCTTTGTAACGATATTCTTGACGATGTGTTGACATGCGATAACCAAGATATTTCAAATCAAAGCATTTCTATATTTTGCACTACGTATTGATTTCGCTCGGACCGATGTGATGTAATTTAAATTAAAATACTCGCCAAAATGGCCGCTGACGTACCCTTTTTGCTTCCTCATAAGCGAAACAAAATATGTGGAATTTGTTTTCCGAGATTTTTATATTAAGTCATTCAAAAAGGTTTAAAGCATCGTAAATAATGATTTTGTAAAAAATGTCTGTATGTGTATTGTGTATTTGTGTATATGCAGATTTCCTTGTAAGCACAATAACTATCGTAATTGTAAATGTATATTCGTGAAATCCTGTCCTACAACAACGTTTGGGTTTATAGTTGATGCGAATGGGTTGAACGATAAGAATTTGACATCATCTTAAACAGGTTGAAAAAATCGTTTTTCAGCTATAACTTTTGCAAATTAAGAGATACTGGCTGCAATTTTCGGCATGTTTTCACGATTATTGATTAGAAACAATGACTTTAGTAAAAAATTCTTCACAGATTATTTGAAATTTTGTACATATACAGACTATCGTCAAAAAAGATTTGAGTAAAAATGGCATACAAATCGCTCAAGCGGTAAAAAGTTTATGAGACTTTGAATTTTTAGAAAAATGTCTTTCAAGAATAATCAAGTTGCAAAGTAGAATCATGGCGTTCTCATTATTTTTTGCTTTTGACAAAGCTATCTCAATGAGGTAGCCAAAATCCACCAGCATACTTCCTCATGGTGCCAAAGTAAAAAAAATTGTTCACAGGTACAATGTCTTCAATCGCTTTCGGCAAAACGACGTCAGAGGGATTCGAACCTAAGACATACGCGACGTATGCGACCTACCGAACTACCTAACGAGCACGCTAACCACTAGTCGGAACCGACTATATAAAGTCCTTATACTTTAAGCCTATAATAATTGTGTGTAGAATAACAGCCAGAATTCTATGGGAGGGATTAAGATCAAATTTGGTACACGAAAAGTTTTGAGGCCGCTTATTAGAACCTATAAAACTCAACGCTGAATTAATGAACTCAAAATGGCGAGTCCAGCATAGTCCAATACAAAAAAAATGCAAATAGTGACGTTATTTTTATAATATGTAGTGTTCTAGGCTGTTGAAACAACTCTAATTACCAATCTCAACCCCATATATGTGTGTTTTGGCCGTCGTTGACATGTCGACAGCGAGACAAAAAATATACTCAGTCATATGTCGATGGGATACTGGCGAAATCTGCACGCCGCCACCACGGCAACGGTCGGCTCAGTTTATGGCCAGTACTTGGACGTCTGTAAACCACGCGTTGGATATATTATGCAGCCTGTATAAACATGAACATGGGCGTAGGATAAACCCAGCACGCAGTCGAATTTCAGGCAGACACTCGTAAAGTTAACTGGCCTACAGTAAAACAAGGTCTGGCCTGGTCCGCGGTCAGTACTTAGACGACTCTTACCTGGGTACTGTCTGTTTTATCTTGGTAGTACTGGCTGACAGAACAAGGATGCAGAATAAGGCCAGTATTGAGTTAATACTGTAACGGTACTCATCAATAATGCTCGGCCGCCGAGGCCGTTTCGGTACTGAACCGTATTGGTAATTCTAGCTGTCTACCAGCATTCGCACATGAAGTAACATACAGAACCAATACGTAGCAACAGAAATAGCAATAGAAATATATAACAAATCATTTGGCAGCATTAGGCAGCGATACAAAATTAAACAAAGCGTACCGGTTGGGGTCAAAATAGCGACTGGCTTGAATAGCGAATTTTATAATGATGGCTACGTAGGTAGATTCAGACGTTTGTTATTTTTGAATTCGCCATTTTGATCCGCACCCAGCTTAACGAATAAAATTAATCATAATAAATGGGTTTAAAAAAGTCAAGGAGAATCATCTGCGAGAGCTTTCGAGAGAGAGACAGAGCAGATAATTCTGCCACTCTTTGACTAACTTTATTTCAATAGATAACGCAGTTAATAACAGCTCCGAAACGCTAAATTGTAGCACGCAAATATAACGGAAAAATACTCAGAATAAATCTTACAGAGTAGTAAAGAGATAATTCGTAATTTATAATTCTAAGACATTAAGGAAAAATAAGTAATAAATAGTGACAAAGATAGTGAGAATCTAACGCCCGCGATGTAAACATCTCAACGGACTCGTGTGGATCTCCAACGCGAGTATCACCGGCAGAAATTAAAGTCATAAATATAAAATAAATTCGGGTCTAAAGAGAGTCAATATATACCATTTAATGTTATTTTTTTTCTAATTCAGAATAAAATCAGTCTTACAATATAGTAATAATTATAGCCAGGTATTATAGTAGTAGCATATTGGATTACAGAGCTTTACTTATTTCCAAAGATAGCGTTCATTAGATATTATCATTAAATTTGATTAAACATCGGCTGTTCCGCAGAATAGATTGTTCGTCGTAAGTGCATTACGTACCTGCTTCAAATTTGACAGAGACGTTATATGAATGTGAATGGTTGGTTCCCTGGTCAAATTGCGGTCCAAAACTTACAGGAGATAGAAATAACCGCATATTTCTGAAGCTGCTGTCGACGTATCGAGCTGCCATATTGGTTTTCGGGTCGTTCAGAAATTTACTATTATATCTATTGACCAAAGTTTTTAATTGTAATTCGATTGGGCGCCAAACCATTAATATTTATATAACGTTTCTGTCAACTTCGAAGCAGGTACGTAGTGCATTTACGACGAGTAGTCGATTCTACGGAATAGGCCAATGTCGCTATGAAAATCTACTTCTGCATCCCCTTTACTCCAATAAATTTAATCGATAATGTTAACAGCGAAATAGGGGGAGGGGCAAATCGATTAGGAAGTAGCGGAAAGTTCTTTATTCTTTAAGATCAGCAACAACGTGCTCGATTCGCTTGCAGTCCTTTCTGTTTGCATAACTTTTTTGTGGTTAACCATGTTATTTGCATGTTTATACGATTCGTGGCTTTACGTGAGTCTATTCCTATTTCAGTATTTCGATATAGTTGATTTTCGATTTTCGATACACCATGTCTTTTTTTTGCGGGAAGAAAAATGTATTCTATTCCACAACTGCGAAGAATATAGCCATTCGAAACGCCCGCGATACGTGCCTACAGCGATCATAATAGCTGAAGTTGGCTTTACGTCAAACCTATCAATGACCAATCGAAATGTTTGAAAACGGATTTCAGGTTCCGATATTTCGATATTCGATGTGCAATGTCTTTTTGAAGAGGCGATAGCTTTACTTTTACAATAAATCGAATCCCAAAAATGGTATAAACGAATTACCCATAAAATCATTTAGCATTAATAGTACAAAAATCCGGTACTGAACTTTCTACTGTGCTATCAGTTTCTCTTGAATACTTTCGATTCTGGAAATAATATTATGCATGAAAAAGTAATAATAATAGGAAAATGTAAATTATTCAAGTGCTATGCAATTGTTACATTGCCTTTAAATGATCAGAATGTGTCTGGAATATTATTACAATGAAGCGTTTATGTAGCAGTATGAGATAAGAATGTTATAACATTGTTAAGTTGGAAATTGAGAGTTCCATGTATTTTACATGTAATGTCTCGACAATATTACTTGTTATGTTCAGACGATAACTGTTCTCACTAGGTATCGTAATTCTTAAGCTATTCAGATATTAATAATAACGCTGTGTAGCTGTACGTATATATCTGGAGCAGTTAGAGGAAGGTGCATCACAGTAACTATTAAGAATATCTCGTCGATGACCTACTTCTGTTATGCACCGCGCGTTGCTCGACATTCTTCTCATTCGTACTTACGCCAGACGAGATAAACCTTAACCATTGAGGTTGCTCGCTGAAAAATTGGGTTTAGTGATAATCGCGTTAGTTCAACGTTCCGTATTCTTCTTCCTCGTAGCCGCGAAAACTCGTCCTATAGTTAAATTTGGCTGAGACAGCAGAGCTTTGCATATGCCGAAATTCACCTCCTTTCGTACAATATTGTAGACGACGCGAGGGTCTCGATCTCGTAGATTTATATCTTCTGATTTACACGTACCGTTATAGTTTCTCGTAGAATTTAGAGCTTGTCATCTCGATCCACAACGATAAAAGAGTAATTCATGAGGTCGTCGACATCGCCGACAATCACTGTAAGAAACTTGTGCTCGATAAGCAGAATGTAAGTTGAATAATACAAATGAAGCTTCTTATTATTGTGAATATTCACTCACGATCTTTTCCTCTAATTTATATTTGCCGTTTATAATCGAGCGAAACTACATGTGAAATTTTAATAAACAATGTTAAATGAAGCGTTATGTCGATATAGATTTGGACTGTAAGTGAATATTTTTTTGCATTCGTCTATACGATCATCATCCAACTGGTGCCTATTTGATAACTATTGAATTTTTCCAATCTCAGTCAAAATAACACCGGAGAACTTTCCAACTGACGTACACATTAGTTCAGAGCGTTCAGAAAGTTTTCTCTATCGGAAAGTCAAAGTCTATCAGGATACTTTCTCATGGAGGTCGCTTTATGGGAACTCTGTAAAATAGCGTGGGAGCAATTTAAAAGATCGTATTTTGCAGTCTCGTTTATTTTCAAAATTAATTAAAAACTTCACTCTTAGCAGTTGAAAAACGAAAAGATGGACGCCGTGATATTTTTATTTTATTTGAAAGAAGTATGGGTGACATATTTGAGTTGATATAGTGAAGAAACTCACATGTACAGCGAGTACTGAGTACGTGCACGTATTATGTTTTCATCGGTTTTTCTTCCTCGTTTGCTTCTCTTTTGGTTGTCCATTCGAGATTGCACTGGGGCATGCAGCTACACCGCTCGCTGAAGCTAAGCCCCTGCGTAGTTTACACCGGAGGAGCGTAACGCTCTCCCCAATCTTTCTTTTCTATCTCTCTTCCGTTCTATCTTGCTTCGTTCCTTTTCTTTCTTGAAATCCCGTCTTGGTGAGTTTACGGCACGAGCTTCTACCAGCGAAGAGAGGAAACATATCTTGCTACTTCCACTTAATCGTCGTGGACCACTTTTCCCACTCGGTGAACCAACCACCTTTACTCCCTCTCTCGGATAGACGATACTATATGAGCACGAGTAGCAATGTATGCACTGGAAAAAACTGAAAGTTGTAGGCACTTTTACCGATCAGATGTTAAGACATTTCAGGGAAGGAAGAACAAGATTACAATGGACTCTAATAAGTTGATTCCCGTATATAACAACACAGCCGTGCAGTTCCTATTTATGTTTTAGCGATATTTACCACTTTTAGTTAAGAGCCATCAAGCGCACGTGACCAACTTTTTTCACGGTTTTACAATATAGCGGATACCATCTCAAAGCTTTGCGTACAGTATATGCTTTGACTGATCATTCGAATCGTATGAAACTTTTTTTATAAATGCAGAGATGCAGCATGCATTCAACTAAGATATTCGGTGCACGGTGCTTGTGAGGTGTAAAATAAAATAAATTTTATCAGAATGAAATGGGGTGGGGGCTTCAGCGTTTAGCCGACTTAGAGTTTATCAGTTATTGCGCTTTCTATAATTATTTCCTGCAAAAATACCAAGTTCACCGCCATGCCGAATAAATCAAGGTATTCATTTTCGATATTCATTTACAGGAAATTCTCTTTATTTCGTCGTATTTTGTACACAAAAATTTTGCAGTTCCTTTTTCCGCAACGGCGCTGCATATGCATACGCTTGATGGCTCTTAAACGATGGCAATTGAAAATTATGTTAAAACTTGATTTACCGTTTCATTCACCAGGCAAAGCATAATCAAAATTTCTTCTTGAAGTAGCATATTAATACTATCGGACCAATCCTACTCCTTGACCAATTTTTTCGTCGAAAACGATTTAGAAGGCGTTCGCAAAACTCTTACAATGTACCCAAGGTTTGGAATCGATGAAACATCTCTTGGTGCCATTTGTAATAGATTAGTTAGATTTAATTTACTGTTAAATTCAAGAATGAAGCCACTATCGAGAAGTTGTCTTTTTATCGCATTACTAAAGTTGAGGGTTGAAACAAGTTTATTCTCTCGATTCTGAAGTATACAAAGATTATGCAATAAGTAGTTGAATGCAATTCTGGGGCTGCAAACACGCAGCAATCGAGTGGTTTGGACTGGACTAGTGAATAATATAAAACACAATTTTCATTAGACTTTTTTAGAGACTACTTATGAATTTATACTTATTCGCAACGGACATATTGAAGCCAGTAACAGAAAAATTGACAAAATTCTCATAAATCGTCTAGCAGATATAAATATTTTTAAGCTCAGATTCGAATTGGCTTGGACATAGCTTCAATATTTTAATGAATTTTCTGGAAAACAAAAAAATAAGCGACTTTCTCATCATATATGTTAGAAGAATCATTATTTGATACGCGAAAAAGAATCACACTGTGATCGATAGATACTGTAATGTTTTTACGAGAACTCTCAGAACAATGTGTTTAACGGTACGTTCAGCGTACTTCAACGCAAGATTTATAGTGTTGAGAGAAGTTCACACGCGTGAAGTCACGCGTTTTCAATTTCTAGCAATTTGAGGCTGCCACCAGGAAGGCTACATGGAACGAGACAATGCAATTGCGTCGGATACCAAATACAGGTCGTAAAGTTGAAGTACCAGAGTCAACGACTCACAATAGAACAATAGCACGGACTATACGTATTCTAATCAAATTACCAATGTCCAAGGAATAAATTCAATTTATAACGTCAGCTACCTACCTGCCGCGTTTGATTTGCTGGTATCCTCATCCACGGGTGCACACACTTGGATACACAGTATTGTTGAAGTGCACGTTTTGATGGAGATGTTGAACCCTTTCTCAATGGAACAGCATGCGGGATAAGAGTTTTTATACTTATTGACGTCAAACGTTTTAATTTAATTAGTGCCAGCTCTCTATTGACACATTCGTTCATTCGCTGTCCTCGACGCCCACATGTACGAGCGCTCAAGTGCAGAGTTCCGAGAATTAATTACATCAGACAGGATTTATGGGCCTAGTAAAGTGCGTGATCCCGAATTCCAATATACAGCAGACGCTAATTTTTTTACTGGAACGTTCTATACCGCTCAAAATTCTCGGTATTATGATTTTCAGATAATCATGAACTATTAATAAATTTAAAGATTGAAGTTGCAGATCACGTACTTTGACGATGTAAGAAAAAATAAGGAGAATACGAATTGGAGCAGGGAGGCGAAACACGCAGCGGTTTAAGTAACATGCATCACGACTATGTATTTATCTTGCAGTGAGGACCGCTTTCATTGTTTAATTAATGTGCTTGAGTTGTTCCCGCAATTAAAGAACTTTGAGGTGAGTGAGTTTTTCACGAGTCTGGCCGTTTTGTTGAAAAGGTTAAATACCCGGGGGACTGCACTGTGAGCACAGCCTATATAATCTATTGGGTCACCGAGGCA
Organism: Clistopyga incitator; assembly: GCA_947507545.1. Taxonomy (NCBI): domain Eukaryota; kingdom Metazoa; phylum Arthropoda; class Insecta; order Hymenoptera; family Ichneumonidae; genus Clistopyga; species Clistopyga incitator. The sequence continues at coordinate 8,183,694 of OX382178.1, read as the reverse complement.
GCTGGGTCGACGATACTGATGGCACTGGTGCAGCGTAGGTTGAATGTGTGGAGTTCGCGGAACCGTGTGCGTTTCCAAATTACAATGTGAATCCTTCAAGCACCCTATATTGAACAAAAATTGGTGCCACTCTTGAAGGTTTACACTGTAAAAAAATTTCTGTGAAATTTAATATACCGGTGTATGAAAGTTAATTATGCAAGTGCTGGTATTTAAATTTAAAGCACATGTATGCTTGAATTTTGAAGTAAAGGCTTATGGAAAATAAAGGTCACAACAGTAAGATTACATTGAAAGCAGACTTAAAGTTTATTACACCGTCTCTGAAACCTCAATATATACGTATTGTAACCTTTCGATAATTTGGCAAAACCAAATTGCTGAACTCAGGAGTTTTTAGATCCGCTTCTTCCGTATGGAAGTTGCAGAGTTCGAGCTTTGCGCTGGCGGAGGTTGTCTGGGGGAGAGGGATGGATAAGGAGAAGTCAGAAAATTTCCATCGCTTTTGCGATTCAAGGACGGGAATCAAACCGACGTTCATAAGCAGAGTACTTTCTTTTGACAATGAGCCTACTCTGCTCAGAGACACCTTCCCTCACTATGTCAGTTTCGCTTGGGTTTATATGTCCACCACAGCCACGCTTCGCTTGCGCGAAAGGCGGCCGGAATTGGCCATCCAGTGGCGAAATGCCAAAATCTAGCCAGAGGGAGGGACGTCCCCTTGAAATCAGAGTAACGATGGCGTTGTAAATTCAATGAATTTTTACATTCATTTCTATGGAAGTGCTGGAATTTTTCATAACCGCTTGTAAAATTTCAATAACTTGCTTATGAAACGTTACTTTCACTAATAAGTTATGTCATTTTCATTGACGATCTACAATATTGTGAACAAGGGACTTGGAATGTACAGATTCCCTGTCGTTTTAAAAAATCCAGTGCTAATAATTTTAAAAGGCGAACGCGCTTGATTTTTTAAGAATAGGGGTGACCGGGGCAAAATGGTATAGCGGGCAAAATGGGCCGGAGAAAATCAGGCTCCTCAGAAAGAGGCGGTCCTTTAGGTTCTTTAGGTTCTTTAGGTTCTTTAGGTTCTTTAGGTTCTTTAGATTCTTTAGGTTCTTTAGGTTCTTTAGGTTCTTTAGGTTCTTTAGATTCTTTAGGTTCTTTAGGTTCTTTAGGTTAGTGAGCCCTTTGAAGACTCAGCCCTTCGAAATATCACCATCCCAGCTGCTTCCGATATCGGCAGGCAAAAAATCAAAACATAAGAAGACATCAAGAAAAGGTACAAGTGACATTCTTAAGAATTCTCCGTACTACAGAGAACTTTGTGAGAAAAATTCAGCGGCGTCGATAACAACCGACGATGACGCATCATGCCTTTTCTGCGGGGGCTTATATTCGAAATCTAAGGAATCCTAAATTCGTTGTAATTCATGCGAGAAATGGGCCCACTATTCATGTGCCCATGCTGACGATTACTTAATCGAGTACGTTTGCGACAATTGTGCCGATAAAAATTAGCTTAGTTAAACAAGCAATAAAAATTAAACATTGCCACCATTAAATTATAGTATCGTAAGTAGAGTGTGACTCAAATATCGTGTAACATTCAATAAAACCTGTTTTCACTAATTTATTACCCCTCGTTTTTTACTCCTGCATTTCTTTCGTTTCTGCATCGAATTATTCCACTGTCCCATTTTGCCCCAATCTCGTGAAATTAGTGGTCTCCGATTTTTCCTGTCACATTTTGCCCCGATCCCGTTTTGCCCCAACTGCCTCTTTCTGAGGAGTCTGATTTTCTCCGACCCATGTTGCCCCGGTCCCATTATGCCTCGCTATACGATTTTGCCCCGGTCTCCTCTACTGACTGAAATTGGACTGACGATGATGTTGTAACTTCAATGGGTTTTTGCATTAATTTCAATGGAAGTACTGGAATTTTGCATAACGGTTCATTAAATTTCAATAACACGTTTGTAAAATATTATGAAGTTATGTGATTTTCAACGACAACCTACAATTTTACGACCAGGGTGCTTGAAATTTACAGTCCCGCGTTCGAATAAAGTGGATTCCCTGTAATTTTCAAGTATCAATATGAAAGGTTTCTAAAAGGCGACGAGATGGATTTTTCAAGAGCACTGACTGAAATCGGCGCACCGGTGGCGTTGTAAATTTAATTCATATTTGCATTACTTTTAATGAAAGTGCTGGAATTTTCGAAAACCGTTCATTAAATTTCAATAACTTGTTCAGGAAACATTACGTCCACTGACAAGTTCTGTAATTTAAATGTCCGGTACATTACTTTTACAAAAGATCTGTAAATTTACAGTATCGGGTATATTATTTTTTGTTTAATGTACCAAGTTTGTAAATTTCAAGTACATTGGTACAAGGGCCTAAGAACCTCATGTTACTCTGTACTACTTACCCTGTCGGATTAATCAACTGTGTCCACAACCACTTTACTACTGCCAAACCACCGATCACTTCCGCCGTACAATTGGCCGTTGAACTATGAAACAACATTGGTGCTGGTGGAAAAACGTTTGTATTATAGTTGTTTTCGGTTGCTGCAGTAACAAGTGTAAAAAACAGTATTGGCAGAAATGCGGTTGCTTCGGAGTTGCAATGGTAACATTGCGATCACCAAGCAGTTAATTTCACGGCGTTTTGCTACCGTCGTTTTACGGGTTGTTTTGAAGTGGCGGTAATTCGATAGGTCAATTTTTTGAAATTTCTTTTTAGCCTCGTTGGAGACCTGTGCTATTTTCATCCCGAAGGGATAATTAAAGGCAAAAACATAAGAATTTTAGATTATAGTAATCTTCGTTTACCCTATTTGGATATTACCTTCGATTTTTTGGGGTTTTCAGAACCCTTAAAAGAATACAGGAACCTCCGTTTACGGTGTGGGTGTTGAGTCGGCGGCAAATGGTAATTTTCGGCGTTGAAAGCGAAGTTCGAAGTTTCAGCAGACGACGATTGAGGCAGCGCGTCGTTCCAAGAGGGCGGTAAGAACACCTTGCGGTGGGAGCCGTGACGTTCAATTGCAGCGAACGTCAGCGCGAGGCGACCGCGTGTTTTGCGTGACGTTGAGGCGAGCCCTCGACTGGATGCACTCGGCTGGATCCGGGAATTTGCGACAATGTTGTTGGTGGTTTGTGCAATACCGGACTTTAGTGTTTACACAATTTTTTATGGATCGATTCCCACCGCATCTGATGCAGGTTTTCGACAGATATAACAATAAAAGTTGGAGGGACCGAAATTTTGAGTACGAAACCATTGCAGTGGTTGTCCACAGAATTCCTTAGCATGAAAGAAATAACGTCAAATAGCGTCAACACTGTTTACTTTGGCCCCCGAGATCTCCAGTAAGACATACCTGAAAAACAAGTAGTTCAATTGCTTTCTCGTTCCTATTTTTTGAGTATTGTGGTATAGATATTACAGGAAAGTGTTTACCGTGTTTACTAAGCTTGGCGGAGACCGACTGCGGATCGAAGGATGGTGGCAGACCGTGGATGACGCAATTTGTCGAACGTTTACTCGTATAGGTGACAGAGATGTATAAATGGTCTTCATTGTATTGGTATTCTGATACCGCACTGCTTTAAAGTGCAATAAGACACTGGATCTACAAGCGCGGTTGCGGACTTGTCGTTTTCCTTCTACGATGGTTTCTATCTCACTTATCATGTCTATGATAATATCAGATTTTTTCTTATTACAATAGTAAAGTAGCGGGAATTGCAAACGCGCAGTCGACGGTGTTGGAGGTGATGAGGTAGGCGTGGGCACAGTCTGAACAGTTTTTGCCATATGTACACCGGACGCATTTAAGGAGATGCTGGAATCTATTAGCGATTCGTGGTATACACTATTCATCGTAAGTATGATACAAACATACTTGACATTCTGCGGGGGTGTAATGAAAACCGTAATTCTTCGACGTTCGGTCAAGTTACTGTTCAAGACATACAACAAATGTAAAAAAATGTATATTCCTGAACCTTGCAAAAATCAATATGGCGGTTCGAAATGTGGAAAGATTCTCTGAGGTAAGGTGTAAACGTTTCTAAAGTTCAGGTGTGTCTAATTAGATTGGACCCCGAACGGCAAAGGTTTTTATTATATCCCCGGAAAATTAAAAGTATATTTGTAGCATATTTACGATGAATAGTGTACACTACTCACATAGCAAACAATATCTTTAGAATATTGCAGAAATATTTCAAAAATTTCATTGTAATGGAAATATTCCACTAGCCTTCGGGAAACACATTTAGAAATATTTAATTGAAATATTGCAATCTGAAGTGACTGAAATATTTTTGTAAATAATCAACATTTTCGATAAATACCAAAATATTTCAGAATGTTAGCCGTGAAATAAAAAACTTCGGCGTAGCGACAATATTTTAAAAAGTAAGAAATGAACGGTTTTCCGTTAAGTTTCACTAAGTTTTAGGTGTAATATCCCCGCAACATTGCAAAATGCGTTAAAGAAAAATAGTACCTTTAAGTCGTTTTATGCGAAAGGATTCGTAACATTTGAAAAAGGTTCTCGCGTAGCTTTTTCGGCTGCTCACACAGAGGTCTGTGCGTGCGTGGGCACCCAAGCATAAGCTGCAGGATTAACAATAAAGAAAAAAAAAAAAAAAAAGGTGCTTAATACAAATGCGTAATTTCAATATCACCCGCGCCAAAATGGTTATTCCGCTGTATCCCCAAATCCCGGCTAAATTTGTGTTACTTGTTATGTGAAATATACCACTCGTAAAATACCGATTAATGAAAAATTAATTATCGGGGCGCAGCATACTGAAAACATCATTAATCTTTCGTTGATGACATTATAAAAATTGCAAAGAATGCAGTGCGATACTATAACACTATGACGCGGGCAGATAGCTTATTACGAAACAGCGTGATACGAAATAAATATTTAAAGTATTAATAAAAAACAAATCAGTCTTTGTAATTTTATGTTTCATTTCAGGAACCATATACAGAAATGAACTTAGTGTCATGAACGACTTTGACAATCGTAACAAAAATAAATCAGTGCCATCTGTGATGTGCACCGTCATGCAAATGGTATTATACGCGACAACCTGTCAGTAATATTATAGGACAACCTTTCAATAATATTACACAGCAATGTTATTGGAATATTACATTTAGCACGTTTTGAGCGCACATTGCAAGATTTCGACAATATTTCCGAAATGTTTCATACATATTTCGATATACTTGCACAATATTCCATGATTGCAAAGGAATATTATGTCAATATTCTTGATATATTTCGGTGTTATGTGGGTTCAAAATCGACCAAAGTCTGTAAACAAATCTACTGCAGCATCCCCTTAAATGCGGGGTCCTTTTTCCCGAGGCCTTTTGACTAGGCCGGAGTTTTACCTTTAAATGTCATCGGTTTGTTCTAGAGGTTGTTTGGTTTGTGCATGCCGTGAATAGCGAGAAGTTATATCCTCAATTCAACAGTTTACAGTTGTGCAGTTTAGAGGTATCAAATGTGTAGCGAGGCGTTAGATGCGGGCGTATATTAACTACGACAAGTAAAACAACAGCCGAACTGCTTACTAACCTACTGTATATGAAATCAAATATGTCATATCATTAATACAATCTCATATATGCAAATCTTGTACAACACCATTAATCCTCAGTACTGGGCCGATACACAGCTACGAGTATTAGGCTCAGGTTATAATTTAATATAGTTACCCAGCAATGAGCCAATGCTGGATATTGTTTACGCGTCATTAATGTGAACTTGCTGCGCAAAAAATAGTATGAAAAGAGTATTAAAATGGAAAGTATGAGGAGTATGTAATGTATTGAACGATAAACTATACAGAAATACAGGGTGGACGATTTATCTGAAGGTCAATACACTTACTCTCATTAATTGGCCAGTGAGAGTAACTTTCATGTTCAAAAAACAATATTGAATAGCTATTTTTAAATCCAGTGGTCATTCCTGCAAAATTGCGGAACATCAAATTTTCTTGCGATTACAGAGCCATCTATGTAGCGCCAAAATCTACGTATTTTGTGATGTAGAATCCGAATCTGCAATAAAAATGAGGGTGTCTATTGAAGATTTCGAAGTTGCTCCCAACCCCACCGCTAGGGAGTGGGATGGGAGATCCAGTTTGGATCATTGGATGTCCCCCTTCGAGATTAACAACTCTTATGGGCCTTTCTTTAAAGTCCAATGCATAGATCTTGACATATTTTAATGTCTTCAGATACGTCGTTCACCCCGTATACCCAATTATACTCATATTCGAGTATTTATTTATTTATTTGTTCAATTAATTATTTTTTATTTGAAATTAACATTTTTAATTGAAAAATATTCGATATTTGAATTTTTTTTTCGTTCTTCAGCCATTGAATTTTTCTTAGCATCTCGGTTTTGTAGAACTCTTATTAATTAATTACAAAATATCGCTTGCACAATCCTTGTTGTTACTATTAGTAAGTGATAGCATAGAATCGGTTGTACCCTCGCGCATGGATTCATCATCGAGGAATCATATTTTTCTGTGGAATTGCTTCGTTAAAATAATTGTGTTTTTTTAATGAGACTTGTTGTTTGCTGTTCCATGATTATTCATGGAACTTTTCCCACACGCCTTTCATGACTCGTTCTGTCGCTTCAAGTTGAGCATATTAGATTTGTGGTTTCCTGTTAACCCTTCAGGCAATAATAGAAGGGCCTTGCGCCCTGTTAAATATGACGCGTTTTCAGGGTGTTGAAGCACGGACTCATAAAATAACCGTTTTTTCTGATGCTTAAAATAATTTTGAGTATCCTACCACAATATCACAATTTTAGTTTCACTTGACGTCAAAAATTTGTCTATAGAAGGTAGCAATACTTATAAAATTAGTAAACCGGAAAAAAAATCTATTCCAAATTGTTTCTTCCATTGGTACCACGATCTGGTTGTGTTATAATTGCTGCTATACTGGTAAAGCATGTATATGCAGCATCCCATACCAACTCTACCTGGTAGTGACTCCCGACCTCTTGGATTTCATCCGTGATTTTTTATCTTACTGTTCTATCTCTAAACAGCAACAAATTAAATTTTCTTAAACAATTTATACATATGGTTATTAATAAGAAAAATACTGAAGCCTATTTTTTTAATCTGAAAAAATTCTCATGAATACAGATATCAATATTTTTAAGCTTAGGCTCAAAGTAGGATCGATTTCGTTTCTATTTAAGAATTTTTTATCTTAAATACATGGTACATGTGATTTTTTTCAGGTTTGTTAATTATCGCCTTCAATATGTTTGTTACAAATAACCATAAGTTTGAAAATGAAAAATAATGTTAATGAATAAAAATCAATTTGAAAAAATTTGAAAGAAGTCTCGGGATTCTTAGGTACATAGAAATATTTCACCGATAGCCTCTTCATTGTGAAGAAAATTCATAAATAATTTAAGCGAGGTCCGGCCCGATTTGGGCCTAACCTTCAAAATATTGATATCTGATACAGGATGTATGGGAATTTTTTCAGATTAAAAAAAAGGTCTTCAGTATTTTCGTTATAAATAATCAAAAGTATACAAATTGTTTAAGGAAATTTAATAAAAATTGTGGTCACTGTTCAACGATAGATGAATAACTTAAAAAATCGGGCATGAAATCCAAGAGAACAAGGGTCAGACCCAGGCTGAGTTGGTATGGAATGCCTTATATACTGACGTAGTGAGATTCTGCATGCGGAGATCGGGACTGTTACTACTGATTCTCCCTTTAGCTTGTAACTATAGATGCATAACGTTCAGGCCAGTATTAGGGGAAGAGCGCACTGGTGGCAGCCCAGGTGGGTAGGTACGCTTTGTGCTCACGCTACGGCAAACATAAATATTCCCTTGCTGCATACATCGTAAACGTCGTAGAGCCAAGTTGTACGTATGTGGGAATAGTTGGGCGTTTGAACGTTACCTCTTATATACATACATACATAGTAGAGGTGCAAGCTACAGCAGCGCGGGTGTATTATCACTTCTTACGGTCTCCGAACACGCCAATGGGCACCTCCTCGCCAGAAGCCGTGTGTGCTGATTTTCGTAGGGGTTTTTCAACTGCTTGGCACACCACCCGCATCCTATTTACCGAGCGACATCACAAACGACGTTTTAAAATATCATATATACATTGCGAATTGTAGATGCAATATCGTATATCTGTAGTGCCTTTGGGAAAGGTATTGAAATAATCCATGGAAAACGGAAACTCAATTCAGCGGAAGTGAATCAATCGGACCAAATTCGAACGAAATTAGGCATTTTCTTAATTTTTTCATTTCTCATTGGCGAATTTGAAGCGACACGAAACCGCAATGTCGACTAACATGTGTTGTGGTCTTGTGTTTTTCCTCTATTTGTGGAATAATAATTGTGCAGACGAACATGTTTTACAATTTTTTTTTTTTTCGATATCAATCTTTTGCGTACGGTAAACGGCCCAGATTTGACATCGTTAGAAAAAAATCTTCTAATGAGTCCATTGTGGCCTTCTGAATGCGATTAATCTGGTTCGGAGGTTAAGTCATTGAAAAATAATAATTACATTACTGTGTTAATTGTGGTTGTCTACTACCGGGAGTACTGACGCTGTTAAATCATCCATGTCGCTGGTTTCTAATAGCAGCGTAGACACGGTTTCTGATACGGATATCGCAGTTTGTGACAACCAACCAGTCCCTTATATGTTATATGCATAAATATATTATTTCAATTGATAATAGTAACTTCATTGCTCATTAATATTGCAAAGGAATCAAACTTCATGAGATCTTTTAGCAAGTGCAATCCTGCCTTATTAGCCCAATACTCCCATGTGAAATAAAGATTTAAAAGGGACATTTTTTTAAGCAATGCTCATACAGACCCTTAACCCCTTCGGCGGCATTGACTCCATTTGGTCTCAGAGTTTTTCCATGCCCTAAGCGGAAATACCGCCATGGATGGCGTTATCGATTACTTCGAGATTACCTTAATTGATTTTTATGAAACTTGGTACTCTGGGGTTTTTGAGGTCGCTGATTACGAATCCACATTCAAAATGCAGAAATTCAAAATGGCGGACCAAAATGAAGAAATTGGTTTGAATCCGATGAAATTGTCACATTTTGCTCCGCGATGTCGGATGCGCCATTTCGAATTTCTGCATTTTGAGTGTAGAATCGTATCAGCAACCTCAAAAACCTCGGGCTACCAATTTTCGTAAAAATCTCAAAAAAATTTTTTCTCCGGTTTGGGCACTGCGTGAAAAATATCTTGCCGCCGAAGGGATTAAGAGGGAGTGATACATCGCTGAGAATTTCGTGATCCAATGCTAAACCCTCTTAAACCATAAAAGTTATTTTGGTAAACATTTGATCACTGTAATGACTATCACAATTTACATAATTAGTTTGACGAGCTCTCCATCCTACTTAAGGTAAGACATTGCACGCCTCAGAGATTCGTCAACTGGTAATACTGATTACTATGGACTTGATGCCTGGGTCTACAGTAGAAGTAGCAATAACGACGCTGCAGACGTACGTGGTATGCATCCATTTGCGTGGTAACACAGTGCAAATTCATGCATCAGATGATGTGCGTCTGTTAGAATGATCAAAGGAAGTCTATTGTAATGGTAACAAATGCGCCTTCATCTCTCTCGTTCTGTGATTAGATGCATCGAACCGATGGTACAGTGACGACTGTTAGTCTGCAATGTACTTTATTATACCGACTGTTCAAGCGGTAACTACTTTGTTGCCTAGGTATACTGAATACGTACAAATAATAAACCATACGAACAAGGTCATAATTGTCAGAAAAGTTTCCATTTCACGTAATAATAATAATAATAATTATTGTTGTTATTACTATTACTATTATAAATTCCACATTCAACGATTTTTTTTCCAACTTTTATTCGGTATACAGATTATTGAAGTGAATTTTATGTCCTTGGATATAGAAAGATAAGTATTTTCCGTTGACTCCTCGGTAATACTTTTAAAAAAAGGGACCCGCAAGTGTCAGGAAGCTAAGACTCACAGTTATTAGTTAACATAAGTCGTCATGCTTTAAAGACCTGTATTCAATGGGAGTAGAATCTGTCGATGCATTGATGAAATATTTCATAATAAAATTGTTTTGGAAATCGTCTTCGTAGAAATTGCTATAGATTGAACCGGATAGATTTCAAGGTTTTTTAAATACATTTGAGTCCACTCGGTCAAACAAAGCAACATTCGCACATGCATTTATCCCAAGTCAAAGTCAAATGAGTATTTCGGCGTTGACTTATTATAAGGAAATTGATCCTTTTCGTATCCCATTGATCCTCAATCATACGAGATGCGCTGTATAGTTACAAAGCGGAGGCACAGTTTGGGCCAGCCGAGTGAAGCGATGGAATAGCGACCAAATAAAGTATACAGTCAAGGCGATAGATGGAATGAGAAAAATCTGAATTTATTGCATGATACAACAGAGAGCAAAAAATAGCAGCTGTTGATGAGACGGACTGTATCTTATCACGAAAAAGATGCGGGGATAGAGACAAAGAATATGAAAGGGGTGAATTATGATTTGATTATGAAATGTTTATAACTAAAGTCGGGCGTAACTTTTGTAAGTATGGAATTTTTTATATACATCGATGCTTATGAAGCTTATAAATCTACATGGAAAGTCATTTGTTGGTCGGATTTTTTTAAAGGTTCAAAAATCTGAATGAAGACTCGAGAGTGAACGAGTGTACGCCATATAAGGAAGAAAGTTTGAATATTATAATTAAGAAATGTCTTTACTTTAAACGATCAAAATAAAAAATGATCGCTTTGGTGATGTATTTTTAATGTATCTGTTGTGGTTGTTAGATAATACTACTCAACAAAAATACACTCCTAACTTGATAATGTTCATTATTTCGTACACATGAAGTTATCGTGAAATTAGAATGAATAATTATATTAAAATTTAATAACTTATTAATGTAAATAATTTATAAGCGTTAATATAGAATTAAATTATAATTAACAATTGTTATTTGAATGTAGAGTATATTATTAATTGTCGTTTGTAAACCACATAACAGGTGTGAAATAAAAAGCTCGTCAGAAGAAGGTTCACACCTAGCATCGAAGCGTCACGTTGACAAAAATTGGGATTTAAGTTGTCTTATTCCTCAACACTCGCTCCAAATGACCGTGGCATTGGCCGATCTACAGCCTCACATGTTTTACATTACTGATTACTTATGACCGCTTATGTTACGTCCGAGTAACACAGAAATATTGCCCTGTTTTAAACGTTAGCTAATGCTAATCGGTTTGGGATTTAGGCTGAACGATTTGGTTTTTTGATGAAGTTTGAATTTGATTATTACTCTGATCTTCCTTTGGATTGAATTTTAATGTTAAATGTTGAAGAGAAAATGGAATGTAGGACGTTGGTTCGTTTTCAAATCTTGAATCTGAAAAATATTTATGACCCTGTTCCTCCGCGTACAGTCAGTTATTATTAAGGACAAAGACGTGCAACTGTTCTGCATTTATTCACCGTTAAACTGGCTCTGTCTGCGTGAGTAAGCTCAGTCTTGGGAAAATGGAGACGTCTGCAACTATACTGCATTCGTATTTGACATTTGGGAGTTAGAACGTGTGCAACTGTACTGCGCCCATTCTGAGATTTTTAGGAAGAAGGAATAGAATGAGTGCAACTGTGCTGCATTCACTCTTAGATTTTTAGGGAAGAAATGAGGTTGATGTATCAACTTACGATGGTTAAAACTTGACATCGTTTTTAGTTTCTTCGATGTCGTCTAATGATTACAAAAATTGGAACTGACTAAAAATACAAAAATTACGTCCTTATATATTATAACAATCGGCTCCCAGTGTTACGCAAAGTAAAAAAGGGTACCTTTCTACAGCTCTAATTGGCTGGCAAAACTACCGTCGTCCAAAATACATATTAGTTTTCTTCATCTTAGGTCTAGCGAGTATATTTTTCGGGGGTTTGAAAAGGACCAGTTTTACGCCTGATTGGTTGATACTGATTCGTCTTCTACTTCCCTATTGCCTGCGTGGGGTATCCCTTCGACTCGGAGCTAGTGGAGGGCCTTATACCCCTATTTCCCAACTAGCGCCGTCTACCCCTCCTAAGTTACTAATTCTATTTTCCATCTTACCGATCACCGACTGAAGGGCCCTCTTGGATCATGCAGAGGTGCTCAGAGGGTTGCATATTTCGTGGGGTGAGCGTAGGTCGGGAAGTAACACTTACTACATTGTTCATTATGCACGTATTCCGAGAAAGCACTATTCTATTGTTTGAAGTCATTAAAAAATCTATATCTGATCCAGATTCGAATATGCCGAATTAAAATAAATTGTTCATAACTGATATTAGAATAAATAGTTAAAAAAAATTATTTTTAATTAATGAAACTCTTGTTGGAATGATTTCTATGGTAGCATCAATTACCACCGGAAAATCGAAAGTGGACATTACAATTAGCGATTTATTGTTGTCTGTTTTCTGAAATATGCTAGAGTTTTCATTAACATGAAGTGTGTAACTACTTGAAGGCTATTAAACTATGCAAATTGCTGTTAGATGTTCTCCAGCGCTTTGATTACGTAATGTGGCACAGTATCCGGTCAGAATTCGCGGGTTTGTCCAGACCAATGGGCAAAGATCCGTTGATGCCACTGACGCGACCTCAGGCATCCTGGCTAGCTTCCACGTTTTCGGCGATTGTTCTCACCCTTGGCTTCGCTCTGACGGTAAACGCTGTGGATAGTATCGGTGAAAGGAAATCCCTTCGACTATTTACGGTTATATTAGACGTCATCAGGTGAGCTGTGATCATAATTGCCGAAGACGCCATGGCGAGTCGGAAGATTGGTATGGATGAAGACTTTGGCCGTAATAATTAATTATACATTCTGATTGCTGAATAAAATCGTTTTACGAACGGTCCTATATTAGGTGGAACTATATCGGATTTGAATTACTGCGATATTACCAACGATATTGAATTTGCTTTCAGAAGCATCCTAATACTGTAGCATTAGGATAATTAAAACTAATAAAACGCGCGGCCGTGTTTTTTTTTGTGTGCACTAGGAAGAACGGCAGTGAGCTGTCGTCTTTTTTGTAGATCTTATAATTTATGATCCTTATGTATGATCTTATTGTAAAATGACGCCAAGGGACCAAACATTCTGACAGTAAAGTCGGTTTTTAAATTAACGACTGATAACCAAACTTTAAACATTATTGTTTACTTTTCGGTGGTTTATAAAATGAATTATTGGAAGAAAACAACCGGTCGTATTTTCGGGCTATCTTACGGTCGTTCAAATTTTTGGTAAGGGTGCTGATCAGGGTGTTGTCCTTTGTTTGGATGACATGCTGTCCAAGCGAAAATTTAATGCAGTTGGAATAATGTCGTGATCAGATTATTGCTTCAAGTTGACATTCGACCCGTCTCAGGTCAGATATGTCTCATATCCGGTGTATAATGCTATTGTACATATAGCTCCGATCTAGTAAGTCAGATTCGAGATGGAAATCAGATCAGATCCAGATCTGGTAAGCCGCATCGATATTAATTTTGGTCCAGATTAGATCGACATATCTGAGCTAGCCTGGCTAAAATGTCAGGCTACCTGATTGTACTTCTGCTGGGTTAATGACACCGGTTATATTTTTTTCATCGATGCTATCTTCTTATTTGATACTTATCTTGCTTGTTCGTGTAGTATGTTGGTATTGTTTGCAACTATCGGTGTGTTTTCAACTGACTCGTTATCAAACAACTTGTATAAAGTGTTCCTGCCTTGCGTAGAGATAGGATAAAAACGTTTACTTGTCTACACGCGGGTACTTATGGCATGTAAAATTAATAATCGTTGTTGTCTTTGTCACGACGAGTGAAACCTCTGAAGTGTGCGACACTTTTACTGTCAAAGATCACTATTATTAGTAATTAATTAGGTACTACTAATCGAGGGCTAAATGCGGACACATTTACTGGCTGCATATCAGTGCGTCTTGCAAACTATGTAACAGAAGGGATGCGACTTATGCCAGAAATTGGTCTTCTTTTGTGTATATTCATTGTGTTCAGCATTTTACTAGCTTTTTTCAAAGTATCACGTGGAATCAGAAGTGACTCTACAATTTAGTTCTATTTGCGTTCTTTTTTTTGGCAAGACAGTTTTAAGTACTTAGCGTTAATGTATCCGACTTTCGTTTAAAACAAAGTATTTTGGTAGTTCTTTCTTATTTTTGGAATCTAGCGAAATATGATTAATCCATTTGGTAATGCTCGTTTTCAAAATTCCAGTTATTGAACAAATATAGTTTTGCATTGAACTATTTTTATTCAGACGGGAGTTGTTTAAGTTTGTAAAATTAATTATCGTGAGCGAAGCTCAGCTACGAAATTCTGTTTATTGGGTTTGTAAGACTAAGGCTTCTCAAATATGTAACTACTGTACTATTTTCAACAATGGGAAAAAATGACGTTGATAAAGTGAGTAAAAACGGATCAAGACTTTAAATATTGCTTTGCATAATGAGGTACTTGCTACAAGTAACGGTCGTGGAGTCTCCAGCTCTCGAGTATCCTTTCAACATATTCTATCTACGGTAGTGCATAGCGAGGTCTTCGTCTCCGATGTAAAGGGCCTTGACTCAAAAATGCGGCTATCGTTGGGACTTTCTATGGTGAAACTGGAGAGTTTGCTCTCGAACATAACAGCTTCCGAGTTTAAATTTACATGCTTCAAACACCCTTTGTAGATTAAAAATGGGTAAAATATGCAACTTTTGGAGGTTTATACAAGGGCCTAAGAACCTCGGCTCACTTTGTATTTACAACCAAATTGGACATCCAAATATAAGAATTTTAGTCCACAATAGTCTCCGTTTACTCCAATTGGGTAATATCTGCCATTTCCGGAACTTTTTAGGAGTGTCAAAGGAAAAGAGGAACCTCCGTTTACCCCGCAGGACTACTGCATTTAGGTTTTGAAGCGGGTCTAAATTTTAACTCGGACTCGTTCGTTGTCATATCTTGTATGGAATCTGACAACGTTTGAGAATCAATTATGTCCCTTTTACGTGATTTTTTTCGGCCTATTCGCTTTTTTTAAACTTACACAATGTCTCTGTCTCAAAGTTTTCATTGATGATATCATTCTAGTTGTGGTGTGCAAGCAAGTTTTGTATCCACAGGAAAATCTTATCATTTACATGATATTTGTGAAATCATTCATTTTTTATCGCTCAATGTGAGCAATAATAAAATAGAAAACGATGAAAAATGAATTGAAAGTATTTGACAAGTTTATATGCTAATAGGAACATTCAATGATGATATGCGATCAGGTGCGATATTTCACAAATTCGGCAACTACTTTGAATTCATTTTTCATCGTTTTCTATTTTTTTTTATCTTCGACTGCAACATATTTTATTAATCTTTAAAAAATACTATGTCTATATATATAAATGTTAAACAATATGTACTTGACATGTTGTGACCAATTTTTAGTTGATTTCATTACTTTTTGTATTAATGCACAACTTACTGCTCAAATTCCTGACACTGGTTTTTTTTAAAGCAGATCGGACACCACTGACGTAAATGTACTTGTCTCCATTTTTTACACATAGTGTTTTTGGAGGGATTTCAGTAATTTTTGCAAAGTTTTATACTGACCGTGCCATCCCTGGTTGGCCCGAAGAGGATATCGTTTTGAAAACGGTATTTAACGCAACGTAACGTGTGTAAAAGTATTCAGGTGAAGAAGCTATGAATGCAAAAATAAAGTTTTGGACCTTAGTTATGCACTATTACATTCGATGGAGACGTCGCCCTGGATACGGAAAACTATAGAGAGTTCGACCTAGACATCGAACACTATAGAAAGGTCGACCTAGACACCGAAAACTATGGAGATGTCGACCTGGACACCAAAAACTATGGAGAGGTCGACCTGGACACCAAAAACAATGGAACAATCGATCTGGACACCGAAAACTATGAAGAGGTCGACCTGGACAACGACAACTATGGAAAAGTCGACCTGAACATCAAAAACTAGGAAGAGGTCGACCTGGGCACTAAAAACTTTGAAGAGGTCGACCCGGATACTAAAAACTACAGAGCGGTCGACCTGGGCACCAAAAACTATGAAGAGGTCGATTTGGGCATCGAAAACTATGGATGAATTTATCTGGATACCAAAGACTACGGAGCGGTCGATCTGGGTCTCTAAAACTACCAAGAGATCATACTGGATACTTTAACGTGAACTATGTATATAGGTTGACTTGGAGACTGACGCTGTAGAACAATCGTTTATTAACAATGTGTTTTGCTTCACCGTGTATCTTAAAGTAGCTTGTCACTGGATGACGTTACGATTTTCGTCTAGTGGTTGGTAGGTTGTGAAGCGCAGTGGTTGGCAGGTTACGAAAAATCGGTGGGCGAAATTCCAGAGTCGACCACTGAAAAAGTGAAAAATTTCAGAGGAGTTTTAAAATGCCAATGACCATATCTCCTAAACGACTGAAGGTAGAACTCTCGTTTTGGTCTCAAATGAATTATTTTTAACTGTAGTATCTGATTATATCTGAAAAAGACGTGAAAACGCTATCATTTTATCAATCTAATATATTAACTTAAAAAAAAGTGGCTAAAACAAGTTGGCTCGAGTAAAGGATCTGCGGCAGTGTGAATGTACTTGTCTCGAGATGCTGCCGCGTCTCTTGATTTACGTAAAACCAACCATGAATTAACCTTTTATATTAATTTTATGATAGTCGGGAAAAGGTTGGTTTACCAACATGCAACCCAAAATCAACTATTGATATTCATTTGATGACAGTTGGAAAGTGGTTAGTTTACGAAAATCCAACGATAATTCAACCATCATACCGTTATGAATAACAGTTGAGTCATAGTTGAAAGTCGAATTTGCAACTGTAAAACGACCTCAAATGGTCGGGTTCAGGTTGACAAAACGCACCGATGAACTATTGATTTTCGGTTGGTTGAGATTGGGTAAGTCTGTGAGGGATACTTTTGATATTTTTATAAACCTTTCGATACAAAACTTTGAGTTGCTCAACTCCGTTTCACGTCGCGTTAGATTGACGCTTCGTCTTATTATCACTCACATGGCACTTTATATCAATTCTAAATCCTGCGAAGGTGTCATATTCATCAAAAGATTCGAAAATTTTGATCTACCAATAACTAAAATGTTGATTCACTCGTTAAACTATCGCAGTGCCGCCAATAACATCACCAAAACGAAAGAGAGATGTAAAAAGCCGGTGTAAGTATACTCGCGATTGCGGCTCGAAGCTTGAACTCGAATTCAAAAACGCGATCGAAACAAATTATAACAAAAAACGTAGATTGCATGTAATGTAAGAAATTCTCCATTTTTTAATTTTATAGTTGGTTGATATACTCTAGTAAAATTATGAGAAAAACTTTACGCCAGTAACTATGGTAATGAGAAAGTCACGTATTGCCAATACGTCAGTCGCTACTTATTTATGACAAAACTCTAGTGAAAAAATATGACAATGGAGTCAAGAACCTACAAAACTTGAGACAAGAACATGCAGAAGCATTTAAAACCGAAAACTTGACAGAAAGACGGAGAGTTTACGTCGTGATCGAAGGAAATGACAATTTTCATCCGGTGTTATTGATCTTTGAGGTTTCGGCTAGTTTTGGTTGGATAGGAATCTGCAGAATCATTTTATCAAGTAATTTCTATTTTTGTATCCCTATTTGTTTTATTGTTAATGCTAATGGTGTCTATTCCCAAGTGTCGAAGGACGTTGTTCGAATACGAGTCGAAACCTTGAAGGAGTTCTTCTTCTGCCCTTTAAGAAACCCCTGTTTTGACCAATCATAAGACACAATAAGAAAGATTCGAGATTGAAATCTTATCAAAAGCTTTCTTCCGTGGCACGTCTAAGCAGTGGACCGATCTGAAGGACAATAAAGTACTAAATAAAATAAGAAAGCAGATGGATATCGAAGCGAGAAAGAAAATGACGGTAAGAAGCTACCGCAGAAAAACTGAAAAAAGCAGGAGACTCAACACGAATAAAAAAAACGTCAAGAAGCCAGCGCTGAAAAGAAGAGGAAGAGAGAAGAGGCAAAGGCACAAAGGGCATTCGAGAGAAGAAAGCAGAGGAATGAGGAAATAGACAATGCATACAGAAATAGCGCCAGGACCAATAGTACAAAATCTATCTGAAAGCTACGGGAAGCTATTATTTACAGATCTTGAGTATGGTCACTCAAGGGTCGGGCGTTTACCGGTGCGGGGACTTATTCTTTCGCATGAAGAGAAATGCCACATTGTCTTAGATACAAGTAACAATACTTGATTTATATTATTGATTGACTATTAGAGGTAAATTTGTCAGGTGATGGAGCTTTTGCGAAGCACCTTCCGGATCTGAGATCGTGATCGCTTGATTTTAAGTGCGTGAAACTAAAGTCTAATTCGAATTCCGCAAATTCGAATTCGTACAAATATCGACTGTGGCTGCTTAATAAATTAAATTAATTAATCAAGCAGCCACAATCGACCAATTTTTACTGAAACAAATTTTGAAAAAATTGTGATTCGAAGCGAACCGAGAACACCACGAATTCTAGCCTGGTGCGTTACCAATTACGGGTAATTGACAATTATGTACATGAACACCTGGTGGGTGCATCCCGTATAAAAAGCGTCGTCAACAAATTATATCGGGAAATATAGATTCGTTGAACTACAAAATTTCAGAATTTTCATCTACATAATTTATATCCTATATTAAATATAATTTATATATTTATATTTATATTTCATACATAAAATATATCCCAGTAAAATTGCGATAAACGGATAAAAACGTGACTTCCTTTATAAACATAATGAGAAAGCCACGTCGGGCGAAAATTTTTCCTTGTCTTGATAATGTGATAAATTTTTACATTACCACTGACCGCCGATAAGCGAGAATGTACCACGTATGTAAAATACAACAGTGAGAATGTAGTCCCAGCAGAGAACTACTGTACGTGGAAAGCAAATATTTAATTGCAATATGACATATTTTATAAAACCATTCACGCCTCTGCAATATTTGGCGATAAATAACGCTGTGTAGTTCGCTTGAAATGTTTATTCTAACTGATTAACAGTCTAATATTAACATAAAACTTGCATAAACAACTAGTAAAGTTGCAATCCATGCTAGAGGTCTCACAGTAGTCTCAAGACTAATGGTCGATTCCGGTTACATGTGTATACGACTACGACCACGGAACGATGCTCTAATGACAGTCATGGTAGACCCGGAAAGTTCCACACATTGGACCACAAATTGTGTTGGATGGTATTAGTAAACACCATAAATCGTGCCCTGAAAGGCACAATTGAAGCGTTGGAATCGTTGAGAACAATAAACGTCTTTAACCTGTTTACTTTAAACGGCAGCTCTAAGGATTAGCCTCACTGTGCTTACCATCTCGCGCGAACTAATTGCGAATAGTTGAGGTTACTATTCAAAGTAATTGTGGCAATAAATTAGTGAGTTGTCGCAACTCATTTTGGAAAGTTTTAAGTTTGCTTTACTCGAGACCAAATTGTAAACGTAGTTGTCACAAGCAATCGTTTCTTTCCGTGCACCCGATACGACCCCGATTCCTAGGTTGTCCAACGCTCTCTTCACTCATCGGACGGAAGCTGCTGTAATTTCAAGTTGCACTGACCGGCATGTGCTATTAACGAACGTATTACGCACAGAGCTGAGCAAGTATTCACTAATTTCTCAATTGCCACTCCCACACACATTAATTACACTGCTCTCAGCAGTTCTTGTATACCTTTGGCTGTAGCAATTCCGTTGCGCAATGCTGTTTCAGACAGCGTATAATGTGTTTGTATGATTTAGGCTTATATTGTCGGCAAATATTAGTGCGGCGTGCAGCTTTTAGTTCCAACCTATTTTAATTTGCGGAATAAAGTGTGTTAAGGTTAAAAAAATTAAATTTAGATGAGACTGAAAAATTTAATGATTTTTTTTTAGTCTGCAGATATGTCTACGATATTCGATAAAGAAGCGTTTTTTTTTCCTCTGATCTTTCACTACAGTTTATACACCCCCACTGACAGAAAAGCATGTTGTAGATCGAGTCATTTCGCATGTGAAAAACGTATAGAAAGGCTTACGATTTTTTTTGGTAAAACCACATTATAATTATATACACTATAATGTCTACAACAAAATAGAATATATATATATACTATAATTATAGCTATAATTATAATTTATAATTGTTGTTGAGTGTTTGACAAAAAAATGTATTGCTAATACAATGCATTGAATAAGTAATCGGTAACATTAATCATGATTAGCCCAACTATAAAATTTCATTTATCCCACTATATGCTGCATAGTTGTGCTACTTAAACATGTAAACATTAGTTGCGAATCACAGTTATACCAATCACAAAGTTTGACAATGTGTAACGCGAGGCATTGAAGAAGACAATTTAATTGTGCTATTTAATTGATTATACGATCTTATAAAAATAGATATTATGATATTGCAGTCTAAAACTATCGTAAATTTGTCCAGATTCAATCTACAATATAGGGGGATTATCTATCGAAATAGGTATCATAAAAATATAGATTTGTAAGAATTACTATAAATCATAGTTCCATTATATGCCATATCAACGATGGAAAATGTATAAACTTCACATGATGCAAGGTACACCCCCACGGGTGTACCGCAAAATTGGAACTGAAATAAATCTAAAAAAAATCTGGTTAAAATAACACTGCGTTAGTTGTCTCAGCTAGATAATGTGTTCAGGTTCCAATCGGTCCTCATACTTTATATCGCGTAGATAGACCGAACAGTTCTCATTACCATACAAATATTGTATCCGCTAGCTGTAATGTATGTGTCATCGGCTATTTTTTCATATTTCGAAATAACCATAAAATATAGGTGGCTCCACTGGGAACCATAATTGATAGTAGAATTATCGCTAACCTTACTATATTTTTATTAAATTCACCATATTTTTTTTCTCAGTGTAATTTAGTGCAGGTTGATTTCGTCAAATATTGGTAAATGATTAAACCCTACCTCGATAATTTGGCTTTGATCTGCTCATGTTGAATGCTCTGTATAAGCGACTGCAAATTGAATATACTTACGAATAAGAAATTTACAAACACTTGGAACTGTCATTAGAGTTCCAAGAACAGTCAATTTCCAATTCTTTTACAAAATTAATGATTTTGACTATAGATTTAAACAATATTTGCTATATATTTATAAGATTTGTCAAGTGTTTGTTTAAATAAATTACATGTACTTCAAACTTATTGAACTGGACTGAAATTGGAGATATTGAAAACAAAAATTGAAACATACATAATATATAGGGGACATTTCATACCGATTCAACCTAGCTCGGACCCTCGACCTCTTGGATTTGGTCGACAATTTTTTATATAATCGGACCAACTTCAAAAAGTACTTAGAAATTCTTTTAGACCAATTTTTTTTTTGTTTTTCTACGATTTTTTTAAAGCTACCATACCGTTAACCCACATTTAATCATCTGAAAGGATTCTTAAAAATTCTGCACAAAATAACAAAATTGTTGAGCTTAGACCCAGAGTATACACCAGTTAACTAAGATTTCTTTCATATTCGTAATTGAAGATGACAAAATATCTGTAATTTTCAATAACAAGATTAAAAATTCCGGTACTTATATTCAATGAAGTCAAAACGCGCCTTGTACATTCCCAAATTTTATTAAGTACAGCCATAAAGGAATCAAGAGTTTTTCGTAATTTCTGCACGTAACTTAAAGTTCACTAAAAAATACCGAATATACGGATGCATCGTGTTGCACATTCCAATCACCAGTTATTGAGAATTGTTATACTTGTGATAAAAACGTATGAACGCAATTTTTCGGTAGTTTCGAAAAGATAGGAAAATTTCGAGCAGTGGTGAGAAAGTACCACTGGCTTATGAACATCGACGCCTCATAATTTACTGGGGATTGTCAAAATTGATTTTCTCGAAAAAATATTTCCAAGCAACATTTTGGTATGTCAATGATAAGTATGCTTGAGAGAACGATCGTTGCACGATTCTCATGTTGTTTAGACATCTAAAATCTAAAATTACTAAGCCGTCGATAACGTTTTTTTTTTTTTTTTTTTTTTCACTGTGCGTACGACGTTCGGTACTTATATAGGTAGGTCGTAAGTTCAAATTCCGCTGTAGGCGAAATATTTTTATTGGTGAAAAGGAACAACGAACAATTTAATTGATATAAAATGTCTAAAAAACTATGCCCGAGTAATATTTATGTATTTCTTTAATTGTTTTTAAGCCCATTTTTAATTTGCAACTTATAGGTGTTTAAATTAAAAAATACTTGACTTCAATATTTGAGGTATGCACATCAAATTTCAACAACAGAGATACCGCCGTTCCAAAAAAATTGAAATTATTTTCATGTGTACTAATATTGAATTTTCAATACATTTGTGCTTGAAGTTTAAGAGATAGTTTGCGAATAAAAACTTCCGGTACTGGTATACCTTAATTTTTAAGCAGACTTTTTTACTTGAAAATTTTAAAAGGGCTTCGAATTATTGTGATTTTTCGATTTCTCAAAACTATCTCAATAAACGATAAGATATTTTTGCGATCATTAACCGGAATTCTCTGGAATAATGTGAAAATGGTCAAAGACCTCAAAATGTTTAGGAAAATTATGAGCCAAATGTAATGGTTATTTGATTAGACAATCCGGACTGGGTTTGGTCTCAATAAGCACTCTAGTTATAAATCAGATGTCGCGTTAAGTCGCGTTTGATAATTGTGTGTACCAGGTTTCTGACCAATTCAAAGCCGTTCAAAAACCGGGTGTTCTTTATTATAACCGCACTTAAGCATTAACCGCGTGTATTAATTATTACAACTCTGAGTGACTCTAATATAGAAGACAATAAGAGGAAGAATTGATTGTGCCGGTATAGTTTTCATACATAAGTTGGTATATTAAGTTAAATCCAATATGAAAAAATTAGCGGGATATATATACCACATGTCGTTTTCTCCCGTTATTTTCATGATCTTTGTAAATTAAATTTAATATACTTGCACCTTAGATGATAGGTAGTTTTTTTTCTTGTGTTTTTTGTCACGTTGAGGAAAAAGTATTACGGATTACATAATTATTAAATAGCAAATAGTCAATGATTAAAAGAATCCTACGTCAAACGTCTATGAGGCAAGAACTGCAGTAATAAAATTATAATTTTTAGACTTAAGCATTCTGAGGTAATTGATATATTCTATATACCTGCGGCTACGCACATGTGAATGAACAATGTCATGTTAGTGGAGTGGTCATATAACATGAACCCCCATCCGTCTTGGTATCTCCCCTCTGCAATCGGTTCAGAGCTCGAGAAGTTGCGTTTCAGTTATAAGGACAACGTAGCTTTGAGCTTTAGTCTCGTTTACAGCCTGAACGTCACCACGTCTTCCACCAGTTTCCATATCGTCTACTTTGTTCTATCCGTCGTTTTGACGAGACAGGTGGTGAGGATGCCTGCTTCCACGCCTTCGGGAAAGGTGAAGTACTCGTCTCCGGATGGATCGAAGACTTGGGAGTATTTAGCAATCGCCACGTGTAAGGATCCTTGTGGTGTCTGTGAAATGCTTGTGCGGTATTCGTAGTTGCTTTGTGATGCTACAATTACAAACAAGACTGCTCTGGTAGCTACTTTACCGGATCGGTGCAAGTGAAAATGATACCCAAATCACTCATAATTTAGCAATTCGTTAAAGCAAAAAGGGAGAGAAAATGTTTGTGAAAATAATAATAATGATATATGGAGGAAATAATGACATTCCATACCAAGTCTGAATCTCGATCTCTCGGATTTCATCCCTATTTTTTCTATGTTATTGTTCCATCTCTAAGAAGCAACCACAACTTTTATTGTATTTGAAAAAAACACCATTTTTATACTTATGATTATTTAAAACGAATATATTGAGAGCCGGAATTAAAAAATCTGACCAAAGTCTTATAAATCGTGTATCAGATATCCAACTCAGAACTCAAGGTCTCCCGGGCGCCCTCTATTTTTTTACGATTTTTTTTTTTTAAATGGGTGACAAAACTTAAATTCGTAATAATGATTCCACTACAGACTGTTGCTTAAATGCATATATTGTATATGTATATATTAGGACTTCGGGAAATTTTTCCGATTTTTTCAAAGCGAGTTTTCAAAATTTAAATATTTAAAATCGATCACGGTGACGCATGGCTTGTGCATGCTGCTAATATTACGACGGTGCCACATACCGGCGCGGCATTCTAACACTGTACCGTCAGATGCAGATGTATATGACGGCACGTGTCTATCAGGGATGTGATTCTTTTTTGTTTCCTGTAAACTTCTGACAGTAATTGGACCGAACATCGAAGCGTTTATGTTCACATTGGATCCTTGTCAAATTTAAGTCATGTATGTAGCGTAATAACGATGAATTGTGTATACTAAGCATTATCCCATATTTACCGACCAATGCCGATTAAAATATACTCCAGCAGCTTCTTAAGTTCAAATGAGTGAGCACATGTGAGTGGGTCGTACGTTTATATCAATAAGTCAATTCTAATTCAAAGATATCCCGTTGTCGCAGATGTTTCATTCCCGTTTAAGACAGTGGACTAATTTATATATTAAGTAGCAGTAATTTATTAACGACACGTGATTTTCAAGAATTACTTGTTTACAAACTTAATTCATATCTTGAAATCCTCTGGTTTTGCTAGGATATGCAAATGTGAAATTGCGTTCTTGGAATGATCTCAGAAAACCGGTTTCATAGTTCTGTTGCTTCCTCATACAGAAAGCAATATATCATATGTCGATGTGTGTGCATATATGGGTAATACGGGCTTTCCGAATTGAAATCTCAATAGCAGTTTCATCTTTCGAGATGAAATTTGGTATGCACGAATTCTGTTCCATCGCGCTAAATAATTCATTGCAACTCTCCTTGTGTACACTGTTTGCTATTAAACTGGGAGGTGTGACAGGCCCACTCCACTATGTGTTTTTCTTTCAATTTTTTTCAATTAATGCCACTAAAATTCGTAACGTTAGAGCAACGTAACGCTCTCATCTGCCAGACGCCGTTGAAATATCAATTAATTAAAATTTAAAGCGCCTCGAAAATTAGCTGACTGACCCATGCTTTTCGGTGTTTGCTTGTAGAAAATTATCCAAAAATATGAGATTAGCATAACTTGGTGAATATTTTCAGGTATCTTCAATGATATTTATCGAGTGAAAACGGTGGTTGAAATACCAATTAACAATATGTTAAAGGACTTTGAATATCAAGTGAGTTCATTCGGCTGTAAAACGTTGTTTGTAGAATTCCGGCTAATTAATCTATGGTACATATGTTCGAGAATATTGAACTATATTTATCGAGTCGAAATGTTCGTTAAAGAATCAATTAGCGACAAGTTACGAAAAATATTTGGAAATCAGCCGAGTTATAGAGGTTATCCGCATCTACTAGTCGTTTAACAAATGAGAGCGTTGCATTGCTCCAACCTTGTGAACTTTAGTGACGTATTTGTAGAACATGGCAGTAATTATGTTGGGACTAATATCCGCGTAAGCCGTACTATTCTTGCATAGAGAACGTATCTTGCATTATTATACGTTTGATATGGACGTTTAGAGGATTGAAAAGTCTCGATTATGTTGTTATGTAGAGTTATATCGGCTGAACTGTATAAGCTATTGTATCTCATTTTGGGCATTAGTTCAATAGCGCATATTCCATCATGTTTATATCTGAGGGATTACAGTGCGAGCGGTATCAAATTTAAACTGACTCTGTAGAGAGCTTCGCATTCCATAGGAATACAACATTTCAGCAATGATAAATATGATATTTTTTAAAGATCGATAAAAAGCTGCTTGAATTGCTTAAGTGTAACCGATTTTTATTTTGGAAACTTCTGATGAAAGTAACTAAAACTTTACACAAAGGCATAATTTTGAATAAGTTTAAGAACCTTTGGAGTAAATTACTACAGACGTTTGGATTTTACCTAATACAAGGAATTTCAACCAGAAATGAAACTTATTGTCTTATTACCTAAATTAGTTTAACTAGTAATTAAAACTAGTTTAACTAACTCATGCCTCTCAATGTGCCATTTTCCAACGCATAGGAAATCGACGTGATATTTTTTTGATTAACCGTGCAATTCGTTCTCCATGCTTCACGTCAGCCAGACAACTTAGTGGTTGACAGATTTACATGTGACTCGTGCTGTTTTTACATCCTCGGTTCAATTGAAAGAGAATAAAACGATAATATTTTCGTTATTCGTGGATTTTTATAAACATTGCTTTTGCCGTGAGGCGCTTTCCTCTGTGTCAATGTAGCATTTGTATTGTGCATCACATTTCGATTATATACTATAGATAAAATAATTTGTTCAGGCAGTGGTTACAAAAGAAAAACAGTGTTCGATACTCGTGCCATGTTTTCAGTACTTACCCTTACTACAACTACAGATCGTGCTGAAAGCACTGTATCTTCGTGAATTGTACGTGTACCGAATTTAAAGAAATTTAAATTCTAT